>JAODUD010000038.1:13762313-13777596 GCA_026784285.1 Stomatorhinus walkeri
GAATCTCGCCAATCCAGCAGCCTCACACTCGTATCTTTAATTACAGTGTCAAATGCACTGTTAACGAGACGATAAGGTTCTAATGCGTTCATTTCCGACACGTCCTGCCAGCTTCCCCCCCCCCCCCCCCCCCCATGTTTGGGCTCCGATTACGCATATCAGGGCTCAGACACTGCCATTAATAAATCAGCCGCGTGTGTTTCTGTTCAACCGGGGGCCGGGCACTCACCCACCCTGCCCCCATCTAGCGGCGCACCCTGAAAGCCTGTAATGACCTGTAAAGCATAGGCTTTCGTGTGTAAAAACCCAGGAAGTAAACGTCATCTGCTCTCTGAAAACCTCCCACAGGGTTCAATAAATCCAGATGCTGTAATTTAAATGGCAGACTGCCTGATTGGCCTCAGAAAGGTCTGACGACTTCTTCAGAAACAGCAAAATTCTTAAACCTCCAACCAGAGACGCTTGCTAAACGCATAAGGTGTGGAGCTGTTCATATCTGGGGTGGTAATGATCAGCGGGATGTACGCGAAGTCTGTGCCATCGAGAAAACGGCCATTTTTACTGACACACTTTATACCTGAGAACAAGTGAGGGAGCGGTACAACTAAAGCGGAAAGGCCACCCACGTCGGTAAAATCCAGCCGTTCTGAAAACCGGTAAAATGGAGTGCCGGCTTCAGGTGCAGAGAACCCTGGAAAATAAAATAATCCACTTCACTTCCTGGCATCAGAAAAAATGATTTCAGACCCTGGCATGAGCTAGTGACTCCCACTCCCCCCCCCATACTAGCTGGAAAAAGCTACACTTTATTAAGCAGGGGTTCATTCAATTAAAGTGCTCTGTGGAGCATCGTCAGTGTCCTGGCACGTCAAAACAAAGGTGCAAAATTATCATTGGTCCACTGGTCATATTTTAATTGAAGGACTGTGGCACCACCACCGCCTGCGCTAACTTAATGATATTCCATCTCGTATCGGGTTGGCAACCCAGTTAACATTTTAAGCAGAAGATAATGGTTAAAAAATGAGTCCCTAGGGAATAGGAAAAAGAAAAATAGACTCGGAGGATTAAGGTTTAGAAATGATTGGTTCATTTGCGGAGTAATTCTGGCTTTCCTATGTGTAATGGAAGACTAAATCCAATACTCAAGTGCGGAGGATTAGATGAACAGGGAATGGAGTACCAGTGATCATTTGTGCTGTATATATGCACACAAAGCAGGCTCGTCGGCTCCTGCCAATGGCGGGCCGTCCATTTCCACTGGCACGTGAAATTCGATAGCCGAAAGAAGCAGAATGTCTTCTGTTTCTGCTTCAATCCGATTGGCTACATAAACCGAAACAGGCTGCCTATTAGCCTTCAGCGCTAATGCACTAATGTGACACTCAACACAGACAGCAAAACCTGCCTGTATAACATATTCTAGCTAATGTTCAATGCTAATACGCTAATGTGACAGTAAGCACGGTAACTGGACTTTGTTGACGTAAAGTTCTAGACAGAATTCAATACTAATGCACTAATTTGACACAGAGCACGGAGACATGAATTTTGCCCACGTTCTAGACAGAATTCAGTGCTAATGTGACAATATATATAGATACCCAAACTTTGTCTGTATTACATTCTAGCCAGCACTCAATGCTAAAATGCTAATGTGGCAATACCTACAGATACCTGAACTTTGTTTATGTTACATTATAGCTAGCACTCAGTGCTAATGCACTAATGTGACGCTGAGCACTGAGATGCAATCCATAAACATGCAGAAAGTCACCTCTCATTCCTAAACTCCCAAAACGTGTATGCGTGTGTTAGATGTCAGCACGCTGTAATTAATGATGCAAATGTTCCTGCTGCTTATAGAATCAGCCTGTGTGTTGTCAGCATATTGAACTGGGAAGGAAAACAATTCAACAGACGGCTGTTGTGCTGTTGACTGGCCGTGTTTCTGGACGCAAATTTCCTTGCCCTGGAAACGATGGTCAATTTTGATATCAATGCAAGACACAAACGTTGTGGCACTTGACCTCTAGAAGAGGATAAAATCTGGATATTACTGCCCTTATATACAAGCCTTCTTCATTCTTAGATTAGCCAATCGGTTTAGGAATCAAGGCATTCATTATAGATTGTCAAGGGATAAATGTGTTTTGTTTCACGGACTTTCATGCATATTTGCAATGACCTTGTTTCACTATGGAGCACTCTCAGAGTTTGCTTATTTAAAATACTCTCCTTTGCAGTTAAAGTAGTTCTTGTCCGTTGCGATACTCATGCAACACACCCTCTCCAGAATGTCACCTCGCTCCCCGATCTCAAAACAGGGGCTGTTCAGCCTCCCAACTGCAGTGCCACCAGGCTTTATAGTCCTTAATTTAAAGCCATATTCAGCTGGGGCTCTTGTTAAGAGGCGAGCGGTGCCAGCAGCCATCGGTGTGACAGTCGTGCTAATGACTCTCTCTCGGGCGAGAGAGGGAGAAAATGCAGCGCCACTGGAGAAGAATGTTGTGGCCGGACATCTCCGGAGTCCCCGCTTGTGCTGCCGCAGGAAGGTCTGTAATTGAGACAGGGGTAAACAACAGGAAGAGGGCACAAGTGGCTTTCCCGCACTCTCACGCCAGCTTTCAGCGGAGCTCAAACTCGCCCTTTAAGATGCATATAAACGAGTCACGCTGTTCAGGTTGTGATCTCAGTCTAATTGGCTACCAACAGGCCTGGGCATCCAGAGTCCTGCTTTAGGGAACTTGCTAAATATGTTTTATCAATGGAAGTAAACCAGCCAAAACTTTTTTTCACATGTCTAGAGTTCAACAAGCTCCCCCTACTGGTGAGGATGTCTAAGCCACGACAGAAAGTTACTTCCAGGGATCATTATCAAGTGAAATTAATTAAAATGAGACGAGCATGAGCCTCTATAAAGAAGGGAAGAATCTGAAAGCAAATAGATTAAATCTGGCAATGGAAAAAGAGGTATTAATCAAGTTAAAGAACCATAGTGGACTCAACAGGCAAATATCTTCAGTGGGATGAGTTTAATCTCAAGCAGCATTAACTCATAATCCTTGAGGATTGGCTGCAGCTGAACCTAACTCTCACCTGTAAGAGTGATGTCATAGAGGGTGACAGTGAGGTCACAGGTCAAACCTACTGAGGGATTGGGCCCAAATTACAAATTGGTAGCGGGGAAGAAAGATTTATGTTTATGGAAAGCACTTCAAGGACTTCATAAGAATCAGGAAGCAGATGTGACCTAAGGTTCACCATCACCCTGACCAAGAGGTACCTGAATGGCTGTCAGTGATCATGGACAAAGGCACAAGTTAAGCAAGTAACTAAAAAGAAAATGAATCGTCAGCTTCTTATGGATTGTGGGCAGACAGTAGATTACTCCCGTAGCTGGGGGTTTGAACAGTGCAGGTGTAACATCATAGCACTGCCCACTGATGCACTGCAGCAGAAAGTATTAATAATCCCAATGCATCCATGTTCCTTAGGCGCATTTGAAATTCCAGATCGTGAAGCCCCTGGAGTCCCAGAACCATCGGGAACGAGGCCTTTCTTTGATTACGAAGGAACGTTTTTGCACAGACTTAGCAAAACATTTTTAATACCAGTTTATCATTTAATATCTGATTTTGACATCTGATTTTAAAATCCTCCTAATGGTAGACAGCAATCAAATGATGGTTTGGACCAAGGATGTTCATTGACACAGCTGTCTGGACCCCCACACACAAGGTGAGAGGGCCCCCCTGCACATCCGACATCCGAGGAAGATAGAGATACGGAAATACTTCCCCTACTGGCCATGTGAAAGCGAGACACACGCTGGAGGCTTGGAGTGTGTTCCCTTTCACATATCAAATGTTCTCAGTGCTACAATCAGTTCTGGCTCTTTCATGATTTACCTTAAATCTTCTAATATAAAAACCTTGAGAATAGTGTTGGCAAAACTACTAAATAGGCTTCAGCTGTGTCATACAAACATCCTGGTTGCAGAACGGCTCCACAAAGTAATTATACATATATGGCAAAAGGCCATCAGCACAGGTCAAAATCCAAGTCTAATTAGACCCAGGATGCTTTGTGTTTCCATGGTAAACCGGGGATCGATTGCATTCTTAACGCTGCCACAGACATTTTCATTGAAATGCACACTTACCTTTCAATTTTCTATTTAAAGGTACACTAGTGTTTAATAGGATGGCATTTCATTTCGATAGCAAACTTGCATCAGTGTCGCTAAACTGAAGTATAGATAATCCATCCATCCTCCATAACCATCTATCGAGAACGGGGTCACTGAGCCTAGAGCAGGTTCCTGGGTGCATGGGGTAAAAGCTGAGGACCCCCATGGACAGGATGTCCAGATGGGACGCCAGTCCATCAGAGGATTAACCCTGGACGGGATGCCAGAGCGTCGCTGGGTATACCCTGGATGGAATGCCAGTCCATTGCAAGGCACAGGTTAAAGGCAGCTTTAAGACAGCTTTCACATTCACACCCGCACACATGTGCGGACAAGGGGCAGGTGCCCAACTCCCACCCGAGGCAGAAGCACTGGTGCTACGCATTGCACTGCGCAAAGGAAATTTCACCGTGAGCAAAATGTAGAAAGATTCAGGTGGTATTGGTATAAGAAGTGTATGTGACACCAAAGGGCAATTACTAATTACCCACGATTCTCTGGGATGGCCGTCCCTAATGAGTACTCAGTGAGGAACATATACAGAACCTACAATTCTCACCTTGAAATGAAGACAAAAATATTTACCACTCTTATAAAGGACATCTGCATGCGATGGCCATCTTTTTTCAGCTTAACAGTACCAGCTCATGAGTGTGTAATGTGTTGATCCTTTGAACACATTCACCTTGTGTCCATCTTTTAAATAGTGTGTCAGTTCTGTACCCTAGAGTGTGTGGATGTCACCATCTTTCACAGTATCTGATTGGATTGCCACAGATGGATGTACAGCTCATTCCAGACGTGGTTTCTGCAGTTACTAACCATGGTGTGGTAAGACGTCGAGCACACACAGGCGGTGGTCTCACATGCAGATTCACTCCAGACCAGCCTTCCACCTCTTTCAGCTATGTAAGGGAAATGGAGAATCACGGCAGTAATATATTATACCAGATCCTCGCGGGCAAACTGCAAAGAACTTAGTCTGGGGAAAAGAAGATGTAGACGTCACACGAGGAAATCCGCACCTCCTCTGATTTTTATACTCGGCTAGTTGCTGTAGTTTGTTTCGAATGTGGCATTTCCAGGTTAACGAAACAAGTGTCCGATCCTAGGTGTGTAGCACATCGTGGGCTTCATCTCTCTGTACTTTTTCAAAACACCTCAGAATTCAAAGAGCACAAATTTTTCCTGGAGGAAAAAAAAAAAAAAACACGGCTGACCTTTCAATCCTCCATTTCATTCACGACCCATTTACGCACACGGGACAGAGAATATAGCTCTTGAACAAACCCGGCCTCCACTGTACAAACCCCCCAAAGAAACAGCCTGGCATTCTACCCTTATACCCAGCAGCACTGTTTACCTCCACTCAATCCATGCATTAATATGAGGCCCCTGAGCTTTAGGGGCCCCCTGTTGACCACACACAGTCACTACACTAAACATTAAATAAACACGTTCCTTCTTAGATGTTGAAGCAGCATGTTCTACTAACCAGCCAGCTAGATGCATTATTCTGACGCTACTTGCCAGCTATGTATTTAGTTTCTCAAAACAGCTGAGAGGGGGCGATGTGACTTCTGGAGTGGGGCCCTGGAAACAAAAAAACCCACCCCTGCTTAAAGATGTGGACCTTTTAACAGGGTGGGGGGGGACCACACAGCTCCTGAGATCCACCACGCCTCCTGTCACCATTCCACCAGACAGGTCCCGGCTCAACCCGCTTAGCCGCACAGCGATCAGACAACACCATTCCCCCCAGTACGGAGTGGATCAGAACCTTTCAGGCTCCTCAGATTATTCCTCTCAGTATAATTTTATCTTTGGCGCTCTCACAGAACGCCGCTGCACCGGTCGCCGACAGCAGAGCCGTTTTCCGGAGCAATCTCCGAAAACCACAGCCGTCTCATGAATGCGTAAAAACCGCCGCCTTTTAAACCCGCCATCAGAGTCGGGGCGATGCATCGCCCCCAGGAGGAAACGAGACAATTGCTGCAGTATTTAAACCATGAGAGGCAGAGGCTTCCCATATTCAAACAAAGCATTATGGGAGAAAACGCCGCAGTGTCACCGATGAAAGGTGACAAGTTGTCCCGGCAGCATGGGGGCATTGTGGAAGTCTGTTAGACACACACACATGCCGAGAGTCAGGGGGAGTCTAAAACCCAATGAGATAAACCACCTTCCCAC
The DNA here is from genome assembly GCA_026784285.1 of Stomatorhinus walkeri. NCBI lineage: Eukaryota > Metazoa > Chordata > Actinopteri > Osteoglossiformes > Mormyridae > Stomatorhinus > Stomatorhinus walkeri. Next base: position 13,768,696 of record JAODUD010000038.1, read on the forward strand.
CCCGACCTGAACGCAGGGTCCCATTCTACTACACAACAGCTCCAGGCCTCAGCAAACAAAGGCACTTTCCTGATCTAGGTGGTACTAAGCTAATAGCAAACACAGCCATGGTTATGTAATCTAGCTTTGCCTCAGCCTATAGGAGCAATGCCTCCAGGCATACACCGGGGGGGAGTTTATTGTGTGCATGGTCACCAGCTAGTTTAGCCCACTTCCCAGACAAGCGACTGGCCAACCCCTGGGCTTTGACTCTCTTTCCCCATCGCTGGCTCTTACGCAATGCTTACTTTTGTGCAGAGACGGGTCTTGTCGCTCAGCACTAAGGCGGAAGCTCACATAATCGAGCAATGAATCACACAAGGTCCGTTGACAGAGGGCCACCAAGCTGGTACTGAGAGGTGAGGTCTTACCCTGGGCCGCCGTAGATTCCACTAAAGAACGAAAGTCGTGCAGAAACCCATAGTGATCTTCAATGCCTACCTTGGCCTTTAACCTTAGCAAAGGAGAAGTCGGTTCGGTTCTTGTCAAACTAGGCTCTGATTAAACAGGCTGTACAAGTTCATTTATTTGCATCCATCAAGTAGCAGCTCAGTCGCGCTTCGCATTCCTGAGAAGTTATCAGCCCAGTTCAGGTTGCTAAGGTTGCTACCTTGGAGGAGCCAGGTCTCCTCTGGACCAAGGCACCTTTTACGCTGATCGGTTCGGTGGTCTACCACTTAAAAAGTCCGCCATCCGGCCGAACATCTGTCCCGACGGCCCATCTCGGGCGCCGAAGCTACGTGGTGCTCACACACGCAACTAGCGACGTGTCAGTGGCCCATAGAGCCAGATGCCAGACGCCATGGAACATTTTAACAAAGAGGCCCTCAACATCCGTCCTTCACCTCAGGGAAGGTTGGCCTCCCCCACTTCCTCCATGTTAGCTATTGTTCTGACGGCCTCCATTCTGACAGACATACAGTGACTATCTAATTATCCGAAGGGTATTCATTATCCCGGCGGCGCAGCAGATAGGCACGGAGGACGGACCCCAGGCTCTCCCTGTGATTTATATTGGTGACTGGGTTCGGGGGGGGGACAGAGGAGTACGGCGAGCAAAAAAATGCCAGGAGCCACAGGAAGCATGCTCTCTGTCTGTTTTTGTTTGAACTCATGCTGAAGTATCGAGCGAAAGGTAATTTTCCGCGCGGGCAGAGATTCGAGCCTAGTGTGGTCGTTAGCTGAGGTCCCCTTCACCCAGTGGCCCAGCCTTGCGTGGTGGCATGGGAGCGTTATGAACCATCGGACTGAAATCTTAAACTCTACTGCTTTAAATGAAATCAATTTAACAGGCGGGCATTCTGGCTCAGTGGTTTAGCGCAGTTGCTTCACGCCACTACGGTTGCGGGCTTGAATCCCACTGCTGCTGAATGTGCAGATGTTGCCTGGGATCACTGCTGCAGTCCAAAGACACGCAGGTCGCCTAAAAGGTGTTTCTAAGTTTCCTGACGAGTATGATTGTGTGTGGCCAGGGATGTGCCCCATGTCCTATTTGTTCCTCTACAGAGTAAGTGATCAGAAGATCAATTTTCCTTTGGGTCATTGTGTAATATGCTTATTTAGTCAGGCAAGTAAAGAACTTTCGGTTAAAAATTGACTTAAGTGGAATATTCCACTGAACGGAGGATCAACACAAAGTATTAAAGAGCATCATCACTGGGCTCAGAAAGCCAGGACACAGCACTGCCAGGATGTCAGTCCATCACGGAGCACACAAACACACACACAGAGCCATTTAGGAACAAATCCGGGGCAGCGACAGGAAATCCACGCAAACACAGGCGCTCACTGATTCCAGGACAGGCATCCTATTCAAAAGATACTCCAGGAAATGCATGATTCCAGGCAGTGGTAAATCCGGATACTTGTGACACTCAGGTGTGCGGTGCGACACGAGGTGATCTACGAAGCAGTCGCAGGGGTATGACTAAAAGTACAGGCAGCCTCATTTGTCTAAAAAGAGGAAAGTATAATGAAAGTGAAAATCTAAAGAGCGTGTCTCCCACTGTAAGTGCCTCCCCATCAATACGGAGTGTGAGATTCACCGGTTGGGAGGTCTCAGGGTCGGACGGTCATAATTTCTAATAAAATGGAATGTTCTCAAGCTTTTTAATTTTCGTGCGTATCAGCCGTGCGAATCCCCAGTGCTGCGGTCTGGGAAATTGCTCTACATAGACGCACGCGCGGTGTCCTTTGACAGAATTCACAACATGTAGGCTGAGGAATTTTTTTTTCCATAAATGTCAGACTGTTCAAAATGTGTCATCCTTATTTGTAGTTTCTAGCTTCCCAGACAGTGCATTTTAGCTTACTGTAAGTGATGCCACCTTTTTTTTTGCAAATCTGTAAGCTTGAAACTTGGTATTGCAGTATAAATGCTTGGAAGACTGACACTATAGAACTGAAACCCAAAATGGAAGTGCATCACATGACCAGCGACTGACGACTGATGTCTGTGGGGGTGTCATGGAGGATTTGACGGCAAAGAGCAAATGAATAAAATGAAAGGTAAGGACACAGTTTCACAACAATGTCCCAGCTCTCTGACTCTAGCACCAGTGTCTCTCTCAGTCATGCCATTCCCACCCCTACCACATATTTCCATTTTCTTCCAACGTGAAGAAACAGTCCCCAGCTGGAGTTAAGGCAGAAAGTCCTACTGATAACCTAGTGAAGTTCACAGAGAGGAAGTTCATCAATGGTTAGGAGATAATCACACAAATTTGACCATTAAGCCCCCATCCCCAGGAACCGTTGCACACCCTTACATTTCTGGAGCTTTTCCCCTTGGGGGGGGGGGCACCCGAGCTATTTTTATGAGCTGAAAGAGAAATGAGATAAAGCAAAAAAAAAAAAAAAAAAAAAAAACATATAATTAATTTATTCTACTAATCTATAAGGAAACAAGTCTGTGCAGACCACTTAAATGAAAAAGTTACAAGGTAGAAAATGAAGGATTGATCCACAGGCTGTTAGTTTGAGACCTCAGCTGTAAATTTAACTATGGAAACCTGCAGCTCATGGTATGTCGGCAACAATGTACAGCACCCCTCATCTTCTGGTTAAGACGTTGTCTGTATCGAGTTCAATGTTCCTCCTGACGTCTGTGAGCGAATGCCATTGATTCATCATCATACTTGTTTTCACCCAGACTTCAGCCTGAATCATATGGACCTCTTTGCCAGGATCCATTTGCCACATCACACTCTGAAAACTCTTGCCTTTGACGGGTCAGGTGAGACGTCAGCGAACAGAGTAACCCGATTTTGTTTCAAGGTTTTATTTAATGGCCCTAAATCGATAGGGATTGCGAGCTCACTTGATTCCTCCTCGTTAGCGCCAGTGCAAGTCGGGCATTAAGGCCTCCATCTGCGAAGCTGCAGCCTGGTGGATACTTGGCCTCACCGAGCTGATGATTGGCATCCGTCTGTATCTAGTAGCTTCCTGTCAAACATCAGCCTCAAAGACATTTTTATAGACTCCTTAATGAGCCCCACCGTTGATGGATGACGATCGCTCACTCCTCCTGCGATGCTATCGATATCAAGATGTTCTCAAGCTGAATGCGTACAGCCTGCTATTTGCAGAGTGGCTGTGATTTGTTCTTGTTATATGTACCAAGACCTAGATTGTCTTTCCAGTCACAGTGTCTGTGTTCGGGAAATAAATGGGAAAAAGACTGTCGCCATGACACCGCATGTCGCCCACCATCCAGTGACTCCGCCTCTTAGTCCTCGTCCATTTCATGCATCACACCGCAGGTCGTTTTTCGCTTTGCGTCACTGGACTTTTCACCTCTTAGCCACTGACCTGTCTAGTCTCTTTGTGGGGCGTCTGACTTTGCCCCCGACGTGCTAATTGCTGATTCATTTGCAACAGGATGCCAGCCAATAGCAAGCGCGGTCACATACCGAAACGCGTCAGCTTTGAGCAAGCTGCCTTTGATTGTCCCGACTCTGCATCCAGACATCACTCTGCTCGCTGCGCATATTTGTCCTGCCTTCTCTTCACAGCCTCTCCATGTAGCCAGCTTTAATCAGCCAGTCCTTAATGTTCCTTCCAAATCTCAAGTACTGGGTAGCATCCTAAGGTCTGTCACATATATATACTTGTCGATTTCTTTCTCCACTTCCTCAAATCCTCAAAAAGAAACTGCAACTCCTCAGTCTCGCTCGATTCAAGATTGGCGGGTATATCAATCATTGGCGGGAATTTCTGTAGCTCTTTCAGCGTACGTGAGCCCCTCGACGACATCTAATGCAGGCCCCTGGCTCAGGACCACCTTGACACTCTTTGGTTTGTCAGCTTTCGCTACTTCTGAGGGCCTCAAGCCCGCGGACAGAGTTTGACATTAGCTAGCTCCGGTGCGGCGGGCGTTAACCGCTAGCGCCATCGTTTACGTGCTGCTGCCTCTGCTAAGCGTCCTCAGAGTCTCTGCCAGTAGTTTTTATTTTACTTTCCTTTTCTTCAAGCAATAGAGAGTAAAACTACAGGAAGGGAGCCAAAGTCTGCTTTATTCGGCGCACAGGTGCCCAGCACTAATCTGTGTGTTTAACCAAACACTCAGATTTGAGCCTCACACACCTCAGCATGTACAGACTCCAAACGCACCATGAAGTTACGTATTCCATTTTTCACAACTGTCATTCGCACAACAGCTGCACTATATTTACTATAGTAGTACACTGTTTTGCACAGATCTCTAATTTATTTAATTTACTAGTTTTCTGATTTTATTACTGATTTCCCTTTAAGCATTTATTGTCTTTTTACTAACATTATTCTTTGTCGTATTTATTTCTGTTTACATTCTCATTTATCGTATTTCTTATTTGCTACCGGACAAAGAAATTTCCCCACATTTTATATCATGTGGCACTTTTGAAAACACATTACACCTAAAAGATGCAGAATTCACACCGGATTCCCCAAGAATCAAACATGCCCTGACGGATACCACTCATCTCCCCAGATGCCACAAATGACTGGAGGAGGATTGAAAAACAGAAGCTATTCACATCCGAGGCAGCGAACCTCAATGGCATGCATTCAGCACTAGTTCATTTATTTTCTGTAATGCATGCAATGCGATGCCTAATGCATGCATGATGATACATAATAAAGCTGCAGGTCTGTTCGCGTGCCGATTTTCAGGCAGCCTCGTGTATAATGCGGTATTTCTAGACAATAGCAGTTGTGAGCGTGCCGATTTATATTCAAGCAAATGGCTCAATAAAGATGTTTTTGTTACTTTTACAATTCACAGCCATTTGGCTTGTATAAAGGAAGCATAATATTGTTTTTCAAATGCATAACATTTAGCACTGAGCCTAAAAATGATTTTGCCTGCATAGTATATGACTCTAGCTGGATAGTCGGGGAGTAGTGAGCATTTCCACTAAATGTGGGGATGATGAGTCTGTCCCTCCACTTCACCTGTGACTTATTAGCAAGATTGCTCCCTCAACTTCACCCAGATCCTGATATTTGACCCCACACCCTACCGGCACCCTTCCCGTTGCCTACTTTTCTTTCTTGTGTGTTTCCACTGTGTTGAACCCTAACCAGTTCTCTCCTGACTCATCCACAAAAGAAGTCCTGCATCCTTCTTGGCGTGCCCATTTCCCATTCCACCAGAGTCGGGTCCTTCAGCATGCTAAAGGTATTAGGTAGAACTTGAAACACAGTTATTCCCTCTGCGGCTTGTGTGACCCTAACAGGAAGCGAAGACCGTTGCCGATGCTGGACGAGGAGGCCTGGCAGCTGCTGAGTTATGGTGCTAAAGCCACGATGTATGTCAGAATCACAGATAAACGACGGAAACTGAAGGACAAGCCGACAGAGGGCTGGGGACGGGAACATGGCTGCTTTTCACCTCCAAAGGGCTGGGCATTTCGTGTCAAGCCCACCAGGGTGGTGCTGTAGCACTGACAAAATTCTGCACCACTGAAGGACAAAACCAGGGGCGATTCCTGGATTTTTTTAAGGTAGGCGGCATAAGAATGGCCTTCATTCATACAGAGGGTGCAACCTTGTCATTAGCTGATGATTGTTTGACTCAGAGGGTGAGTGACAGGCGGGGTCCAACCAGGGGCCACTGAGTGTTCAGCTGGGGCCCCTAGAGAAATCCAAGACAAACAATGACATAGTTTTGCAAGGTACCGCATTGGTAAAAAAAAAAAAAATGAAAACATCGAAAAACATTCCAGTATCGTGCATGAAACCAAAATCACGTCAGACTCCTCTGAAATAAGAAATCCAGCCTTGCACTTTTGCTGCAAGGTAGTTAAGTAGCAAAAGTGGCAGCAGCCATTGACTTATCCAGGCAAGACCGATAAGTTACTGCAGCACTGACAGATCTCACAGTATAGACTACAAACACTGTCGGGTGTCAGGAGCCAAAGACATTCTTAAGAGAAGAAGATGCAGGAAGGCAGGTATTAGCTAAATGTGGCCCAACTGGAGTGTCCTCTGTGCTTAGCGCTGCTAAACACCACAGGATTCCTGTTCAACAAAGTATATCATGTTGCAGAAATAGAGGTATAACCCTGGACCAAAGTCGATTATTCCGCTACTACAATATTTATTAAAAATCTCTCATACTGAGAGCATATTTGTAAACAGCACTGTGCAAAAGCATCCTTAGTAACGTTCGATCGTTGTCTACCCAGCCTTTAACCCGGCACCGATCGGCCATGTCCAATAATCAGAAGCTGAATTTTGTCTACAACAACATGGAACTTTCTGTGTGGTTTCTTAAGCAATAGTAATCACCCAGAAGCCAAATTCCCAAGATTAAAAGTTGAAGTCTTTATTTTTTCTCCTTAGATGCATGAATCAAAATTCTTTGACACCTGCCCGTTCATTGTATAAATATCCTACATATCCAGCTTAAGTCAGAGCTCCAGTTTCCTGAAACACTGAGCAAACGTTTCCTTATTGGATTATTAAATTTCCTCTACTGGAAGTAAAGGGGATTTAACAATGCTTTAGTCGACATAACAAAAGGGTCTGCTTTCTCATGGACGTCCAAAGCATATATACAAGGTCAGCTAACCCATACAGTTTAATTATGACTCAAGCCTTTAATTCAATCCAGAAATACTGTGCAAATGTCATCTGTATGCTCACGTGCCTCTCATGTTTGGAGAGACATTTGAGGCAGCAAAAATCTCGAGTTCCCTCATCAATAGTGCCAATAACGACCATCAGCGTCAATGAAAGTCTGCCTGCTTTCATAAAATGTGTTGACACTGAGATATGGGTCTCTTTTGTGGAGACAAAGGATGTTTACCTGTTTACTGACAGAATGAAGCGAGGCTCTGCTGGACTTCCAAACAAACGGCTATCATCGGATGTATTGGCCATTGTTTCTCAAGGCTAAACATTTGAATATCTTACCTATTGTGAAACAGCGAAGCACAAAAGGAGACAAGAGAAAGAGCGTCAAGATGCCTGTGATAGACACTAGATATTGTGAGGTGCTGAAAAGCGATTCCACAGCAGGCTGCCAAGCCTCGTGCTTAGCGACGGCGACGCCCGGCTAGTCATTATTGACTTTGACGGTTACGGGATATAAATGCCAGCTGGGATGGTGAAAGGCAGAGCGGACGTGAATGTACAGAGAGAGAGGAGAGCATCGTCCCCTTACAGGTGAAAAAAAACATATGTAAATCCTTGAGATGAGGTTTGGCGTCACTGAGGATGATATCTATGTTTCCTTACGTCTATCCATGCATGGTCTTCATCTTTAGAATACACCTGATCAGGTTATTATTATGGACACTTTGCACATACGTTTTTTCATTGTTTTATTCTGTTGTCTTTCTGTATCTTTTATTTATCCTTAACCTTTACTTATTATTTTACTATAGTGAGTTCTCACTGAAACTCATTGCCTGCATCTACTACTCTGTGCTGCACTGTTATATGTTTTTATAAATAAACTTTGATTTGATTTCCCGTTTACACATCCTGCTCTGTCTAAAGAGGCATCACTCTAGTTGCTGGTCATGCGTGACCCTACCCAAGCTAATGGCTAACAGCTAAGACGCACCACATGGCATGTGACTCTGTGTGACCCTATCCGGGCTAACGGCTAACAGCTAATTTACACCACAAGGTGGGAGACTCCGCGTGACCCTATCCGGGCTAACGGCTAACAGTTAAGGCACACCATATGGTTAATACTTTTGTCTCACACCTCTGGGTCCAGGGAAAATCTCTGTCCCAGCTCAAGGTGTGGAGTTTGCATGTTACATGTTGTATGTCTTTTCCTCTGGGGTCTCCGGTTCCCCCCCGCGATGGGTTGGTGCCCTGTCTGTGGGTTATTCCCTGCTTGGTACCTAGCTTCTGTTATGGGCTCTGGACCCCCCAGTAACCCTGAATTAGACAAGCAGTTAAAGAAAATGGCAAACCTACATGTGGATCCACCTGTACTATAGCATTACTGTACCTGGGATCTGCTTCAGTAGGATTGAGGCCAATGATCACCCTGATTTCTGCGAGGGACACACTCTAAGGACAGGGACGAATGACCCTGACAGGGCTGCCACATGGCTCTGGGCAAGGCCTGGCTTAGTCAAAATTTCCACGGGCAAAAATGCCAGAACTACTTCTCTGTGGACCCTACCTGCTGCTAGATGCAAATTAATCAGCACTGACTCTTTGTTCCCCCGTCGCCTCCGCTAACATGGGGACATTGCTGCAAGGCACCATGGTACGCAGAAAAACAGGCAGATGAAACAGACTTCAGCAGATAAGGAACCTTCCTCTGCTTTTTCTCCGCTGGAGATTGGCTGCCCCACACCGGAGGTGCACCCGCAGATGCCCCCCACCCCCCCCAGCCCACCCTCAAAATCC
>JAODUD010000038.1:13804804-13815934 GCA_026784285.1 Stomatorhinus walkeri
CCCCCCAGGGAGGACCCTGTCATTAATATAAGTACCAGTAATTTAGAGGTGTTGGGACTTGGGGGTGCGGGGGGGGGGGTGGTGACATCATCTGCGGTGCAAAGTCCTGCTGCCTAGCCGTGCCTCTGTAATTATGGGAGGGGGTCCTGGGTGCATTCCTCTACGCGCGTCCTGCCCGTTCACGCCGTCAGACCGCGGAGTAAGGTGCCTGACTGCAATGCAGACACAACAAGGGCCCCACACCTTCATCTCACCTTACCATCTCCCACACGCGGGAGCCGATTTGCCCAGCCCCTCTCAAAAAGTCACCTTGGGACCCCCTGCCCCCCCCTTAGGTGTTTCAGAAATCAAACAAATAGCTGGAGAGTACAGTCAGCAGATGGTTGCTAGCTGGTTAGCAGAACGTGCTACTTAGTCAAATAAGGAACATGTTTATTTGATATTTAGGGTAGTAACTGGTTGCGGCCAACAGGGGGGCGCTATGAAAATCGGTGGTGTGAGCGCTAGTGAACAGCACCACTGCCAACATGGCTGCGGCGTTTGTGACTCTGGGGCTCTGCTCCCACACTGTGCTGCTGCCGACGGGATTGAACGCATTGAATGCAGCATTACCATGGAAACACGATGCTTTTTCTTCACCTCCAAAGGAACTCCCCGGCAAGCAGGAAGTCACCGTGGCCCAATACCTGGAGAAAGTCGATTAAACGAGGGACAGGGTCCGTCTGAACACTCATCTCTCTCTCGGTTACTCAGTTTGCCTTTTAAATCTGTAAGTCGTGACGGTCGGTTTCCAAGTCGTCCCGTGAAACATTGGGTCTGGGCACCTTCCTGCTCTTGGCATTCAGGTCAGAGAATTTCTGTCGTTTATCAGTTAACTTTGGTGTTAGCAGGTCCCCTCCAGCCCCCCACATGAAACGGCGTGCTGACCTCTAGCAGTTTGCTGAGAATGACACCCCCCCCCCCCCCCGTTCCTGCAGGGGGCAAAGGTCAACACGCGTAAGATATAGGCGTGGCCCGGGCTTTGCAGGACGAGAGTCCCGTCCCACTGGCTGATTCCCACGCCCAGGTGCAGTCACGGTTCACCCCCTGCCATGTTTATCTCCCTACTGGTCAGCAAAGTCTCCAAAGACCCTCAAGGGGAGCAACGATCCCACATCTGGCTGCCACCTTTCTCAACAAACCTCATGAAAGAGGCGTGAAACCGTAAAATCGTTATTTACAGACACATTCAAAACTCCATTAGTGATTTCTTCAAATGATACTTACGATTGTACATCAATTCCGATTCATGATTGATATCATGATATTTTAGTTTCTCTCAATTCAGGCCCGTTCCGTTTGGATTTTACTGTTAAATGAGGTCTGTTAATTCTGCTCGAGGTATAAAGACTTCACCGCCCTTGAAAAACGTATGATCTCCTGATTGGCTGTGTTGTGGGGCTGAGCGAATGAGGCGATTCGAAAGTGGTCAGGTGGGCCCAGACGCTACATGTGTATAAATGAATGAGCTCTCTGATGGACTGGCGTCCCACCTCAGGGGGTTTCCCAAACTGTGTGGTGCATGGGATAGGTTCCAAGCTCACACCATTACCCTGACTTAAGTAATTGTTGTAGAATAGGAGGGTATCTGATCTCAGAAAACAGGGAATTTCACAGCTTAATAATGTAAAGGTTACAAAACACTGTCGAATTCACCTTCTCAACAGCCAGTTTCTCAACTGTCTTGTCTGTCACGAGTTCTTAAGCATCATGAACAGTTCCTCTAACACCAGCTCCAGTTGAAATAACGAGGTCAGAGCAGATCCAGAAAATCCTCAGTGGTGTAAACAGTTGGCACATTTAAATAAAATGTGTTAAATCTACCATAATGAACCGACACTCAAGTGTCCAACCAAAACATTTCACACAACATAGGGATTCATGTAACACCTTGAGTAGCTGCCCTTCCATGGAGACATATCAGATACAACTCTGAGGAGCAGGGTAGTAGCCTACAGACAGCAGCCAGACAAACAAGCCAAATCAAAAAGATGCTGTTCTGCAAGGAGTAGATTAGTGCCTCTCATCTGATAATCAGAATTCTAGAAAATCTCGTTTGTTTAACCTCGAAAAGATAAGCTTTTATGTGTATTATCCAGTTTATGTTAAAGATTTTATCTAGACTTCAGTTAATGTTATTTGAACGATGCTGTGATTTTGAGAATGAGCTACAGATGTGTACAATAGTGGTGACATGTGGCTTGGTGGGGTAGGTCTCTGTGCCTGTGATCAGAAGGTTGCTGGTTCACATCCCATGGTTAGCAGAGTGGTCTTTATCATTGGACCCTTGAGCAAGGCTGTTAACCCTGGCTGATCCTGCCTTCTCAGTTGTACACCTCTTTGGATAATAGCGTCTGATATACAAACACACACAATGCCCCCCCCCCCCCTCACAATACCCATCCATCTTCCCATTGCTTGTTTGGGTCGATGGGCTTTTTTCTTCTGTGTTTCTGTAATAAAACCTCGATGTGTAAAGCCTTCCACTTAATTCAGCTATAAAATTCAGGCTTTCACTCCGACATTTGCTCACAACCTGGTGCTGAATATACGGTTCTACTAAATTTTATTTATTTGTTGGCTTCTTAACGTAAGACTGTTATCTGCTATTCTATTGTGTTGTTCTTCGTTACTTTTCATAAATGCATAGTCCATAAGCGTAAATGTGCTGGGAATAGAATTACATGAACATGAACCGTACTGAGTTGTTTAAGTCATACTATACAGCAGCTCTTGTTACACTCTGCTGTGCCGTCTCTCAATCTGGAAGCTTGCCATGACAAATCGCGGAAGGTTAAACAAAATGTTGACGAGACAGCGCTTGTCTGTCTGTGCCGTCGCCTGCGCATGTCGCATGCAAAGAAGACAATGGCAACTTATAAATCACAGGAAGTCGATTAAGTGACTGTAAAAATAAATACAAAGGAAAGAACAAATAATAGTAATAAAGATTTAGCCAACAATAAAAACAAACTTAACGAAAATGTTTATACCCATCCTCCCAACGCTCACAATAGGGCACATGGCAGGCGAACACCCTGGACTGGAATACGGTTTATTTTAATCTGTATATTAATTAATAATGTTCGGAGAGCCTTAAAAGTTTCTGCATTTGAAGACGAAACCTCGATTCATTTATGCTCCTTTCGCCTTAAGGAATGAGTTTGTTTATGCTGGAACAATTTCCAGAATGATACAGATGTTTTATTTCCTGTTAGAATCCATGCTGGCAGATTTATTATTGAAAAAAAATCCGCCAAATCAGCCTCTATCCCGAACGTGTAACTCTAGCGAAGCTGAATAATGACAAAAAATCCCCTACAAGCCATTTTCCATGCCACAGCACTCCAACGTATTTGCCAGTTATTAGAAGATTTTTTTGGGTTACAACCCTATGGCTGTGATATCACGATTTCCGGTTCAAATCCCAAGGTCGGCAAAGTGATTTGGCCATTGGGCCCTTGAGTAAGACCCTTAACCCCCTAATCCTCCTGGGGCTAGCTGACCCTACTTATTCAATTTGGATAAAGCGTCTCCACAACTCCTTTTCCAAGAAAGTTAGGATGCTGTGTAAAATGTAACTAAGAACAGAATGCAACGATTTGCAAATAATATAAACCCATATTTAATTGAAAATAGAACAAAGACAACATATCGAAACTGAGAAATTTCTTGTTTTATGACAAATAAAACTCCAGCAACTGGTCTCCTCAGTTCCCAAATGTTTACAGAGTGGTGCTAAAAGAAGAGGTGATGCAGCAAACATGTCCCTGATCTACCTTTTTTAAAACAATAAAGATTGTATTTCAACGTTTGATATGTTGTGTTTGTTCTAATTTTAATTAACTGTGGGTTTATACGATTTGTAAATCATCGCATTCTGTTTTTATTCACACTTCACACAGCGTCGCACCTTTATGGAAGCGAGGTTGTAAATAAATGCTATTCACGCCGTAACAGGCGATTGGGGGGCTATACGGGGGAAGCAGTTTGGGTTTTTTACTATTTCCTAAGGTGCAACTGATCGAAACACAAAGCGAGGGATGATATGCCGAGCCACACCTCCTTTTACAGTCCCGGAGCGGAGGGAGAGGAGGGTGAATGAGAAAGGGAGGCCGGCCAGGGAGCGAAGTGCGGCATTTCGGCGGACTTCCCGGCGGACACCGACTGGGCTGATCGCCACTTCTTAAAGCTATTCACACTCGTTTTTATACATGCAGATCGGCCGTTTTCCTCTCCCATATGCCGTTTTGACTTTTCTGATCTCTGGCTCCGGGTTTTCCCAGCGATTTGCCCTTTTTCTCTTTGAGTTGATCCAGCGTGAAGCGCAGGTGAACATGGCGAGAGGAGTTCCTCACGGCCCCTTCGCTCTCGTCTTTCTCCTGTCGTCCATCCCGTGCCCCTGGGGATCGGCGCAGGAGCTGCTGGGCAGCGGCGTGAACGGCTTCAGCTTGCACCCCCCGTACTTCAACCTGGCCGAGGGGACGAAGATCACGGCCACGGCGACCTGCGGGGAGGACGAGGGCAGGAGATGGACGGAGGACCTGTACTGCAAGCTGGTGGGGGGGCCTGTGTCCGGAGACCCCAGCCAGACCATCCAGGTGAAGCCGGACACACTCCCGAGCTATGAATCCTGCATAATTTCTATATTGTCCTCACCTTCGTTGCTTCCTTGCTTGTTTTCACCTCCTTCCCTTTCCCCCTTTTTCATGCACCATAGGCTACTGTACGAATGATGTAGGTAATGCATGGCCGCACACTTGTCAAGTGCTGTATTTTTTTAATAATGCATTTCGGGAGTTTATTTTGCAGTCGATTGGGATGGGATTGTTTGCGATTTATATCCCGTAAGATTAAGGCTGTCGCGATGCTGCGTGAGAAAAGTAACTGGAAACTTCTTATGCGCGGCTGGTTCACGCAAAGCGGAATCCGTCTGCTCCACCTGCTTTATCGTTGGTTGTGTCGATGAGTCTTTATTGCGAAACATCTGCTTCTGTAGCGCTGCTCATCCCGACGTGTGGAATCAGGGAAGCCTACAGCACGTACAGCAATGTGACCCCTTGGGCAGCATTCCTACGGGAATTTCAGGAATTCTTAGAAAATGCCAACAGGCAAAATGCGCCTCGGGCAGGAATTCGCCCTGTTTCTTCACAGTCCCAGATTATATCGGCATTTCTTTGAGAGCAACCCCCCCCCCACCCACCTGGTCCACACACACTGGCCAAGCAAATATAAAAAAGAAAATACACCAACCCACAATGTCCGTGACGTTTTTCAATATGTCTTATAATGTAATAACCCACATCCCACAAGTTCCCCGTGCCTTTTATGTACGCTACGGGAGCATTCGCAATACAAGGAAAGTTGTTCCACAGTTTAATAGCACCATAGAGAGAAAATCCCTCACAAAGTTGATGCATTACTTCAATATATTACAAATCCCCACTTCCTCCGGTGTCCGGTGCCACTAATCCTGTTTTGTGTGTAAGCCAGAAGTATGTTTGTGTTAATTAAAACAAAGGCTGGCATTGGCGTGTTCAGCCTTTTCCATGCTCTCTCTCTCGCCCTCGGCTTTTTATGTATAATTTTCCTTCTGTTTCCAGTTTATGGACTATTGCGGTGCTTACCTTATAAGTACTGAGTTAGAATTTTGTTTTGAACCTTAGATTCTTTGTGCACTAAAAATGCTTGTTTGTTTAGCTTTTTTTATCCTCCGTTAAAACTAATGCAGTATGCTTCTCCACTTAGGATTTTGGTCTGATGTTTCCAGTATACCTATATATATATATATATCTCAGCCGTCAAAGAGTGATGGATTTCTCCTGTATTGTAAGTTAATAAACCAGTAAATTTGAACTGATTGACTGAACCACCCGGTGCAGAGCGGGAGGTTAAAGTTGAGGTTAGAGGTCGTCCCTTTTTCAATAGAGGCTCTCCCGCGCCGTGTTTGGGAAGCCTTTCGTGACAGAACCAAGTCACTCTGGAGGAGGGCCGTATGTTACCCCCCCCCGTAACCTGTGGCTTAAACAGAGGGGATTAGGCCTCCTCTTTCAAGCCTTTCAACTCGCAGCCAGTCGAGGTTTGATAATAAGACGGCAAGTAAAAAGAAAGAAATGTAGAGGTGAAATTAAATCGGTGTGGGGTGGAAAAAAAGGGAGTCTGTTTAACTTCAGATTGTGAGCTGTGGTAAAACTTTAACTTACCCATGCAGCAGAATACTAATAACAGGTTAAACAATTCATCGTACATCGCCAATGAAGAATGTGCTTTTTTTGTGGAATAACACGTTGTTAACCCCTTCCTGCATGCCCCCAGGGTCAGTACTGCGACATCTGCACGGCGGGCGATGTGGACAAGGCTCACCCCATCGCGAACGCCATTGATGGCACAGAGCGCTGGTGGCAGAGCCCGCCGCTGTCCCGTGGGCTGGAGCACAACGCCGTCAACGTCACACTGGACCTCGGACAGGTGAGTCTGCCTCTTCCCTTCCCGGGCTGGGTTGCGCCTTCTGGCTCCGCGTTACGCCGCGTGCGATTTTGACGGAAAGCGTTACTTTCTTCATGCAGCTGTATTTAGCTAGCATGATCACGGGACTCATGGGTGCTGTGCAGCTCAGCAGGACGGGGATCAGTGCCTGCATCCAGAAGGTTGTGAGTTTGAATCTCTTGGCTGACAAGAATAATCATTGGGCCCATGAGCAGGGTCCTTAAATTGTTCCAGGAAACAGCTGGGATTCTAATTTGTATATCGCTTTAGAGAAAAGCATCTGATTAAATAAATAAAATGTAATAATTAGCTAGCTGTTCAGAAAGGGTGATGTAGAAGCAGGGATTCGCTCATTTAACACCCTGAACTTCAGTAGCTGTATATGAATTTCATTATGACCGCCTTGTGCTGAGTGGGTCTGACTCTTGTGCTCTTTATTTACGCCAGGATGTTGTCTAGTTGTCTTTCACAGTTTTTAAGCGGTTAATGATGCATGTCAGGCTTATTTCCTAATCACCGAGTCTGCTTGTGAAACAACAGCATTAGTCCCGCCATTTTAATCTCGACTGCCTGAGCTACCCACCTCCCCAAACCTGTAACCCCCTGTTGCCCTTGTGGCGTGTTTAAACTGTCGAAAGGGCAACTTACAGTATTTTATATGCACATAGGTCCCAGGTAAAGCATTTGTAAACAGTTATTCATTGAGGTAGAAAGGAGAGATAAAGAAAGAGGAAGAGAAAGAGGAGGGTGTTTCCTGTGACATTGAATAAGCATTTGTTTACTTAAGCAGAGATTTTCCACTATTTAAGGTGAGCAGAATCCAGCGCTTCTTTGCTGACAGCCAACTAAACTGTAGCATAGTGGTCACATGACACTGACACTGGGCAGGCATAGGACTGTTGGGAAGGAGGGGGTCCCTTTTCAGTATAAATGGGGGATCAACATGTGTCAAATGGTGAACACCACAGACAAATGGTGCCATTTCTTTGTGTGGTAGTGATAAAAGGGACAAAGAAGTAATGCCATCCCTGGTCACCTGACTGACTGGCTGTAGGCCACGCCCCCAATCTTTCACAGATTTGTGTCTTGTTATTATACATTAAATAGTCCTTGTGGAAGACCCGACCCAATCCCAGAGGTCACGGGTCTGTATGCAGGAATCCACCTGCATTGTGGGAGGTGATACTTCCACTTGTTATGGAATGTGGAATTTGACTGGAGCCATTAATTGGGTAGAACGGATTCCCCCATTTTCTTTCTCGGTCTGCTCAGCAGAAGCTGAAGGTCTCTCCTGAGCCCGTAAAGCCGGGTCGTCCTGAATGTGACCACAGACCCATGATGTGGATCTTTCTGCTTTCGGGGGCTCAGTGAGGGGGTGTCCTTAAGGGCCAGCGTTCCCGCTGACATGAGGGGTCCGGCGGGGACCGGCGGCCATGGATCAGGCCCTGCCAATGGGCCTCTGCGTGGCGCGTCTCTGGCCCACTGCGTCTGGGGGATAGTTTTGGGCCTGAAACTCCCCAGGTGGGAATCGTTTCTCCTCACTGGTACAAGAATGCAGATACTGTGGGCCAAGAACCAGGAAGGGGGGGCACTGGGGACAGGAGAAATAGGGACAGCCTGGACTTGCCTCCCCTCACCCCCCTGTCCAGCCCCAAAAGCAAGAAAAAAGAGATTGGAATGTTTGTTAACCCGATCTGTCTCGGCCTGCCGGATTGCGGATTCTTCCTTGAAAGTCAGTCCTTGGTTTCCCTCCTCGTCACGTCACCCTGGGAGGGTTTACCTAAATTCTTTAAATTTACCCAATCAGGGGTCTCAGTCTTCACTTCAAAGTAAAGGTAAATTTTTTTTTAATGTAACGTAAATGTGATGCGATTCGGGCTGGGCTCTGCGCTCGTGCCGGACGTCCGTTATGTAGCGATTTTTCAAAAGCGCTGCGTGTTTGGGGAGTGGAGATTGCCGGCTTCGCGGTGAATGGACTTTCCCGGAAAAGGTCACGCTCTCCCGCCTCTTCACTCTGCTGCTTATCTCTGCTTGGCGTGGAAGAGACAGAAAGCAGTTTATCA
Organism: Stomatorhinus walkeri; assembly: GCA_026784285.1. Taxonomy (NCBI): domain Eukaryota; kingdom Metazoa; phylum Chordata; class Actinopteri; order Osteoglossiformes; family Mormyridae; genus Stomatorhinus; species Stomatorhinus walkeri. The sequence continues at coordinate 13,813,393 of JAODUD010000038.1, forward strand.
CATAAATGAGGCTCTTTTTAAAAACGCATCTGGCTTCTTTCTGGGTTGATAGCTCTGATGAGATTTGAAGAGCCTAATGTATGCAAATAAAGCCCTCAAAAGTCATCATAAACCCTTTTTTTTAAAAAAAAAATAGAGAGAAATGGAAGGTTAGCCTTTCCTGCTAAAAATGTTTAATTCTAGGAATGTTTAACAAATGTTACATTTTAAGGTATAGAAACATTCACAGTGTTCAGTTTTCCTGATGTTCCTAGAATGTTGTCCCACTACTGCAACTAAGAGTAATAACATAATAGCAAACTGAATGTGTGGCAGAGCAGTGAGTACCACTGTTACCTCACGCATCAAAGGTTGTTGGTTCTAGGATGGGGCATTTGTATTACATACTCGTAGTACTTTTGTAAAATATTATGTACAATATTTTTCAGCATTAATTATCCAGGTAATAATGTTATCATGCTGACAATGACAAAACCTTTGTTAAAATGTAAAATGTGGAAATAACATAGTGGTCACATGACACTGACACTGGGCAGCGATTGGTCTGTAGGGAAGGGGGGAGGGTCCCTTTTCAGTGGAAATAGGGGATCAGCATGACTCAAATGGTGAACACCACAAACAAACGGTGTCGTTTCTTTGTGTGGCAGTGATAAAAGGAACAAAAAAGGAGTTAGGGACTGCAATCACTTGGAAGGTAACCAATCAGAAATGTTGCCCTTGGTCACCTGACTGACTGGCTGTAGGCCACACCCTCATCTTTCACAGATTTGTATCTTGCTATAATGCATTAAATAGTCCTTGTGGAAGACCCGACCCTATCCCAGAGGTCACGGGTCTGGACGCAGGAATCCACCTGCATTGGTACTTTTTATGGAATGGATGGATCAGGCCCTGCCAATGGGCCCCTGCCTGGCGCGTCTCTGGCCCACTGCTTCCGGGGATAGTTTTGGGCCTGGAACTCCCCAGGTGGGAATCGTTTCTCCTCACTGGTACAAGAATGCAGGTACTGTGTACCTAAATAACTCTCCCATAAGAACATTCCCTGCTGGTCTTCTTTCACATAATGTTGGATAAAGTTCTGGCTCCTGTTAGCTGGCTTGTGCTGTTTGCATTGTGAAGGAGTTCGCTGTGGTCTTTCGCTTTTGCTACCCGCCAGCGTATCGGCCTGCTGAGTGCTCAGCTTCGGCGCTGTGCGCTTTTATATTTGCTTCATTATCGTGGTCTTTGTTTCATTTCCTGTTTTCTGGGCCCCGGAGCCGGTCTGTTTCATTGTAGTTTTTTACTGAAGGCTTTTTGTCTAAGAAGGTCACCATCGAGAGTCCTGCCGCCCGACTCCTCTTAACTCGCAGGCCAAAAGCAGTTCGCAGAGTCAGGAGTCTTCAGTGTGCATGTGCCTGGAAAGCTCCCGTGGCCGTGCGGAACATTCCGGAAAGCGAAAGCCACCTTCATCCCCGGAGCTCATTTCCGGCACGCGACTGACACCCACTGTTGTGTGACTGGGAACGCAGATATTAAGGTTGGCTCCCCGGCCATGGGAGAAAGCGCGTTTGATTTGCCATGTTTTTATTTTGGTTCTGCTAGAGCCAGAGGCAGCAGTTTAGGAAACAGACTTCCTTCTGTGCATTCGGGCCGGGTCGGGGCCTTCCTGATTCCCGGGTCACCCTTCCAGCCACGAGAGGGTGGGCGGACCGTGAGTCAAGGGGTTGCCATGGCGCTGTGACTTCTGAATGGCTGCACGATGACCTTACATAAACCCAACTTTCGTTACTTGTACCAGTATGGGCCAGCGCTTTCATTAGTGTTGAATTTTATTTTTCCTTGAAAGTCACATGACACACATCTTGTTTGTCACATGACGTGTACCTTGTTCGTCATATGACATGCAAATGGAACTCTCGACGTGTGGTTACTCTCTTCTTATGGTTTGGAGCCCCATCTGTGACTCTGACCAGGATAAGCAGTTTGAGGATGGATGGATGGATGGATATGTTTTTTTAGGGCAGGTTCAGCTGTTTACCATGAGGCCTGTCTCTTGTGATGACAGCCCCCCCAGGTCACAGACACCATTATAGGACTTTTACGACTTTTTTCCGTCATCCTGCCCCTCCGCAGACTAACGCCTGCTGCATTCCAAATTCATGTCCGCTCAGACAGCGTACGGCCAGCTCTGGACACACACCACGCACGGGCAAGCTCTTCCTCCTTGATATTCATACTGGGATGACGTAGCAAGTACGAAACGCGCGGACGCGCATTGTCACCCCGCTATGCGCAAACTGCCGCTTGGCCGGAGATGAACGAGCAGTTCCGCGTCCGCATGCGCAGTGTGACTACGCCAGTGTTTCCTGAACCAGCCCGTTGGATCTCTGTCGATACTCTCTCTCCCAGCGGATCCGGCGGATGCGGGGGCCACTCGGCTGCCGTGCGCACCCACCCCACGCCTCATAGATACAGTCGCCCACAAAGCTTCCACTGTCCAGCAGGGGCGGGCTTGGAAAGAGATGACCTCATTCATCTTGCTACTCATCTTCTTCTCAGCTCC
>JAODUD010000038.1:13881924-13894481 GCA_026784285.1 Stomatorhinus walkeri
GCGGTCAGGCAGACGTCTCCCTTCTGCAAGGAGCCCGCGGTCAGGCAGACGTCTCCCTTCTGCAAGGAGCCCGCGGTGTGGCGTGTATCGCCACAGCCCGGAGGGGTGCCCTTTCCGGAAGCCCGGCGTCTCGATCCGGGTGACGGCGCCAGGCTCGGAAATCTTAGCACATTTGTCAGAAAATGAAAGAAGTGGTGGCTTATAACAGAAGGATGGATTTAGGTCTGTAGACTGGAAGCAACACGGACAGCCCAGGATCAGCGAGATCAACATCTGACTCTGAACGTATGAGCTTCAGATGTGACTGACAATCAAAAGTCCCTCAAAACAATCATCTAAAAACAAGTATCTGCTCAATTTATTCATGTTTGGAATGAATTTGGGGGGGGGGGGGGGCACAATAATATAACACATCTATGCATCCATCCATATTTCATAGTTAATTAACCAGTAGTGGGTCACTGTGCTCTGGCGCCTATTTCAGGAAGCATAGGTCACAAGGCGGGGTGGGAAGGCAGTCCGTCACAGAGCAAGCTCCGCCCTCCATCGGTGATTCAGCGGCATTACATCGCCCAGCTACATGCAAGGAAAGAATACAGAGTGGGAAATGTCACTAGCTAATGAACAAGCAGGCAAAACTGTACTTTACAATATACAGAGTCTCATAAGTCTGTAAAATTTTCTAATATCATCTTCCAGCCTCTGGAGTTAAGCTATTTTAACAGGTAATTTGTTACTGCAAACGGACAGGTTGACCAACCATGTGCTTAGGCAGCTGTGATTTTTGAGCAGTGCCATCATCAATGATTTGATCTGTCCGATTATCTAGAGAAGGTTGTGGAAGGCATGGAGACACACAGGGCAGAAGGGTGGGGACCACCCTGGACAGGATGCCAGAACAGAAAACAGAACAAGAGAGAATAGCTTTCAGAAGTCAGGTAGCTGCAAGTGTTACTCTACTCTAACCATAAAACGGGAACAAATGAAGAGGATTGTGGGGAACTAACCATTGCTTAAAACCTTACAGCAAAAATATTATGCACAAATTCACTACTCTCATGGATGGATGTTTTCTTTCTTAATGGCACGGGTATATTCCAGAACAATGATGCCAGGATTCATCAGGCTCGACTCGCCAGAGTGGGTCAGGGAGCAGGAGGAATCATTTTCATTCATGAATTTGCCACTTCAGAGTCTTGACCTCAGGTCCACTGAAGGTCTCTGGGATGTGCTGAAGATGATGTCACAGAGCGGTTCGATTCACTTGTGGTCAGTACAAGATCTTGGTGAGAAATTAATGCAAATCTGGATGAAAATAAAGGGTGAGATGTTGCATAAGCCTGTGTAAACAGTGGCATGACAGATGTGAGCCATGACCAAAGCTAAAGGTGTCCAATTAAATATTAAGAGATCAAGCCTAAGTGCAATATATAAAAAGGAGAAGCATTCCATTCCATTCATCTTATAAACATTTATCCTGAGCAGGGTCACCTGGAGCCAGTAGCAGACGGCGTAGAGCACAAGGCTTGGGGACACGCTGGACGGGACTCCGATGCGTCACAGGGCACAGCCAATTCAGATGCCTATTAGCATAACTATACATATTTGGACTGAGGGGCAAAATTCACACAGTTCCACAGCCCAAGAACAGAGTGAGATTTGAACACCTAACCTCTAGGAAACACGACGCAATGGTTCAATACACTTACCCACTAAGCAGCCCACGCAGAGCCTTCAACAAAGCAAGTAATCTCAACGGAATTCTGGACAGCACTCTATGAAGGGTCAGTGGTAGGGATGAGGCTATTCCGCGGGACAAATGTTGAGGTGTGCCTGGAATAATATGAGTCATAAGCCATTTCTTAAAGGTCACAAGGAACGCTGAAGAGCAAACGGCTTTGCTGAACTGTGGAACAAGCTGGCAAATTTAGAGATGTCTAACTGCAAGGATTTGGGTAGGAAATGAGAGCATATGAAAACTGGCACCATGCAGATAGACACTGCACAAAGATATAGGAGGATTCCAGGCCATGCTGGGCGGGTGAGGCAGTAGCGCCACCCGTTGAACCAGCACATCACCTAATGAGTCTATACAGTTACCAAACTGAAGGAATCATCTAGAAGGAATCATCATGGAAGGTGTGACTTAGTCCAGTGTTTCCCAACCTGGTCTTCAGGGACCCCAGACTTTCCATGTTTTGGTGGGAGCTGGGAGGAACCAAGAACAGGTACTGTCTGGGGGTCTTTGACATCCCAGTTGGGAAACACTGTTTTTGTCTACAGTCATTAAGGTAGATGGATAAATTCTCCTATAACGGGGCCCTCTGGCTGTCTGTAATGCACATTCTAGCAGTGGATCTCATTTCTAATGTTAACTACCCAAGCTGCAGAAGGATCCAGAATCTTTAATCATTCCAACGCAAAACATCAGCTGAACAGAATTTCCCCGAAGAGTCCTAAGCATGTCTTTATGTTTCCTTTTCCTGCTTCAGCCTGGATGTCCATGAGACAGGAGCCATTTATTACCCCAGGTAGACATTCAAAGGAAACTTATCATTTTCTGGTAACAACGTATCAACGCACGTTCTTGGCAGGCAATTAAGCATCTTGCGGGAGACGCGGGGGGGGGGGGGGGGGTCGTCAAATGAAGCAGGAAGCCTTTTGCACATTCGGTGGGTTTGAAAAGGGAAACAAAGGAACAACGATGCAGGAGACTTTTGTACTCCTCCAGAGTAGACGGCTTGCCCTCAGCATCACTGAAATTACTCTGACTGGTGTTAACGACCAAAACGCCAGAAAAAAACAACAGATAATCAGCGACAGCATCTCTGTGTTCCCACTTACGGAAGACATGTTTGTGAAATCACAAAAAATGGACAACAGCGGCTCGGACACAAATCTCACTGCTGCCTATGAAAACCTGGATATTTCCCCCATTAAATAATTTTCTTCATAGGCCACCGTGCACCCTGGGGCCATATTGGCGATTTATTCGGTCCCGGATAGAGATACACTTCCGGGGTCACGGAATGCCTTGTGCTCTCAGGGATTGCAGACATGGCTTCCATGTCTCCAAATCTCATCGTTTGACCTTTGGCTGCCGCGTACGGCGCCGGTCTCCGGGGTGCTGCTACCGTCGCCATATTTGCGCCACGGATCCAACGGTGCTGAGCTTTTTCCTCCCATCTGTGCGAAAATAGAAGAGGGCTTTTTATTTGATCTCCGACTCGTGGCTTCTGCTGAGCGAGACAGAGATGGGGGATTGGGGGGGTGGCGTGGGGTGGGGGCAGCACCGGGGGGCTTTGCAAGCGCTGCAAGTGTGAGTTAAGGGGCTTTAGCAGAACGGCACGCTCTGTGATGACTCCGCTAGCCTTAATACACCGTGCGACAGATTCTGCCCGTTTAGCAGACAAGCTCGATGTGTCCCTCCCCTTGCCCCCCCCCCCACCCCGGGCTTATCAGCTCTTCCCCAGAGTTTAGGCTCCTTGAGTCTTCCAACTCTGAGGACCTCGTCCATCTTCCCCCGCTCCTGTGCTGAATATCAGAGCTTATACAAAGAAGAACATTATGATCATCTGAATTGAGGTCCATTTTGTTTTTGTTGTTTTCAAGAGGAGACTGTCAGGGAAGCTTCCATGTCATATGTTACAGTTTTGGGAACCAAAATTCCTCATGTAATCCAACAAAGAACTTTAGTTAAATTTCCAAAGCTCACCAAGTCCCAAATTTTGTCACAAATGCAACCAGTAGATGGAGTGAGTTTTGGAAATTTGTTCTTCGATTGGAAGACACCAACTTGTGAATGAGAAGACATCAGTGAGTATATGTGTCGGAACGTGCATTTGAGATGCCCCACCTCCCAAATACCAGTTTACAGCATCACATAACCTGATCCAAAAGCCAGACGTACCAGATAATTCTCCATTCTCAGCCTTCTGTGGTGGAAAATTCAGGTCCAGAAACTAAAAATCCAGACCAAGGTTTAGTTTCAACCAACCAGTTATAGACCAGAACCAACCATAATATATAGAGTCATAGCCACAGAGTACTAAACTGGATGGCTGAAACAAAATCTCGGTCTGGATTTTTACTTTCTGGACCTGAACTTTCCACCTCTGACAGTTTTACGACATTGAGGTTTTCCTTCCTGGGTGTATTGCCGTAGAAGGTCTTTCTCCTTTATCCACAGCCTTCACACCTCAACCATCATAAAGATCTTCTGAATCTAACCTGACGAGAGGCACATTAACATGGTCAGAGTCCCCCTTAGTATTTTCCAGGGCGCCTTTTTCTTTCACCCTTTTATTTTGGAACACTTTGCATATCTGCACTCAGGATACAGGTGAACAATCATTGGCTGATAATGCCGAGAGACTCAGATGGGGTGGCGCCAGAGACCATCCGTAGCCCATCCTTATCCCACCCCCTGGGTGCCACCCCCGGGGCAGCCCTGCCATCATTTTCACACACATCTTCATCTTTTCATCTTTTCTTCATACCTGGTTTCTTACATTTTGCAGTCCTGAATAATTCAAGTTGCGAGTTCTCAGACCGTGAAAATTTTACGAAAGATGCATACATAATGCTTGCTTTGAAGTGGGAGGTTCCTGCCCAGAGGAGCTGAAAGAGAGGCCACTCCAACGAGATAGCAGAGAGAGCAACAGCCACCTCACACTCCAATATGTTGACACACAGTGACCTTGACACCTTCCCTTGTACCCTTGAGACACAATCACATCTCCTCCATATTTTCAGGCAGTATTGCTCAAAACTGCACCCAGAAAACAACAAGGATGCTTCAGTTAATCAGCTTTTAAAAATCTCACCACAGTTGGGGGAAAAAAAAACAATAAAAAGTTCACCCGGAGCGACAGGAGATGCACAGCCAGACGTTGTAAATCCCGTTATATCTGAATCACATCTTCTGTGGGCTCTGGCGGCATGGATGCTAATCGCTGCAGCCTCCGTCGCCATGGCGCTGATGAGGTGGATAAGCGAGAGAGGCGCCTCTAACTCCAGCTCCCGCTTTCTCGGTAAACCCCCCCCAAAGCGCTCCTGGCCCACGCCCCTGCCCCCACATTCTTATTTGCCTTGGTCGCTCAATCCGCTTTCAATTTGTGAAGATTTTGTAGGGCACCAAGAGATTTTAGGCCTTTTTTTTTTTTTGGAAGAGTTTGAGTTCCTCCTTCTGACGCTGCACATGTTTCCCCAGTAAAGTGGGTCAATGCCTGATGCAACAGCATCTCTTAGTATGGAAAGGTGAGGGAACGGCTGGGAACTGGGGGGCAGGGTGGGCTTATAATGCTGCTGGGGGTAGGTGGTAGGGCATCATTGTAGGTTCGACAGTAGGGAATGGAACAATCCTAGGATTGTTTGTGTTTCTTACAGAAAAGCCAACCTTTCATTAGCCAATGATGTGCTTTGAAAGGTGGGGAAAGGGGAGGGGGCACTCCAGGGACCAATCAGATTTCAGTTGGGGCCAGTGCCCCTGTGAGATCACCCAAGTATGAACCCCAGGTTGTTCCATGTTTTGGGGTTAATAGGGTGTTTGTGTGGGGCTGATGTTAATATGGAGTTGCTGGGTAGACGGTAGTGGCGGCATAGCTGCAGTCAAAGTAAGTCGGCTGGATGCAAAAAAGGCCCTTTTCTCCACCCCCCACTCCCCCCCCCCTTGCTGTTTGTAGCAGCTCTGGCTGCAGGTAACAGCAGATTTACTGACAGATAAACAGAGCCCACACCGGCAGATTAATGATAACCATGCCTGTCAGTCAGGGCTGATACTCTCCTTCCAGGAAAGAGAGAAAGCGTGAGGGAGAATGGAGCTGAAACGAGGCAGCCTGGATGGAAAGGTTCGAGTAAAGTGAAGACGAGGCCAAGCCTGTGTCAACTGTTAGCTCCAGCTGATATCCACCCTGGATTTGATTGGTCAGGACTGGACTGAGCTGTTCTGCACCGCCCCACGGCAACGGTGATGTCATATGTCAGAGGAAATTGTGTGGAATGTCACACACAGGCACATCAAGAACCAAAGAAAGCTCTTAAAATTATTTAGCTGTTCTTATCCCACCACTTTAGCCCAAGAAGTCACTCTACTGGCACAGGCGCGAAACCTCAGGAGTGAGGATTGCGATATTGCCTGTTCGTTCATTATTTGTGGATTTTTATTTTATGGGAGTGCAGACAGCAAGAGCCTCTGGGTGAGAGCTCTGAGTTTTGACAGCGAGACACCAGCAGCCTTCAAGCTGTCAGCGAGTCGGAGAGGCGCTTCCACCACGTCCGTACAGAAACACCACACAGCCAACTCGAGAAATAAAAGCAGGCTGGTATCGCTTGGCCAGGCTGAGGGTGGAGTTGAGTGAATATATTACAATTACAATTTATTTAGTAGAGACCTTCTACCCAAAGCGATGTACAATTGCATGCAGGGTCAGGCAGTCGCTGGAGCAATTGGAGGTTAAGGTCTTCTGACTCAGGGGTTTGAACTGGCAACCTTCCGAGTAAAGACACAGCATCCTAACCACAGACCACCTCCCACACCTTATGTTAATACATTTGAACAGAAATATCTACCCAAAACTGTAAGCCACACACAGGGTCTCCATCCAATTTCTTCACCTCTTTCTGGGAGGGGCATTTCAAAGATTACCTAACCCCAACCTGGGACATTCTGTGATCCCTGGCCAGTTTGAAAGCTGTTGCCACCGTTTTTCTGGCCTGCACTATACACACATCACTCACCTATTAATACTCGGCTCCAAACACCGAGGAGGAACTTGTGACCACATGATGTTAGCGTGTTGGTCTATGTTAGCATCCATGCAGGACATGTGCCTACATCCAAACACACACGCATGCAGATGCTGAACTCCACCCAGGAACCAGTGGGAATTTTGCTTACACTAAAATGTTCTAAAGGCAGAAGAAATAATGATTGGCTCAGAGACATAACCAATCAGAATGTAGAGGGGGTGGGACCAAGCAACTAGAGGAAGCAGGACCAAGACATCTGACCGATTGGTCCCGCCTCCTCCCATGAGCCACACAGACACTCATGTTTCCACACATAGTCGTAACAACCCGCAAATGTTTGGCAGTTTCAAACAGACCAGAAGTATACAACCAGCACTCCCAAGCTACACGGGGCATTCTGACCTATCACTGCCCTCTTGCCCCCCCTCCATGCAGTAATAGGTCATGCATCCTCCATCTTTTGGTTTTTAGATGGCACATGGAGGCTGCCCCCAATCCCCCCCTCCCCGGTGGACTCGTCTCGACTCAAAGGCCACGTCGCTTTCTACACCAGCGCACTAATTGCACGCTGCTCTTTGTTAACTGGCATGTTTGTTCCCGCTGGCAGAAGGAAGAGAGCCTCAGCGGACTGGCAGCAGGAGGCGTGACCCTGTTTCGGAGGGAAAAAACAAACTGGACTGCAGGGTCAACCGTCAGATAATGAGGCTTCAGCTCTCATTGGATAACAGGCAGTGCCCCCCCCCCACCCCCCCGCAGTGGGCACAGGCACTGGTCGCATGTCAGCGGTGACTTTCCCTCATCTCTACTGCTCCAGAGACTACAGCATGACTGAAATGCTCCAGTAGGCAGTGATGTTACCAGAATAACCTCCTGGGGTGGGCATTTGGCTATGTTGGGTGGACACCAGTATTAAAATTGCGTCTGAGGGTTTGTGGGATCTCCTGTTGGTTAAAGGTCGGAGGGGTCCCAGGATTATTATATTAAATTACTAACTAGTGGCTAAATTTGGTCTATTTATGTTTTTGGGGGGGCATTACCGAAGACACTGACCATTCATGCCATAAACTGCTCCAGTGGCTATTAACAGGTAGAGAGGGGTAACTGGGATGCTTATTTACGGTTCACACAACATACATCATAATTTAGTATACGATCATTTCCACTACCACATCTGTGAGAGTCACTGTCTTAGGTTAGCATTAAACACTAACAAAATTAGCATTTGCTTGCATACATTAGCCTTACAAATCCATTCCATACAGCTATTCCATAGTACTTTTTAAAGTAGGTGGTTGGATATTTTCAAGTTCCAAGTTATCGGAAATGCATCAGTACATAACACTGGGTGGCACTACTAATAACGAATAATAAATATAGAACATGCCCTTTTTTCCTTCAAGTAATTCATAGCAGAACACCGCTATCTCCATTTATTTCGAACGATCAGATGGCGGCGACGTAAACCGGCTTGGTTTGGTCACACTTTCGGTCCTGCTCACTACATGTCAGCATGCTTCAGGTGCGGTTCGCCGGTTCAGGTGCGGCTCAGGTGTGGCATGCGGCTTGTCTGCAGTAGGAAAGTGCCGTATCAGCTATTCCTCGCGGAAGGTACGAGGGGAGTGATGGATGAGAAACACTGATCATAAGGAGGGACAGAAACAAACTGTCCATGACAAAGACATTAAAGGGAATCTCATCACCTTCTGTGAATATCTTTCTTGCATCATTTGTCAGTCGACCATGTGAGCGATTTGAATGCTTCTTAAATACAGATAAATATACTTCTCAAATTGAAACATTTACACTCTGCACTAATTTCTGTTTACTATTTATCAGATTTTAAACGATATCTTCTCCCCTGGAAGCTCTCTTCCACATCTGCTGGGAAATCTATTGTAGAATGTTCCCTACTTAGAGAAACATTTAAATATTATTTAGAGTATCCTGAAATCTTGATATAGCCATAATATGTAACATATTCACGTGTAGGATGTTTCTAAAATGGTCATTTTAGGAGAAGGATTGTGTTACTGCAGCATGCAAAACTAAATCTGAAATACAAAACAACTCATGACTCTCAGCTACAGTTCCCAAAGCTTCAGTGATAGTCACCGTATTCATCTACGACATGAATTCACATCAAATACTACAAATTATGAGCTTTAATACCAACAAATTTAAACACAAGATGTCAAAAGGTCTTTGTCACATTTGGGTGGGTTTGTGAATATCAAAATATACTTTTGCATGAACTCCAATTTTCCTGATGTCCCTCAGGGTCTAGAAATAAATATCAATGTTGTTTCTAGTACTTAATTCCAGTCAAAAATTTGAGTTCATCTGCTTGAAATGATCTATGTCTTCTACTACAGCATAATGTTATCTGTTACTAGAATGGAAGGTAATCTTTTAACCATGCGTATTTGTAAGACACAGAGAAGGTGAGTACATTAATTCGGCATGTAAGGTTTCCACTGTCAAGAAGTGTCAGTCTGGGTTTGTCTTGATCGTGAGAGAGTTGGTGGTCTTTACCCAATCCATGTCAATGGATTTCTCTGTGATAAAGCAATTTTTCTCTATTTACTGTTTGAACTCGATTTTTAAATTTACTTTCAAACTCATGGAATTTCAGATCTTCCCTGGAGAAACAGGGAAGAAAGATGCACCAGTCAGATGATCAGCTGTGGAATACAGATCTCCTGGTTGCTCTCACTCAACACATCAGCCAGTCGGTTAATGAGTAAGCGGTAAGTATCACCTGAGCCATTAACCCAAAAAAGTGGATGTATGCAGACTGGGAAATGAACACAGATTAACCATTAATTAATGGTGGATTTGTTTGCTTTTTCGCTTCATGAAGATGGCAGACGCCATGCTTTTAGTGGCTAATACACACTTAACTCCGCCCAGTTAGCATGTAACACAACGGCCTATTCTGCCATCTCATGGGCATACGGCATTTGAGCTGCATGACAGGAATGATCTCTTTCATCCTTCACAGCTAGTCTGCCACTGTCACCAATGTATGGAGTCACCTTTGACCTACACTTATACATGTGACCAAACCTCCCACTTCCAGATCAGCAAGGCCCAGTGTGTCATTTGTCACTGGCTACTGGGACTATCCACCGAGCATAGCTTCAACAATCACTTCTCTGCACATTGATTACTCTGGCCTTCCTCCCAAATCCCCGCCCACCAGACCATCCCACATCCATATGGCACCACCTCAAGAAGGAGTTGCCCTTAGCAACAAATTAGGAGGAGAGGAGTTCAGCATGACACATAGACCTTAAAGCCATCTTTGAAAGGTCACGTTTCTGCCAGGATACAACCTTCCAGAAAGTGGAATTTTTCCTGCCAGCTTTTCAGCTGAACTGTAGCTCACGGAGAACCCATCAAGACGAGACAGGGGGTCGGAAACTAATTTACTTGGAGATTTGTTTTTCGGGATTGATCTAGCGATCTAATGCTTAGACCCAGTCCTGAAGCAGGAGATCATTTCCCTCTGACAACAGGAAGCCATGCAAAAAAAACACCTAATTCGTTCTTGGGAAGGCAGTGACATGGAGGAACTTCAGAAGAACAACCACCCAGGATGGAGATGGGCTTCAGTAACGGCATCCCGGAGGATGACGGGGAGAGAGGTGTGAGGATCTGAATAACACCTGGACAGCATGGGGTCTGAGAGATCTGAGATGACGCTCCGTCACAGGAAGAGTGCGGCTTGCCTCCCGCTGGGCGAGACCCGCAAACCTGCCGCATTCGCTCTTAGCGTCAGCGCTGGCTAGTGTCGGCACACACACCTGTGGCGCTGACCCACCACATGGTACTGGACAGCGGGGGGTTGGGGTGCAGGGATGGGGGGGTGCAGCAAGGCTACAGAATCCCATTAAACGGATCATCTCGGCGATGGGGGCTTATTGAAGACTCTCGCGCCGATAACGAGGGCGGGATCCAGGGAGCCCCTCCCAAGAGCTGCAGGACAGATCAGAGGGCTGGATAATCCCAACAAGGGGATTAGGAAGGGGATTAGGACAAGGAGCCAGGCAGGAATATGGGGGAGGGGATCAAACAGAGGAGGGGTTCATCTGCGCAATTCAGAATGTGGAGACATGCACACTTTCATTCACATGATGGTGGCGCAGGAGGTAGCAGTATCGTTCGGCAACTGTAGGGTTGCAGGTTCGAGCCCTGGTTCCTTCTGACCCCATCAAAGTGTCCTTGAGCAAGACACTGAACCCCCACTTGCTCCCGGTATGCAGGTTGGCACCTTGCATGGCAGCCTCTGCTACCGGTGTGTGAGTGTGTGTGTGAATGGGTGAATGAGAGGCATTATTGTAAAGCGCTTTGGAAGAAAGCGCTATATAAATGCAGTCCATTTACCATTTACATACGCACATCTGACATGCACATAGTTTCATGCACAGCTACACTCATACAGACTGTCGACGCGGTGTGTGTGCGTGTGTGTGTGTGTGTATGTATATATATGTAGAGTGTGGCTCAGTTGGTCAGCCATGTTTTGGAAGGTCGACAGTTAGTTCAAATCCCGTCCTCAGCTGCATCGCTGTCTGTTAGACCCATGAGCAAAGCCCTTAACCTCCTGAAAAATGCCCCAGTGAAGCCAGATTAATGGCATGACCCTGCGGTCATGAACCCCAAGCTTCACTGTGGGTGTGTGTGTCTCTCTAAGGAGAGCATGATGGGATGTGTGAGAATAAGCATTCCAATGTACCTGCACTTGCGCGAATGGGAAATAAAGGATCATTTCATTTCACATACATTACAGCTACCACATGGTGGTTTCCTAACCCCAGCGGAAAGTGCACCAGCCTCTATGAATGTCCCTTGGCAGTGGTGTCAGGTCACAGCCCTAACATTGCAGACACGGTCATCATGTCACACCATCAGCACGCCTTGCCACGCAGACGACATGTACGCCAGCCTGACAGACAGTCACACAGCCTCTCCGGAGCTCAGCCCACGCTACCGCTGGGGTGACGGGGACTTCGAGACTCACCCCCCTTGCCGCGCAGCCTGCCCGGTGCCTTGGCCTGCTGCGTATCCAGAGGTCCGGTGAGCAGCACAGCCAGGAGCGGAAGCAGGAGCGCCCGCCTCACCGCCACCGACATCACGGGGAGTTCCTCCAGTGGCCGAGACCCTGTGCCACGACAACCCCCCCCCACTCCGCTCCAGGACGCGGGTGCCTCAGCCAATGGGGATTGCTGGAGCGGGTGGGGGGGATCTCTGACTGTGCCCCCCCCCCATCCCCCGTGGCAGGACCTGCCGATGCCGGAACCCCTCAATTGACCGCCCCTCTCCCTGCTAACTGCTACACGCAAACTGCTGCGCTTGAAGCGCCTCTATTCTATGCTCTGTGCTCTACACTCTGCACGCTCCACGCTTGGCAGCACAATCCATCCAGAGCAGCTCGTTGGGTCTCTGCTCCGCTGCGCTGCCTTCAGTACAGTGATGATGTCTCCTCTGGCAAAGCAGTAACCAAGGAGGGAGGAGGAGGAGAGAGACAGAGAGAGAGAAGGAGAGGAAAAGGGAGAGAGGGAGGTGAGACCATGTAAACGAGTGTGAGCAATGTGTGGCGTGTGCAGGATATGTGACAAGGCAAAACTGCCCTGACAGAATGTCAGGATACTCATATTATACCCAGCTTACTATACGAACTGCCACACACCTCTCTGTACCGCACACCCCATGATACCACACACCTCGCTGTACCGCACACCTCTCTGTACCGCACACCCCATGATACCACACACCTCGCTGTACCACATACCCCATGATACCAC
>JAODUD010000038.1:13931286-13942979 GCA_026784285.1 Stomatorhinus walkeri
ACAGAGAGATATATATATATATATATATATATATATATATATATATATAAAATACTGGCAACTTCCACCCCACAATGACATTAGAATTGCCTTCCGTCACCCCTCCCTCCAGTGAACAGCATTAAGTCATGACTTAACTCAGGAAAAATGTGGGTCCTACGGCCAAACCAGTTGAGAACCATATCAGTGCTTCACAAACTGCTCCTCGGGGACCCCAGACAGTCCATGTCTTTGCTTCCTCCATACGCCAAGTAGGGAGCAAAAACGGACCATCTGCAGCCCCCCCGAGAAGTGGATTGGGAAACACGGCTGACATCATACAGTCCTGCTGCTCCTTTGACCACCATCACTGCGATCACCTCTGAGCTCATAACAGACTGTACGTCTATGGATGGCCCAAAAAGTCGAGCGACACACTCCTCGGACCACGGACACCGTTCCTGAGGAGTTGCCTTTCACTCTGCATGCCCGTAACATCAAGCAGCAGCTGAGCAACACAACTCTTTGCTTAGTACCCATAATAGAACATTCGCTGAACACTGAAAGCCTACAGCGACTGCGGAAAAGCTGAGAAGTCATGTGACCAAAAAACAGACTGCCTGTTAAAGTGATCATAGTAAAAACACCAGACATACTACTGTATTTCTGTACTTACCGTACTAAGCATTTATGTTTAGCATCAGAGACATTTGCAATGCTTTGATAAGCCTGACTGGTTAAATACAATGATTCTGACAATTTTCTGTTTTTTTTAACTGTATATGTGTTATCTGCCTGCAGTACTTTCAATGCTTCAGAGAAGAGCAAACGGCATTGACCAGACCCACAAGTTAACCTCAGACAGAACCCCTCAGACTGACATGAATATTTGGGGGAATCCTGCTTTAGTCACATGACAAAATCAGCCAGGCACATTTTCAGCCATCTTCAAAGCTGAGCATTTTAGCAGAGAATGAGCACCACCTAGTGAACAATGACAAAAGTGCAAGGAAAAAAACACTCCAAAAGCACATAAGCCATCCTTAGAACAACACAAACAAACAAAACGTCCATTATACGCCTGAAAACAAGATTAGACTGTAAAGTTTCGAACAGACAAAAAAAGCGTGTAGAGTGTAGCGTGAAAAGCAAACAGGTGGGACAAATACTTAGGCCTTGTTTTGTGTTCAAAAGGAGGGGCAGGTCTGACATGGCGGAGAGTCACAGTTAAACATGTTCGGTTACTATGTATTTACCAATTCGTACAGGTGGAGATGTAACTCGAAGTTAGCTTGGGACTGGAACCAGCAACCTTTGGTATACAAGAACTAGGGCTGGGCGATATATATCGATATTGCATCGTGCTTGTGAATTAATCACCAGGGCTTCAAATGAGAGGCCACATTTGGCCAAGCGCCAGCTTTTCGGTGCTATACGGGCATTTATTTTTGCCCACACTTTGTTAGGCAGTTTAGTAGTATGGCTAAAATATTAATGAGGCTTTGTATGACGCCGAAAAGTCATTAGTATAAATACGGCGCATCCTTATGTGTAATAAATGTGTTAGACTTTGAGCTGCAAAAAGTACTACCACACCACCGACGTCTTTTTATCTTGTTTATGCACAAGATCTCCTCTTTTCAAAGATGTTGTGTTTGCTCTTCACCGCGACTTTAGTGCATATTGCACTGAGGTATGCCAAGCTGTAGTATACCAAACCAGTATTATGTGGGGTGCTCCGCTAAACGCATTTAAGAAACATATAGTTTATACAGATTACTTAGTTTTGGGTATCGCAAAACATCTCAGTATCTAAGCCATGCTAATCTTCTTACCAAATTATGGCCGTAAATAAATCCTCGTATAGCAACGAAAACCTGGCGTCCGGTCAAGTGCTTTGTCTGTCATCTGAAGCCCTGGTGATTATTGCGCATGTGCGATATATTGACATGATATCGCCCAGCCCAAACAAGGACACACTACATTAGCTGGTCCCTTTCATATTGTTAAGCAGGTGCTTAGCCCCGGGGCCTGTATCACGAAGTCAGACTTCACACATGACTTATTGGATTTCAGGTGGTCTGGGCTAAAGTGAATAAAAAGTCCATTTAAACTGGGGTACCTTAAATCTGACAAGTTATCTGGCTATGCAAGAAATCCTGCCTCATGATCCAGGCACCACTTCTGCTCCAAGCACACATCCAACTGTATAACAAGGCAAAAGAGAGAATAAGAATGTGAGCACGTGAACTCACATTATAGGACTTGTTGTGCCTCTGCTTCCACTGCACCAAGAGGAGCTGGGCGAGGACGAGCGTGACGATGAGGATGAGCACCATCTCCGCGTGCATGGCCTCGTGGCCCTTGTGCTTGGCGTGCATCCTGGCGTGCTCCAACCTGCAGTGCAACACAAAGGCTCAGCGTGCCGCCTGGGTGCGGTGCACTGAACAGCACAGGACGCTACAGGAAGTGCCATCGGCAGATAGTCGGATGGGAAGCGTGGTCGCGAGCACACTAACCTCCACTTCTCCTCTGCTGACAGCTGAGACAAATCAACCTGGACAGGGGTCAAAGATTGGAATTTAGAAAGGAGGAAAAATACAAACAAAACCTTGTTCACCAATATCACACAGATCCGTGGATACTAAGCTTCAACTTGCAAATTCTATGGACGAACAAAAATTTTGAAATTGCTAAGTCAAGCATGCTATATCACAAAGGAATTATTTCCTTCACATTCCTGAATAAAACCTGGAAACGAAGACGCGTCTACACGGCATGCACAACGCCTCCAGGTGACTGCGAAGGCATAACCAAGACCCCGGACTTCGTCCAAGTTCCCCCGCAACGACTGCGACACACCCGTCTCCAGCAAACTGGGAGTTGCTCCTGTCCGACTGGACCTTTGACACCGGTTCCACATCACCCAGCAAACAGCTAAGATCCCATGAGTGCAGCGTACGTCGACGTTTCGGTTTTTATACACCCGACGCCAGTATTATCCAAAGAGGGTGATTCTGGTGCACTTTGAATGTTAACTGGCCAAAAGGTACATCCCCTTCCCCAACTCCACATGCCTATGCTGCCAGCCAGGTAGCAAATACATAACTGGAAAATAATGTAAAGTTATTTGCTCTAAAAATACTGCATAAGTAGATGCCACATGATTGATCGACTCCGGGCTTATCAGGTTACATCTCATTATTTGTGATAATGTATACTGGTTAATTGCAGGACATTTAACTAACCGTAACGTTACCCAGTAGTTCATAGAGGGGAGTCCATATATTGCTATAGTTCAACACTGCACCGCATCAAATAAGCAGCAAATCTTAAACCGGAGTGCCACTGGCGGTATGCATTATCTGACGTGTTTGTGATACAATCCGTGCGTTTTGATAAAACCTAAATCAAGACGACTGCCTTTTAGCCGGCTAGCTAGACTGTCTGTCAGTAGTGGTTAGCTCGTTAGCAACCTAGCTACATAGCATCCTGTAACGCGCAGGTTTCCAACACACAGACCTCTCCTACAATTCCTTGGCGGGCTACGGCCACCGGGAAGACCTGACCTGCTGCGCTTCATCGTGGTGCCCGTGTCCATGGTCGTGTTCTACACCGTCAACCTCCACCTCGAACACCCCCGCCATCTTCGGGAGCACTGACGACGCATTCCGCGCGCCGGCAACTTCCGGGTCGCTCGCCGCGTCGACCAATGAAAAGCGACGCCGCCTAGATCGCTTCCGTTTTCTAACGTGTCGACGTCAACATACAGCAGTTAACGAAGCCGGTTTTTAACTCTCAGTAGTGTATTTAGCAGAATCAGTGCCCTTTCAAGAATTGTAATTACGCTTAAGATATTTAAATAACTGTTTCATCAGCAAGCCCAGATGATTTAGAAATTAAGATTCTGTGGATTAACAGAAATCCATCCATCCATCTTCTAAGTGCCTGTCTTGGTCTTGTGGATGGGGGGCATATTCCAAGCAGCAGAGGGCACTAGGCAGGAGCACCCCCGTACGGAAAGTCGCTCCATCACAGGAAGCATACGCGCACACACAAATGATGAACTGGGGGCAATTAAAGACACCAGAGAAGAGGCAAAAGAAAATAATTCCTCCCGTTTGGTATAATAAAAATGTTTCTGACTGAATATCATGTTATTTTCGTCATTATCATTTATGCCCCATCTTGTCTGCACTTAAGTTGTCATAATTAGTATGAAAATGAATGTAACACTGAAATAGTGAAAATAAAAAAAGGTAAGAAACGTAAACAAAGGGGGTCAACCAGGCTAATGAGCAGTACTGTGTTGCGGCTTGTAGTCACACCTTGTAAGAGGGGAAAAATAAAAGTAACGTTACAGTAATGAGGCACAAGCACAAGTAAACGGCTTCCAACCCTGAGACGGGAATGCGGATGGGCGAGGCCCCCCAACGACATCTGATACAATTGGAGGCAGACAATAACAGGACACGATACATGCACAATCATGCAATTTCATTGATGTCACTAAGTAGGCTACCCGAACTTTAAAACCTAAATCAAATTTAATGACTTAAATAAAAGATTAAATACGCACAATGGCTCGGTGTAGCAAATAGAAACATTTGGTCGTCTTTTGCAAAATGACATTTGTATAATGTTTCAATATATGAAAGGCCGGTGTATTTGTAATCCTAACTACATTTCCCATAAGGCTCGTTTCGCGGAATGCATAGGGCGTGTACTTCAGCCAGCCGCGGGAAAATGAAAAATGTCTGTATCCTGTAGCCATTGCAAACGTCGGGTAGACTGAATTACAGTAATTCGTAGACTGAACTAAAATGTTTCATTGTTTTCTTACATTAAGTTGTGCTGTGGCCCGGAAAGTCGAAACAAGGGTTTGTGCAGATCGGCTCACTAGTTTGAGAGATTGATGGTGTCTTGATATACATTCATGGCTCCTGTAAATATTAAATACGTTGTTTCATTCACCTCTCAGGTATGTCACTGATTGTTATAACTCTAATCTGTTCAGCGGCTAAAGCGGTTTTATTTATTTTTACTTATATTCAAGCCAATATAAGTACTGTTACCAGAAAATGTACTAAATTCATATTAATTGCATTAATGACCGGACTCGTTACTTTTCCTATCTATCTCACAGGAATTTGCCTTTACAAACTGTCTATTTTACTTTCATTAATTGCTCATTTCCAGTAGCCTAGACAGAAATCATCGCGTGGTTGGGCCAGCAAAAAAAATCACATGGGCCAGTACCATAACAATAAACCTGGCGACAAAATCACAGACTCAGCTCCATATTCTCGCTGTTAACACTTAAAGGGGGGACTGGCCCACCCGACCAGTCAGCCTCTCTCTCTTCCAGTGAAACCTGTGCTGCCAGATGGATGAAGATAAAACAAAGTTTAAATCTGCTCTGGAATGTCAAATTCCATATAGTGACGTAACCCTATAAATGCATGGCGTCGCAGGACTCGAAAAACGGCGTGGAGAATCTGTGCGCTGAATCAGATTCCCCGAGACCCTGGCTGTGCAGCGCGCAGGACCGGAGCGGCGTGATCAAGGCGGAGCTCCAGTTAGTCCGCGCTACAGTGATTGGCTACGTTGATGTGGGTGAGCGGTCCTTCCACTTCCGTTTTCTGTTTCATTGTAAATTGGCCCTCTTTGGCTTCTTCCATTTTAATGTCCATAGCAAGGGCATAATTTTGGGTTGAGCATCGAGGGGCGTCTCCACCCATTTATGGTCCATAATGTACACCCATGGTATATAGTATATGGTGTTCCTCTTTCCCTCTGACAGGTAACTGCGGCTCTGCCTTCATTCAGATAGACGTGGGCCGTTCCTCCTGGCCCGTGGACCATCCATATGTCACGCTGCTACCCTCGACCACACTGATGAGCCCTGGAGATTCTAGGCAGGGCACTGGAAGGACAGGGGTGCGGATGTTCAAGAAAGGTCAGCCGGGCGATCTTTCAAAATTTTGAATTATCTAAAACACTGGACATTGATCAAGCCTCAGCATTGATCTGCCTGTAAGTGTTGTGCTTGATGAAAGGGCTTTCGTTTTCAAAACAGAAAAGTATCCGACACTGTTTTCTGGGCCAGTGTCACCATTTTTTTGTGTCTCTCTCCTCCAGAGGACTTCCTCCCTGCAGGGAGGGACGCACCCTGGGACAGAGTGCGTGTCACCTGTCACCAGCCCTTCAATAGGCACGCCCAGTTTGGTTTGTCTTTTCTGCACATCCGCACCTGCCTGGTAGAAACGGAGCCCAGAGACAATGTGGTTAGTAAAGGGAGGGGGGTGTTGTGATGGGGGAATCACTTGCACACACCCACCTAGTCTTTCATCATTATCATCACTTTTTATATGTCTGCCTAAGAGCTTTGTGTGGTCTCTGTGTTTACACTGAGTCTCAAGTTACATTTGGTTAGCAGATGGGTTTGTCCAAAGCAACGTACAAGCTAGGATGAGTATTTTGCAAATGTAATCTTAATAAACCGTAAATATGTAAAAACTAAATAATTGGAGGTTTGATTTCCACAAAACCCTGTAGGTGCAACAGACAGTGCAGATGTCATTATTATGACAGTAGTATACCATCTCTTGGATGGATGTAGTATTATTATTTTTCACATACTGGCACTTAGGAATGTTGCTGTCAGGTTTTTAAACCTGTGTGCCCCTTGATGTGTAACTTGCTGACCTGCGCCCCCCCCCCCACACAGAAAAGCCCAGAGCAGGTGACGTCGAAAGTGAGAGACTGGCTGTCCAGCCCAGCAGTGCAAAGGACCTTCTTTGGACGGACAACAGGGTGAGCTGTACTTCAAGCATTTCAGGATTTAAGATGTCTGACTGGCCGCGTGCAGCGTGTACGTTGGAAGACTTACTCGGTCAGCCAGTCCCAGCACAAGAACAGCTGACAGTAAATAAACCAGAGGTTTGCAACCCTTCATATGCAGTGCAGGTAGGAAAAATATTGAATTAGTCAATTTCAGTCTGCTGGCACTGTAGTCAGAGCAGGAGCATTTCAGAGGATGTGCGGATCGCAGGACGGTCAAGGGTTAATGAACCAAGGAATTGCATATTATGGGATGCTTGCTGACTGGTCAGGAGGGCTTCTGAGTCCTTATGCTGGGAAGGAGGATAAACGGGCAGGTATATCACATCTCCAGGGAGGCTGTTTCAGAAAAGGGGGCCCAGAAACTCGGGGCGGGGCCGAGCCGTGTGGCCCGCATGGTCGTCACGGCGACCGCATCCTCCAAACACCTGCTTCCCAAGGCCCATCCGCAGAGCCAGACCAGCAATGCGGACCAGTCCAGCTGCGGGGGTAAGTACCGCTAGGGGTGCTGCTGGAACAGTGGGCCGGCTGTTGCCATGGTAATAACTGAGTACTTTGTTTTACAAAACAGGTTCCATCCATATCCCACCTGTATGTGCTGTATATTAAAGTGGCAACAATGATGCATGGGGATATTTGAATTATTACTGTCAATTATTATTAAATAATGATGGTAAAAGACCCCCCCATCCTTAACAGACAATGTGCCCACGAGCAGTGAGAATCGGACCAAGAGACACTTGGGAAGGAAGTCAGTCGGTAAGAAAAGGTAAAGCACCAGGCTGGCCTTCAAAACCCATCCATCCATTTTCCCGCCATTTATCCTGTTTCACTAAATTCTCCCATTGAAATGTGTAACAGATCCAGAGCTGAGGGGGTGGGGCGCCGTCCTGAGGGGGTGGGGCGCCGTCCTGAGGGGGTGGGGTGCGGTCCTGAGGGGGTGGGGCGCGGTCCCGAAATACGCTCTGAAAAGTCTTTCACAGAATTCTCGCCTTGGATTGTTCTGTTCCCCCCTTCTCCCACCAGGCCCGCTCACACCCACACCCCTCCCTCCACGAAGAAGGGCAGGGCTGCGGCCCGCACGGGATCCGTCCCAGCAGGCTCCGGTACCAGCGGATCCCCCGCCTGTTCACAGACTGAATGTGGGGACGACGAGGCCTTGGGGACAACCTGCCCTTTATGTGGAGGTGATTGTGTTTTAAGTGTTTTTGAGTGAGTCAAGGGGACAGTCAGTTAGCATGTGAACTTTGAGCCTTAAGGTGGTTGGGTTGAATCCCAGCAGAACCACTGGCCAGATTTCTTTGGAAAATGTGACCCGGTGCCGTAAGAAACACTGTAAGGTGTCAATGTTGATCTCTCTCTGTCAGGGTATTTCACCAGTGAGTACCTGCCCATGCATGCCTCCTCGTGCCAGGGAGAGGAGGAGTGGCCATTGACCCAGGGTACCATGGCAACAAGCACCACCCCACCCCCCAGCCCCTCCTCCAGTCCTCAAGTCGACCTGGTGCCCTGCCCACTGTGCTCCTTCAGGTTTCCCCTGGGCCAGATCCAGCAGCACGCCAGCAGCTGTGGCGACCCTGACCAGCCCCAGTGGGAGTGGCTGGACTGACTTTCCGTTACCCCGCCCCCCCGGTGTCAGCACTGCCGGGAGCCCAGGGAGCAGCTGTTTGGCACTAGGTGTGGTTCATCATGGCCTTCTCATCCCCGGAGAGAGAACTTATTTTTCATTGGTATCAAAAAAATAAACTGATAAGGTCCAGTGCAGGTCGGCAATGAGAAATGCTGAGACCTGGGGGGGGTGGGGGGGTTCTCTCCAGCTGTGCATTAAACTTTTATCTTTTTAACTTTTACCCTTTGTGTCCTGTGCTGTACACACATTCTTTGTTCTCCAATTTATATACATTAGCGGCTTTCATCCAAAATTAATTTTCTGTCTTGATTACCTGTATTATCTGTGCTAATAAGGGCCAACAATTTTTTTCTTTGTCGATTCTTGCGTTTGACCTGTTGTTCGACAAACCTTCAAGTTGACTTTGGACGTAACTGCAAGCAGGTGTGTGTGTGTGTGTCTATGTGTGTGAGTGAGAGGAAAGCCCTTAAAGACTCAAACAAGGTGTGAAATTTTTCGAAACTGTTGTGGCTTGATTGGCCCATTCCCGAGGGTGGAGGCCTCTCATTGGTCTTTCACGGTCCGTGGTTCCAGATGCAACAGCAGAAACCCCAGAGCAGGGTGGGGGGGGTGACTGCCAGAGAGAAGGTAGTGCAGGTAGTCTCAGCTCTTGTTCAGACGCCAGCAGGAGCTACTGGCTGCACTGGCAGTGGTGAGTGTTTTCTGGAAGCAGAGTCACATGACTCTCCTGCGGAGGTTCAGCTGAGAACCTGAGGACCATCTCCCCGAACCTCCATCCCGACTCTGAAGCTGCTGCTCCCTGTTTGCAAGATGAACTTGCAGAATCTAACGGTGAGGAAGATGTGCGCTCTCGGGGGGGGGGTGATGGTCAGTGTGCTGTGGCAAAGGACTGCTGTTGCTGTTGTGATGTCTGTGATGAAAGATGGGGTGGATCAAACGGGAAAAGCAATCACACTGGTCATGCATCCTCCGGAAAATGCGTAGATCTGAGAGACATGTTGGTTGACAATAATAAAACTTGTAAAATGTAGATTTGCAAAACTTTTAGGCAGTTGAAGAAAATATCATGTGGGTATTGAGTTTATATTTGCTCAGGAAAAAAGCTGCACTTAGTGGAACATAACAGTAATATAATTTTTTAAATTACAAATTTCTTCTCTTCACCAGAAAGTTACTGATATCTAGTTGGATGGCTAGATGAACACAGCTGCAGTTCCCAAACCTCTCCTCAGGGGCACCTCAGCCTTCCACATATTTATTAAATTTCACCACCAGCTGAATTAATTAACTTAGTTAACTCAATGAGGTATTGATTAGCCAAACCAAGTGAGGTAGTGGTCAAGTCAAAACACACTGGTGAACTGGACAGCTGCTGCAAATACTGGACTGACATTAGGAGAGGTTTTGAAATAGCTGAGGTGACATACTTGGACTGACATATCATGGTTTTACACCCAATATATGGATGATTTCAAACAACGATGTCTTTGACTGTCTAAGACGTTTTCAAGGTGCTGTATGTTGGATACTTTCACTCGTCCTCTTTCAGCTGCATCTTCTGGTAAATTTCTGCCCTGAGTAAATCCTCAGAAATGGGCCGTAAATCATCTCTCCATGCTAGGCGGAGCAATGGCGCGAGATCATGAACAGGAAGATGCATTTCCCTCCCGAGCTGATCGGGGCCATCCAGGAGGGGAACACGGCCATGGTGTCGGACCTGCTGAAGATCGGCGACGGCATCATCCGGCAGCTGGACGACTCCGAGGACCGGCAGTGGCGGGAGGCCCTGAATCTGGCTATCCGGCTGGGCAGGGAAGACACCTTGGATGCCCTGCTGCGGGGAGTCAAGTTCGACTTCCGGCAGATCCACGAGGCGCTGCTGGTGGCGGTGGACACCAACCAGCCACAGGTGGTCAAGAAGCTCCTAGACCGGCTGGATCAGGAGAAGGGGGTGGGCAACAACAAAGTGGACGTGCGCTCCTTCTCGCTGGCCATCTTCGACCACTCCATCGACGACTCACAGTTCGCACCCGGCGTGACGCCGCTGACACTGGCCTGCCAGAAGGACCTGTACGACATCGTCACCATGCTGACGCGCAAGGGCCACGTCATCCCACGGCCGCACCGCATCTCCTGCGCCTGCTTGGAGTGCCGCAACGGCCGCCAGTACGACCTGCTGAAGTTCTCCCTGTCGCGCATAAACACGTACCGCGGCATCGCCAGCCGCGCCTACCTCTCCATCACCTCCGAGGACGCCATGCTCAGCGCGTTCCGGCTCAGCAGGGACCTGCGCAGGCTCTCCAAGAAGGAGCCCGAGTTCAAGGTGAGGCGGCCATCATTAGCGTCTGATGCTAGCGTCTAATTAGATGGAAGAGCAGGGCAGTATTACTTATTTAACTACCCAGGCGGGGCTGGGGAGCAAGATGAATGACACCGTCCTTCCATCTATCATCTGTAATCACCCATCTGGTGTAGGGTCACAGTGAGGGAGAACACCGGCGTTTAAATTATTTAGTGGCTTAACAGACAGTTCTATCCATAGTGATTTTTCCATCCGTCTATTCATCCATCCATTCGTCTATCCATCCTACTTCTTATCCAATGCAGGGAAAAAGTGATTTAGCATCATCGATATTTTATTTATTTGCATTTATCTGTGTGTATTGGTGGAGTATCACTGACATGGTGGATGTTGAAGGTCATTGTGACCCTGTTAAAGATAAGACTGGTGTGTGGCTCAGTGGGTCGGTACACGGTGCCTGTGAGTAGAAGGTTGCTGGTTCAAATCTGAGGCTTAGCAGATATTTCACCATTGGGCTTCCTGAGCAACGTCTTTAACCCTGACTGACCCTGCTTTCTTAAAAAATGTATGTGATTCTGAATGTAATAAAATGGTGAAGAATATACAATATAAATGAGTGGTTATAAGAAAGATAGATTTATTAAGAAGGTGCCCCAGGTCTGGCCTTCCTCCTTGCTGGCCTTCCTCAGTGTGATCTGCATGCATGTGTGTGACACGGAAGGGGTCTCCAAGCCTGCTTTCATACCGCCCCCCCCCAGGTAAGTTACTATGGGTCAAAGTGAGGGGTCTGAGCCGCAGTTCAGTGAATCCGCTGTAAGACAGCGCACTGCTGTATCAAAAGTATCCTTTAGTCCCTCTAACTTCCTCGGGGGGGGGGGGGGGGGGGGGGGGGGGGGGGGGGGGGGGGGGGGGGGGGGGGGGGGGGGGGGGGGGGGGGGG
>JAODUD010000038.1:13945095-13965613 GCA_026784285.1 Stomatorhinus walkeri
CCCCCCACCCCCACCCCCACCCCCTTGCCGAGGCCTAATACCCCCCTGCATATAACACACAGCTTGTTGTGCATTAATCTTTACTTCTTCACACTCAAAGATCATAAAGGCGGTCGATTTGCAGCTGTGATTTCCCTGGCTCGTACTACTCGTGAGGTTATAAAAAACCAATGAACATCCTTCTGACCAATCAGATTCAAGAATTCAACAGTGCCATTGTATACAAACATAATAAAATGGTTCTACACTAAAGGCTAATTTAAAATTTCTAACGTAGCTAAAAAAACACTTAAAGTTGAGTGTGGAATGAAGGGGTGAGGTGGAACTGCAGAGCACAACCAGTAGCGGGGGACAGTAACCCCCCCAGGCCTGATCTGACTTGGTGCGACTCCAACCCCCAACGCTGCAGGCTTCTTCTGGTTTGAGTGTAAGGAGGTGTGGATTGAGGGCTTGCGCACTTACCTCCTGGACTGGTGGAACTGCCTGGACATGATGGTCCTCAGCATGTATCTGGCGTCCTTTGCCCTGCGCGTTGTCATCGTACTCAAGGGTTACTTCATTTGCCAGGAACCCAACCGCCTGCAAGAGTGTGCCTACTTCACACAGTCTGGTGAGTAGCAGAAGCTCCCATGGGGCCTTGCAATGACCTCTGACCCCTGACTTCACTGCCATTGCCCAACCAAAGCTACAAACTTAGTTGCATCAATAAATGTTCATTGTCAAAATTGCATATACAGTTTACAGTTATTTCATTTAGCAGATGCTTTTGTCCAAAATATGAGGATCAGAGATCTGGGTCAGCCAGTGTTCACTGAGCACTTGGGGTTAAGGGCCTTGCTCAAGGGCCCAATGGTTATATCATCCTGCCAAACTTGAGACTGAACTGGCAATCTTCCGATAACAGGTCACCATCAGGGATGGATTGGCCATCTGTCACACTGGGCATTTTCTGGGTGGGCCGGTGGCTGTGTGGACTGGGAAATTTAATCATGAAGAATCCGTCGGTCTACAAAATTTATAGCTAGGCAACAATTATCATAGGGAACCCCTACTTGCTTGTCAGGGACTCCAGCATAACTGGAGCCAGCCTGGCTATGAGGAACCCCAAAGTCTAGGACTCATTTTAAATTACAGTCCAGCCCTAGTCACCATTAATCAATGAGTAATGAATAAATGTATGTCCAGGAATCTTTTCTTTTCCAAGCAATACTTGTGTAGCTAATGAGCAACAAATATTGACTTTTCCTTAGATTAATAGCTCTAATGACATCTAAATAGCGAGTAGCTGCACCATACTTCTAGCGCATCCAGACAAGTATGAAGTACAAATCGCACTCTTAGTGAAACCAGCAGATTTTCCTCTCCTGTCACAGATTCATTTCATGTTTGACTTGCTGTGGTGCTAATTGCACTGTTAGTTAACAGTTTACAAAATAGAATTGAATTTGTAGCCAGAGCGACTTTATCCCACCGATGCCCTATGAACGCTGTGCCTCAGTTTACCATCGCCCCCTACAGGCCGTGAGGAGTGGCGACAGGAGGACCCACAGCTGATCGCGGAGATGCTGTTTGCTGTGACCAGCATGTTGAGCTTCACCCGCCTGGCTTACATCCTGCCAGCCCAGGAATCCCTGGGCACAATGCAGATCTCCATCGGCAAAATGATCGACGACATGATGAGGTTAGACGAGAACGGGATACATTCAAAATTCCGAACTATTCAGTGAAATGTACACATAAGCAAGAGACCGCTTTCTGAAAAATCCATTTCCTTCCTGCCAAGATTCCTGTTCATCTTGATGATCATTGGGACAGCCTTCCTCTGTGGAATCAATAGCATCTACGTGCCCTATGTCATCTCTCCACGCCTTGGACAGTATGGCATCACTTCTCCATGCCTTCATCAAGAGAATATGTTCCTCTTCAATTCCTGAAGTTGATCGGCCCATTGTTGGGATTAAAGTGGTCCATTATTGGACACTAAAACAATTTACTGAAATATTGCCTTCATCGTGTTTTTCAATTACTTTTATGAGTCAAAGATGTTTTCCAGGTCTTTAGTGTGACCACTGATTTCCCTCTCCAGGTTCAACGAGACCTTCCGCTTCCTCTTCTGGACAATGTTTGGAGTGGTGAACCAGGAGTACGTGGACATGCCGGACTTCGTGGTGGCTGAGTTCGTGGGCCGGGTGCTGTATGGCATCTTCACCCTGATCATTGTCATTGTGCTGCTCAACATGCTGATTGCCATGATCACCAACTCCTTCCAGAAGATTGAGGTGAGGGAGTCTGCGTGGCACCCTAGGCTGTTAGCGAGAGGGTGGCAGACAAATGGACTTTTCCGAATCCAGGAGTTACTCGGCCTTCCCTCCTTTAGGATGATGCGGACGTGGAGTGGAAGTTTGCCCGCTCCAAGCTCTACCTCAATTACTTTCGAGAAGGTCTCACCATGCCGGTCCCCTTCAACATCATCCCCTCCCCCAAGGCGACCTTCTATCTGATACGGTGGGTGCAAAGAAATGCATTTCCCCAGCTCAAGGCAAATAACAGAACAAATTGCTCACGGTCCTACAAAGTATTCAATATCTTGATATAGGGAATATATATTATGATATTTTTCTTATGTTTTTTTTGTTTGCGTAGTTTTATCGACATCTATGCAATTATTTCAATGAATATTTTATATATCCTTTATTTAACCAGGAAGGTCCCGCTGATGTGTGAGATGAGCCACAAAATAAGACAAAAAGTTTCACATAGAAGTAGAAATGGGAACGAATAACATCTCAAAAGCATAAGACAAAAGCAAACAGAACATGCAAAGATCCGAAGTGAAAATTGATTATGAGAAATAAACTGTACATAATAGCATTCAAAGATTGATTCAAAGGTTGAACAGGCATGAAAATCATTTTATTAGTATAAGAAACAGAATGCGCCAGTATTCTGGGAAATACTTTGGTGTTGAAGTAATTTTACTGGCACTTGTGTCATATTGTCATTATTGGTGATCAGCGATTGATTTCTGCTGTCTGTCATGCCAGAGGAATCTTCCGGAGGATCTGCTGCTGCTGTGATTTCAACAGGACACCAGACTACCCCCCCATCCCCTCCATTGTGAGTACAGATCAAGATGCTGTATTTTAGATCATGATGGACGCTGGTTCAAATCCGTGTCGACAGAATGATTTCACTAATGGGCTCCTGAGCAAGGCTCTTAAGCTCCAATTGCTCCAGGGACTGACACCCTACTTTCTCACCTTTTCCCAACTTTTGATAATAGTCTCTGCTAAATAAATGTAATCCATTACATTTTATAGAGAAATTAACAATTCAGTGCAGGCTATCCTGCTGAATTTGACTTACAGATAGGGACAGCAGATGTTGGAATATTTTATATTTGCACATCACATATGGATGGCTGTCGAGCTTTAAGGCTGTCGGTTCGGTGCCCTGCAGTCAAATGGGATGTCAAACGAGGGGGGAAGCCGGTTGCCCTACAGACAGCAAGTGATCCGAGCACTGGTGCAGCGCTACATCGAGTCGGCGCGCCGGGAGTTTGAGGAGAGCAAGCGCAAAGGTGGGTCTGGGAGGGCGGGACTGGTTAGGGCTTGGGCATCACCATGGCAACTCGTACAGGATCAGTCAGGGCGGGAAGAGGGGATGGATGAATGAGGAAGAGGGTAAGAGAGTGCTGTGCTTCGATCCTGCTGATGTACCTCAACGATGTGAAAAATCACAGTATTTTTCTGAAGGATCTAATAATGAGCCAAATGTGCCTGCTCAGACTCAGAAGGTCTGTTTTACTGTGATGATTCTGCATGTTAGGAGCACTGCGGCTCTATGGTTGTGGGTTCAAATCCCACCCCTGCCTCTACGTGTCCAGAGATCGCCGGTTTTCCCAGCATTCATGGTGGGCTCTAAGCTGTCCACAACAGTGACGGGTGGATCTGGCTATTTGATCTCTCTGGTCCTGCTGTGGTTGCATCTCTTCACAGATGTGGGTAACCGGATCACAGAGCTGAACAAAGTCGTATCCAGGCTACACTCAGAGATGAAACAGATCCACCAGGTGCTGATGCACGGTAACTTCGGCGTGTCAGACAGCGCCACCAGCGAGGGGTCCTCCGTGCTGGGCAAGTACATCATGGGGGCCAAGAACAACTTCCGGGGCTTCAGCAGTGTTGGCCCCCCCACGCACACCCCCCTGCAGGTGACAGTGCATGAGATGGAGGATGAAGAAGTGAAGAAGGAAGAGGTGGTGGGGGTGGAAGCACCAACGGTGGAGGTAGAGGACCAGACTCCTTCCCCCACTGGCAGCAAGCGCTCCTGGGATACAGGCTTTGGCTCCCAGGAAGGGGAGTCGTCCATTGAGGGAGGGGCAGAGACATCTACTACAACCCCATCTGAGAATGGGGCAGACTTAAATTAGTGCTGGATCATTCGTGTCTGTTCTCTGGAGGAGTCCCTGATCCAGGATTATCTGAATATCATAGGTAACTGATGAACCTGGCTAAATAGTAAAAGCATGTTTTCTTCTTGCCTGACAAAGGAACACTAACTAATCATCTGTCCGGCATTCCTTCTCTCTAACAGTCTCTGGTAGACACTCCTAGACCAACAGGGTCCCTGTACTTAAAGAGCAAATAGATGCAAGAATAAATTAATAAAAAGCTCTATCTTTAGAACAGCTGTGGTCTAACCTGGTTTAAGGTTAATTCAGCCAAACAGTTTCTTTTACAGTTTAACGTGCAGCTGTGTGCTAGTTATACCCGACTGCTCTGTCAAAAGCAGGATTTTAGCTAAACTGCTACTAAAAGCAGCTGAGGAAGTTTTATGACGGAGTTGCTTAAAACAAAGCAATAATGAATTACATTACTAATCTGTAAATGTCCCCTTTGCACTTTCAGTTCTCCCATATTACTAATGACACAACTTAATAAATAATAGAGTCAAACTGTTGGGAAATTTTCTCCACCATTAAAATACAAGTTAGAGTGCTAGATTTATATAAGAGAGTGAGGGAGACAAATCCTACAACCAACACAATGTTCTTCTTATAAAGCCACAGTTAGTCTATCTGCTGTGTTTCTGTGTTCTGAAGTGTACAAGTCAATCATTGCAGGCCTGTGATTTTCTTAGGGAGTTCAATGGAAATGTTGGTGACAAGTATTTTTTGTTCTGTTGAGGATACTTGTCTGTTACTGTTTGCCAACATGCATCCATGGAAATTGTGATGTTTTTACTACAATTTATCAGAACACTTAAATACAGCCTCCTCTGATCTCATATTTGATGGGTGCCTATTCATTTTAAATGCAGACATGTAATTACACAGGCTATTAAGTATATTATCAATATGTGATTTGGAAACATGCTGAAACTATTACCATTTCTAAACTGCGGTTAAACCATTTGCAGAACAGGTCTAATAAACCACAGACATGATCACTAGTTGCACGTAGGTAATTTTTAAAGTGACACAGCAACTGTGTTTATTTTAAACTGCGAACTCGGAAGAAACAGCAGTGGTGTTTCAGAGACCACATTACTGGCTCCTGTCTAAGATCAGCTTTAACAGAAGAGGTCAGACTGCCTTTGGTGAGATGGAAGCGTGAGGTGGTGCTAGCGTTGTGGTACGGCTGCTTCTGCGGGAGAAAAACAACGGTCACCAGGGCGGCGATGGCGTCCATTCTCACGGCACCCTGTTTTTCTCCCAGTTAGAGCGGTTACTGTGTACTGACGGCCCCCCACGGTGACGCTTGCAGGTCGCAGCTTGCTGAACACCTGCTGTTTGCGCCTATTCCCCCGGGTTCCCCGTCGCAATTAATTAACGAGTCACAGCCACTGTTTCCATCACACCTGAGTCCTCCATCACTGAAGCAAATGATCAGGACTAATTACAACATAATACTGTTACCACCACCTTCTCTGCTGTTTTTCCACCTCTCACCATAACATGTCCTACGCTATTTAAAATGCAGTTATGTTCTGCTATACAGAAGCAGTATCATAAGGGATCCTAGATCTTCTTGCCGCCCTATTTTTTTATCCCTCCATAAAAATCAATCCAAATAGAATCGCTAGTCACCCCTGAGGAGTAGTATTCATAAATGCTGTTTAATGTTCATGTTACTTTTAACATAACTGGAGACACATGGAGGTTTGACCCAGACTTCCTTTCACAACAGATCAGTGATGCAGAGTCCAACAATAGCATGCATTTCTCAAAAGGTGGAGGCTATCTAGGCCTAATTTCTAGAAATACAGAAATAGATTGTTGACCCTTTTGTTAAAGGGATATCCGTAACACTTAAAAATTTTCGGTGTATCGGGTGCATATTATGGTAGGTTCTGGTGTACAAATGCTTATTTTGGGGTGAGAATTATGCCCTTTCCATTTCAGTTCTGCCAAGCAACACAGACCAGCATCTACAGTTAAAAAATTGCTTATGCATTTGGTGTTTTGCAGAGATTGCAGTGATTTGTCGTGCACACCTTTGCACAGATAATGCTAATGCTCATTTTGATTTTCTCTCAATTTAAATTTTGACATGACGCTGACATTTGCCAAAATTTTTGCCATGATTCAAAATAAACAATAAACAACATCACTTGCAAAAAGAGACCTTTGGCTTCCTCTATATATTCTATACAATATGAATACATACATTGGACAATGTAAACTGCATTGGCAAAATGGGAAAAAAGTTCAAGTGTCCAAATTCCGGGACAGCATCCTTCAAACGCTGCAATCTATGCTGCCTTTGTGAGCCGTGTCCTTCGAATATTTGCACAATGAATCTTGGGATCTCGGCATACGAATGCTGCATCTCTAGGCCGAATTTGAAGGGGCCTTCAAAATGGGGCACACTCGTCCTTTGCATGCAGTAAGCGAATTCGCACAGCAGGCTTGCAGCAGACTTCAGTTGGTGCCTGGTGCCACCTAGTGGTCCTCATATATAAGCCAACTGTAGAGCACATTTGGATCAGCAAATCACACCATGATCTGGTTTGGACATCTGCATGGTACAGAAACTACTTATCAGTCCAAGCAGACAGTACTTGTTAATTCAATTCAGATGATCTGCTTATATTCTTCATAATCACTTCCACACTGGATTGCCATCTTAGCCAGAATCTCTACTGCAAGGGTCTCCAACTCCCATCCCTGAGAGCTACTATCCAGTAGGTTTTCTATGCTACCCAGCTTCTGATGAGCCACACTTGTTCTCAGGTAAATACCAGGAGCAGGTGTGGTTCATCAGAAGCCAAGTGGGACAGAAAACCTACTGGATAGTAGCTCTCCAGGACCGGAGTTGGAGACCCTGCTCTACAGTCTCATTCACAGTGCATTTTTTGGGATGTGTTTTGATAAGAAATGCAAGATGGTTGTATTTGTAGCAAGATGCAACCGATTCATTGTTTAAATTTTTAAATCACATGGACAGCTATGATTTCCGGCAGTAAATATTTAAAAACCGATGTCATTATAATGATTTTCTTTCTGGCCCTTTATAAAAAACCTGCACATTGCATTGTCAAAGCATAATATAAAGTACATTTGCAGCCACTGTAATCGCACTCTAATAATGTAGATATGAGCAGTAATCAAACCATTACTAGATGTTATTTTATAATATTAACTAATAGAACAGATTTGTTGCTGTTACATGCATTCGACTCTCAAGGCAGAAACACTAAAAACTGCACAACACTAGAAGTTGTATCCGAATAATCATGACAGATCATATAGAGCCAAACATGACCCACAGGTAAAACAACCACAGACCAGTTTCTTAGTGCTGAAATGATTAACGGGCCCCAAAGCTTTTAACCCGCGAGTCTCATGTAGATTAATATTTCATTAATTCAGAAATAAGACTCCCTGCCAACTCTGTGTTGCGTCACGTGTCGGTCCTTCACATATTTATCCAAATTTATGGCCCTTTGTTAGTTCTGATCGATGGCACAAGGTGAATACAAGCTTGGATGTCCTGTGGTTTACTCTTCATTTGGCACATCGTATTTGCAGACGTCACTCCTGATACACTCATTGATTAATTTAACAGTGGTGAAAGTTCTGATGCTGCGGAACTCGACATCTAGTGAGTGGGCCCAGAGGACTTGCCATGTGCATCGTTAGCCTATGGCCAGAGCAAAGCAGAAGTGCAGGCTGCAGAATCGATACCATGAAAAATGAGTATTGAAATGGTTTTATACACAATAGAATCATCACTTATGATGACGCTAGCCCCGACTGCTGCCCATCAAATATATATATAAAAAACCCCACCATGTGGATCATGAGTAATTATGGGCTCGTATGTGACATCCAGGCCTGTCACATGACCACTTATGATGTCAGACCAGTAAACATTCAAATATGGAATCAGTTCAATATTAAACTCTTGCAGTTTAGTTCCACCATATTGTTCCTGGCTATAGAGAATGTCACATCACTGACATCAGAATCTTTATTTTGCAAAAATGTAAAACAGGTTACTATACAGCGAGATCCACATGTACCTGTATTTAAGTCACGGCGTTTACTCCAACGTCAGAGCAGATATACATATTAACACTTACCGTGACATTTAAAACTGAGTTGGAGCACAAAATACAAGTAGGGCATTTTAACAAGCCATTCTGTACAGGGGGAAAGAATTGCTGAAGGGAAACCTCAACCTATAGATTGCAAAGTAGGATTTTACGGTTTGTGGTGGGAGGGATACAAGTGGATATTTACAGTTTGATGCATCTGGCTACACTTGCTAAAGAGAATCATACAATTGGTGTTTTAATAAAGCAGTTCAAATTGTTACCCCTAAAATGATGAGAAGTGTGGATGGGGAGGAATTAAGCTTAGTCAGAAACACACTGGTGGAGCCAAGAGAGACTAGTCCCAAGCGACCTGAAGTTTGATTCCAGTCAGTCAGAACACCCTGTTCTGGGATAAACCATTGTGTTCTACAGAACAATGAAGAACGTGAATGACAAACCCCCCCCCATTTACAGCCCAAAGGGAAGGGGGGCTGGTGGCAGCAGGGTGGCTTAGGATCCACACATCAGACACTCATCCCTGTTCTCCAGGGAGCACACCATGGCCGCCGCGTTGCGCTCCTTGGCGGCGACGGCATCGTCTCCGCTGGACGCGGCGGGCTGGCTGTCCTTCAGCTTCTCCTTGTTCAGGGTAAATTGGATGGGGTTGGCAGCCGGCTTGGTTCTCAGGTAGTACATGCCCGTCTTCAGGCCCTGCGGTACGGAGGGGGCATCAGCAATAAGGTCACTTACTGATTGGGTACTTTAAACCAGCCAGTTTTTTTCAAAAGCTACTTGCCAAAGCAAAAGGTCTAAGTAGTTCTCTTATAAGGGCCAACAAAACGCTGTCGGAACTGAATTTAAAAGCATAATTTTACTACCTTTTACACACCCTTTGCATCACATATTACTTAATAGTTCACTGGTAATCACTTTATTGCTCCGATTGCCCTATCACCACCCTCATGCACCTGCCCCCACCCTGCAGCTGTGCCATAACAATTACACTGGAATTCCTCTACACGAGCCTCCCAGTAAAACCAGCTGCAATCGTCCAGATGGAGCCCAAAATGTTAATCACCACAGAAATCCACTTATTGGTCATTCACTCCTCCGTCAAGAAAATCGGCTTCATCAGCAAACGGCCGAGTGACACTGTTCTCCACAAAAACATTGCCGCAAAGCTCGACGCATATGGATAAAAGGCCTCACCTGCTACGTGTAAAAGGAAAGAGGGAGGAGCCTCCAGAGCCGCCAATAGCTGAAGAGAACAATGACGCTGAGCACGACAGGCTTGCCAATCCCAGCCCTGAACACCTGATATTACACAGCTAATGAAACCTCACAGGCTGTAACAAAGCCGCATGTGGAACCAGTCCCTCAAATTAGGAGAGAAGCACTAACCCAGAGTCTCATTCTGCATCAACTCATGGAATAAAGATGAAGTCGTGCAATTTAAGACGCCAGAGAACCACAGAAAAGGACAGCGCAAATAGCAAGCACTGAATGGCGTGTAGAGATCTGTGCCCGTGTTCGGAAGGTCATGTACGCAAATCCCATGGTTCACAGTAATCATCACCATTGGGCTCTTGACTGCTACTGCTCCAGGAAGTCTGGCTGCCACTTCTGATCCTCACATTGCAGACTGCTCTGAATAGGAGTCTGCTAGCATGATAAGCACATAAGGACCAAGGCACCCCAGGCAATAGGATTTGGCTGAGGACCTGCAAAGGAGCTAGCTGGGGAACCCACCTGCTTCCAGCCATAGAAGTGCATGCTGGTCAGTTTCCCATAGTTTGGCTCTGCAATGTGAATGTTCAAGGACTGGCTCTGGTCAATGAAGGCTCCCCGGTCGGCGGCCATCTTGAGCACAATCTTCTGGGAGATTTCCCACACAGTCTTGTACAGCTCCTTCAAGTCTGCTGGTATGTCAGGAATACTCTGAGGGAACAGGCCATATAAAACGTAAAATCTAAATCAGGAATGCTGCACGATTTTTTAAATCATTATCAATGCTTTTAAAATACATTTAAGTGTTACAACATGGGGCAAAAAAAATCAGGTCCCGTGCGGGACCAGCAAAGTCACACTTCTCAGGCGTTTAATAATTATATTATTACCAAGTGAAATGTTCCAAATGAGATCCAAATGGGAACTTTACAAGGAGTAACCGGACCCGTCTAGCAGTTTACATATTAAAAAGCAAAATTGGAAGAAGTCCTGCATTTGCACACAATTCAGTTTAAAAAGTCGTGAGAAAGTGAGGACAGTGAGGAAATTAACGTGAAATCAGTGGGAGAATTAATGGCTCACTCGGGTACCCCCCCCCCAGGAAGGGCTGGAAGAAACGTGTCACATGGGCAGTTTCTTAAACAGAAATACTGTACGTCACTGGAACTTAAAATGGCAAGGTCCGAGAGATGTACTGGGGGAGATGTGTGAAATATACACGTTCTAGGGGGTGCGGATTTCACGAAAATTGGCCAAGCTGTTTCAATAACAGCCTTTTACAAGGAGGAAGGAGTAAATGGGGCTTTTAAAAAACGAAGCCCATGACATGAAAGCCTTTTCCCCCCATTTCTGGGTTTTTACCCATTTTAAGAGGATTTAAATTTCTTCCCAAGGGGCTGCACTCTGGTCTGTCCTTGTTTGAATCGGAGTGACTGTTTGAGCAAACTTCTAATCTGCGGCTTCTTTCACTTTTTACCACGATCTTGGGAAGTGTCACTTTAAAAATAAAGAAATGAAATCTGAATATAACGTTGTTCAGGATTGCTTGACCTAGTAATATTACACCATTATTATATAATACTATTGTTATAGCATATAGTACACGTCAGCCTGCAGTCTTGCTGTGGGTTGAAAAACCACTGAAAACCAAGCTCGACTGAAGTGACTGCAGCCGTATGGTTACGTCTGATCTGAAGAGCATTGGTGGAAACAGCAGACTATCAGCATCTTGTGATTTGGCATAAGATTCCATTGGCTCTGTACTACTGACTGTTAGCGCAACACTAATGCTTCTCAGATTTCACAGGCCATAATCACCATTGTACCTTGTTTTCAATGTCTTGACATATTCTGCAACTAGCCTCAAAAGCAAGCGCTTGCAGGTGCCAAACAGTCTGTCTTTTTCCACCCTCCAGCAACTTTTGGCTAAATCTGCATTTGCCCCATTTTTCCAGGCCTGTTTCCCACCTTCAATAAGCAAAGAAATATTAGAGGACCAGTGGCAGAAAATTCATAAAAATGCAAGACGCGTAAAGAACGTGAAAACACAAAAACAAGGTGCACATTTCGCACTTCAAAACAAACCTTTTTAAAAATCTGTTAAGATGTTTTTCACACTGAGGATCGAACATGACCCTGCAATCTACAGCAAATGAGTGATTAAGGACATGGAAGTAATCAAAGGCCTCAGCTCCATTAAAGCACTGGCCTTTCAGCTGTGGATTCTTCTCTGGTACAGCATATCTAAGGCTATTTCAGGACACAGCATATCCAAGGCTATTTCAGGCCTTTGACCTGCACACACCTGTATGGAGCCATTTTGCGCAATGAGCTGGTTCTTCATCTCCTCATTCCACAGCCCTCTCTCCGTCAGGTCCTTCAGCAGGTGGGGGTTCACAATCTTGGAAAGGGGGGAGACCATTCAATGTGTGTCCCTCACTTAAGCATGTTGGCTTCCAGGTGGCACAGAGCAAGCAAAGTCACAAACTTCCAAAGCCAACACCCCCCCCAGGCCGGGGACAGTGCCGGCACGTTATTACAAGGAAATCACTTTTCTTCGTGCAGACTTACCTGGAACTCCCCAGACAGCACCCTGCGGGTATAGATGTTACTGGTGTACGGCTCAATAGATTCATTGTTACCCAAGATCTGGGCGGTGGACGCAGTGGGCATGGGGGCCAAAAGGAGGCTGTTACGCACCCCATGTCTGAGGGTGAAAGGGAGGAAAGGAGATCAACACATAGAATCAAACACAAAGTGCCATCGCAACACTTCTGTAGCGGTTCTTACTTCGCAATCTTCTCCTTCAGCGCCTTCCAGTCCCACAAGGCGGTGGGGGTTCGCTCCCACATGTCATACTGCAGGATCTGGGGAGAGGGGAGAGCGGAGCACAAGGCTGAGAACGGCACAGTGGCTTTCGTCCTGAAGGGTGCAGCAGATGGGAAGTCATTCACACCTATTCGTCTAAGAGGCAGAGGGCCAACAACTTGGTCTGAGGTCCCGAAAGATCCAATTAACACATTACCGACAAAATCGTAAATGACATGGGACACATTTCAAGACTATTTCAAGAGCAGCTGCAGCCAATAGAAGCCCCAAGAGATTCTGCCTAGTCTGCTGTACTCTTAATTCTGAAGCAATCATGTAAAAATAAAATAAAATAAAAAAAATCTAAAACATTAGCACTAAAGAATTGTATAACCCACCCCCTTGCTGACAGGTGATCCCTCATAGGTCTGATAGGGGCCCAGCTCAGCAGCCAGTTCACAGCTGGCTTCCAGGGCAGCATAGTAGATGGTCTCGAAGATCTGCGTGTTGAGGAGCTGAGCCTCGGGGCTCTCAAAGGGATACCGCATAAGGATGAATGCATCAGCCAGACCCTGCACACCAATCCCAATGGGTCTGTGCCGTTTGTTTGAGTTCTCAGCCTGAGAAGAAAGGGAAGGGTGTCAAGTAGGTGTCTGGGCCATCATCTGCAAGGCCGCTGACACTGCAACAGAAATTAAGGAGAGCCTATGGTTCAGATATATGGCATTACCTCAGGAATGGGATAGTAGTTGATGTCGATGATCTTGTTGAGGTTTCTCACAATGACCTTGGTGACATAGGCCAACTTCTGGAAGTCGTAAGTATGCTCAGGGGTGACGAACACGTTGAGAGCAATGGATGCAAGGTTGCAAACTGCGACCTGCCAGAGGAAAGGAAGGTTGCACTTGAGACAAGTAGTAGTTGGTCTGCTTTTAGTCCAGAAACACCGGCGTCTTCCAAGATTCAAACAGCTGGAGGAAGCTATGGAAGTGGACACCACCCACCTCATCCTTGCTGGTGTACTCCACGATCTCCGTGCACAGGTTGCTGCACTTGATGGTGCCCAAATTCTGCTGATTGCTTTTTCTGTTGCAGGCATCCTTGTAGAGCATGTAGGGCGTGCCCGTCTCGGTCTGAGACTCGATGACTGCGTACCATAGCTGTTGGGCCTTCACCACCCGTTTGAATCGGCCCTCCTTCTCATATCTGAGTAGAAAAGCACCAACAGAAACATCGTCAGATGGCTGGTTGGATCCCAGCCTGAAAAGCTCATCAGCACTCAGGCGCTTCTCAGACATGTCACCCCCCCCCCCATTTAAGATCTGCATCCGCACACTGCAAATTAAATGAAGCCAGCAGGAGATATAGCCTCCGTCTGCACCTGGTGTAGAGCTTCTCGAACTCCTCCCCCCAGCACTCATCAAGGCCTGGACAGTCGTCCGGGCACATCAGTGACCAATCCTGAACCACGGTGTAGAAAAGGAGCAGAGATTGAGATGGTCATGCACTTCAGGTGCAAAGATACTAGTCTTCATTGTCTGAGGTCCTTGCATTACCAAATGCGTAGTAAACTATCAGAAATTGCCACTTCACTCCTGCACTTTGTTAAAGTTCACATTTATTTCTTAAAAAATTTGACTACCATGATATAATGTTAAAAAAAAAAGCAATATATCTATGCCCACCTCATTCTTCTCCACCCTCTTCATGAAGAGGTCAGGGATCCACAGGGCATAGAAGAGGTCGCGGGCTCTCTGCTCCTCCTTCCCCGTGTTCTTTTTGAGCTCCAGGAAGTCAAAGATGTCAAAGTGCCAGGGCTCCAGGTACATGGCAAAGGCACCAGGCCTCTGTAAGAGCATCCAGACAGGCAGTCAGCTCAGCACAGCACAGCACAGCTCAGCACAGCACAGCAGCCCTGCTCCTTCACTGCCAGGCAACGTTGATAAGTACAGCTCCTCTTCACAAAGGACGCCAGTGAGAATCCAGCTCACACCATGTGGTACTATGGTCAAGCAGCACTGCACCACATGACAGCCCCAGTCCCCTTAAACGGTGCACCCACCTTGTTACCACCCTGATCCACGTAGCGAGCCGTGTTGTTGTAGACCCTAAGCATGGGAACCAAGCCGTTGGAATTGCCATTCGTCTACAGAAAGACCACAGCACGTTATGTACACTTTAAAAAACATCACAAGATTCGTGAAAACTATACTCGCATCCAGAGTTTGTTATTTTGCAATTTAACGATTTAACGTAAAACTGGGGGTTCCTGTATAGTTGGGTGGGGGTAGAGTCCCACTTACTCCGGCAATGTAGCTGCCAGTCGCTCGGATGCAGCTCACAGCCACGCCAATGCCTCCGGCGGACTTGGAGATCAGCGCGCACTGCTTCAGCGTGTCGTAGATACCTTCGATGCTGTCGTCCCTCATTGCCAACAGGAAACAGCTGAGATGACATAACATCCTATTACAAAAACCTGAGCCGGAGGTTCTCACTACACCGTCACGTCCCACCACGCCCGTCTCGCCCAGGAAGAACTGGCTCTGAGGGTAAATTTAGTCAGCTCCGCCTTGCATTTATAAGAGATTCCTCTCATATACATAAAAATGCGGGAGGCGATTTGGAGTTAATCTCTTCAGGCACAAGGCACTGACCTCCCATTTCCTTGAGACTGGTGGGCACAGCTAGGAACAGGCTTCAGGTGTTTAGCTCTTTTGTGATTTGTGTTTCCTGCTAGAAGCTCACGAGTGCCTACCTGGACAGCTGGGGTCTGTTGGTCCCAGCATTAA
Organism: Stomatorhinus walkeri; assembly: GCA_026784285.1. Lineage (NCBI taxonomy): Eukaryota > Metazoa > Chordata > Actinopteri > Osteoglossiformes > Mormyridae > Stomatorhinus > Stomatorhinus walkeri. The sequence continues at coordinate 13,960,464 of JAODUD010000038.1, forward strand.
AAAGCGTAGGGGAGGCATGGGTGAACCACTTCTCGGACAGCAGGTTGTACGTCTCGATGGCCGCGTCGATGTCAGTCTTGTGGATCCCCACAGACACACGCATCAACATGTGCTGGGGCCGTTCAGCCACTGAACACGACATCAGCGAGCAAAGCATTAATGACCCAAAACAACAGAGGAGACCAGCACCAAACCAAGGACCGGAGTACAGCTCTCACATCGGCCATCAAAATGTGGAGAAGGTGCTGTGACAGTAGCTTTGGCCCCCGCCGCATGCAGAACCTCGAAAGTATCTAATCTAACTGCTTTGCGAAGTCTTCGGGTTTGTCTGCGAAACAGAACCACGTAATCTGTTGGACTAAAACCGAAATGGTGGATGGCGGAGCTGCATATCACAGTGCGATTATGTGGCACATGCACAATAATCACTCGAAAAGCAGATCAGCAGTGCATCTAAAATATCGAGCCATATTATGACCCCCCAAAGGCAAGTAATCCGTATAAATTCAGCATATACTTGTGTTTAATAAACGTGTACAGTTGACTAACTTTCAGGTGCCACAACAGACTCTCTCTAATATTTTAGGCGCATTACTAATCTGCTTGCCAAATTGGGGATGCAAGTAAATGCCCGTATAGTACCAAAAAGCCTGCATATGGACAAGCGTTTCACCCATTATCTAAAGCGCAGGTGATCATTGCACATTTGCACTATACACTCACAATCACATCATGCTGTGATATGGTGCAGCTCCAGTGGATAGAGTCCTGGCAGCTACTTAGAAAAGCCATGTCAGTGTAACCTAACCATGTGTAGGTTCTTCACCACACCTACCTTTCCCATCAATCCTCAAGAGGTAGGAACGTTCTAAAGTCTGAAAAAGGAGAATGACCCCCACCATGTCATTACAGTATTGATTACAACTGAAAAGCAGTCAGGACAATGCAGATAAAGGCTTCAATAATCTGAGGGAAATGAAAATCACCTTAAATCCAAAGAAGTTGTAGGAGAAGTCCCGGTCGTAGATGATAGCGGAGTTCAAACGCTAATGTGAAAAAAGGGGATAAAATGGTCATAAAATGTTAAATGAGTTAGGAGGAAGAACATAAGGACCTTACTTACATCCTTGTTGGCCAGGACAATGTCCAGGGTCTCCTTGGAAACCATGGGAGAATGCCGCTTATTCAGGGGGTTCTCGTAGTTATATAGATCCTCCATCACCTCTGCAAGAAAAATGCATGAGATTGCAGTATCATAAAAAGATAAGATATAAACTTGATTCACGCTGAAGGAAACTACAGTGGCAGAACACATGATGCATGATTAAAACAGGTTAAAAATACTGAACTGAAAGTGAAATACAAGCAAAGAAAATATAAACTGTAAGAAGTTGTGCTTGTGCAAAAAGTTGTATTCAGGATGCCGTGTGTCCACAAGTCCAAAAGAGCACAAAACAGACTTAAGACAAAAGGAAAAATGCCAGAAGGACCACAAGTGAAATCACCTTGTATGAAATCTTCCATAAGAGCCTAAATGTCCAAACTCCACACTTACCACTGAAGACCTTCTTAGTCTCTTTGTGCAGGTTGGACACGGCAATGCGAGCGGCCAATATGGCATAGTCCGGGTGCTTAGTCGTGAGCGTCGCAGCAATCTCTGCAGCCAGTATATCCAGTTCCACCGTAGTCACACCGCTGTACAGGCCCTGGATGACCTTCATAGTAATCTGAGTCTAGGAGATGAGATGAGAGCAAAGGGAATCAGACACAGCAGTGACTAAATAAGGTCAGGCGCAGAATAGCAGAATCATAATAGCTATACGACAGCAAACACTGGACCTGGTTAACTTACAGGATCCACAAACTCCATGTTTAAGCCATAACAGAGCTTCTGAATCCGGGAGGTAATCTTGTCAAACATGACACGCTCCTGGTGACCATCTAAGGAAATAAGGGGTCAATCAGTTCTGTAAGCATCAATGAACATGAGAGACAAATAATGTTAAATGTGTCTAACTCTCTCACTAAACAGAACTCCAAACACTGGCTACTCGGAACACCTACGGAATTATAAATCCATCCAGCCATACATCTCCCAGCTGTTTAATCTGAGCGCTATCTCAGGCAGCACAGGGCACAGGGCTCGGGTACTTTCTGGATGAGATGCCGATCCATTTCCGACAGACACACACACTCTCGGCAAGTTAGACATCACTGGGGGGGGGGTTGTTTAAAAGGTACTCGAACTCACAAGGTGTGTGAAGCAGGGGTGCCAACCGTAGCCAACCTCAGGGTTGCCCTTAATAAATCCAAAAATGGTGCATTTCCGAACTATAGAGAGGAGCCAACATAACCTACAAATCCGGTACCGAGGTGTACCTGAACAAAAACGTGTCCAGTTCCGGTTACTCTTCAAGAAAACCGTCCGAAAATAATGATAAACAAAAATTTGATACATATTACAATAAAAGAGTGTTTGTATTTTTCACCACATAATGAATGATGCGCAAAGAAACTTCCGATCGGGGCCCGAACCTCAGTGAAGCTGACTCGACGTTTGGCGCCAAGGCGGGAGACAATAGAGCCACAAGCCGATCATGCAGAAAAGTGACAAAGTGACATCGCTGCCCGACTCACCGGGGGCTGCGCGGCTTTATTCGGGAATTACACACAAACTACACAGAAGCACGTTTCTCTGAAGCGAAATAAACAACTAGCAACTGCAAGATTGGGTTGTCCGGAATATGCAGTCGAATCAATCAAGGCAGAAATGTCTTCATCCTTAGTAATAACGGTGCTTGTTTAGTAAAAAAAAAAAAAAAAGAACTATACAAGAAATATTATTTAAAATAATAGCGACCCAGCAACTATGTTCCTTGGACTCTTAACAAGAAGAATGGCCAGTAAAAAGCGGCCAGCATTCAGCGTTTCCCCGTGACAGTAAGGCTACATATGACAATCATTTACAAAGGCCATTATGAAACACGTTACTATAAAACTGCAAAGCGAACCATCGGAAAACTCAAGCAAGACCATTGACAATGAGTTTGATGTTTTTAAAACTATTCAGCATGCTAGTTCACGGCAAAAATGCCTTACCTCGCTTGATGACGTGCATGGCTGCTTGTTCTTTATTTTGTCCTCAAAAAAGTGCTAAAGAATTAATAATTAAATATAACAATAGGTAAATTACTAGAAGTGCCTATCTACCGGTGCTCCTCACACTAAGTGCCCCGAAACTTAGGGAATAAAGCGCGGAGAACTCCGATACCCGCCACAAAATCGACTTCTGCCAAGTAAGTAGCCAATCCGTGGACACGGAACGCAGGCGCGTCGACCAATCACAACGCGCCTACATGAATCGTTTCCGGGTGCGTCTCAGCTGTCATTTTATTAAACTGAGGATTTGGCGGGAGAGTTTGAATGTTTTGTTTATTTTCAACTTATGAAATGTATCTGCAAACAGAATAAAATATGTACGAATATTAAAGTTTATCACTGATAAGAAAACAAGAATCAAGATTTTATTAGAATTTGCCACATGCGTGGTTTGAATATAGATTTAAGCGTTTCTTTGTCATGTTTTTTGTGCCAGTTCTCTCAGCGCGTACAGGCATAGAAATTATTCAGTGGCATTTGTTATTTTTCTGGACTAACATGAGCATGTAATCCAATAAACAGCTGAACAGTATTCCTCTATCAAGCTCATATATACTTCATTCTTTGAATGTTACCCTAGATTGAAAAAATATACAGGCCTACGTGGTAGCAATTAAATCTATTACGCTTTATCAGTCTGTATTACACATTGCTAATTTCCATCTTTAATTAAAGCATCCCTTTTGAAATATGCTTTTCGTCATATAAAATCTACTAAAAGCAATACTTCTGCAATCACCTATATTAACAAATACTGTGCGGAATAAATGTAATCCATAATAAATAAACATAATGCATGGATACTGCTCAGAAAGAGATTTATGTCTTTCTGTCTGTTCACTGATACATGTTTATTCAGTACCATCCGCTGCCTTCCTTCTAAATAAATACACTATTGTGATTATTTCAACATAGTGATGCCTGGATGCAATGAAGTTCTTCAATATAGGGTTTTTAATCCCACTATTTACCAACAAAGTAGGCAATATCGGTTACTGGTAATTATAAACTGGTCGTGCTAGTTTAAATGCACATGAAAGGCAGGATTTCATTAAATCACATCAGATTACTCACATGGCCAAGTAATAATCGCGCCTCATCGCGCCTGTATGCATAATTAAATTGCGTAATACGTGCTGCTTATTATGGTTTTAGTTTAACAGCCTTTATTGACACTGTTTGGAACAATATTATGGAACATATATCTACAATTGTACTGCAATGTTCTTGTAACTAAGCAAGTCCGTGTCCCTTATTGTATCATACAATAAAATTCCCTATTCCTATTGCCTCACTGTCATGTCTTTCTAGTAAAACTGCTTATAATATATGGATTGAATTACGGAATAGTGATAAACTGCACAAGTTTAATCGGGATGTACAGATAAAGACGAGTTTATCCAGACTTCCCGCCCTCTTTCTTGGAATTTCAAACTTCGTTTGGAGTACAAGGAATGTCACTCCACCTTAGTCCCTCCCACCGCGTGGAATATTGCCAAATGAAAATAGTCTCTCTCACGTTGAATAATAGACAGTCTCCGTGTTTTACAGTACTGCCTTGACTACACACTTTGTAGGGCTTATAGGTAAGAAAAGCGATTAAGCATTATTCATTGTTGCTCATCCTGTTAACGTGTCAACACGACGACATTTAAAAATGCGTATGTATTTACTCATGAGTCACTTTCATTCGTGTACATACAAACATACAAGCAACAGGATTCAGCCCAAGGGGGTGACCCACATAGCAAGGTATCTAAATTAGCTGGATTAATTTAAGATAGAAATCAATGCTGATGGCTGTAAGCTATTAGATCATCCTGTTGGCCATCACTACAGCCGAACTGTATTGGGAAACTGCCTTCAGTTCTTGTAATGTACATGTAATGTAGATGTAATGTAGATGTAATGTACATGTAATGTACATGTAATGTAGATGCTCATCAACTCGTGCTTACGACTTACCAAATTAATTTATATGTTGTTCAATG
>JAODUD010000038.1:13974975-13995763 GCA_026784285.1 Stomatorhinus walkeri
GTAACGGAGGGCGGGGGCTCCCGGGGGCTGTCGGTGGCGGACTCGGGTAACGGAGGGCGGGGGCTCCCGGGGGCTGTCGGTGGCGGACTCGGGTAACGGAGGGCGGGGGCTCCCGGGGGCTGTGGCGCACACCTCTGCTTCTTCGTGTCTTTCGGGATTTTTATAGTTTCTAAGTTGTAAGGAGATGTTGCTCATTTTAGAAATTTATGATAACATCAGATTAAACAGACGGGTAGATTAAAGCAGACAATCAAATTTGTTGATAGTGTGCTTTGTCACCAGAAGGTCAGAGTGTGAGATTCATCTGATTATCTATCCGTTAACTTTGCAGGTCCGGGCCTTGCCTTTGTCGCTTACCCAGAAGCCCTTGCTCTACTTCCTGGCTCTGTCTTTTGGGCCATCCTCTTCTTCCTGATGTTGTTTATGCTTGGGGTGGACACTTTGGTAAAGTTATATTGTTGAACATCTCCAAGAAAGTATTGAAGCATCCTTTACATTGTGAAGAGCCTGCCCAGTGTTTTATGTACTTCCTGACTAGTGACAGCTCCCTGCTCACTGCTGCCCCCTGTAGTTCGGTAACATGGAGGGCATCACCACCGCCGTGCTGGACGAGTTTCCGCAGCTAAGACACAACATGAAGTACAAGGTGCTGTTTTTGGCTGCCCTCTGCTTTGCCTTCTACCTGATGGGACTGCTGCTGATTACAGACGTGAGTAAAGCCCCCGTGTGCAGTGCACGTGGCATTCATGTGACACGCATTTGCGGTACACGTGGCATGCATGTGACATGCATTTGCGGTGCACGTGGCGTTCATGTGACACGCATTTGCGGTGCATGTAGCATGCATTTGCGGTGCAGGTGGCATTCATGTGACATGCATTTGCGGTGCATGTAGCATGCATTTGCGGTGCAGGTGGCATTCATGTGACATGCATTTGCGGTGCACATGGCATGCATGTGATGTGTGTGTGACCGCCTCACATGACCTATCCCTACTGGCCTCTCCAGGGGGGCATCTACTGGTTCACCCTCATCGATTCATTCAGCACCAGCTTCGGCCTCATCATCATCACGCTCTTCATGTGCATCGGCTTATCCTTCTTCTACGGTAGGTCTTCAATGGCCTGTCCTCAACTGGCCCAGTTTTTTCTGAGTGAGACACTCACGTGTGTGTGCCGTGCCCCTAGGCGTGAACCAGTTCTGTTCCGACATCATCGACATGATCTGCCGCTGTCCTCCCTGGTGCTCCAAGTTGCTGCTCTACTTCAAGGCATGCTGGGTATTCATTACCCCTTTCCTCTTATTGGTGAGTATGACCAAGCTATAGGAGATAGACCCCAAACTGTGACATTGATAATTAGTAGGGTGGGTTGGGATAGGGGTCACAGGTAGGGTTGCAAACCTTTGTGAATTTTCCCATTCATTTCTATATATTCCCATGGAAAGTTTCCAACTTTGGAATATTTTCAAAACTCCCCAGCTTAATTTCCCATGAAATGGAAAATTTCTGGAAAGTTTCCCATAATTATGCGCCCCTTTGCAACCCTAGTTACAGGTACATGGTGACATGGTTACCATAAGTTGCATTGTTTTTACTGGAGAAATTTAGTTTGAATAAATCGTTTAAGGCAACTTAAATTTTTAACCCTCATAGTTAACCACTATGTTCCCATTTGTTCAGTTACATTTCACGCATTTAGGAAATGCTTTTGCCCAAAATGACATAGATATTCACGAAATCGGTTCAACAATCATTTGAACCGTTGGGGGTGAACAAGGCCTTGGTCAGAGGCCTGATGGTGAAATCACTCTACAGAACACAGATTTTGAACTGGTGAGCTTCTGATAACAGGCACAGAGTCCTAACCTGCTGAGCCGCACACCAACCTACTCTTTGGGAAACTTGATACCGTATCATTTTATTAGTTGGTTGAAATACATTTGACAGTGTAAGCTGAATGTCAGGCGATAGGACGGAGTCACAAAATCAGATTTGAGTTTTTCCCATTTCCTGGAACACGGTGAGTGCAGAGATTTCCTGCACGTATTCCATTTGTGCTGAATGCCTGGAACCCCCCCTCACCGTGTGACACCCGTGTGACGTACTCTGCTGACGGACGGCTGACTCGCACCCACTGGGCTCCGTTTCGGCTCATTCACAGTTCATCCTGACCTACATCTTCATGGAGATGTACAACACCCCGCTTCAGTACGGCACCTACGTCTACCCCTTCTGGGGCAAGGCCCTGGGCGTGTGCATGGCGACAACCTGCTGCCTACAGATCCCCATCTGGGCCATCGTGGCCATGAGCAAGGAGTCCGGCACCCTAAGAGATGTAAGTGATCATGGGACAAGGAATACAACATACACTAGTGGGAAATATCGTGTAAACATCTAGCATGGTTGGCATTACGCTTTAAATTTACTATGTTAGATTGGCCATAGTGACATCAAAGAATGTTTACAAATATCATACACTGGACGATAAAATAAGTAACTAGAGTAACTGGAATAAAGTTCTGGAATCTTAAGGCTCGGAAGTGTTACCTCAGTTTTGGCCATTAGTATAGAAACATATATTCATTCATATATTGAGCAACCTAACATTAAATAAACATTATACAAAAATAGGACACATGGTTGCATTTGTGGGAATTCTGAGAATTATGTTCAATAAATGAACAGTGGATCCACTGCTGTGAAGTGATGTGTCTAGCAGGAGCAAAAAAAACATATTGGGGGGAAGGGAGGGAGGATGCTGCCAGCCAAGCTAACAGGAATTACTTGAATATTGTTGTAACCGCGATCTGGGTTTGTTGTCTGGACAGCAGAGCTGTAACCATAGAAACACGAGAGGAAAGAGAATGTTGAAAGTAGGACTGCCTGGGCTGACTTCTTGCTTTCTCTCTTTGCGTGCGTGTGTGTGTGTGTGTGTGTGTGTGCGTGTGTGTCTGTGTGCGTGTGTGTCCCCTCAGAGGTACACCAAGGCTATACGCCCGCTCAACTCCTGGCGAGTCAGCAACCTGCAGGGCACCTCCGGCGAGCGTATCGAGCCTGAGAGGGTGGAAGCGCCGTTCACAGTCAACCTGACAGAGTCAGACTTTACCGCTATGGCCTGGGAGAATGCCAGCGAGGAGTGAGCTGCTCCCCCTCCACCCTCCCCTTTCCTTCCGGAACAGCACCCCCATGTGGCCGGACGGCAGAAGCACGGCCAGAAACGGCTACGCTGTGGAGGATGACTTGCGACACCTACGTCTCCATGGAGACACACCGCAGTCCCTTGCTTCCTGGAGCGGCCGCGTGCATCTTGCTGGAAGCTGAAGTTGAGCTTGGTGAGGTCCATCAGCTTCAGAATCCCCCGGGGATGGTGGATGGGAAGTTACCTCACACATTTTTTAAAATTTTTATTTGCTAGGAGCAACAGATTGAATCTGTTGAGTTTACTATGATGTGTCATATGCAAACGCACAAAATATGCAAACGAAATTGTGCCATTGGGACAGCTTTACTACTGTAATAAATCTAGTTTTAATGATTTTATATATAAATATTTAAAAGATATAATTTTAAATGCCCTTTGTATAGCTGTGTTGCTGAATGCATGCATTCAGGCCATCCATGACCAAGACATTGTTGAGATGTTGTTAATTATTGCTGCCAATTAGTTATGGTAGAATATGAAGGGGCACAGACCTCTAAAGAGTTCCCCAACCCCCCACACAATCCTCATTTTTGCTGTCTGACAGCCCCCAGCACACCCATACCAGGCATTCGGTGCTCAGGATTGGCTCGGAGCAAAAATGTGGACCGTCTGGGGATCCCAGAGGACCGGGTTGGGAAGCCCTGCTTTAGATGTCTGTTCAATCTAAACGTGCTACAACTTTCAGTTAAATGATTCTTTGTGCTTTGCTGATGTCCCTCCGATTTCCCACTTCCCGTTGGCGGAAAATGCAGTTTTATGAGTTCTGAGTCACTTTGAGGCTTTGTAATTACAAGGATGGGGGGATAGAACTCAATACAGTCATATAGATCATTTTGCTACTTTGTTACTTCACTGTTGGCAGGGAACCAGCAACAGGATGTAAGTTCTCATGAGGAGAAGCAAGGCCCAGCTGTGGCAGTGCTTTGGCACGGTCACAGGGGGGCAGCGTATGCGCATTAACGCACAGCCAGGAGCCTCTGCATCTTCCTCCACCCGGTCGTGTGGCCACCTTGCTTCTGTTTTTACTTAAAAGATCAAGGAAAAACAACATCAGCATATATCAGAGTCTAAATAAAGGATCTTCTGTTTATATTGAATGGAGACCTATTTGTTTTGGCGAAAACGGTGTAAGAAGTTGCCGTCGACAGCAGCCTGTGTGTGTTTGTGTCTCACTTGACCCCCTTGAAAGAATACAAGCCCTCAGACGTCTGTTTGGAAATATGTAGCTCCACACATCCAGGAATAGATCTCCGCATCGCGTGGAATGTTTTTGCAAAGAACGTTGACGTTCTCAATATACAGTTTATAGGTGTTAAAAGTTCCACTGAAGCAGGACGCTGTGAGATGTGGGAAACTAAACAGGGGCTCCTGGACACCATGGTGACGGGGACACTTGGCCATATGAGGCTTTTGTGAGACTGGCTTCCATATTCATCACTGTGGTCATGGGAGAATGTTGGTCGCCATTTTGTTTCCCAACTGGCACAGGTGGGGAGGTGGAGGGGGATGCCTAGTTAAACACAGGTTTGTCTACCAGGGTAAATATTCAAGTACTCTGCTCTACAGTAGTGTTTCTCATCTCAGTCCTCAGGAAACTCCAGGCAGTCCACATTTTTGCTCCCTCCCAGCTCTCAGATAACCCAAAAGAAAGAATCAAAAACACTAATTGTCTGATACAGGTGTGCTGGGTGAAAGTAAAAATGTGTGCTGTCTGGAGGGTCCCGGAGGACTCGATTGAGAAAAAGCTCCTCTAAGGCCGTGTTTCCTTGGATCCTAGGGGAATCATGGTTGGTCCACATTTTTGCTTCCTCCAAGCTCCTTGTCATATAGTCCACATTTCAGCTTCCTCCCGGCAAGAATGAGGTCTGTCTATTACAGCGGCGGTCATCCCAGACCCAACAACCGCTGTCCGAAGTCTATTACAGCGGCGTTCATCCCAGACCCAACAACCGCTGTCCGAAGTCTATTACAGCGGCGTTCATCCCAGACCCAACAACCGCTGTCCGATGCAGGCAAAGAAAGAGAGAGGAATGTTTGTTCAAAATAATTTATTGCTCTCATGCAGGGGTCTGTTAAACAAACAGTCCAAAACATTACCAGAGATGCATTTCATACAAAGGCAGAGTGCTTTCAGAAGCAGAAAAAGGGAGGTAGCAGGCAGGGGGGGGCATGTCTGGGTTGGAGTCTGATACAAACCCTTTGTTCTGGATCTGCTTCAGGGACCATGCATCAAAACACAGAACGACACAATTCAGACAGAGCTGGGCGAAAGCCGCCTGACAATGTTAGCCACTTAAAGCTTCTCCGTGCAAAAATATGTTTCGAAATAGATTATAAACTGGCAACCTCAAACACAGTTTTACAAAAACAAACAAAAATAACACTTCAAAATGACTTCCCAGCATAGTAACCCAACACAACAGCAAAGACATCACCCAGATATGTCCAGGTGAACTCGTCCAACTCCAAAGGCACAATAACAATATGATTACTGGCCTCTTTGGATTTAACATTCATCAATCTCATCCCATGATCTGACACTCGTTTCCTGCTAATTGCCTTTATGCAAAGCATCTCACAGAGCTCACAAAATTGGCCGCACTGCACCACTGGTGACTTCCGGAAATGAATCAGTGGATGAATCAAGTCAGAAGCTCAGGTCCTTCGGTCATCAGCACCACACCATTCTTGAGGAACTGTGCTGAATGTCCAGTGTCGTATCGTGGGTGAGTTCCAGGCATTCGGTGGCTGAAGTTGTGAAGGACAAACACAGAAGCAGTTCCATAGTGGAGGAGAGGTGCACAGTGGAGGTGAAGCCCCAGGGTTTAAGATGGGGGCAGGGGCAGGACCCAGTCTACACATTGGGCTCAGAATTGTCAGGTGTCAGTCTCCTACCCTGACACCTTGGCAACAGGCGAAGAAGGTGAAATTAGGGCTCTACAAATACATGCCACGTTTCACATCCTCAACCAAGCTCACCGCTAGAGGCACTGCTGAATGACATTGAGGATATACAAGATGACAGAAGCACCAAATTCCCACTTCCCATTGGGCCCCCAGGTAAGATAAAAGAAGGGACAGTTACAAGACCAGACTGCCAATGACTCACTGCATTCACCCAATCAGCTTCATAGATGAGGAAAAAGTATTCTGAATTGAGCCAATCAGCTTTAAGAATAGGGAGAAAAGCATCTTGAATTGAGCCAAACATTCTGATTTGGCAAAAAAATCATTGACTGAGTTTGTTCTTTGCTGACGATTCATGAGACCATAAGCTCAAATTTATGACAGCAATAGTAGTTTTTAAAAGTCCAGCATATTCCTTTTATGACCCCCCTAATGAATAGATGTGGTGATGCGACTGCTATTCCAAAACATTCATTTGGAAACATATACAAGAACATTTTTTAGAATTGGATGGAAATATGAAAAATGCATATATTATTTTGGATTTCACTTAAGCTGCATCATATATGAACACTTTATAAGCAATTATAACACAATATATACATTAAAAAACGATATTTGACAATGAATACGTTATAAAATGTTTAAATTCCGTATATTTAACGTCATACTGACAGGTTTTTGATGGTCAAAAGAAATTTTCTTTTTTTTTTTATTCCAGATTTTCTGACACAGTATTCCAGTCTGAATGTCACCACCATGATTTTTTTGTCAGACATGCATAGATGATGCAAGGGCAGAGGGATGATCGAAGCCCATCTCCCACGAGTGGACCTGCTTTAGACTCAGGAGGTAATAGCAGACATTTTATTTCATCCAGAGGGACGAAACCAACTGTTTCTTTTGCAGCATCCAGCAACTCGGGTGCCTGTGCCTCTTTATTGTGTGTGTGTGTGTGTGTGTGTGTGTACATTTCATGATCAAAGTCACGGCCCAGCGCTGGCTCAGTGGAATGCACTAAACGTCATTCAGCCCTTTTTCATTTTTCTAAAATAGGTATTCTGATATTCCTCCTCCATCTGGGTCAGGGTGCACATCTCCTGCTTGAATGGGGTGGGGGGTGTCAAACCCATTAGAAAAGAAAGAAAGTCTGGCATTTAGCACATGCTGAGCAGCTTAGCTGAGATTAGCGAAGGAGACGTTCAAAGAGCCACACCGACGGCTGGACGACAGCAGACACGTGCAAAGAGGAGACGAAACGACAAGAAACATCTGGCAAAGCCGGACCAGAACCGAGGCACCGTAAGTCCCTCCTGGATGTTGGCATTGCTGCCCGCAGGATAAATAATGCTTTGCATCGGAAACTTCCCCCCCATCCCAGTGCAATTCTCAGCTCAGACAAATAAATGCAACCCCTCCACCCCCCCAAAACAGAAACATCATTAAACAGTGAATCGCTCTCACAGGTTCACAGCGATAAAGGATTATTCAGCTCTGAAACTCTGTAACCAGAGAGATCGCATGGAAACAGAACCCAGAAACTCTGTAACCAGAGAGATCGCATGGAAACAGAACACAGCCCTAAAGCCCCTAAACCCCCATTTTAGGATGTCATCTTGGCTCTTACTTTCTCTGCTTCTTGAAGATCTTGAATGTATGTTTCTTGCGGTTGCCACTGGAGTCCGTCTCCTCCCCTGTAGAACCGCTGTCCTCCTCTAGGGGGCTCTTCTTGGAGGATAACTGAGTTGCGCGGCTGCCTGCCCTGCCCCCGATAATACCGATCTGCCCAGCAATGGGGGAGGGTGTGTCTGGATCAGTGGATGCGGGGGTGAGTGAGCGGGAGGACTCGGAGGACGAGAGCCGCGTCACACCGCTGCTGATCTCCCCGAGGCTGGCGGACTTCTCCATGCCACCGTAAACCCTCTTCATCATCAGCGGGCTGTCAGCATCACCCTCCAACCAGGCCTCACCCTCTAGGATTGGGCGGCTCCCTCCATTGGGGGTGTGGCCATGAGAGGGGTGTGTCTGGGACACACCACGCAGGGAGTGACCCTTGGAGCCGTAGGATGCTGTCAGGCGCTGGTGCTCGGCAGCCTTCGTCAAGCACAGGGAGGAGTCCGAATCGGATCGGTTCAGCTCCCTGCAAACACCAGAGAGGGAGTTAACGTGGGAAGGCGCGGCTGTTGCTATAGAGATTCAAGCTTGAGAAGCCTTAGTCTGGCAAGGACCAAGGACACATCTGCCAGTGTGGGAGACCCACAAGGCTGGGCATGGACCCAGGGAACTCCAGGCAGATTCAACTCACAGCAGACATCCAGTAAAGCAGTGGGTGTGGAGTGGGAGGGGTGAGGGGTTAGCGGGTTGCAGATAAATACAGAAAGGAAATAAAATTGGCCAACCAAGCAAAAATCATAAAAGTGCAATGTTAAATTTGTGATTTAGTGGGGTTAAGAAAACAATACATATAGCCAGGGAAAGCCCCCTGCACACCCATGGAGAGGAGGGAACTGAGGCTTTACCCACAACTGGAGTGCCTAGACCGCAGAGCATCGCCATCTGCAGGCGGGAGGCCACATGGCAGGAAATGAGAGATATGACCAGGAGTGCAGGAAGGGTGCTGAGCAGAAGATCGAGGGGGAGGAGATGGAAGAGGAGAGAAGCAGATAATCGACGGGTGGGAGACCGACGAGGAGAGTGGGGATGGGGGGTGGAACTCCAGCTGTCCCATGGAGTGTCTGCGCGCCCCCCAGGCCCAGGGTCGCGAGTGTGTCTGGCGAGAACGAGCACCACAGCCTCCATCCTCCTGCTGCCCCGCCGCAGGGCCGCCCCCCACAAACCTTTGTGAGCTGCCCCCCAGCTGGAGGTCCAGGTGGCGTTGCCGCAGAGACATCATACTGGGAGCTGTGGGTACAAGAGCATACGTATGGACATGGTTACTCAGCGGCCAAGCTCTGGCACCTGCTCACGCACGCACACGGACCCGGCACTGCTCTTAGCGCTGCGTTAAAGTGCCGCCAGGCCAGCGAGGACACGAGGGAAGAGAGGAGAAGAGGAAGCGTGGGAAGCAAAGTGGGAGGATGAAAGTGGAGAAAGAGGCAGGTGGCTCTGAGCAGAGAGGCCTCTCAGCCAATCAGGTTTGAATGACAATCTCATCTACATAAAACAGCAGCACGGCCAAAACTGCCACAGGAATGGACCCTGTGAGGGATGTACACTCTGGGTGAACAACTTTGGGTGAACAAGCCTTTTTCCTCTCTGGAATTATTTTTCGAGAATTTTCCCTCTGGGAGGAATAAAGTTTATCTTAATCTTATTTGTAGGAACTGACTGACGCTAAGCTCGCTCATTTGTTTTATGCCGGCAATTAAAACAAACCTTCAAGCAGACAGGGTTTTGTAATGCCCTTAAGGTTACCTGTGGCAGTTGTTTGGAACAGAACTGCAGCGCTGCGAGACGCTGCTTTTCCGAGATCTTTATCTTAATTTGGTCATTTCCAGATTTTAGTGCCTCAATATGCCTTGATTTCTGCCTCTCCCACCAAGTAGGGAGCATTTATTACGTGGTGCAAGCTATACATAAGAAAATCATCTCAACCCCCACCAGCTGCCTGCAAGAATTGGTGGGGGGGTGTGAAGTAGCCAATAGAGAGAGAACAATGTGATTTTGACAACCACCACGAATACCCCATGCCTCGTGACGGCTATGTTCTAGTCCTTAGAGATATTCAGGGAATGACATTTCGCAGTTTGTTTATAAGAGGCTGAAGATCTCTCTTCATAAGAGATTGGGAAGGTGGTCTACATGGTCTCTGCCGTCAAATTGAGAAGTTTTTGTGGAGCTAAATAGCCCTTCTGAAGTCCTGCTGAACAGAAGAGAAGCGCATTAGCAATCATGAATATGGGAAGGATGAAGGTTCTCTTGTGGTGCTTTTCCACTGCCACTGAGAACCGAGACGTGCCTGAGCTATATCGTGAAGAGTGTTTTCTACTGTTAAGTCTGCGAGCCAGACCCGACCTCTCTTCAGTGCTTCTGTCTCTGTGCTTGTGTCACTATTACTCTCCAAACTCGGAAATGCCTCTACCCAGCCACCCTTCTGCAGTGGACAATCAAAGCGAGCTGGAACCGTGCCATGTCTATGGTCTCTTTGTGGTACAGCTTGGGTATGGCCTGGTTCTTGCATGTCAGTGGAAAAGCACCATAAGTTATTGGTTTGCTGAAAAATCTTAAACTACAGATTGCTGAAGTTGGTTTGAAGGTTCTGGGTCATAATTCTAGTGCCTACGTTCTACAGGCTGAAACATTCAGTACAAATTTTTTCAAGGTTAGTGATGATTTGTTGATTAGAGCAGCCAATCTGAGGATAAACAGTCAATAATGATCACATTTCATTCAGTATTTCTACAAGTACTGGTACGTAGGATTTTTTAGTTTTCACATATCCCATCATGCTCTTCCATAAGACATCTATCCAGGTAGGAAGGAAGCTGGGGGTCTGAGTGCAGTCAGCCATTTATTTGGCACCCCTCAGCATCTTTCACGGTTAACACTCAAGGGTCGAGAGATGCACATTCTCTGCCAGCCAACGGGGTCTGAACCAGCCACCTTATGATCAGAGACAGTCCTAATCCGCAGAGCTCCACACCACAGTGGAAGCTTATACCATATTCTTCTTCCATCTTTGGAATTATGAAGAATTGTTAGGGATAACAGTGCTAAGTTAGTGTTAAAACTGGTTGATGTATGGATGAGTAACTCAACAGACACATTGAGTGATATGTGTATGCAGAAAAAGACGAAGCGATTAACAGCTGTGAAAGGAAAAAAAAAAAAACAGTCAAAGGTCATTAAACAGCTCCTCACAGGGAAGCTTTCGGAATACGGAAAACATAAATGTCACCTCCACCCCAAGCGCCTCTCGCACCCACCCCCTTTGCGGAGAAATGCATTCGTAGGCGAGCAGAGGCACTGCGCAAGGATGCCTTTTAGGGGGGGGGGGGGGGGGGGCGGCAGGCAAAGTAGAAGAAGGTTAACACGTGAGGTTAGGAGAAACAGCGACTGGGGAGAGGATAGGGTAGATGTTCAGGGAAGGGAATGGCCCAACCAGAATGCTTCCATTGGGAGACGTAGTCGAAACCCGCTGGCCACAAGTCGCTCACTTGACGGTTCATCTGCCAGGCAGCGTCTGGAGGGTCAGGGGGCCAGGATTGCCAATCATGTGGAAGGTAGGAGCAGGTGGACCGAAAGGGGTGGGGGAGGGAGGGAGGCCGTGGTTATTATGCTGAACTGACACACAGCTTAAAGACTGCAAACCCGACTCCACCCATGACTCTCTAGCGATCACCGCTCCGAAACCGTGGGCCCATCAGCCAACCAGGTTTCAGAGAATCCCAAGGGCCGGTAAGCTTCAGAACCTGATCTGTGAGGCTGTGTTGGAGGATCTGCTTAAGTTTAATATGCTGTGGAAGAATCTGAGTACGCAGGAATTGAGCAATTAACGAGTATATGTCTGGTGACTTTTTAGAGTGGCCTGTCCACCTGGAGTGACTCCAGCAGTAACAGAGGACAGAGGCTTCACAGAAGCAATTCTGACCTCCTGTTGACTTGGAAAAACACCACCCCCCCAGCATGGTCTTGTTTTAGGTAACATCTCCGTAGACCTCGTCTTTTCTGCCTTACCTTCGGAGACAAGGAGCTGCACCAGGCACAGCACTGATAAACGGCGATAGCTTCCAGCTCATAGGCCGCAACCTCAAAGGGCTCCACATCACCCGATCATCGCTCATCACCCCGATTGAGTCGAGCAGTTTAGGGTCCCTGGGGTGCTGAGGCCCCACCAGCACCACCAAAATCAGAACTGGGCCAGGCAAGTGACCCAGAATAGAGTGGAGTGAATGGGGAGTGAATGGGCACTGCGCCTCGGTGGTGCTACACACACGCTACTTCGCTTCATTAGTAGGGCATTCGGTCTCACCGCAGCACCTGGGACCAACATTAAGATCAACCGACACAGCAACAAATACAATACTGCAGAACTTGTTTCAAGTATATATTTAGAGAGTGTGAGGTTTTTTTAATTTCCAAAGTGGATGAAAACACAAAAGTACAGGGTTCCCAAGCACTGGTGCATGTTGAAACTCAAGCATACACAACTTTCACCACAGTAGGTGAAATGATGACATCATAGGCACAGCATTACAGTGAAGACATCCTCGGACTGAACAGGGGGGGGGAACCAGACGTGCTGCATCTCAGTTTATTTAACATCACAAGGTTTATTCCAAATGAGTGCGGCTGCGGCGCCTCCTGAACCCCGGAGTCCTCTCGCGGGTCGGCCTGCCTTCTCTATCCGGGGGACGCTCTGGCAGCAGGCCGCTTATACCGTTTGCTGGGCGTGCTATTTCTCTGAGGATGGCTGCTTTTTGGATTTTCCTAATTGGCCCCTGGGGTGCCTCTGTGTCCCCGCCCCACGCCCCTCTGCCGATTCGGGTGGGCCCTTACATTGCAGCGTGCCAGGCGAAATGATGTCCTCGTCCATGTCGTCGACATCGTCGGAGACTATGAGGTGCGACGGCGCGGCTCGGCCCGGGCCTCCCACGAAGCTGGGGTCCAGGTTAAGTGCCGAGGCCAGCGAGGGCAGCCCGGGGTTGCTCACGATGGAGAAGCCGGTCAGGTGCTCGATCTGCTGCCAGCGATGCAGCTTTTCCCTCAGCGCTGCCGTCACCTCGCCCAGCGCCTGTCTGAAGAGAGAGGGAAGAGGAAGCAAGAACGGGCGGCAGAGAAGAGTGAGAGAAGAGGGGATAAGGGAGAGGGAGATGACAATGGGACGTGAACGAGCGGGAAGTGGTTGGAACGGAATGGCAGAAGAAGAGAGGATTGGTGAAGACGGTGGGAGAATCCAGAGAAGCACCCCAAGGGGGAGTCAGGCCTCCAGGACAGACCAGAGGTGGAAGCACTCACTTAGCTGTGAGAATCTTATGGTCCACGTCGTCCAGCGAGGAACTGTGCGCCACGCTGAAGGTCCCGAAGATCGTGTTCCTCTTCTTCTTGATCTTTTCGGCCTGGAGGAATACGACCGTGCGTGAGCCCCCTCCCCGTGAATACGCATGAATGTGCCAGCCCTGGGCCTCCGAAGCAACAGAAAGTCCCACTGTGAAGAAAAACTGCAGGCCCCAGAAGCGAAGGCCTCACCCCCTCCTTGGCCACCAGCAGCTGGCGTTCAGCGTTCTGCTTCTTGATGTTGTAGTACTGCACTTCCACCTCGTGTGTCAACTGCAGCCACTTCTGGAGAGGCTCCGGTGGGGACCAGTTGCCCCGGGACTCCAGTTCCTTCTCTGCCTTCTTCAGGGCCATACGGACCTGGGAAAGGGGGGGTCCAAAATCAAAGAGCGGGACACATGTTAGGGAGACCTTAAATCCACACCAAGATGTATACTCAATTACATTTCTTGCAGGACTGACACGTAACGGTGGACTGCAGTGTCACCATTAACAAAAAAACAGCTCAGCACACAGAGCTGAGCTCCTAGGAGGTCCAGATGTCGTCTGCGGAAACCAGGAGATCCACCAGAACATCTATTTGAGCAGAGCTTCAAATGACCCACTATGAGCATTTGTGGAGTTCACGTGAAAACCCAACAATGTCTAACTCCGCAATCACACACCGCGCTGCACTTTCAGCCAGTGCATCTATACATGGTCCCTGCTGTCCTCGAAGCAGTGAGCAGATGTGCTGCTACCCAACCGCGGCTCTCGCTCCAAACACTCGGACCCCTACCTGTTCCAGCTCCTCCTCGGCGTACTTCTGACGGCTCAGTTCGTTCTCCGTTCCCTCCCGCAGCATTTTCAGCCGCTGGGCCTCCTGCTTCGCCGTTTCCCTTAGCTTCTGCTCCAGGTTGACCTTCTCTACCTCTACTGTGCGGTGATCCTCCTGTGCTCTCTGTAGTCTGGGGGGAGTAGGAGAGCGGGGTCAAGTTTCTGAGCAGAGGACAGCACCTGCGTTATGATGATACATTTTTATGGAAGATTACAGATCCGACAGGGTGGCATTGCATGTCATTAACATATGTGTCACCATGGATACGCTGACAAATATGTCAAATCAAAACACCAATTACAGCATATCACACATCATAATGCTGCACAGTTCATGTTCCCAACACCAATAAACACTGTAACTTTATCGTATGTGGGAAGTTTCCATTGAGCTCCTGTGGGTGTTTCTGCACATAATACATCCTGCTGGCACCTGACGTGTCATTTTATACAAGAAAACAGGATATGACCTCTCACAGGAAGTGACATCACAGTCTACCCTCAATATTTGTGCAGAAGCATGGGTGGGTGTTTATGGGAGAATAAATACCTCATAACCACAACTCTGCAAAATCTTACTTCATTTGTAAAACTCGCTACAGGAAACTACTTCCATGGGATTTTTCTGAGTGCGATGTTGTGTGTGACAGTTTCCATCTCCCCACATGCATTTGACTGTCACCACTGTGTGCAAGACTCTGCCCATATGATGGTTCTGTACGTGTATGTGCCTGCATGGGGCTGGAATGCTAACTTGTCTTGGCAACTTCAAGTGGATTTTGAAAGTGAGCAGCCCTGATCCTAAGAAGCAGATGAGTTCAGGAGCGGCGTAAACACAATGGAACTTGGACGGGCTCGAGGACCCAGAGGAGTAGTGCATGGAAAACAGAAGCATTTGCAGAGGGATGAGCTTCCACAGCCTCGTTCAGGATGACATAACAGGATCAATGCTCTAAAACACTAGAGCTTTGCCTCAGGTTAGCTGAGAGTCAGAGTCATTTTTGCTCTCACAGACATGGACAGACACACAGCAGGCAGAGCGGAGTGAGGTAGCGCAGTAGTTATGAATGCAAACTCAATGTTAAGGTTGGTGGCTCAAATCCCAGTAATCTTAAGGTTGGTGGCTCAAATCCCAGTAATCTTAAGGTTGGTGGCTCAAATCCCAGCAGACCTTGTAGTACAGAATAAAAGGAAGAAAAAAAATGCATTGGTTCGTGTTCCTTTTTTTTTTTGTTTACTGGCGTAGCAGTGGCAGGGTGCGCGTCCCAACATGCCCTGCGTTCAGCTGTAAACAGCCCTTGTACTGTTGTTCTTCTTAATGTTAATGGCAGCATTTCCCTATCGTTGAGCATGTGTTTGCCCGTGTCTTGTGTGTACCCGGTCCGATCCTCACATGTATTTAGCGTGTATAAATCTTCCACCATATGTGCATCGTGTTCGGAGTCTGACAACCTTGTGTTGCCCGTCTGTATTCGGTTTGGTGCTCTGTTGTGGTCCTTTTAAGGATTGTTAATGAAGAGCATCATGTTTCCGCCAAGCAAGTCTCCATGCCTCTCTTTGCTCTCGCGATGCCTCAGTCCACACACTATATTGTGTTTTTACTATAAAACCAGGAAATAAAAATATTATTTGGTAGGCTTGCGAACAAATTAATCAGATTTCAATGCTTTATGGGAAAAATTGCCTTGGTTTGTGTACAAATTGGTTTGCGTCCACTTTCCTGGAACAGATTGTGTTTGTGAACCGCAGACACCACTGTATTTAGGAAATTACAAAATGAACGTGTAGTACCACTGCTTTCTCAGCAGGGGGAGCACAGTCTGAAAAAGTGAATATATCCTCACTCAGCTGCCTTGTGACCCTTTTAAAACTGTCCCATCTGGTGTAACGTCCACGTTTTGGCTGTCTGTTGAAGCGCTCTGTCTCTGACTACACGCTGGCTGGCGTGACCATGCTTTACTTACATCAAAGGCTAGTGGCTGAGTTTTGAGCGACTGCTGCATTAACAGGAAGTGAGGCGTGAGCCATTCCTGCCTTTCTGTCGGCCCCTACCACAGCTTAAGGTGCCCCGGTTGCCCCGGTGCCCCGGTTGACGTGCAAGGCCGTCCACCTGCTGCCTTGCAGTGAAGGCCATAGCTATGTGCATAGGGCAGTCCCTTTAGTAGATTAGCACACAGCTGTACAAACCCCAAGGCCTTTCAATCACCGGGAGGTAGAAGGCCCGTTCGGCCTCAGTGTCACAACAGTATCCGGGGACCACAGCAACTTAGCGGCAGCCGAGCAGGTCTCCCCTGTAGCCACAGTGACAGTAAAGATGCCAGTGTGACAGGAAGAACCTATTAGATATGTCTGTCTAACTTTCCTGTCCACATCTACCTTGAAAAGCATGGATCTCTTACACACGCAATCACACAGAAAGTGTAAACATGCAGATAGCAGGGGTTCAATAGTCCCCCTGTTCTATCATTGAATCGGGCACTACGAGGGACACCATTTTGGGTCCTTCCAGGAAATCCAGGGCCACCGCAGTTCCTGCTGCTATTTTAACGTCGGCATTAATCAGAAGCAAAGCAAACACACCCTGAGAAAAATACATGTCACCCCCAGCCATGGCAGAAGCGGGAAAACTGGATGGACTCTGGGTGAATTACAGCAGCTGTGAGGGTGGGACGGGAATTAGGAAAGTTGGGTAGGGTTCGAGGGGACTCCACCAGACCAGAAGTGAGGCATCGGGAACAGGAGATACCTCTCGGGCCTTTATGATCCCAGCAACTGGGGGGGGGGGGGGTAATCTGCCAGATACCGGAGCGCCATGCCCCACCCCTTGTCACGCCGGGCCAGCGAGCGGCTGCCAGCTCAGGGAGTACAATGACACGTGGGTCCCTGGCCAAGGTCACACTGATGCAACAGTGGCCAAGGTTAACGGCTTAGGGACCATTTCGCCAAGCACCCCTGTGTACGAGCGAGCTACTAGCGAGCTACTGGCGAGCTGCCAGGTGAAAAGTGGATTACTGGAACGTCAGGCGGGTATGAGTACAAAAGGACCCAATTAAAAGATTCCTTCATTTTGAGGTTGGATAATGGGAGGGGGGGCAGTATCCTCTCATTATGGATACCTAAATCGGCCTTTAGATGGCGCCGAATATAATACAAAAAAAAAGGATGGAAAAAAAGCATAGATCCCCCCCACATGATGGGGACGAAACATGAAGATCCACCTAAAGGGGGCGCTGGTGCACTCACTTCTGCTGCAGGTCCAGCAAGCTCTGCTCTGCCCTCTGCAGGCTATCCAGGTCCTTCATCATCTTGCTCATGTGCTCCCTCGAGTAGCGGTTCTGGATGTAGGCGAACCAGCAACCGCCCACGCCGATGACGATGGACACCACCAGCATGAAGTCCTTCAGATGGCTGTCGGGGCTCACTGCAGGAGGGTTAGGGTATGGGGAGGTCAAAGGTCAGCTGTGAAGAGGGGGTGTGTCTGCATGACTGGACAAGCAGCTGTCCGATATACCGGAACCGTGCGAGAAAAACATGGCATAAATCCGGCACATGGAGAGTACCGCGGGCGGGCCCCTTAGACGGACATCTCCGATTGGGGTCTCTCTGGAACATCCACGCCCCCGTAAGCCTGATGTTGGACATCCCTGCTATTCAGAGTGAGGGAGTGAGCAGATGTGTCACCAAAGAAATATGAGCAAAGTGAGAGAGAATCCTTGACCCATTGCAGCCTCCTCCTGAGGGCAGAGATGAAAAGCTGACTCAGGAACGGGCGATGAAAACCTTAATGGACTTAGAACCTTAATGGACTGGGACAGAGATCTGAATATTTGCCTCAAGCGGCTGCTATGCACCCTTGTTTATTGTGCGTATGACTCACATTTGACAACCGACTGAACGAGTATGACTGGAGAAAGGGTGGAAGATCCACAATTAATGAAATTCAAGGTCCAAAGCGAGGAGTTTCTGTGCATACGTGTTCCCCAAGAGACCAGCGAGCCAGGAACTGGTTAACCATCAACTATGGTCCGCAGCCACTGGTTAATCTATAGCCACAGGGCTATAAATCCCCATTACACAGCTGTGAGAAATGGATCAGCTGGACGGTTAAAAAGGTGTGTGTCATACGAGGCCGCATAGAGATTAAAGGGAACGTGCGCGGGAAGTTGTATCCAAAAAGGAGTCTGGTTAGGCCACTCGCTGGGACTGCTCTGGCAGCTCTTCAGCATAATACAGATGTGAGAAGTGAAAAAAGTGTGAATAAAAGTGCAACTCTGAGTAAATGTAAATAAAGGATGCAGTTCAGGTTCAGGAATCTCTGTGTACTGTACAGGTTCAGTATCTCAGTCACTGAGGTTGCTTCCAAATCAAAGCTGTACTGAATAATAAAAAAAAATTAAATAACCTTAAATGATTCCCTCCGCATTCGACAGTAGGGCAGTATTTCCTTATATTACTCCAGCCTTACTCCATTACTCCTCCAAGTACCGGGTGCCAAGACCTCCGTATTGTTTTCACCATTTCCCAGAATTCCCAGCCTGCGAGATAATGGCCAGCTCATCATCAGAAGTTATCCTCTGCTCCTTTTCATTACTTTTGCGATGTGATTTCGCAGGCTGCACACAAGAACTGCCCTGTTTTCAGTGGCTCGATGCCAGCCAGCTTGCTGTGAGGGCCTTTGTTAGGGCACGCAGTTAACGCAGAGGGCGTTCGATGAAGTCACATCGCAGTGGAGTTTGTGCGATTGGCCTTCTGGTCACAACTATCACTTCCAGCTGCCCAGAGGCCACCCAAAGAGTCCTCACGTAGGGGTTTCCATGGAAACAACTCAATCGGAACCCTTCTACAAGTGTTTGAATGCCTTCTTCTATCTCAGAGGCACACAGGGAAGTGCCAAGGACAGATACATGGTCTTGCAAAATACACCTTTCACACCCTCCCAGCACTTCCTCCATCAATAGGTCTCTGCACACACTCCTTTTCTGCACACACACGCCAGTAGTTCTGCTCCCTAAAGAGCGTATGACTGCGCGTGATGTGTCACTCTGGGCAAAAAGACCTAGTCGAGAAAACCGCTCTGCTGATCTGACTGACTTTGACAAGCCTGCCGGGCAAAACGTTGACTCCCCGAGAAAGAAAAAAAAAAATCAAAGAAGCAGCCAGCGACTTGGTTAGTTCATCAGCAAGCAGTTCGTAAGGAACATCATCCTATTTTCCGTATAGTGAGAAAAGGGAATTTACAGTCACCAACGACGCAAGTCTACAGCCGAAAAAGAGGAAGGAACATTTGGTCTAAATAGGTCTTCACATGTGTGGCCTTCTGAACCACACTGTAGATGAAGAGGAAAAGGAAAACTAGGCTATAAATCAGAGGAAATGGCAGACACCCGTTAGTCTGCTGTGCTGTGCGTAAACGAGAGGAACTGAAGGGTAGGAAGACAGAAAAAAAGGGCCATTAGAAGAACCGGCAGGCAAGGGCAGCACAGACACACAACAGGCAGCACAGACACACAACAGGCAGCACAGACACACAACAGGCAGCACAGACACACAACAGGCACCACAGACACACAACAGGCACCACAGACACACAAGGTGTCACCTCTGAAACTGAACAGCACTAGATGCAAGCGCCAATCTCAGAAAATGCAGAGTGTCATGCCAACAGCATCATGTGACAGGGGTCAAGCGCTGCGATAGGTGCATGGTGAGTGGGGGAGGGACTGCTGGGGCCAAAGCAGTACTGTGGAAGTATTAAGACCCAGAGCCAGGGACTAAAAAAATAATTTAATAAGGTGGGGAGTGGAATTGCAGAGATAAAATTCACAAAGTACTTGACAAAATCCAAAAAAACACACCTTTTTCAGGGACGACCATGTCAGAATCCAGAGCCATGCAGTTTAAATGAGAAGGTTGTGTGCGAGTCCCTGCCTCACTGCACCCCCATCCTATCCTCTCCTCTCCTCTCAGTGCTAAAGTTGACCTCGCGGAGGTCCAGTGAGTCCATAACGAGATGCTAATGAGCCTGGCTAATTTTAAACAGGATGAGAGGAGCTTGGGGAGTGAGAGAGAGCGCGAGGGGGCACTCCCAGTCAGAGAGAAACTCTGACTTCAACCATTTAATTACATCCCAAGTTTACTGTGAACTCTTCCATTATATGACTAGCATCCCCCCCCGGGGGTCCAGGGTCCGAGGCCCTTCTAAGTGGGCAGAAGATGGACAGTGGATAGGTGGATGTTTTATTATGTTTATTACCATTACAGAAAGGGAGCTATATGGCAAACAATGGCAGCAATACCAAGGTACCAATTAATGTCACCGGGTACAGAACACCAAAAAATACTTTAATAAGCATTACGGCAGACAGCGATGATATAAAAATGCTCGGCCACTAATGATCCAGACCAGCATGACACTCACTCTGAGGGGGTCCAAACAGAACCGTGTCCAGAGCCTTCAGCTGAAGCTTCTGCGTGTGGCTGCGATCCAGGATCTTCAGCAGGGACACAGCGAAGGTGACGTTCTTCACGGCCAGCCTGGACGAGGAGCAGACCTTACGTGATGCACTCGAAAACCTCGCTTGACATCTTCGATGGTGTCAGCACAGAATCCTCTGCTTTCAGAGGGTCCACGTTTTGCCGAGGTGGTGACATTGCTTACCGAGGCATTGCACTGCCATTGATGTTGTTCTTCCTCAGGGCGTCTGCATACTGGGGCAACTCCACGTACTTGATGAGCCACTCCACCACCTCCTCCACCGTCCAGTTATATACTGTCACACAGACACACCTTCCAGTTATATACTGTCACACAGACACACCTTCCAGTTATATACTGTCACACAGACACACCGTCCAGTTATATGATG
>JAODUD010000038.1:13996160-14013730 GCA_026784285.1 Stomatorhinus walkeri
CACCGTCCAGTTGCACATCATCACACAGAGACACCATCCAGTTGTTCAGTCACAGAGAGAGACATTTTCCACTTGTACACTGTCACAGAAAGAGACACTGTATAATGGTAAACTGTCACGCAGAGGCACTGTCCAGTGGTCAGTCATAGAGAGAGACACTGTCCAGTTATATGCTGTCACACAGAGGCAGTGTTTAGTTGTACGATACAAGACAGAGACATCAGCAGGATGAAGTGCATTTGCATGAATCTGCATGAGAGTAGTTTGTTTAAACACTTACACTGAAACACATGCACTGAGAGAAACACTCAGTTTAAAAAGGGTGGGACTGGGAGAGGCCAAAGACAGAACTGACAGGACTTTGCAATGCCCCTCCCCCAGCCCAAGTCCAAGCCAAAAGCTGGAGGAGGAGAAAGGCTGTCTGGGAAACGCGAGCTCTTTGTGTGTGGACACAGAAGCACACAGCTGGGCCTCAGTGTCATCTAGATGACAGTGGAGGAGAGAAAGGAAATGCAGAATCCTGAATGGCTACTTACAACAAACATTCTCTCCTCAAGAGCCAATAGGAATCGCCTCCTCGTGTGGGCGGATACCAACCTGCTGAAGACGTCCAGGCGTTCCACATGTCTTCCACGCTGATGAGCAGGTCAGCCCCGTGGAAGCTGTTGTGCTTGGCTTTGGGGTCGTGGTAGTTCAGGTCCTCCCTGAGGAACTTCAAGGAGAAAGGGGACCGTCCCCCCACCCAGGTCAAAAAGGCTCTCCTGCTATTTTAACAACTATTAACATCATTGAATAGCTAACAATCCTCCTCCCAATAACCAGCAATTAGCAGAAACGCCTTCCAGAGGATAATCTTCACACAGGCCTGGCCTTGGGGCGTAACACTCCTGTTGGTCACCGATACTGCTGTACAGAGAGGCCACACACGGCGCTCACTCGGGCTCCGTCACAGTCGACCGCGCCGTGGATGGTGGCAGCACTAACAGCTACAAACCAGCATCCACAAGCCAGCGGGAGAGGATCCCACAAGCAGCCGCGAGGTTATGCGCCCACACAATACAGACTCTGGCCTCCGTTCCCACTGAACATGCAGCTGCCACCCCACCCAAACCACTGTGGCTCTTTACTGGGGGGGGGGGTAAACGGTTTTTGCCAACAAATGAGCAGTGAACCACTGCTGTCAATATACAACACTAATATATACACAAAATGACTGTTTGGGAAGAAAAGTATGACTTGAGAATGCGAGTGTGGGCATAATTATACGAATGATCAAAAGGGCACAGAGGATTCATGAGAGGGGTGAGGATGTTTGAGGGAATGAGTCTCTCTCACATTCGACATATTTTGTGTCCCTTAAATAATTCAATGAGGTATTGACATGTCAAACAAATAATATTGGACAGTTGCTGCAAATTCTGGCCTTTGAAATGGCTAAGCTGACACTGTCACCGATACAATAATGCAGCTTTTACGACATGAAGATCCATTCAACGTTATTTTCTTTGACAGCCTAAGAGTTTTGCACAGCACTGTAAGTAGGACTTTGTAATATGGTAATGCACTATGAGTCAAGGTGTGTGGGCAAATGGGCGAACGGCACCCAGGAACTGTTCCCAGCTGACAGCAGAAGCAGCTCAGGGTCCACAGGGGCAGAGACGACCCCACCACCCGGGTGCACACCGTTACAGCCAGCCAATCAGCTTGAAGCAATGGCATTCCCACATCACCACTAAGCTGAGTGGACATTTAACAAAGGTATCCAAGTTCTATAATTCGGACAAAATTCTTGTCAGGCTGCAGCCTCAGTTATCCGGGGTCATTTACTAAAAGAGTTTACAAGACAAAGATGCCATTTCACCCATTTGTGAAGCCATTTTCCTGGAGCACAAACCCTTAAGCATAAGAGCAGCGATCTTTCCTTGTGTCTTTGGCCTCGGTTCAGCTGCTTAACCTAAAGCACCGCGAACACTCACCCCGTCGGTCTCGGACACGTCCACATTGCCGTTAGCGTCGTCGTCCATCTGCTTGTGGATGCTACGTATGGCCTCGAAGCTTAGGATGGCGTTCTCATCCTTGCACAGAGCCCCATCGATGCGGCATAGCTCTGCGGGTGGGAGGGGTGATGTCACAGACTCTCCCATGCAGCACGCTACCCTTGCCAACAGCAAGAGCAAAGACAACAACTGAAAGCCTTTAATGTTCACTGTAAGGAAGCCACAGCTCCTTAAACACTATGCCACCTGCTGGCCACTACAGGAGTTTCTAGTAGATAAATACTCAAAGAATAAATGCTGAGGCTACTCGGTCATCTCAAATCTCTTTACCATTACAGTCACTCAGCGATTGGGTGTAGAACCTACTATTAAACTCAAGGAAATCCAGCTGGAATTTCCCTACCCCAGTGTGCAGAAGACCTTGCCGAACCCTGGCCCCTGTCCCAATACTCTGCAAATGGCAGCGATGACGCAAACGCGTTTTTTCCTCAAGGGGATAATGGTGGTTTAAAAAAAAAAAAGTGGCTCGCTTAAAAAGCACCAAGGGATCTATTCATAGTTGGGACACGGCACAGCTATGGTGGCATCACGATGGAAGATGACAGACAAGGATCTGGGGACGGGGGAGGGGAGGGTACCTTTTGAGAGCCTTGACCCCTAAACCACCTGTTGGGTGAATACAGACAGGAAGTCCTCCGCTGACCTTGTGGCGGAAAGCAGAGCTGTAGTTGGGGGAGGGGAGATTTAGGGACTGACAGATTAGCAGAGCGGAGCGCCGGCTGCTACGCAGCACTATGGCTCCGACAGCACCCCCCCCCCCCCGGCCACCGTCCAGACGTCCTGCTTCCCAGAGGCACTGAGCAGGTAGATGACTTCAGACAAAAGGCCAGAGTCACAGTAAACTGGGGACAATGAGAACGGACGTCTAGCTTAGCCAGAGACGTCAAGGTACTATGCATGGAGGAGGGCCTGCAAGAATGGGAATGATGGGGGGGTGCTGTCTGGAGCCAAATATGTATACAATGTGTATCTGGGCCGTTTTGAGGACGAATGGGAAGGGTCGTGACCACAGTGGGGGCGGGGGGGCCTCAATGCAAGCTGCTCTTACCACTACACAAACATCTACACCTGACAGCCACCGCAGAGGAACAACTGAACACCCCCATCTGAGACACAAACCTACAGATATACAGTCCAGTTTCTTACGCTTCTTCATGTTACCACTGGCCACACACCAGGCTAGAGGAGACATACTGGACCTTCCTTCGTTTTGGTCACATAATTAAAAATCCTCCATAAACTCAACACCATTCAGAAAACTGAAATACTCTCCCTCAAGGAGAATCTTTATCTTACCCTTCTGTACACCAGGCACAATCATTAAATATAACAAGCTCTCTGATTTGTTGATCTCCTGAACTGGTTTTAGGTCAGTGACAGGAGACGAGTGCTGCCAATCAATGCCTGTTTTCAGCTTATATACACCAATTAAGTGACCAATGAGAAGCAGATGTCTTTGAATGACGGCTGCTGGCCCCGCCTACCATAATTTACAAAGTCTTCTTCCAGGCATTCATTACCTCACCTGTCCCCAATCAATCCTCCCCATCGCCTCTCATGCCCCATGAGAACCTTTACAGTACTTACCAAGTTTATCCATACTGGCTGCCCAAGACCCCAAACAGCAAAGCTCAAAGATATCACTGTCTGGCTTGAGGAACCAGGAACCATCCAGCCTCAGAGCTAAAGGTCAGGAATCTCAGTGTCACCTCATAGTCCACAAATTAGCCTCTGAAAGCGACCACCCACTCAAAAGTCCAATACTGTGCATTCCTGGGGTCAATCCTGGGGTTAGGGGGCTGGGGTCTCTCTTTTATGACAGATGGTATTCATTGGCCAATAAGCCCATCTACTTCAGTCATGGCTGCCCCGTGTCACTAACAAACCTGGGGGGATGGGGGGGGGGGGGAGTTTGGTTAGGACAAACCAAAAATAGCATAGCGAGAATCGATGTGGTTTCTCAAAACTTTGAGAGAAAACACAAAAAAGAAATGGAAAAAAAAACAATGCAACCCACCCCCACCCGAGAACTGGAGGTGGTCATCATGCGACCTTGCAGCAGGTGTCAGAAACGCTGCTCGTCATGCGACCTTGCAGCAGGTGTCAGAAACGCTGCTCGTCATGCGACCTTGCAGCAGGTGTCAGAAACGCTGCTTGCTGACTCAGTGGCACAGAAGCAGAATTACCCGGAAACCCCAAAGAGTGCAGACCTGCCCATTCAAGACATGTGTCCTCTGGAGTGCTGGCTGAGAAACGGCGCTGCACTCTCAGAACAGGACGCACCTTCAGGCATGGGGGAGAAGCACGGTTACCTTACAACACGCTTCACTGACGAAATCCAACATGCTCAAATTTGCAGCCCGCAGAGTAGCTTGCACTTTTGCAAAGAGACTTAATTCCTTACATAATTCCCCCCCCCCAGTTTTCTGCAGACCCTTACCCATAATGCTTTGCGATAGTGTGCTGCTGGGGGCCCAAAACAGCCTTCTATGTTTTTAACGCTCATTCATAACTCAGGAGAAGAACCAGTGCACAAGACCCCACCTTAACTGGGAGAGAGTCAAACAAGACAGACACACATTTAGCTTGCCATCCCTTGATGTTCCCGCATCATGGACAGCACAAGGTGTGGAGAAACCTCTCCGTTCGCCAAAAAACACGTGGATACCTCAAGGCTGAATTAGCAAGACATGAGATGATTCATCATCAGTTTGAGATCTTTCTTTGGCATGTACAGAAAACACAGGTCAAGTCGCATCTATTTTGCCATCATCAAGGCCATGGGATGAAAATGCCCCTCCCCCATTCACTAAAATTTATTGTGGGGACTCCATATTCCTTCATGACTCACTATTTTCTCCAAATTTTACAGGTTCGTCACCCATCTCCCTGTTTTCACTGCAGCTACATTGACAGCTGCGCTTTTTCTAACCATAGAACATCACCAGCGTCAAATTTCCAAGCCCAGACAACTTGGCGCCCAGCTTCCTTCTGCTCTGCCAATGGGCTTCTGTACCTGATGCTCCTCAAGCAGACCTTACTTAAGTACAGGAAGCAAGGCAGCAAAGATATCTGATGGAGCTATGAGCATAAGTGTGCCTTGTCAACTTCAAATAGTTTTCCCACAGCCTTAACATCGGCAGAAAGACAGAACACTGAGGTAGGCTTATCTCCATGGCAACCAGAAGGGCATGGGGTGGCCTTAGTACGAGGACCTAGGAATCCACACATAAACTACCGAGCTGCTCACCTGTATGTATTCAGTCCTCCAGCACAAACAGAACGATCTGGGCAACATGAGCCGTGTGATCTCATGATTCCAAGGAGAAGCCAAACCAATTCCTCAGACACTTCCCTGGCTGACAGACCGAAGTCACGCTGGTGAAAGAGCCTAACCGTTCTGCAGGGAAACACATGCGGCTGATGACGGCAGGATGAAGCTTTTTAAAACCTTCTTTCTGGACACTGTCTGGTGACTAAGAGCAAACTCCTGATAACACTCAGTCACTGCAGGTCAGCCATCCCAAGAAATGTCTGAGCTGTCTCTTCCAGTCACCTCATTTCATCCCCCTCCCTCAGACACATCACCCTCCGTAGGACAATGTAAACTCATGCCCCCCAAGTACGTCCTTTCCGTGTGGTCCCTGGGTCCAGTCACTATATATAGAGAGAGAGGTAAGGAGCGTGCACTGATTACAGGGCGCTGCCGCACCCACCACCCAGCAAACCACCTCAAGGACGAGCCCCTGAACCTGAATGGAACAGTATGAGTTTTTCCCAGCGGCTGCAGTGCCAATCCTGCTACCAACCACACAAATTGGAATGGAGGACCTCCTTGCAGAGCTGCATGTAAATTAACAACACACCCAGGACGAAGCAATTGCAGGTTAAGGGCCTCGCTCAAGGGCCCAATGGAGTAGGATCACTCCTGACATTCACGGGATTCAAACCAGCAACCTTCCGATTGCTGGCACAGATTCTTATCCATCCCTACAGTAGAATAAAATAAAAGAATGTTACTCATTAATTCCAATGGGAAAATTCTCTTTTCTCCTACCCTATCTGCTCTCCACGAGACACACAGACACATGCACAAGTGAGAGTAAGCTTTGAGGTTTAAGTGTCACCACGTGCAGTCTGGGGAGGTGGGAATTAAGGGCCTTACTCTGTTCTGCTACACCTGGCCTCACACCGGGGACCTTCTGATCACAGGCACAGAGGCCCAGCCCTCTATACTAAATAACTGTTACTTGTCCCTGCTGCCAAGACAATAGAAACTGGACCTGAGTAAATAAATATTAACCAGGCAGAACAATGATCAAAGAAGCAGACTGAGACTAAATATTACAAAAAGAACCACTGCTGCACTTTGTAGAAAAGTCCTTAACCCAAATTGTTTTCATAGGACACCCTCTAATATATAATTAGATTACGTATCTCACTAGGTAACATAGAGAGGTTAGGGTTAGGGTTAGGGAGAACGCACAGGCTCAAGCCGAAGTTCTGATGCTAACAGGTCACATGCTAACCGTTCTGCCGTCTTCCTTCCATCCGGGCGTGAGCAGCTCATGTATTTATGTATTCACACTGAATACCTGCTACAAGTGTGTTGGGAGCTGGGAGGGAGCAAAGATGTCAACTGTCTGGGGGTCCCCTAGAACTGGGTTGGGAACTGATGCCCAAGCGGTCCAAATCTAAATCTGAGCAACGGGAACAGAATAATTAGTGGGAGAGCCGTCCTCACAGGCTGGGTGCTTAAATCCAGCCCACTGCTGAGCAAAATTGGAGCTCGGCCTGCAAGGTCTCAGAAAACCACTTTTACACCCCACTGGGATAAGTGAAAGATTCAGGGGCAGTAGTAGAACAAGCCGCAAACATCTCAGCGGTTTCAACAACGTCCCTTTGGATTCATGCACTTGAGCCTTCCGTGGTCAGGGAAATGCTCACCTGCGAGGTCTGACACTCAAATGCCACCAAAAGCGTGGCGGAGTTTCCACGCAGCAAGAACGAGCGAGTGCACTTTTGGCCTTGATATATCCCAACGCAGCAGGTGCGAGCGGGAGGTGGGATCTTTCTGCTTGTATAGGCAACACGCACTTGTATGCTGCCGGCTGGCCTGACCTTCGCAGCCTGTCGCACTGCTGGCGGGAGCAAGAAAGGAATTTCTCACTAAGCCATTGAGCAATGAGCTACTGCAACCAGGAAACCAAGACAGGAAGCAGATCAGCACCAGTAGAGCAAATGCTGCAACAAAGGTCCTACAAAACAAAAAAGAGTCACACATAGGTTAACAAAAAAGCCATCAGGACGTGCTCTGTTGGTCAGGAGAAGCCACATTTTACCTTAGACAGCATAAAAAAGGCTAATGCAGCAAAAGGGTCACCCGTTAAAAGAGCTTTAGAGCATTCGAGTGGCCAAGTCCCCCCATAGTTATACTCAAGTCTGGAAGAGCTGACATTTAAATCAGGAGGCCAGTGAGAGAGAGATAGCCCAAAGGTAACCTGATATGGGGGCAAACAGACACAATGGGCGGGGGGACGAGAGGCAAGGGGACCTCAGAGGTCTATTACCCCCTTCGTCAACCTGCCACATCTACTCAGGAAGGGGCAAAACAGTGTTCTGTCCTGATTCCAGCCCCTTCACAATGAGCTCCGGTGTTACCAAATGCAGAGATATTAAGAACGGCTTCGCATTGCCAAATGAAAACACGCACGGCCAAGACTAAGAAAGATATACAGGGCTTATGGAACTCAGAGACTGCAAAGGAGGGGATGAGGGAGGGAGGGATGGTGGAAGAATGGCTTGAAGACCAAGTAGCCAAAAGCAACAGAAACAATAATGAAACAAAAGGGAGGAAAAGCAGTTAAAATAAAGGCAGAGAGCCGGGGGGAGATGTGATCCTGTGCCAAGTCCTTACACTGCCGGGGGGATCTATAGGCGTCTAGCACGATGGGCTGTAGACGTGCCACGTTGGCATGAGAACGGAAATCATTCAAATCAACCCCCTTTTCCAGTCATCAAAACATGGACTATAAGTTAAGATGAATAAAAACCAGTCATGAACTTCAAACACGCGCCATTTTCGAGATATTATAGAAACCTGCTTTAGTTGATCTATCTTTACCATTTGATCCAAAGTTCATGTACAGTCAAGCGCCGCATGACGACATTTCGGCCAACGCGGCAGCGCATATACAACGGTGCTCCTCTAAGATTATACTGTCATGGAGCTGAAAAATTCCTACCACCTAACGACGTTGTAGCCATCGTAACATCAAAGCGCAAGGCATTACTCACGTGTCTGAGAGTAAACAAACCTACTGCGATGCCAGTCATATATAAAGGCATACCACATACAGACACGTACAGTACATAATACTCAGTACCAATAATAACTAATTTAATGGTTTATGTTTTTGCTGTCGTTTTTTTGTTGTATACTCATTATACGAATACAAAAGAAGTCATATGACTATGGACATAAATCATGGGGGGCTGCAGTGGCCTAAACGCAATGCGCTTGTGACTCAAAGGTTGCTGGTTCAAATCCCCGGCCAGCAAGGTACTGTCCCCAATTAATCACCCCCCCCCCAAAAAAAAAAACAAAATATAAAATCAAGCCAAAACAACCCTGGACTCCCTTAAATGGGTGAAGACCTCAACCCAAAGTTAAGTCCTTAGTTGTGGCTTAGGTGTATAGTAGGTTACACCATATAGGCATGTGCAACTACACTCTATGATGTTCGCACAACGATGCAGGCGTGTATTACTCTTTAATGACCCAAAGGTCCCATTAGGTATAGTGACCTAAATATAGAGCATAAGCCCACCCAGGACAATCTGACAGCTTTTCATAACAAATTTCTAAAGGGCACGAAGCTTAAATCATGCAGCGCGCCTTACCTGACAGCTCGCCATCGGCATGGCTCTGCTCCGCAGGCGCTGTCCCCGGCTTGTCCGCCTGCACCCCTCCCAAGAGGCAGAGAATTGCAATCCACAAGGCAATCAGACTGTCGAAACACATTCTGTGCTTCAAATCGAAAAAAGAAGATAAAACGGTATTAGCGATTGTTAAAGGGGAATGGGTGGCGCGTGCGTCGGTTTGCTGCAGGAACCCTTCAGGCATCACGCCCAGTCTTTCTGCGTATTAACCTTCGCATTTCACACCAAAATCCTGACTGACTGGAACTGCAAAACAGAAGTTAGCACAAAAGCGAAGCAGTGTACAGCGCAATAACTATTACCACAATACGCAGCGCTGCAGTCACGGAAGATCCCCGACACGTTTACTGATCGACTGTGTTGTGCAGTCGTAATGTAAGCAATTTCCTTCGGGATTAATAAAGTTTTCTGATTCCGATGAAGAACACGTGTTTAAGTTTTTCAGATCTTCTAGAAACACACACGGAGACCATATAATGACACATCGTCGTTACGCCACTTAAACCAACGGCCAATACCCGTAGATGACAGATAACTGGGCTGACGGACCTGCTGGACAGCTGAAGCGATCTGAACCGACCAGCAAATCCCACCTGAAGGCTCTTCATAACCTAAACCAGCAGGCCCAATTGGGAAAGATATTAATGGAATTTCCAGCGTGGGACTTATTACAAGAACGGCGATTATAAATAAATAAACTATGATATGGCAGCAGTTCCTGCCTCCTGCTCCTGGTTAAAATTGTCATTCCGATTGCAGGTAGAGCAGCATGCAGCAAGAAGCCACGGCTTTCACATGTCGCTTTTACTCCCTTCTGTACTGAACTTAAGCGCTAAAAATGACATGAATACTGGCTTCATTCGGTCACTAATGCGCTACCTAATGCATCTGGAAAAACAAAAGACTATCGGTATGGTACTTACCAGAACGGCCAAATATTACAAACGATCAGTACGAAAACAGACAATGTTAACGTGAATATCCGCAAAAGGCGTGTTTACCTTCTGTATGCCTCCGAAACTGCGCCCTACAGACTCGAATCAATCAAATGCAGGTTTTCCTTTGGACCCGACTCCCAAGAGAACACTGTCTGTACTCCATCTGTATAAAATGTGCGCATAAAATTTTCGGATGCGGTGAATCCCTCGTTTGAAACGGCGAACAGGTCTGTAATTAGCTCAAGTTGTTGCAATAAAATATATAAAATCTATATGACAAAGGCTACTATCCAGACTTCACTGCCGTGTTCGCCAAGCAGCTTATTATTATCGTCAATAATATCGATATTAATGTCAGTATGTATAGCTGCAGAGTATTCCCCGTTTCTTCAGCTTGCAGTCCATTTGATAAAGGCCCCTCCCATGCAAATAAGTGGAATTCACTTTTGCCAGCGCACCGCAGCTCCGCCGTTACTCTGCGGTGCAGCTGCTCTCCCGAAAGCCCATCGACGATTCCGCACCGGCAAGCGACAGCGGCGAAGCCCGCGTCTGCAGCCAGGAGTGTGGGTCGCTTAAGGTCGTCGCAGTCCACGCCACGCCGTCTACTGGAACGGAGGGTTTTTTTCTATGCTGTATTTTTTGCCCAAATAAAATAAAAAGCTAAACAAAAGTACAAGTGCGCCACCTTCAGGACTGCAGCACTACCATTAAGACAGAGAGATATACTTTATAATCATTCTTAGCGGGAAATTCTGGCGCCACAGCAGCATGTAGGACACGATTGCAAAGATGCAGACAATCTGCAAAAATAAATGGTCATAAATGGATTGATGAATATGAGTGATGGTTATTGCATGCATTTTTTTATCTAGTTAGTCACTGATTATGTTAGCACGGACTCAAAAGACTATCAGATTAAAGATTGAAGCAATTTATTGTCATTTGTGCAGTACACAATTAAATTTTTATTTTGTTCACTCCAGCTGCTGCAAAACAGAAAAGAAAAACAAAAGCAGAAAACAACAGCCAGAGGTGAATAGTTCAGATCCAGAAAGTAAAAAATCCTGACCAAGATTTTGTTTCAACCACCCAGTTGAGAATAAAGACTTCCTGTCACTGAATACTCAACTATTTGGTTGAATCAAAATTTTGGTCTGAATTTTTACCTTCTGGACCCGAAATTTACACTTTTGACAAGAGCTCAGTAGATTATAAGCAGTTAGTATACACATCTCCCATACATAAAGCCTTATGGCCACTGGGAGAACTGGACTCTCATTTGTGCTTCTTTGCCAGAGGTGTCATTTTCGGTTACCATGCATTGCCTTCCACGACGCAGACAACAACATCGTAAATTACACCAGCCACGCTGGCTTGTAGACCATCCCTGGTACCATGCTGCACACACTGATAGATGTTAGCCTTCTGAAAGGAGCAGCCTACACAACCCTTTCCTGCACAGAGTATACGTGTCTATCCATCCAGCCCAATCTGTTACCTAAACGGACTCTCAGATGTGTGTATGACAGCATCACCTCGACTTCCTCTCCCCTGAGTGCTGACTTGTCTTACACACTCCTCTGGCAATCTATCACCAGTTCTTCTGTCTTACTGACCTTAAGGTCATTCTTTTCCCACCATACAATGGAGTAATCATAAGAGAAGTTGTCAGTAGATGGTTATGTCTGCAGATCCCTCCAGAGAAGCTTATAGTGATCCCATTTCTGCCTTGCAGTCTAGGAGCCTCATTGACGCTGCCTGTTAGTTAGTTAGTCCAGCACACAGGACATCCAAAGGCCACTGTGCTATAGCCCTGGAGCTTATCTGTCAATTGCCTACAAGGCATCATCATCCTACGACAGCTGAAAAAGTCCAACCTGCCAAGGACAATGGTGGTGCACTTCTGCACAGCCATCATCGAGTCCATCCAGACCTGCTCCATCACCATCAGGTATGCTGCTGTCACCGCCATGGACGAGGACAGACTGCAGCGCATCATCTGCTCTGCTGAGAAGGTGATTGGGTGGATCCTGTCACCCCTCCAGGTCCCTTACGCAGGCAGGAAAAGTTGTGGCCGACCCCTCCCAGCCTGGACACCGACTTACCTCCGGCAATAGACTGAGGGCGATCAAGTCAATATATCTTATTCTCATTTAAGGTCATATTTATAGATAGTAATTGTGCAGCTTTGCACTGTTTGCATTATTTTATTATTAATTGGTACTCACGCTGTTTTTCATAACATATGTTCTATTTTGTCTGTGAATGTATGCACCAATACTGTCAAAAATAATTTGTAGTACGTGCAGTTGTACCTGGCCAAAAGTGATTTATGTTATACTCATTGTTGCTTTCTTCATAAATTTGGTAAGTCTAAAGAATGTTGCTCTTCAAACCGCTTTTGGCTGCCTGTAGACTCACATAAGAATCTCTGGAGCGGTGTCGCCGTAGATTATAAAGATGAGAGAAAGCGGTGAGCGCGCCTTACTTTGATGGGCTTATGAGAAATCGAAATGGGTTTCATACACAGGCTTGTTTTAAAACGGGTTTTTTCACGGATCGCTATAGAATAAAATCTCATGCAAAAAATGTCTCGTGACGAGCGCCCGGCGGCCGGGTTTTGCGGAAAGGTCGGTCAATACCCGACTTTTTAGACATGCACGTCCCTACCGCTATCATGTATCACTGAACTCGCAACTAAACTTCCTCATGCAGCAAAGCCCTTTTTGTGTCAGACTTCCTCTCCGAAAATTGCACTCACTTCCTTAACGGCGTAACCCTCGCTGGCTGGCGGCTGCGAGTCATCCGCAAAGAGTCCATTTGCTTGTGATCCGCAATTCATAAGGATCAGGATTATGTTTGGTGAGTTTCTCCTTATTGCTTCTCCGACTGCTGTCAAAGTGCTCTAGGCGAAAACCCGGCCGTCGGGGGCTTTATGAAAGCCGGCTGCAGGAGCTCACATACGGGATGTTAATGATGTTGGGAGGGGGGTGTCTAAGGTTTTGTCCGTTTCGGGTTGTTAACAGTTTAAACAGCTTCTACTTTCTATTTTAGACTAAACAGTTAGGGAATATAACTCTTCCGCAAATTGGCATTATTCATACACGGTGCATCTTTGACTTGGATGGTCTGGGTAATTGTTACTCATGCATAAGTTGTTCTTTGTGGATAATTATAAGCTACTTCTTTTAAAATGAAACATAATCTTAGTATTTTTTTACTGCCTAATCGTATATGACATTTAAAGACAACCTTTTGTATATCTAACATTTGTGGCATTCTTTAAATATGAATTTCTACTGTGTGATATGTAAAAAAAAAATGCATGTCTTTCAGTTTTGGTCATATACAACATAGTTTAAGTTAAGAGAAATTCATGTGAATGAGAAAAAGACTCGTATGTGGTTTCTGAGGTGGACAGTGTCGAGTTACTGGTTTCTGTACCCTCTCTGGATCTGTAGTGTCTCGCTGACCTCGAGCTGTATCTGATCTGTAATGTACCGATTGCCAACTGTGGCCTGTACTACGAAGTGGGGCTACTGGTTGGGTATCGGGGTAACTTGTTAGATTTAAGGTACCACAGTTTAAATGGACTTCATATTCGCTCACTTAAATTTTGCCCAGACTACCTTATATCCGACAAGTTACCCCGATAAACCAGTAGCTCTGCTTTGTAGTACAGGTCACAGGATACAAGGGGATGGTGATCATGGCTGAAAAGACAAAATGAACAGACAGGGTGCAGAGTGGGCTTTATTTTTATATATTTTTCTCCTTAATTTTGTTTTCATGGGTCCTTTTCCATTTTCCAATTGCGTCAAAGCACATTCCTTTAATTTTTGAATACCTGCCCTACACAAAGTGCAGATTTCTTGCTAGAAGCAGACATGCAACTGAAGTGGAAGAAATTCGGGGTTAGACAACTGCTTTGAGATACTCCGGTGAACGGGGTGTGGTTTTATGACTTTTTCATAACGTATGCCGTTATGTATAACTTTTAGAATATAATCAACACACGATACTTGAAAAATAACACGAAGAAATGTTCCTGCTTTTGTCTGCGTCTAAATCTTCTCGATTTATAGCAATATTGAGTAACTGCACAGAATGAGTTTGCTGTAAAATAGAGAAGTTTCTTCATGCACAGACAATCAGCTTATGATCTCATAACCATCTTCTAAGAGTAAGTCAGCATCAAGAGTCAAGGCATTAGATTATAATCCCCTGACGAACAAACCCGAGATTTGATGGAAATCATGCTACTTGTCAGATGATGGGCCGCCGTCGCCACTCACTCACTTGGAGGTCTGAGAAAAGCTGTAGAAAACCACTCAGTGCTGCTTAACTGATGCAACCTGACTTTCGTGTAGCTGTAACGCCTGAGAAGACACAGGATTGCTGTGAATTATTTGTAGTCTCTTCAGTTGGAGTGTTAAGGTAGAAACATACAGACGCTCTCCGGGTTACGATGGAGTGATATTCCGACAAACCTCTCGTAAGGTGAAAATATGCATTTTAATATGGTACAGCTAACCTATCAAACATCATAACCTAGCCTAGCCTACTTCAAAACATGCTTAGAACACTTACATTAGCCTACTGTTGGGCAAAATCATTAACACAAAGCATATTTTATAATAAAATGTCAATTATGTAATGTGATTTATTGAATAATGTATTGAAAATTCATCTGTACTTTTCTTAGTTAGTTAATAAGGGATTCAGATCTTACGCATACAGTAAGATGAATCAGACAAACTATGATTTTAGCTCAAACCGTAGCTTGAACCTCTATACCACTTAATGGGATTTTAGATGATGGGGTACCAACCTGAATCCATAATGACTTTCCCTGTCATTAACTGAACCACAGGGTTGCTTAATTTCTTTACTGTCCTGTAACTGGTCCATTCCAATGGTCTCAGAATTAAGTAGTGGCCCATTGAGGTTATATTAGTCTTTTTCTCTTCTCTGTAATATGCAGCTTTTTAAAATGATCTGGAAAATAAAAGCAGAAGATAAGAAGAGGAAGAAGAAACTTGTTTCAGGGTAGAGATTTCAGTCTTTGGGAACTGAAGGGCTCTTTGCCCTGTGACATCATCCCGTGGCTATGTGAAGAAGGCATCTGCCTGGCCTGGATCACTGGGAGAGCAGCCTTCTGGCGGACCAGACATCTACTAGACAAGCTCTGGGTGTTTGTTTGTAGATCTGTACTGAGAAGTGCTTAGACCCTCCAGACCAGCCACCCAGTCCCACTGAACCATGCCCCCCCCACCACCCTCCACGGAGATCACAGATAGTATGATCTTTGCTGAACACTGCCACAGATGGTTGTGTCCCTTTCTCACGTGACATTCCAGTGACTTAGTGAAATGTGTAACTCTTTTTAGGACAGACCACCCTCTATAAGCACCACTAACCCTTAAGTGCCTCTCACTCAGATGCCTCTTTGGCACTGCACCACATCACCTGCATTATTTATCATCCATCTCAGTATACTTGTATCTAAAGATCCCAGAATTATATATTAGCGTTTGATATTCTTCAGTTTGGACTATTTTGTTTTCAGCTTTCGTTGACCTCACTTGTAGAAACTTTAACGCTAGGCACGATCTGCCGCCATGGTTCTCTGTCAATTTTCAAAATTATTTCGAAGTGGAGTGTAGGCAGATAATCATTTTTAGTCAACATAGGGAAACTGGTGCACTTTTCTGGTTTGTGGCTGACACTCATGTCGCTAAAAAGCACGCTTGATTCGGCGGGAACATTTTTCTTACGTCAAACCCGGCTGCCGTTCTCCACACCACCCGCCCCCTCAGCTGTGTCAGTCACAGAATGAATTTGAAATAATTCTGCTACAAAACAAGGTCCCAGTGCAGAGCAATCAAAGTCATGATTCTATTGTTTGAAAATTTCCCCTATGTGAGGAGATAACATCTTTGGGGAAGGGGGGGGGGGGGCGTGAGAGAGCGACGTACACCAACGTGAAAACGGCAGGTAAGAACATGGCGTGAGATTTGTCTGCCAGTGCCACCCAGGACTGGTGGAACCCAGGTCTGGTGACGGCCTTTTCTGAGCTTACATTGTCATGGTCCCTAAGGAGGCCAAGGGCTTCTTTTGTCACCAGGAATATGTCCCCGTTGCCATGGTGAAGTCGGTGGCTGCATTGTACTGTTGGCATTTGGCTTGCGCCCACCCCGTAGGTACCAGTATACTTATGGTTCTGGGTATTACGTGGTGCCTCCGTATCTCTGAGGCCGGCAGTAGGCTTGGGCACCACCCAGATTCATATGAGAAGTATACAAATGCAGACAGAACAGAAAAAACTGGTTGTTTACCGATATTTGAACTCTGGTGGTTTTTCAGCGTACCTCAGTCTTTGTTTTCACTGTGAAAATGCTTCTGAACGCGTCTTTCAGTTTTTTTTTGTTTTCCCTGCTGAGACAGTGCCGCTTCACTCCCCCCGCCTCTTTTGTTCAGGCGTTTTCCTGCCTGTCGCTCCCTTTGTTTTCTTGATTTCCATAAACAAAAAGCAGGTGTTGCCGTGACACTGGGTCCCACTTAATGGAACCGACAGGGCTGTTGCCATCACAGCACTGGAAGCAGGCTCGTAACCGAGAGTCTGAGGGCATAAATTTCACTTGGTGGGGGGGATATGTGTTATGCTCATGGGAGTTTTACTTGCGCCAAAATGTTGAGGGCAGAATGAAAAATGATTGGTTCAGAGACATAACCAATCAGACTGCAGAGGAGGTGGGTCCAAGCAGCTAGAGGAGGTTGGACCAACCAATCAGATGTCTTGGATCCACCACCTCTACAATCTGATTGGTTATCTCTCTGAACCAATCATTTTTCATTTTGCCCTCGGAACGTTTTCTTTTGTAAGTAAAACCAAAACAGTGGGATTTAAGTGACTTGAAGCTTTAGTTTGTGCCTTTAGGTTATATGCCTTTCAAAGGCAGGACAGAGGGGGCTTACATGTGGTCCTTGGTTATGAGTGTGACTGTGCAATTGGTCTTTCAGGATGCTGAGGCCCTGAAACCAAAGGTATGCAGAGCATCAAGTGTGTGGTGGTGGGCGACGGCGCGGTCGGCAAGACCTGCCTGCTGATCTCCTACACGACCAACGCCTTCCCCAGAGAGTACATCCCCACCGTGTTCGACAACTACAGTGCGCAGGTGACTGTGGATGGCCGCATGGTCAGCCTCAACCTGTGGGACACGGCGGGCCAGGAGGAGTACGACCGGCTGCGTACGCTCTCCTACCCGCAGACCAACGTCTTTGTCGTCTGCTTCTCCATCGCCAGCCCTCCCTCCTACGAGAATGTGCGTCTCAAGTGGCACCCGGAGGTGACGCACCATTGCCCCGGTGCGCCTGTCCTGCTGGTGGGCACCAAGAGCGACCTGCGCTCCGACCCGGAGGTGCTGCGCAAGCTGAAGGAGCAGAACCAGAGCACCATCACCCAGCAGCAAGGCCAGGCTCTGGCCCGGCAGATCCATGCCATTCGATACCTAGAGTGCTCTGCCCTCAACCAGGAGGGCATCAA
This sequence comes from Stomatorhinus walkeri, assembly GCA_026784285.1. NCBI lineage: Eukaryota > Metazoa > Chordata > Actinopteri > Osteoglossiformes > Mormyridae > Stomatorhinus > Stomatorhinus walkeri. The sequence continues at coordinate 14,013,644 of JAODUD010000038.1, forward strand.
GGAGGTGTTCGCAGAAGCTGTACGGGCCTTCCTCAACCCACAGCCTTCTACCTGCAAAAAACCATGTGTGCTTCTGTAGGCTCTGAG
>JAODUD010000038.1:14019292-14044260 GCA_026784285.1 Stomatorhinus walkeri
AGGAACACCCAGAGGCCTGCTGCCATCAGCCAGTAGGAACACCCAGAGGCCTGCTGCCATCAGCCAGTAGGAACACCTAGAGGCCTGCTGCCATCAGCCAGTAGGAACACCTAGAGGCCTGCTGCCATAAGCCAGTAGGAACACCCAGAGGCCTGCTGCCATCAGCCAATAGGAGCCCCCAGAGCCCTGCTGCCATCATCCAGTAGGAACACCCAGAGGCCTGCTGCCATCAGCCAGTAGGAACACCCAGAGGCCTCCTGCCATCAGCCAGTAGGAACACCCAGAGGCCTGCTGCCATCAGCCAGTAGGAGCACCTTTCCATAAAAAGTCCTCTAAAAGCTTCGCTGAGTCAGATTACATTGCGCTGACAAGCACTGGTGCTCATGGTATGTTGTACACCAATTCTAATCAAACATTTAAGCCACTACACACGACTGGCACCTCACACACTATGGGCGTCTGTCAATGCACATACTTCACCGTACTCGTGGTCTTGTGTACCCCTTTCACCTCATCTTCCACTGCCAGAGACCTGTTCCAATGATGAGAACAGAAGTACAGAGCATGCTGAGAACCCCTGCGTGTCTTTTTTCCCCACCCCAAATATCGAGGGTGCGTCGGATGCAGCCTCGCCGAATGAGAACAATCCCAGGATTCATTGCAACTCGGCTGTTCTCGTGAGGCACGTTAAAACTGCTGCTGCCAAGACCACAAGTACGATCTTCGCATTTTTAATATTGAGAAACACCCTCTGCAAAACTCCATGCAGGAGATTCCAGTGTTGTCATGGAAACAGTTATACTCTGCAAGCCAGCGGCCTGAGTTTAGCATTTACTTAAAGTCTACTTGCGAGATGCAGGGCATCCTCAGATATACATAGCTAAGGGGTATCTAAGCGGTCTGGACATACAACCATCCGTCACTTCAGTTTTGAATAGTTGCTCAGCTGCATTTACATTAAAAAATGCATTACATCAATAGTTGAATATATTTGCAAAAGAAATATCCATCTATCACAACACCCAAGCTGGTAATATACATTAGAGAACAGCTCCAATGAAGCGTGAGCTGTGAACGTCACCCCGATGTCACAGAAATATTGTATGGCAGTACAGCTCAATCGCAGGACGTCATCCAGTTAGCGTGTGACACTGGAGCAGGAGACGTGGAAGCAGAAGCTGAGATCCTCCTGGTCCACAGAGCACGTTGGCAGCAAAGAAAGTTGAAAGTTGGGCACCAGGTAGACGCGGCTAACAGGAGGCCCTGAAACCAACTTCCCTTTTAAAAGGTGTCTATAATTAAGTCACTGAATCCACTATTAAAATGTTTCCTGAGTTTCACAGAATTACACCAAAATAAATAATTACTAAACATAGACACATCTGTGCTAAAACTAAGTGGCAGTGCAGTGTTACTATTCAGTCGAGTCATACACCTGTCATGATTTTTTAAATTTTCACCAAACTTGTTGGTGTGTTCAATTCTTGTGAGAAGCACGTTTGTATTTGAAGGAAGCCGATTGTGTCAGTTTTTCATTCAGTGCCAGTATTAAATGAGCAGAAATGTTGGCTGAGACCAGAAAGTGACTGATAGCATGCAGGCACGCCTCCATTATAAAAGCACGTCAGTAGAGGCAGCCATCTGCAGACATGGAGTCCTCTGTTACTATGGCAACCAGAACCTGTCAGGAAGGAGGAAATTCCAGAAAGGACAAGGCGAAATGTGGAAGCAGGACAAGCGCACGAGGACAGTGACAGCGGGGGCATATTCCTGCCAGTCGGCGACCACCAGCCCCTCTCAGAGACTAAGGTTCATTAGGCTATCCTCACCCACTTCCCAACTAGGACACTGGTTTCCTGGCAACAGCTGGCCCCTCCCGCTCAAATGATGCAGAGGACCTCCACCTCACTCCGACGGCGCTCCTGCTCTGCCGTCGGCTGGGAGCAGATAAAAGGCTGTCCCTCCTCAAGGGAAAATGTGGAAGAGATGTTCCCTTGGCCACCCGTCAGGGTAGCTGCCACCTTTCGGCAGGGAGTGTGAGGAGGAAGAGGAGGAGGAGGGGCTGGCTCCGCTGCCTGCTCTTCCTCTTCCTCGGTTCCCCTGTCAGAAGCGCTTGTCCTCCGGCACAGTGGCGATCACCATCTCCTTGCCCCTGAAATCCCAGTAGGCGGTGGTGTGGAAGGCCATGTTGAGTAGCACAATCATGTACTCGAAGAAGGCGAACCAGGTGTACACTGGGGAAGGAGAGAAGAGCTTACCCGTAATGACAGCCAGGGTAAACACGAACATCAGGGTTAGGGCTAGGAACCCGACAAAATAAGGTTGTGGGGGTTGGGGGCTTCAGAATCGGGAGGCCCCTCTGGTATTCGCTCTGGGGAAGCGGAAACCGTAGGGTTGGGGTCTGACAGGGTCTCCACCACCAGTGTGGCTCCCAGGCACCCAGAGCAGCTGAGCCTCATGTCAAACCAACGGAACAGACCTGCCTCCCCGAGATGTAAAAAAAAAGAGGAAGTTTATTTGGGAAGTGACACCCATCTGGAAGATGTGCCGTAGCATACAGAACAGAGATAAAAGAGATGCAAGTGGGGGTGGGGGGGTGGGGGAGGGAAAGGACCACGCAGCAGTTAGAGCGGGCGTGTGGATTGATACACACGCAGTCACCTAACAGGAGAATGGCAACATGCAAGGGGAGGAGGCAGGAAGCAGAGAGGTGGGTGGGAAGTGGACGGCCTGCAGTGGGGGTCTATCATCTGTGTGTTTTCCTGCTAAGACATGGGGGGGAGGGGGCAATCCATCCTCACCTCCCGGCTCGCAGTATTTGTTGTGTCGCCTGAAGAAGTACGCGGCACAGGCACAGGCAGCTAAGCTGGAGAGAAAGAGGCGGAGCTTCCAGTAGCGCGAGGTCCCTTCCTGAGGAGGGCAGAAAAAAAACAAAATGAAGGACGAGGAAGGCTGGGGGGGCAAACCACAGTGAAGTCAACCTGGAAGCACAGGCCCAGATCTTACACCAGATCTGAGGCAAAGCCTCGCATAAACTGCTATACTGGAAGATGGGCAATATGTGACCTTTAACCTCTGACGTGTAAGAACGCTTTTGTGGTTGCTGGGCTCGCAACTTAGGCACTTCTTTTGGTTTGAGACTAGAGGCTCTGGGTTAAAGTTGGCAGATAAGACCACATGTTTTGCATGTATGTGCAGGAGTGCAAGTGCGCTGTATCTGCTGCTTGAGAAGGGGCACTGAGAAGATGGCGCTCGTCATGCACGTTTACACACCTTGTTCTGGCAAGATGCTCGCTGCTTCCCCCGTTCCAGTTTCTAAGAACACTGCATCTGCTCGCCTCAAATGACCGAGTCAGAGGCGCCACGGAAACGAGCCACAGCAGCGCAAGCTTCCACCCCGACGGCACAGCAGGATGCAGGATCTCCGCATGCACAAAGCTAGGGCTGCCTTTCCTTTCCCCTCAACATTCGGTAATAATGCGATTGGAATAATGCGATCGGTCAGAGATTATTCTTGACGGGACACGGGCTCAAGTCTGGGGCATGAATCTGTAAGCCTGGAGTGTCTCAAAATACTTAATCCTGCTCCCAGACTTCTTAACTCTCCCAGACGCCTCCTCAACCCCCAAAAAAACACGGGGGTAACCAGAGGAAGCCCCCAATCTCCCCCCACATCATCTGGAGACAGCTGTTGCACACATGGTCAAGCCTGCATCGCATGACTGTGATGTAGCAATGTGCCAGCATCTCTGCAACTGGTTTTATGAGCCGAACGCTGCACATACTCCCCCCCCCCCCCATTTCAACCACTTCCTTCTGCTGTGATGCTTCTTCAGCCAATAAGTAAAAAAAAAAAAGAATTACTAAATATCTGAATGACCTCAGATCTGCAACGTTTTTTTGTTTTTTTTTTACATGCAAGGACGTTGAGAAACACTGGAGGCCCACGGCCGCCCCCAGCACCCACAGCTACTCCCACATTATCTGGTCTGGAGCCAAAAAAGCCACAAAGACCTCAAGGTGAGTTTATTTTAAACACCATTCACTGACAGAGCTTGTCATCTTCTCACGCAAAGGAACCTATCAGGGAAAGGCCTGGTTCAAAGGCCTGGTGAAACTGGGCAGTACATGCAGACTCCTCACCTCAGGAGGTCAAACCCTGGAGGCCCCAACCAAGTGCTCTAAAACCCAGCTTAGTCTCCAGACAGGACTGGCGTTTGTTCTCCCTATGATCACACAGGTTTCCATCCAGAGGCTAAAAATACGTGGTTCTCAGTCCTGTTCCTGGTGTCTCCCGTCCGAATGTTTTCATTCCAACCCACACTACTTTCAACCTACCACACTGATGATTAGCCCGATTAAAGTCGGGTTGGAATGGTATTTTCTGGCAGAGGGGCCACCAGAAACGGGACTGAGAACCACTGGGCTATATAGTGCGAGTGAGTAAGGCCATATTACTACTGATAGACCAGTATCCCTTTCAGGGTGCTGCACACCTTGGGCCCTGTGTTTCTAGGAATAGGCTCACCATGCCCTTGTACTGAATAAGTCATTTCAGGGATGGGTGGTTTTCCAGACAGCTACAGAACCACACAGTGCAGTTGTACCAGGTCAGACAATCCTGATCATACCCTGCTTTAGGGCTGGGGAACCTGATCCATAGAGAGTCGCTGTGGGTGTGGGTTATTAGGATGACCTCTCAAATCAGCCAATAACGAAGCAGTAGTACTTAACTCTGGTGCTGGGGACCCACTGTTACTGGCTGATAGAGAGGCCATCGCAAAAACCAGCACCGGCTCTCCAAGGAACAGGTTCTCTACCCCTGCCCTACTTGAACAGGCTGAAAAGCGTGTGGATTCGGTGGCAGGGAAAAGAGAAGCGGGGTCTGTGAACGAGAAAACGGCAGCCTCGCTCACACAGACAGGAAGTCGTGCCTGAAGCGCCCGCCCCTACGCTCGCTCGTGCTGCAGCTTCCAAACGTGCTGCGAGTGAGTGTTGCAACACCGCACTGCAAATGTGGGGCGCCTGCAGTCCGCAGTCTCCGAGGTTCTCCATGAATGTGGCGGCAGGACACGGATGCACGTGTGGTTTCACATTTGCATCCGTGTGCTGCAGGTGCATGTGCATGCGAGAGAGAGCTTAAACTGTACCTGCACCACCCATGCTATCTCATCAACCATGCAGAGAGGCTCTCAGGAGTGCTGTACCCAGTACTGCCGTGACATCAACAGTTCCTAAACGCCACTTCACAAACTGTGGGGATCAATCCTCCTGTCAATTTGTGGACGTAGAAGCTTGTCCATACAGCAGCCATGTAGCAACTTGCTAGAGCCGTGTCTCTCAAACCAGCCCTCTGGGACCCTCCCAGTCCACATTTCTGTTCCCTCCCAGCTTCGAGCCAATCAAGAACACCAGATACCTGGTACAAGTGTGCTGGGAAAAAGCAAAAACCTGGACTGTCTGGGGGGGTCCCCATGGACTGGGCTGAGACATACTGTGATAGAGCAGGGGTCTCCCACTCTGGTCCTGGAGAGCTACTATCCAGTAGGTTTTCTATCCTACCCGGCTTCTGATGAGCCACACCTATTCTCAGGTAAATACCAGGAGCATGTATGGCTCATCAGAAGCCAGGTAAGATCGAAAACTTGGATAGCAGCTCTCTGGGACCGGAGTTGGTGACCTCTGTGCTAGAGAGAGCCGCTCAGACGTAGCACCAAACTCCTTGTGGTGAAACAACACAAATCAAGTGCTGGGGGCCCTGCGGCCAGGACACAGTTATGGGGCAACTAACACAAGCACACAAAGTGACTCAAATCCCATGCCCATATACAGCCTTTCGTCGACATATTCACATGTGGGAACGGGACCACCAGATGCAAGTCAATCTGGGTGTATCTGGATTTCTATTCTCTGGACTTGAACTTTCCACCTTTGTCTGGAATGGATTACTTTAGCGAGTAACTTCCCCGACACTGACAGTGGATCAGCATACAGCTGGCAGCTCTGCCCATTCTCTGCCCATTCTCCTTCACCGGTTACTCTAAGTGACATACCTGCCAACATCCTCTTACACCCATCAGTGTATATTATTTACTATGGACCTCTTACGTAAACGCAATAGGACGTGACTGGATCAGGCATAATTCGACACAAGACTGTACACACATACTGACAAAAACACACACACACACACAAAAACAGGAAGATACATCTGTTGCAAGATGCACCTGAATATTGAGAAACCAGCATGTGTGTATAAATAGTCCCAAACGTCTAAGCTAGACCAGTCCTCATCAGCTTAGGACAAGTAGACATTTCATGATGACTGAACAAGCATCAAACTCAGTCAGAAATAAGCAGATGTTCAAACTCTCCCACGTACGCTAGAAGAACGTGTACCACACAGCGAGAAGCCCTGCCTCACAGGAAGTTGCCAAAAGTTGTCTCTATGACTTAACACCTATCAGCAGAACATCCTCTGCATTGACAAAACAGAAAAAGGAAAAAAAAGAAGCTAAAAGCTGCCTGGCTTACCCTTTATTCGAGAAATACAAAAGTGAAGTCAGTTGCCCTAGTGGCTTAAATTGACCTACAGAACTGACATTGTTATTTTTCAAAATTACAAAACATCACACCCTGGTAGTAAATGCAAGCACGTACATCTCACAAGAGCCATTAAATTCACACCGGTATCATCACGGTTTAACACGCAGTCACATGTGCAGGGGAGGGAAGATGACAGTTATTCACAGTCTTAGGAGGAACTTGTTTTTTTCTCCACCTAAAAATACAGCTTAAATCTCTGATCAAAACCACTGGGTAAAGCTCTCAAAAGAATGAGGTCATATGTGACCTAGATCATTACAGACAGATAATATCTGACATTTATTAGTAAGCAGATTCATATGGCTCATTACTAGCTTAGCTTTCCTGTCTTGTAGCCATGGGTGTGGCTACGTTTGGCCAATCAACGACGAGCAGACAAACACTACCCTCTAGTGGCGACTCAGCTTGAGTATTTAAGATTGAAGCAACACTGAAAGACTGGACCTAGCGAGCACCAAGTATGGTTGCAAAATTCCGTGATATATGGGAATTAACAGGAATAAACTGGAAATTTGGAAAATTGCAGGTTAGCCTAGAACAGGGAACTTAAATGTAGTTGGCGGACAAAAAGCATCTTGACGGCACTAGCAGTGATATCATTGTGTAACCAAGTTCTTGTAATAATGTGCGTGTAAAAACACCCAAAACAAGCATCCGCATCAAAAGGCGCCGTTTATAAGTCATTTTCTATATAATATTATTCATACAGCTTTTTTGCCGTACCTGACAGCTCACGCGGAGTTCCACGTAATTCAATGATTACAAACTTCCTGAGGTTAACTTCCCATGGAAAGTTTCTGGACATTTTCCACCCCTTTGCAACCCTAACAGTAAGAAGTCTTTCATAAGTACTAGGCCAAACACACAATACAACCTAGGAACACATTATTCTCAAATGATTTTAAAAGAACCTCTGATGCAAACAATATTAAGGTATAAACTAATCTGCCCAGCGGGTTAACCTAGCCACAAACACAGGCAAAGAGGAAGGGAGAGTTCTGCGGCCTTACCTCAGCAGTGAGGGAATAACGGTCAATCACCCTCCAGAGCCAGCAGGTGATCAGCATGTGGACAAGCGAGCAGCTGATGAACATGACAAAACCATTCCGGTGCAGATCTGGAAGAGGACAGGTGCACATGTGGGGTGGCTAGTGGTCAGATACCTGCCGCTCTGGCACTGCCGGCCTCGCATTGATCGGTAACACCACTGACAGCCAGAAGATGGCCGGGCGTAGGTCTATCTCACACTATGGTAGTCAAAGAAGTCTATACTCAGATACTAATCGACACTAAAAATTACTATTGGGTTAGAAACTCATTCGCAAGTGTCGATAGCAGCAGTGCAGTCTTTGACTCCAGCAGCTGAAGCACAGGTTCACACACCGCTGCAGAAGGGCAGGCCTCACCTCCCACTAGCACCTAAAGGCATGCACTGCTGCTATCCCTGCATGAGGATTACTGACAGGTTAGTAAAGCTCCCGTTTCAATAACAATGTAGCAGTAAACGTTATCATAGATGTTAACCTTGCCAGCACGCACGTTAACATTATCCATTTATCACCAAACTGGCTGGTAGCCTCATTAACCATCTGTTAAATTACCATTAAAGTAGGTATTGTTAATTTAAAAAAAAATTATAAATAAGATAACGTTAACATGGGAGCTAGGCAGCAAACATTATTAGTCCTGCTCATCTAATGATAACAGACAGCGTTAATTTAACAGCATAACACAATTATGTCTCTGAAGGGTGTTATGTCTCCGTTCAAATACCAGACTGCAGCAGAGAAAAGACAACAAACAAGTAGACAGAAATAGGGCCCATGGTATCGAAAATGGTATCGAGTATTTTCCAAGGTATCAGTATCAAGTTTGAAATTGTAGTATTGTGACAACCCTATCTCACACAAGTCACATGGTGCTGCCCGTTACTGGCTGGTGCTGGTACGCCTGGAGATGCACAGGCGGCACTGGCTGGACACCCAGTCCGTTCATCCCACCAGAATTAGCTTCTCATAAAAAAAAAAACAGTCTCCTGTGTTAACTGCACTGCTATTCCTGCCTCAGCTTAAATGAGACCCTTCATGATTTCATTACCAAGAGGTTATCATTATCACAAAAACACCACACTGCAGAAGATGCAATGTGGGATATTAAAATAATGCAGTATTCACTATAATAATACACGGTATACTGTAGGGCACGAATCTGTCTCTCTAACCAGTAACCCCCCTCCCGCCCAGTGTCACCATGGCGACTCACCGTAGGTCTCGGTGGAGGACACATAGGTAAGTAGCAGCAGTCCCAGATTCTCGGCCAGCACGCAGGCCAGGGCCACTAAAGCCAGGCACCACTCCAAACAGCGCTTGGCGAAGTGGATCCGGTACAGACTGAAGTAGGCCACCGCCAACAGGACGCGAGGGGCGGAGTGCAGGCCGATGCAGATGCGCCAAATGTAGCGCTCTGGTGTCAGGCTGATGGAGGCGCTGATGGAGGGGAGGTAGTTTGGCACCTGAATATAGGCAGAGGAGAAAATACCATCGACAAACAAGACATAAAACGTATAACCTTTCTGACTAGACTAAAATGAGAGATATACGCTCAGGTGCATCCCAAATGTATTTAAATGAATAGTTTCTTAATGTTCTCAAAAAAACGGAAGCTTGAACGCCCCCCAGGTAAATAGCCACCACACCATATTAAAAAGTAATCCCCTGTGGTTCCTTACCTTGCAGTGGGTGGTAGTGGCATCGGAATAATTATAAAAGACGGAAATTAAAACGCAGGAAATCAAGCCGCCGAACGCCAGGAAAACTGTTCCCATGGCGAACAAGTGGAAAGGGAACCGGATGAGAACTTTGTCCCGGTCTGAGGCATAGGGTCCCTGGAGCATCCTGCAAGTGACAGTACGACACGAGACGATCAAGGACCTGCTCAGTCATTTCATGCAGAGGATCAGCGCGGACACGGTTAGCTAGTTACGAAGACACATTTAAAAAAATTAAAGCATATAGGGTCTTCAGATAGAAGTGCTGTCGATCCATTACTAGCAGCCTGGTTAGCTACGATCGTTGGCACCGACGTAAATGACCCTAACGTTTGGCGCCTTCTACCCTAATTATCCGCAAAATCGGAGCGGAATATGGGCTCCTACGTCGGCTGCGCTGCGTCACCTGCGGGATCTGCCGGGCTGTAGTTCGGTGGAAAGGAGGGCGGAGAGACGGCGGCGGCGTGATCAGCTTCGGCGCAGCGCTAACGCGAGTCCGGAGTGCGCCGGGTCTGCGGGGACTGGACCGGCGTGCTCAGACTGCCCAAACATAACGGTAAAGGGAGCACAGAAAAGACAGCGACATCCCGAAATGACAAGGAAAAGCCACGGCTTTTACATGGAGTCACTCCTCGGGGAGACTGAAGTGAATCATGGCCCTCTCAGTATTCTATTAAGCAAAAAACAGCTAGGCGGAGAACATGGATTCGGAATTATTAGCATGATCCCAACTGTAGGTTTGCCTTACACTTATCCATGCAAACGTCACAACCGGAAATAGCCGAAGTCCGTCATCCATCCAGATATGACAACCGGAAATAGCCGAAGTCCGTCCCAGATTTAAAGAGACATGCAGCCAAAATTAAACGCTGCAGAATGACTTCAAATGCAACCTAAATCTGGACAAAGCAGTAATCATTTATGAAGTATATATTAAACAAAAAGGAGGGAATGAAATTATATTAGCACTGGGTACTTCGCAAGGATTTAGGTAAGACTACAGATTTTGGTCCTGTTCACAGCTCACGTTACTGATATGAATATATCATTATTCATCAGAGGTTAACCGAATCTGAAAGTTGATCATTTTTCTTCAGTTCATAAAATCGGTGAACATGGCATCTGAGTTCTTATCTCATCCAGTTTTGAAAATAAGACCATTTAAAAACAAGTATAGTAACTATTAATTGCACAACCTGAACCTCGGGTGACTTTATCATTGGAGCGCCTCAAAACAGGAATGCGTAATTTATAAGGTTCCAGTGCCACGAGGTAGCCTCCTACTGTACGATGACCAAGGTAACCCCAAATAATTTCGAGGCATACAAACTGATGACTGAATTGCACTAAAACATTTTAGCAACTATAGATAGACACCTGATGCATTAGTCACGCTTTTATGTATGCCACATGGAAGTTATAAATATTAAATTAAAACTTTCTTTCAAAACATAGATCCGATTCCGAGACCGTAATACCCGTATGACTGTTTTCCGCATACACGTGTTATATAACTTTTCTGTGACTCATTTAATGCGCGCTTGTTGGCGACCACGGGGAGAAGCAGTGCATAAGGCACGGTCACTAACAGGTTGTAACGAGCTTGGCCCAGTTGAAGCTTGTTTTTCCGCTGGTTTGACTGACGTGCTGGCCGTCCAATCACGGGCGGCCGTTACGCCACCTACGTATGTGCACGACGTAAATTCCGAGTGTTTTTTTCTGTCCTCGTCGCCCGGCCTAGCTGAGTGAATTACGCAGTTTTCCCTCCTCGCTTGGTAGCGGGCGAGAAGCGGATATTGACGGCCATATTTGACATTCGATTCTGAACTCTGATATTTACCATCTTAATTCTTACTGGACTGCCTGTGCGTGAAACAATCGAAGAAAGGGCGCTATTAAACTACCACAGCAAGATTAAATACGGTGAGATTCCGCGGCACGGAGAACCGTTTTGCTGGGTTTATTTGATTCGCGTTTACGACCAGTAATTCTAAACGCTACGTACAATAATCTGTATTAATTGGAGTTTTTCCGGCTTTGCTACATTGACTAGATAGAAGGTTACCATGGGTATCTATTTGTTGGTCGATTACTTTGCATCTATCAACCAGTGTGTATTTCCCGGCTAATTTCTTCAGCTAACTAGCTGCTGTATTTCCACACTTTAACCTTCGATATAATCTTATGTACATATTATCTAAAGTTATGTTTTAAAAAAAATGGCCTATTTATTTTTTTATACCGAAAGATGACGTCGGTTTTGTTTTTCCTAGTGACTGTAGCTGGTTGTAGCGGCGTGCCAGGCTAACCGCGTCATTAGCTCGGAAGGTTAGCCGGAGGGCTCGGCTAGTCGGCGGGCTGATCGGGGCTGTTTTCCACCGCTTTTGTTTCGCTCTGGTGTGATACACAGCTTGGACCGGAACAGGCGCAGCGGCGCTCGTTTGAGGGTTTCGACGGTACCGAAGCCCGAGTTTACGTGCTTTGACTCGTCCGTTTGCTGTTGAGTTTGCGTGCTTTGACTCGTCCGTTTGCGCTCTGTGACACAGGTAGGCCTCGGGCCTTCATTTCTGGCGCCTTCGGATGCTCGTATTGTTTATGCTGTTATACAGAAAAGCCGTAAAATGGCACGTTTGGCTTTCTGTGACGCGACAGGTGAAGGCCGGCCTTCTTCGCGGGGCTGCTCTGTGATAAGCAGTTCTGTTTTCGGGGCCGTCGGGGACGTTTGAGCTCTCAGGCGTTGACGTGTTCTCGCTCCGCAGGCTCATGTAGTTAATCAGCCAAATGTGTTTATGGATCCAACGTCTAAAACACAACTGGCGTCTCACATTAGTACATTTGAGATTAGGCTTTGACCAAGTGAAGTATGTTAAATGTAGTATAGTTTGTGGTCATCTTATTTTTCACGGTGTTTTCGTGTATTGAGCAGTCCGGTTACTGTTTATTAATAGTGTTTACGTGCTGATATTTCCGCTCTTGCGATGTGTCAGCGCCTGTTCGTTGTGAATTCATCCATTCACTTTTTCCTATTAAAGACGTATGCGTTCCTGATATCAACTGAAGATGTTCAACAAGTCGTTTGGCGCTCCGTTTGGGGGCGGAACCGGAGGATTTGGGACGACTTCCACGTTCGGGCAGCAAAGTAAGTGCTCTCTCCGTGATTGGATTTTGTTTTCCCAAAGAAACTGTTTCACGGCTGCCTGTCAGTTTTCATTTGGGCCAGTTGTACAGCTGTATCTATTGTCAGTTGAATGGTCTAACCTTGCTGTCTATATCGTAAACTGGGCAGGATGCTGGAAGTTCAGTATTCATATTTGGGATCCCTGCTGTCAAACTTGCATTGCAGGTGCAGGGTTTGGTACAACAGGTGGCTTTGGAACATCTGCATTTGGTGCAACCAATAACACCGGAGGACTTTTTGGAGCCACGCAAAACAAGCCAGGTTTGCCTCTTGCCTCTTGCTTCTTGCGCTGTGATCCCTGATGCTCCCCAACTGCTGATGCCATAGTTGCTGAGGGGTAAAAGAGTAAAGCATTCAGATATTTCTTCTCTGCAAGGTGCCACATGCTTCACTTGCAGTCTTCCCCCCCCCCCCCCAACTTTTCTACTTGGTTTGTGCATTTTTGATCTCTCTGCTCTTTCGTACTGAAATTATCTAATCTTGTAACCATCCCATGAGCTTACCTTCTCGTACCTACAGTCAACAGTTGCATATGTAACTGACGTTTGTCATTGGTTGTTACTGTTGGAGCCCCAGTTGGTGAAATGTTTTAGCCAAGGAAACTGTCGGGATGTCCTATGACTGTTACAGTTTGAAACACAACACTAGTCCACAGCTGCATCCAAAAAGAACAGTTGTGCCATGAAGGAAGCTTAAGACACACCCCTTTTGTGCTGGCAGGGGTCCCCACACAATCTGCACTAGTAACTCCCTGCTATTTGTCAATGTGCCTCACTAAATTCAATCCCACATGGGGGATATTGGGTATTCCGTCTGGTGTGGTTGATCCTCAGGGTAATGTATCTAACCACACTTGTAATGCTTTACTTTTTCAAAAGTTGGGACTGCAAATCCTCAGCCTGTCTACACTGGGGCTGGTAGAGGAGGTAAGCATGGGAATCCGTACCAACAGACACCACTTGCATTTTCATCTCAGGAAAGCTTGCATTCATTTTCCATCATATAAAACCCATTTGTGGTTATTGGAGGGAAACGTCCCCGGTATAGGATCTCAGGCCATCTTTCCCAGATTAGTTAATTCCTTCTTTTCGAACTGGAACAGAAGGCTCCGACGCTGTTTCCAAATTGCAGATTTTTGCCATAAAGTGAGAAGGGCAGATTCTGTCGTGGTTGCATGCTGGGTGGCCTTGGGCACGTGGGACACCCGTGTGGCTTTGGGGCAGGGAGCTGATCATCTCGTATCTTCCTGTTGGTCGTACGCAGGTGGCCTCTTTGGTTCCAGTACATTCAGCCAACCGGTGACGTCCTCCACCAGCACCGGATTTGGGTTCGGTGCCGCTAGTGGCACTTCCAACAGCCTGTTTGGCAGTACGAATACTGGAGGAGGTGGCCTGTTCTCGCAGCAGAGCAATGCTTTTGGAACCAACAAGCCAGCATCTTTTGGCAGTGAGTATCCTGTATTTTACAGCTACGAAACTCAGCGGAAGGTTCTAATTAAAGTTGTCTCACCATGTTACAGTATAGAATTTGCTCCTGATGTGCGTATTTCTATATCTGTGTGTGACAGTTGGATTTTTTTGCATGGGGGAAAAAAGCATCGTTCTGAATCGAGCAAATGTATTTATTTGAAGGCTTTTATCTTCTTACATCTTACAAATTTGCACTATTATGGCTTGTTTTTTTTTAAAACAGAGCACTTAGTGTCTTGCAATTTTACATGTGTTAAAATGAAAGACCAACAGGATGTCAGTTTTTACATGCATGATCAGTTTGTTGAATAGGATGAAACCCTTTCATTTGGTTTATAGCGCTAGCCTCTATTGATGGGCAATACTATTGATCTTTAAGATCAAATCGATCCAAGGTTGGTGTGTATTATTTAATTTGATTGGGTAAATATTTTAATGATAAAAATCAGTATCTTAATTTTAGTCTTTAAATGAAAACATTGCTGCAGATCTCCACTTGCCTGTTTTATTTAATGACATTAGGATGTCATGTTAAAGGGGCATATCACCCCGAAACCAGAAAATATGTTTTAGAGGGGCTTTAGTGCTATCTATCGATGCCTAGTTTTGGAGACACCATCTGTGGAAATGTTGTTGTTCTCAAATAAAATAGGCCTGAATGGCATTCCTTCTGTAGTGGTTAAAGCACCAAAAATACTTTTTGAACAATTTAACAGCAATGTCTCTTACCAGAAATCATGACCCGGTTGCTCATGATAAGCCACAGACTTTGTAGTGAGCAGGACATGCATGCAAAAGATGCGAGCCCATGCACCAGCAATTTCATTGTGCACAGTGATACGATTGGTTTGTGGAGTTCGGTAGAAGAAAATAGTTCCCAGATCACATTATGAATCACCACAGAAAGAATGCCATTTAGTCCCACTATATTTGTGAGAAGCCAGATATTTCTGTGTCCGATATCTACAAAACTGGGCAACTCCCAGCAGGTCGACCCAAATGGAGAGATAGATGTCTGTAAAGGACTTCTGAATCGTTTTTCAGATTTGGTGTGACCTGCCCCTTTAAGCTGTTCACAGCTGTCGTTGTTGCCTGTTTGTTGGGTTTTCCTTTTTTATGACTTTATGACTCTTGGATTTTATTAATCTGTGGCTATTTAAGTTCAGCAAAATGAGACCCATTTATATACAATCATCATCTAATAAAGTCTGAAGTTTTCTCTGTTCCTGTAGTGATAGTAGATGAGATTGCTGCCATTTTCTTAGTATTTATTTTGCTTATTTTGAAGTAGCCTACTGTCTGAAACTCTTTGAAGTGTAAGCGTTTTTGGAAATTGCAAAAAATTGACATTGCTTGGTGTGAATTTTTGACACGTCAGATTTGCATCTGAACATTTCACATATTTGTAATTTTTTCTGCATGTCGCATTTGGTGTGAAAAGGCCTTAATCATGTGGATCTCTTGAGACTTGCTCAATATCGCTGGGCCTTTAGATGCTTCTTGCTGTAGTTTTGCTGATGACTGTTTCCATGCTTCTCTGGGAAACTCCTGCAGCATTTGGCACCAGCAGCAGCAGTGGGGGGCTTTTTGGGACAACCAACACAACCTCCAACCCCTTCGGAGCCACGTCGGGGTCCCTCTTTGGGTCCTCGGGATTCACTGCGACACAGCCGGGGACGACCATCAAGTTTAATGTAAGTAGAAGCCGGGGAGAGGCGTCAGCCATTTCTGCAGAAATTCCTCAGACCCTTCAGTGCTCATCTGTCCTGCTGACGGGGTGGGTGTGTCGGTTGTCCTCTAGCCCCCAACGGGAAGCGACACCATGGTGAAAGGTGGGGTGACGACCAGCATCAACACCAAGCATCAGTGCATCACGGCCATGAAGGAATATGAGAACAAATCCTTAGAGGTGGGTGTCATGGCGTAGCTTTGGCTTCCTAGTTTTAATGTTTTTTTGTTTGTTTGTTTTACTGGTGGCTAACTTGTGGCTAACATTCCACGCCGTGCAGGAACTGAGGCTGGAGGACTACCAGGCCGGCCGTAAGGGCCCCTCTAACCCTATGGCAGCTGGCACCGGCATGCTCTTCGGCACGGGTGCCACGGCTACTCCCAGTACCGCCGCTGGCCTCTTTGGTTCCAGCACCAACACCGGCTTCAGCTTCGGGCCCAATAAAGCCTCCTTTGGGACCAGTGAGTAGCATTACTAGCCCTGCATTTAGGATGTTGTCTAAGACGTTTGCATGGTTTCCACGTAGCCCTGCTGCTGTCAGCGGCTTTATTAGTCACGTTCATCCCCATTGCGATTTGCTCCAGGCACGGGCGGTTTCGGCGCGGCCACAGGGGGCCTCTTCGGCCAACCGCAGCAGCAGCCCCAGCAGACCACTAGTCTGTTCAGCAAGCCTTTCGGCCAGCCTGCCACTACGCAGAACACGGGCTTCTCCTTCGGCAACATGACCATGGGGCAGCCGAACACCAGCGGCATCGTGAGTCTCTTCGTCTCTTAGCTTATGTGGCGGGTTTGCATCTTTGGCTTTGGTTCGGTCTTAGATCCTTTGTTTCCCACAGGGTTTGTTTGGCAACACGGCAGCTTCCCAAGCGGGGGGGCTGTTTAGTAACACGGCAAACACCAGCACAGCCCAAGGCTTTGGGACCGGTGCAGGACTCTTTGCGCAACCCCCCAATGCTTTTGGCAGTGTTGGTACCCAGGTACGTCAACATGTGGTCGTATGCCTTCGCCTTCTGTTATTTATTCTAAATTCAACTGTTGTATGCATGTTTGTCTCGCTTCTTAATTTGTGTTCCCCTGTAGAATTTGTTTGGCAGCAAAACTCCTGGATTCGGTACAACCACAACTAGTGCACCGACCTTTGGTTCTGGCTCTAGCTTGTTTGGGAACAAACCAACACTCACCCTCACCAACAACAACACATCCACTTTTGGTGAGTCTCATCCTCCTGATTTTCTTCATGTAGAATTGACAGGCAAATCTTCACCGTTTCCAGCTTCGTGTTTTTACTTTCGCATCGTTTTGTGTGCTTTTTCCTTCAGGTTTTGGTGCAAATAATCCTGGGGGAGGGCTTTTCGGCAACAAAACTGGAACCACGGGGCTAGGAGCTGGGCTGGGGGCTGGCTTTGGGACGGGTACGTGACCTCAGAGTAGGAGGCCCTTGTACAGTACTGGGAAAAATAATTAATAGCTACTTTTTCTTGAATTTCAGTAGTCAATAATAGGACATTAAATTTGTTGCTGTGGTCTATATTTTGCTCTTTTCCAGTTGGCACGGGCCAGACCTCCCTGTTTGGGGCTACACAGAACAAGCTGGGCTCTGCTCTAGGTGGTGTGGGAGCTTTTGGGGCCACCAGCTTCAACAGCGGCACCAGCGGCCTGGGCTTCGGCACCCCGCAGCAGCCTGTTGGTAAATACGCCACACCCCCAAAGCAAACGGCACTGGCGTCGAGGCTGCTTCCCCAGGACCGAAGGCCTTCCGGCCGCCTGTGCCTAACTGCTCCGTCTCTTCCAGCGCTGACGGATCCCAGTGCAGCCGCGGCCCAGCAGGTTGTGCTCCAGCAGCAGATCAACGCCCTGGCCTACTCTCCTTTCGGTGACTCGCCACTCTTCAGAAACCCCCTGTCTGACCCGAAGAAAAAGGAGGAGGTGAGTGAGCGATGGCAGCCGCGTGGGGCCGGGCAGTGGACTGCTGCTTGAATGGGTCTGGGTGTATACATTTAAAATTGCATTGACTTCCCTTTTAGAAAGTATCTGCCAGCCTATGTAATTAAGTTTAACTCTTAAAGACCCATGTGGACCTATATGTAGTGTAACTAAAATACTTAATCTGCCCCTGGAGGCTGGGCTACCCCATTTGGGTCCAGTTCCTCCCAAGGTTTCTTCCTTCAAAGGAGTTGCCACTGGGGGCTTTGTGCAGGGATAATGTAAAGCACCTTGAGACAATTAGATGTTGTAAAAATCCTCTATGTAAATAAAATGTCTGTGCCTCTTGTGACAGCGCCTCAAGCCAACCAATCCAGCAGCACAGAAGGCCCTGACCACGCCCACCCACTACAAACTGACCCCACGCCCCGCCACACGCGTCCGGCCCAAGGCCCTGGGCTCGTCCGGCTCCTCCAAATCCCAGCTCTTTGACGGCTTAGACGACGACGAGCCTTCCCTCAACAATGGCTCCTTCATGCCTAGGTAGGTGGAAGAATGCGGTGATGGAGAATCTGAGCAGGCATACAGGTGTACTGTGCTACTCCTGTGGGTATTTGGCCGTTTACCTTTCCATCTCTGGTGAGGCTACACCTTCTTGAGCTGCTCGTGACTGAAGGAAAGACATCTGCTTATTTCTTCACATCTCTGCAGGAAGAGTATCAAAAAGCTGGTGTTGAAGAACCTGAATGGGAGCAGCCTCTATTCCCCCAGTAACAGAGAGGCTGAGGACCTGGCTTCCCCTGCAGACTACCCTGAAAATGGACTTGGGTCAGTCCCATCTTTGCCCCATGCTGTTCACCCACCATACTATAGACAAACCATGGAAATTAAGTCCTTCATACAAATGACCTGTTCTCTGTCTCAGAATTGCCATGGTTGTCCACATATTGTAACCTACCCATTCCTTGGTGTCGCTCCGACACAGCCGCAGTATTGAGGAGGAGGCGCGTGTTTATGAGGAAGAAAGGCCGGAGGAGGACCTAGAGGAGGTGACCAAGTTCTACACAAACCCAATCGCCAAGCCAGTGCCGCACGCTCTGGAGGGCAGGCCAAGCTCCTCGCTTCAGGACACCATCGCGGAGCTGAACGTGCGCTCCACGCGCAGCAACGGCCTGGGCGCCAGCAGCGAGGATATCTCTCTGGGCGATGACTCTGTGCTGGAGGAGCGTGACGAGGCGGGGGCTCCACACCCCGCTGGTCAGTACTTGCTTCGGTTAACGTGCGTATTAATGTACTGGTGTTTCTTAGCTGCGTTTTACTGGTACTATTCGGGTGCAGGACCAGAACCCAAGTGTAAGAACAAGTTGAAACGCAGCGCTGTACTACCTACTGACTGTTTAGGCAGGCAGTGATCGTTGGGGAAGCAGTCTGCCATGCCGCAGAATCTGCCTGGTCTTCTGACCCAGCTTGTTCCGACAGGCATTGTTCTACGCCGTGTGGGATACTACACTATTCCCAGCATGGAGGAACTGGGCAGAATGGTCAATGAGGATGGTCAGTGCCTGGTGGAGAACTTCACAGTGGGCAGGAAAGGTATGGATCGGTCCAAGAAAGCTTTGGTGATAAGCCAACCTTGATTGTGATATGGAGTGTATTTTGTGGAAAGGGTACTAATGAAGTAACAACACTCTTACAGGATATGGCTCAGTCTTCTTCCCTGGTGAGGTCAACCTGACCGGCCTCAACCTGGATGAAATCGTGCACTTCCGCAGGAAGGAGGTCATAGTGTACCCTGATGACAAGGCCAAGTCTCCCGTAGGGGAAGGTCTTAATAGGTAAAGCAGTGTGCCACTTTTTAACAGCCAGTGTTTGCAGAAGGTCGTTATCGTTTTGAAAAACGGTCTCCCTCTCCCCTCAGGCGAGCTGAGGTGACTCTGGATGGTGTTTGGCCCAATGACAAAACCACTTGCACCCAGATTAAGAGTCCCGAGAGGCTGTTGGACATGAACTACGAGGGGAGGCTGGAAAATGCCTCCCGGAAGCAGGGCGCACGCTTCCTGGAGTACCGACCCGAGACTGGCTCCTGGGTGTTTGAAGTACGTTACCTGGCCTTGAGCCCCTGATTCCTGGGACCAGCTGTTTAAAGGTCACCCTTGAGCTTGGTCCGACTGGCCCAGTGACTGAACTTCATCTTCCCTCGTGCAGGTCGCCCACTTCTCCAAGTACGGACTCCAGGACTCCGACGAGGAGGAAGAGCTTCCCCCGGCCAAGGCAGATGCCAAGAAGCAGAAGACCGCACTGGCCACATTGCCTCCCGGCTTGCAACATCCCCCGACCCAACAGCAGATGGCGCTGAATGGCAAGCCAGGCCCCCAGGCGCAGGTAGATGGGGTGCCTCACTGAAGCCGGGGGTGGGAGTTCACGTGCTCACCCAGGTTCATCTATACCTGTTGGTGGCTCTGGTTGTCTTACGACACAGTTGGAGTAATATGGATTGTTATGCAGTGTGAGGAAGCGTCTGGAATAAGCCACCAATGTCATGTTCTCCGATGTTGATTTGTCACTAGCTTTGGGAACTAGATCAGCAGTGTAATGTTTTGTCGGAAATTAAGGGCTTAATGGCTGAATGTGTACCACATGCTTATTATTCATGAGTGATCCACTAAACGTTAAAGGTATTGCCTTAAATGTTTAAGTAAAAACTTGTTAGCTTGACAATTAATGTCATGTTATTCCAAATAAATGAACACTTGCCTATGTTTAGTACACTGATTGCATTGTCAGTCTGGGCTTATAAACATGTGGCTTTAGGTTCAAGCTGCATTCCTGGACTATTCCATGCAGATAAGAGATGTTGCTGGTTTTATTTTTTTACAGACGGGACATTGTAGGTCAGTGTTTCACAGGCCGCTCCTCGGGGGTCAGGGGGCGTGGACTGCTCGAGTTCCCCCGAGGAGCGGGTTGAGGAACACTGTTCTGGGTGTTGAGAACACTGCAGGTGCCTGTCGCTCTTGCTGCTTTGCCAATCTTACCAATGTGTGATGAAGCTGCTGCTCCTTTAATCTGCTCTGTTTCCTTTTGGGCTCCGTAACCATGGGCCAGTTTCCACGACAGTCAGGCTTTTGCCTGCTGTCCTTTTTTATTATGTTACACTTTAAATTGTAGCAGGTGTTTTTCATTCTCAGCTGTTAAGTATAGTTGAGCTTGCTGGAAACAATGAATCTATGCTTTTTGTGTCCTGATAGGTTCCCCCCCTTGTTTTTGGTGCTTTTTGTAATGCATGATGTAGATTTAATGTGGAATGTATTTATTTGATCCATGTATTCATTTGCCAATTGTTTTAAATAAAGAATACACTTTACTTTTGTCTGTCACATTTGTGTAATTTGACCTTGTTTGGGTTTCATTCCTTTTGGATAATTTTCAGTGTGCTGACTACATAGACCTCTCATCTAGTGGTCTCTAATGCAAAGTCAGTCATCACTTCTGTGGCTCCACTTGTTGTTTGTTGCTGCGCACAGCAAACCTAATCTTTTGACGATGTGGGGGTTTGTTTAGTCCCGGGGGTGGGGCGTCCGCACGTTAATCGCGTTCTGTGTGTGCGCAGAGTGTGTCCGCATTGGATCTGCCAAACCGCGTGTCGGAGGTGGACAGCGACATGGCTGACATCACCCAGGAGCTGGGGGATGAGGGAGATGCGGAGGAAGCGCATGAGATGGTCAACCGGGCAAGTGGCCTGGAGGGGGAGTCTGCCAGACAGGATGTCATGATGCTCTCTGCCTCCAGCCACATTGCGTCCTCTCTGGGTATCAACCCCCATACCCTACAGGTGGGGCTTCCCGTCCCGAACAAGAGATCTGCATGAAACCCCTTACGTTTCATAGTACGGGGCGACTTTGTTTTTTGAATGCGCATAGGTTCCAAATGGAGTTAGTCTGACCAGCCAGTATGATGACATGAGATGGAGGCACAGGGTGATGTAATCCGATTCCCCCTCCCCATGTAGATCATGAAGGCGTCATTCTTCACGGAGGACGACGAGGGAGACTCTTTCCAAGATCTGGGCTTCGGTCGGCAAGCCGCAAAGATGGAGGAGGTCCCAGACCTGGGGTCCCCCTACATTCTGCTGTCTGGCACTCCGGGACGGGCTTCAGGTGCGGGCGCGGTCTGGTCGTGTAACATCCCCCTTTCATGTGCTGCTGCTGAAGGTGTGGGGTTGGCGTCCGATTCGCTGTAATTCTCCTTCAGCGTGGAACTCGGTCTCCATCCATGGTTGCTGCTGCCATCTGAACTTGAGCAGATCCACCCGGCCACGCTCTCCTCACCTGTATTTTGTTTCCCTGTAGCTGGCGGCTTGCTACAGTCTCGCTTCTCCGCTGGCCCCGGCATATTCTCCCAGCCTCCCGACGCCCCATTCGGAAGTGTTCCTCAGAAGCCCCCCCGGCCCTCTGAGCCGTCCCGTCTCTCCCCTTGGCCCTCACTGGGACCTACCTTCCTGCTTCCCCCGCCAGCCCCTGGCCCTGCACCCGATACACCCCTCCGCACAGTGGGGACCCGGCGCCAGCGCAGCCTGGTTCCGCTGTCCGGCTCGGTGACCCTGGGTAAGGGCAAGCTGCTGATGGACGCAGCCCTGTTCGCCGGCCGCTCCTTCCGTGTTGGCTGGGGGCCCGGCTGGACGCTGGCCCACTGTGGTGACCGGCTGGGGGGGCCCAGGGCACCATCACTGGACTGTCAGGGGGAATCTGCCGGCTTCAGTTTCCTGTCCAAACCAGTCAAGAGCAAAACGTGAGTCTCCATTAAGGGAGATTTTATCCTTCATCTTTGTGTGTTTGAATGGTTGATAGGGTTTTTATCAAAGTCACTTAGTCTGAGAAGGCATCACCCTGTGGTGCAGGATCTCGGAGAGCCCTTTCAAAGTACAGCTGGAGCAGGTGCTAGGTGCAGAGGCCAGCGAGTCTGAGGAGACCCTGGCCCTCTTCCGGCGCCCCCTGGAGATTGAGCTGAGACACTGCGCCATCGGCACAGAAGAACCGTGCCCTTTCATCCTACCGAGGGACGGTGTGGACGCCTTGCACGAGTACGCAGAGTGGATGCTGCGGGTCAACGCCGAGTCGGAAGCTGTGGACGGTAAGGCTCGCTCTGTGGACGACCTCGTCAGACGGATGTGGCGTTTCAGAGACTGATCCCTCCGCGCTCTGCCTGCCCCGGCTCTCAGACGTCGCGAAGCATTGGATGTTGGTGTGGACGCTGTGCACGGCCCTGTGGGGCCGCCTTAATGGGGCGACTTTGGACGGCGGCGGCGACCTGTGCGGAGGGTACGGCCGGCAGCTGGACCGGCGGCGCAGCTTCTCCGCCTGGCTGTCCCAGAGTGCTTCCGGCAGGGTGGGGGAGGAGGTGACGCGTTCCCAGGGGAGGAGCCACCTGGAGGCCGTTTTCAGCTACCTAACGGGACACTGCGTCAGCGAGGCGTGTCGGCGCGCGCAGAAGTCGGGTATGTCTGTGAGCATGATGAGTGCTGACCGACAGCAGTCAGACACTACAGTCTTCATAGAGGTTTTTATTGATACTAATCAATATTGTTGTTAATCACACTGGTTTCAGGGCCTCAATGTGCAGTTAAACTGTGCCATCAGAGTTTGTATGTGGGGTTTTGGTACTACTGTGCTGCTTCTATATTATTGTGACCATTTTGGCCTGGTGTGTATTCTCACGCGGTGCTTCCCACAGCAGCTCTTCGGGGGCCCTGTGCTCCACTGCCGTCTTTGGTCCCTGAGGACTGGTTTAAGAAACACTGGTCTGGAAATGTGTTTACTTAATGTTTTTATGAAATTGCACCACATATGGTGTAGGCTGCCTTACGATTTGCAACACCCACGAAGTGGAAAAGCCAGTTCTCAGCCGGTTTGGTGCCAATCCCAAATACTATAATTAGTTGGCTAAGGATCCCAGATGTGAACAGAATGGAAAGTATATGTGGGACCATTTGGCGTTTCGACCATGGATGAGTTTGTTGGCCAGATGGTGGAAGAATCAGTGCTGTTTAGTCCAGCCATGGTGAGGGCAGCATCTTCTGAGGGGGCACCAGCCTGGTAAAACGGTGCCAGCCCCCACATCAGTCAGCACGCACCCCCTGCCCCTGTCTCGACAGCTTCTGTCTGCACGGGAACCCTGTCAGTAACCCCCCCGTGACCTGCCCTGCTTCACAGGGGACCATCGGCTCTCGCTGCTGCTGTCGCAAGCGGCTGGCTTGCAGTGCACCCGTGACCTGCTGGGCATGCAGCTGGTGGATTGGCAGCGCATGCAGACGGATTCCTTCCTGCAGGAGGACAGGCTGCGTGTCTTCTCGCTGCTCGCGGGGAAACCAGTAAGGCCACCTCTGCATCTCCGTTTGTGTTGGTGCGGGATGGGGCTGTTTCTAGTCCGGCCAGACACCAGCACGCGGGCTTCGAACCGCCTCTTCCTGCCTCGGCCTCACTCTTTGGGGTGATTCTTGGCTCACCCTGCCGGATGTTTCCACACTCGAACAGCCAATGAGTCAATGTTTATTAGCTGATTGTTCAGATTTAATGTCAGATGACTTGCACCATTTTTTCTGAACCCCCCCCTCAGGTATGGGAGTCCACGGATAGCACCATCAATGTGTGTTCCGAGCTGGACTGGAAGCGCTGTGTCGCCGTGCACCTGTGGTACATGCTGCCCCCCACCGCCTCTGTGGCTGATGCCCTCTGCATGTACGAGGCTGCCTTTCAGGTGGGAAACGACAGCTTTGTGTTATACTGCACAAAACAAGCAATATTTATTCAATGATCAAGTAGAGCAGTAGTGGAATCACTCAACCTGCTAGGAGCAGGAAGAGTGCAGGATTTGTTTTTAGGCAAATGACACAATGACCAAAAGGTTCTGAGTTTGAGTCCTGGTTTCAGAGACGGATGAAACTTTTTGCTGAGGTGACCGATATGGCTAATCGACGGCCTCTACTCGCCTGTCCCGCAGGGCTCCGACGATTGCCAGAAGTACGCCTGCCCTCCGTTGCCGCCCTACCTGGACAGCCGTGAGTGTGAAGTGTTGGAGGACCAGGAGCTGCAGGAGGTGGGCGAGCCCAGGAGACGGCTGTATGACATCTGCTTCCACCTGCTGAAGCTCTACAGCGACCGGCAAGTCTGCTTCCTGGGGGTGGCGGGCAGGGCTTTGTTGGGGGCGATCGCTGGGTCACGGTGCCCGCTGGGTCACGGTGCCCGCTGGGTCACGGTGCCCGCTGGGTCACGGTGCCCGCTGGGTCACGGTGCCCGCTGGGTC
>JAODUD010000038.1:14106206-14118012 GCA_026784285.1 Stomatorhinus walkeri
CCATCTCCCATCCAGCGTGTTTCCTCCAGGCAGTGTTAGTGCACCTGTATGGTGGGGGTACCTTGCTCATTCTGACTGCCATGGCATACGACAGGTATGTCGCCATCTGCTGTCCGCTCAGGTACAGTGTGATCATGTCTTCTGGCAATGTGGCCAGGATCATTGCTGCTGTGTGGCTGACAGATATCACTGGAATTTTAAGTCTCTTCTGTTTGTTTGTGAAGTTCAGGTTCTGCCAGTTAGCCATTACCGACATGTACTGCAACAATCCCTCTTTGATGAAACTGATGTGTGAGGATACTAGCATTAATAACTATTATGGCCTGTTCACTGCCTTTTTGTTACAGAGCATTGCATTGTTTGCAATGTTCTTCACCTATATACATATTCTGCTCACTTGTCTTCTCAACAAACGTGCCGATACCAAGAGTAAGGCCATCAGGACGTGTGTCACACACTTGACGGTGTTTTTTCTCTTTGAGCTCACCAACCTGTTTACTATTATGTCTCATCGATTTGACGCGGTCTCCCCCTTTCTGAGGAGATCAGTAGGAGTCTCCATTTTGGTTTTCCCTCCCATACTTAACCCCCTTATTTATGGTCTCAACACAAGTGAAATTCGAACAAAGGTAACTGCATTTGTTAAACAATAAGGTTTCTCCCTCCTTTCTAACAAGGGGTCTTTGCAAGCAGACATTTAACACAAACACGCACAGATCACTGCTTCATTCATGCAGTGAGATTTTCATTTTGAGTAATTAGAAATTTAAAATTTTGAGCCTAATTCACAAAGTATTGAATTTATGGAAAGGAAAAACAAAATCTAAAAAAGCAAAATCTAAAAAGATATTGAAATTAAAACTATTCATTTTTACAATATGCCTACATAGAAATTATAATTTATAAAAATAAGCCACGCTAATTCCATCCATTGGTTTTTAACATATAACATATAACAAATATTGAAACTATTCAAATAAATGACAGATTACAGTACAAGATGTAATGATAGAATCAGAGCCCTGTAATTGTCTTCATGTTAGAAGTCTTTATGCCTCAGAGTATAAGCACTTAAATTACTGTTTTGCCTGAAAACATCTAAGAAATACCATAACCTACAACCAAAGGGTGTAATATAAAAAATATATACAAAAGTGTTATATAGCTATAACACTTTTCAATGCTGCACTGATCAGAGTCTCAGTTTTACAAACACCAGTTGATACATTTTAAATATGAAGAGGTTACTTTAACAGTGTTACTGCAGTGCACTGCAGGAAGGTGTTTTGGAAAAGCTTTATATTAACTGCATCTGCATAATACAATCATTTTGCAGGCATTGTGAAGGTGCAGTAAAGCATTACCGGTGATTTTTAGCAAAGGATTCCAAATGAGAAATTAAATGATTTAATTTTTATTAAGTATAATAACGCTAATAAATCAATAGCATGTTTTGGCATACAAGTTTCACTCTGCTTTTTAATAGTGAAAATTCTTCTATTAAAAATTCTATTAAAAGTACGTTACACTACGATTTTAGTAAGTATAATTTTATTAGTTTATGCAGAATAATCCAGTTAGCTATAACATTAATTCCACTAATCTAATATTGTGTAGATCCCTTTTATGTCACCAAAACAGCTCTGACCCATCAAGGCATGGACTCTGAAGACATCTGAAGGTATCCTGTGGTATCTGACATCGATCTGTTAACAGCAGATCCTTTAAGCCCTGAAAATTGCAAGGTGGGACCTCTTTGGATCAGACTTGTCTCTCCAATACATCCCAATGCTCAGTTGGATTGAGATCTGGGAAACTGAACTCTTGAAGTCTTTTTCATGGTCCTCAAACTATTCCTGAACAATCTGTGCATCCAGCCATCTAGCCAACATAATTTTGGTCCTTGTCAAAGTCACTCAGATCCTTACTCTTGCCCATTTTTTCTGCTTCCAATAGTTAATTGTGCTCCAGCTAACTGAACATCATCACACAAATAACGCAGATCCAGGCTGATATCTGACCTCATTGAACTCAAGCCGCAACAAACCTAATTGTCAACAAAAATAATATTCTTACACCCTAAATGAGAACGAATCAAGACTTGTTTCACACTCTTGGCTCTTCTCCCACCTCGTCTGATGATTCTTGAAAAGCTGCCACAGAGTTTTAATCATCAATCATCTTCCCCTCTTTGCAGCTGTCTCTGTTTATGAAACAGTAAGTTCAACCAGTCAGCACCCGCTCCCTGAAGAAACACTATGTTCCTATTTTTTTTTAGTTTGACTGGGGAGTGTGTTTTCACGAGGGGGACCATTGAAAGGGAGGTTGTGTGTAGTTCAGTGGGTCAGGACCCTTTGCCTGAGGTCAGAAGGTCATTGTTTCATATCCCATGGTCAGTAGAGTGTTGTCTCTGTTGGATTCCTGAACAAGGCCCTCAACCCCCAATTGCTCCAGGGACTGTCTAAGCTAGTTTTCAGCTAAATAAAAATATATGATAATTCTGTGCTTGTAAGGTCACTGGCCTCGTGAAATCCTGTGGTCGGCAGAGTGATGTCATCATTAGACTCTAGAGCAGTTTTCATAAACAGGAATTGGCTGTTCCTGCCTTGTCAGTCATACGTTGCTTTGGATAAAAGCATCGGATAATAAATGTAATAATTCCTTCATGATGGGATGAGAAGCTTGCTCGGAAGCAGCCCTCGGAGATGTGACAGGTGACTGCGCGACTCGCGCCTGGTAGCGGGACTGCCAGTTACAGCTGTGCAGCTGAGGGACCTGCAGGCTATGCGCATGCAAGCACATCAGCAAAGGAGGATCCGCTTACATAAACGTTCCCAACACCTTTATAAAAACCAGACCGGTAAAACGTGATGGATTGATTGATGGGTCAGATTGCATAAATTCAGCCAACGTTGGTCAGAACATAGGCAGAGATCGTAATACAAAAGGCATGACTATAAGATTTGTTATTGACTTCCTGAATTCTGCAGGCTGGTGGAATACTGGACCAGGGATTGGGAACCACTGGATTAACACTGGGGATGCAAAAACCACCTTTAGGATTCTTCACTTGCACAAACAAACATGAAATGTTTCTCTTTTTAAGAACTTTGGAGGAGGAGAATTGGTTACAGAATTCGCATTTGTCAGAAAAAATATACTATGTCTAAATACAACTAAATAAATATGAGTGTGATTCGCTGCACTACACAGATATATAAAAAGGTAATCCACAAAACTTTCCAAGAGTGCTTAAAACAAAAACTTACATGCACCTCTTCACCAGAAATCAATTAACCCCTCTTAAAAGATTCATTTACAGTACATACAGACACTGTTTAACAAACGATAGCTTATTTACTCTTATATAGAAAGGTTTTCAAACGTTTTGTTGGTGCTAGCATCACAATGGGTAGCTAGAGTATTTGTGGCTACATGAAACCACCCTGAAGTAAAAACAGCGAGAGCTCAAATTGCACAGCTGCATCAGACACGGTATTTTGTAGCGCTCAATGCTACATTAGCGAATGATCCGAATCTTTTCAACAGCTCTTTGGCTGACAGTGAGACTGAGAAGTACACATTGTCATATTTGGTTTCTTATTTAAAGACAGAATGAGAAGGACTTGTGCCATAAAGGTTCTGTAATGCTAGGCGTTACATGAATTGCATTCAAAGCAAAGCATTTTTATTTACATGACACATTTCATACAAAGGGCAAATTCCAATGACTTATATTTACTAGACGTGACAAGTCTCCAGCTACAGGTCGAGGGTTACAGAGAGTGACACCATCTCGAAAAAGTTACTCCATCCGTTGTTTGTATGTAAAACAATATAAGTGACATTTTCCTTGCAAATATCATGTAAATGACACCACATGCAGTTATGGCTATTAGGTTATATCTGGAATATGACTTAGAAATCACTGGACATTAGTACTGAAAAATAACCCACATTGG
Organism: Stomatorhinus walkeri; assembly: GCA_026784285.1. Lineage (NCBI taxonomy): Eukaryota > Metazoa > Chordata > Actinopteri > Osteoglossiformes > Mormyridae > Stomatorhinus > Stomatorhinus walkeri. The sequence goes on from JAODUD010000038.1 coordinate 14,110,169, forward strand.
TATAAATAGCCTACATATATGCATATTTAGTTGTCCGGACTATTGTTGCTGAGGTATTTGAATTCATTTTAAGAGTTTGCATGTTCACATACTATTTGATTATTTGTAGTAATTTTCATGTTGCAAGTTGTGAATTAGTTTTACGTACTTAATAATATTTAATAATCAAATATAGTGTTTCTGCATGCTGAAGGAAAACATTTGATAGATTTGAAATTTCACTGTAAAATGAAGCTTAACAGAATGCCATTTTGGAATATAATGTATGTGCTAATGTAAGAAATCAGGTTTGATGATCTTGCATTTTTATTGCCTATTTGTGAAGTTTCACAAGACCTATTATTTAGTAATTTATGTAATTTAATATCAAATGTTTGGCCGCAAAGAGATAGAATGAATGAAACACAAAGAACAATATTCTTATTTAATTATATCCACAATCACAATTATCATTTCAGCTATGCTACGATATGGCATTATGATTAAAAATTCATACAGTACAGGAAATTATTACCGCTATACCAGATGAACGGGTACACAGCCCAGCCCTAGTCCAAAAATTGCAAAAAAGTATGTTTGGGAGGGAATATCACATGATTGTGAATGCAAAAATATGCAATGATCAGTGAACACATTGAATGGTAGAAGGTTATGTCATTGAAGCAGATCTGTGTCTCAGCTAAAAGGATCGCTTTCACTTCTCCAATATGGCAGTCAGGTCGTCCCACTTACAGTCATGTGACAGAAGGTCTAATAAATCCGCTTGTTAAGTCATGACATTTGAATTATGTGATAATTCTGTTTCCGGGCCCAACCTAATTACAAGTCGCAGTGTTGTATCTCAGTGTTTTAATAGATGTGTAACAAAAAACCTAAAGAATTCTCCTTCTAACGTTTTCCATGTGATGAGAAAGTCAATAAGAAGTGGCTGTGTAAAATAAATAGCCATTTTTACAATTGTTCATGTTTAGTATTGGGATGCAACGGTAGACAAAATTCAAAGCTGGGTTTTGGGCTTGGGTGCAATTACGGTGCAATTACGGTACAATTACGGTGCAATAACGGTGCAATTAACGCCACTTCACTTCACACATGAGCAGATCCATTTCCTTTGCAGAGAGAAGTTCTTTTCTACCACCTTGCAAATCCACCATAGTAAGAATAATCCACCAAGGTGAAGGTGCACCTGGCATTTAAAGAGAATGTAAGATGAGAACCAAGAGTTAAAAATACTTTGATTTGTAAATACTGTTCTTGTTGATTGTAGCTAATCCCGTGTACTGTATTCCTTCTTTAAATAAGAACATAAATTTTTTAACAACCAAATAATTTTTTTTTGTTTTGTGCAAAAGGAATATGTCACTGCAGTTATAATAACTGTAAGATTACAATTTGCACCTGTCCTGCATATTGCATGATTTCCCCGTATTGAAAAATAAAATGATTTTGTATCAATATGCAATATGATTTGTCTCATATTTTTGGACTGTGGACCAGGAGGTGGGGCTGGCCCTCCCTAAAAGGAATGCCACAGTACACCATGTATTTTGCAATGCACTCAAAACTCTTTTTATGAATAGGATCTGAATGTGAGATGTGCAAAAGAGATAATGTTGCTTTCGTTTCTACATGTCAGCGATTTATCTTTTTAGGTGAAGATTATATCTTTAGTATATTGTGTCTCATTGGTAAAATAATCAGGGAAAAGAAAAGTTCATGGGAGAATGTTATCAGGGCATAGTCCATGTCCACAGATGTCTGGGAGGAAAGACCAACATATGAGACACAGCGCCATGATCAGGGTGACTTTGAGAAGTTACACGTTGGCAGTGATGTTGGCTGAGCTGTTGGGTATATGATTACATTGTAGCTCAGTGGGAAACAGTTGGCAACATCCCTGTGTGACATCAGAATGGTCAGAATGACCTTGGCCTTTTCCCCCACAGAGGATGACCAACAGTGCCTGTAGGAACCATGCTGGCTGAGAGATGGTCTGATCCTGGAACAGGATCCACATCATTGATGAGCAAGCTGATGAGCGGCAAGGACATTGGCTTGTGCAGCTGCCTGGGGTTGGATGCCGCAATCAAAGGCCACCATAGAGTAACAGGCAGGAATCGATGAGGAGGAGATGCGGAAATACATCCAGGAGCATTATGCAGGCAAGTGAGGTGACTTTTAGTCTTGTTCTGGTTAGTGCATATTTACAATACCCTTGACAAGCACAAGACAAAAAAGGTTTTGGGGCAGTAGTTAGGACTTGTTTTGCAAGAGTTTTGAAATCCATTCATAGCTGCATGGTGGCAATCCGTAAAAAACACTCAAGTGGTTGATGTTCGTCTATGATATGTGATGATATTGTTCGTCTGTGATGCCGGCATGACCTGTTGGTGTTCGTCTGTGATGTGCGGCATGACCTGTTGGTGTTCGTCTGTGATGCCGGCATGACCTGTTGGTGTTCGTCTGTGATGCCGGCATGACCTGTTGGTGTTCGTCTGTGATGTGCGGCATGACCTGTTGGTGTTCGTCTGTGATGCCGGCATGACCTGTTGGTGTTCGTCTGTGATGCCGGCATGACCTGTTGGTGTTCATTACGCTGAATGTTTGCTCACTCATGCATGTAGATCCCAATAACACAATAACTTATTGTGCTGCCTGGCGACAGGGAACCTTTACCTCATTCATTGAGGCACAGAATTCATTCAGCATTACAGAAATTAACTTAACTTTCAACATCATGTCACATTGCAGATGGATCAGTTCCAGTTGCGATTCTCCCTTTACTGTCTCATAGTCAAAAGTAAAAGCACATGACATCAGAATCAAGGCCTCTCAAGTCAATGAAAACCAACACACTCACAAAATAAATTACATGTAAGTCTGTGAAAGGTTTGTGACACCATTGTCCTCGAGTGTGTGACACAGTGACTGCCCCGAGAGGGGGTAAAGTGTATCCGAAAGAAAAGTGTGTATGTTTCGTAAATACAATGATCTTTGCCCTGAATCCTTCATGCATGAATGTAATTCTGGAACATTTGAATGCAATTCACAAGCATTACAACAGTCGTAATTTGGGGGCAGCATGTGGCTGTAATCTGAAGGTTCATCATCATCATCATCATCAAGTTGAGGGAGGTGTAATGACAGTTTCCCCATGGGGATCAATAAAGTATCTATTATTAAAGACATACTTGAGGTCCAAAACATTCTTGCACTGGGATTCCTGTTATATTATGCAATGAGGAAATATTACACATTTTATTACCCACAATCATCTTTCTTTTTGTCGTGTGTTTATTTCAACAATCCAACAACATCAGATATTCATCTACAAAGAATCGGTGTCAATTTCACGAACAGCTTCCTCATCAAGCAAATTCCAACCAATGTCTTCGGTTGCCCGTAATATCAGGTCTTCTCCAATTGTGTGTGGTCTCTTAGCAAAGGCAATGCCATATGACAGCAAAAAGGACCTCTGAGAGCTCGTTCTGAAACCATCACTGGCTGTGAGAAAATGTTCTCTTGTTCTGCCAGCAGTGCTGGTGCCCTGTTGTGAAAGTCAATATGTTTCTCGACATGAGCTGGATGTTTTTGATCCAAGTGTGTTTTCAATGTAGACGGTTTAACACATTAGTTTGACAGAAATTCCTGAAAAAGAAAATAACATTTGGGGTAATGAAAGTCACGTTTTTTCATTTTTTGCCGGCATAAATTACAGCTCTATATATGAAACTTTCCAGCTTCAGATTCTGCTTTAGAAAGCAGCTCATTTGACACAGCATCTCAGGCTTGGTTTCTGATTCTCAGTTTCTTTTACTTTGCTTACTTTCTACAACAAAGACTGTAAAACTAAAAGTGGCTGCTGTCCACATTTGCACTGTGAATCCACCATATTTGTACAGCCTTGTTGTCTTTTGGAACAAGTATTTAATTTAGTTTAACTTTTGTTAAACTAGTGTTAGTGGATGTTTACAATTCCAGTAGGAATGTAAATTACAAACAACAGGCCTGATTCACCAACTCAGGACACACTGGAGAGATAATATCTCTGGGTGTCCCACTGGAGGAGATAAGGGGGTGTCAGGGAAGTGGAAGGTCTGGGACGTTTTGCTCAGACTGGAGCGGTCACGATCCAGACCTGAATCCTTTTGTATTGCTTGCATGCTCAGGGATTCCAGTTCTTTTCTTCATCCATCATCCATCCATCCATCCATCTAGTTGGTCTAATTTTTTTATTCAGCTTCAAATATTGTTTTAGCTCTTAAATAATTACAGAGGATCAAACTTCGGTGGCCCGATAGCTGGCTACGGCCCTGGTCCCACCCACAGTACTCTGTACTCTGTCCCACGTTTGACAATTACACTCCAAGAACTTCATTTCACCACACCCTTAGTCAGAGCTATTAAGTGTTAATTGATTCAAGGCAGGCTAGTGCAGTAAAATATACACAGAACAGTCTGTACGTTTTCATGCACACTAAGAAAATTGAATCATTGTGTTACTCTGACTAAAACCCAACTTTGAAAGTGCATGTAAACCAAACGAAATCCTACGAAATTGAATTTCTCGTAGCTGGACTAAAACACCCTGATAAAGCGATTGGAGATCAATTTACTTCTGTACGTGTACGTTCCATCATACACAAACTGGCCCAGGGACTCTGCGCATGCTCCACGGTCACACCTCAAAGGAAGTGACTGTCACAAGAAACAAAACGTAGCAAGTTTTGGAATTTTAATGATTAGTCATTTTCAAGATTATCTAGTACATGTTTAAAAATCAGTTTAATGTTTACTTCTCCGAGACAATCATAATCATTTTCATCCTTAATATTTAAATAACTCCTAGGGAGTTCGTGAGAAATTTGTTGGACTTTTTTGATTCATAAATACCCCGATATTTATTGTAACAAAATCACATTGCAATATTTACATATAATTTCCAAAACCGTGCTTTCATAGTATATTATACAAAATACTTCATTTAATGTTATGCTATCCAGATTTTGTTGTATCTGTTCTTCTGACCAGTTCGTAATTAAAGTTCGTGTCACTTCATTTGCACACGCACTCATTATCACTTTTTAGTTACATTTATTTTTTACGACTGTGACGTAATAGGTCAACCGGAAAAAGCCCAATATTAGCAAGCTGAAAGGAGCCATACTACCACGTATCGTAGCGGAGTCGGACAACCTTCGCTCAATAATTCGATTACCTTCTCAGGCTGGGACAAGGGCATCAGTCCGATTAAACAGCGTAGTCGGGCTATAACCGTAGCTCGACTGAGTTCTGCATGCAAACCTAGTAACTAATTCTGTCAAACGTTTCTAGATAGTGATGGTGCACCACCTAGTGGTAGATGCTTGGTACAGTTCAGGTTTCAGTAATACTGCAAGAACAAGGATTAACCAAGGCTACAAATTTAAATTATAATTATTTTAATTCTTTTTAATTAAATTGATAACAGTCCTTTAATTTACAATTATCAAACACTTTTTATTACTCAGTTACCAAAGTTTGCACCAATGAACAGCACCATCGATTGTAGGTGTATTTTATCTAGAATACAACAGATGATATCGCCATTAGCATTGTTTTTATTTGCAGTGCCGTTGATCATTATTCTAAAACAAATGTACTTTAAGATATAACTATTGTCAAATTAATTCAATAGAACACGAAATATAATATTTATTATTATGTTGCATATGTTGCAAGTAAAACCTTATTTGCCGTTGTTCCAATTTCTCGTTTGTTTAAGCTTTGAGCCATGAATCCAGGTGATTAAGAGTATGCTGCACATTACCATTTTTACATTTTAAATCTGCTGCTGTTTTCTGTTAAATTTATTGGCAGCAAATCTCTGCACAAACTCCGCCTATTTCCTTGGCTGGAAAGATAGCTAGATTTTCACTTTTAAAGCCATAGACAGAGTCCTTCAGGGTGCTTGCATATCAAGAGTAAGTATCCAACGTTACTTTTTTTTCTTACAGAATTTTCACAGAAACTTGTTCATTGTTAGGTGTGCAATCACTGCAGTTGTAACAACAAATTAATAATTGTAAAGGAAATTAAGTATTGTGTTCACTGTATGTAATATGTATATGTTAATGTTTACAAAATGGACGGTAATTGTATTCATAGTCAATGCGATCATGTAGTCTGTATCACAAAGTCGCGTTTGTTCTCAAAGACAGCTAGAGGGAGTAATGATTGTGTGACTAGTATTATAATTAGAACTTTGCCAGCTCCGATCTGCTTTTCGTCTTGGTTTGGAAAGCTCAGACCTTTTGGGTATGATGTTCTGGTTTTTTTTTTTTTGTCTTTAAACATGTGTGTGTGTCTGCGAGTCTGTGTGCATGCACAGTTTGCTTGTCTGTCTGTTAGAAAGTTTTTACTACTTACTAATTGGCAAGGCTGTGCATAAATGCTCTGAAAGTTGCCTAAGTGACAGATCTTTGAAGCAAAGAAGTGTGATTTTTGTTTGACAGATAAGAATTAAAATATCTTTAAGAATTTATACACCTCAGTCAGCTGAGGGTTGTGTGGCTTTGGGACCCCAGGGGATATAATTGTCACATGCTGTTACCTGACTCAATCTCAAACTGTAAAGCGGGGGACAGGGATGTAAATGAAAAAACAATGTTTTAGAAAAAAATCAAATTTAATCACTCAAAATGAAATAACCAGTGCAATTGTGCTTAAATATTCATATCTACAGTTGGCACAAAAAAAAACGTGTCACCCATTTAAGACAGGGAAAAGACCTATAAATGTCAGTTGAAAATCTGTAAAATCATGGGTTAAACACCAATAATCAGGGGAATAATCGGAAAAGTCTAAGTCTCAATTTTAGGTCAGTAGGTCAATGTGTTTTGATGTTATCACCTTGCCTGTACGCAGGAGGTTGCTGGTTTAAATCCCGTGGCTGGCAGAATGGTTTCACTATCAGCCTGTGTTGCTAGTAGAACTGATTCAGCCTGCTGTCACAGTTTTATGTTTCTTTGGATGAAAGGGCTAGCTGGAAATGCAGAACCACATTTTGCAATATATTACTCATTACTAGTCACAGCTAAAACAACAACACCAAACAAAAGCTGACAGAGAAGATCCATTGCAGGATTCTGGCTGCGGCCTTCACTCCCCAGCTTGGCACAGAACTGTGTTTTATGGCTTGTTTTGAAGCTTCCCGACACTGTATTCGATAGTGGAAAGCACTGTCTAGCTTTAGGGCAGAAGGGACCTTCCTGCAGATACTGCCAACACTGCGTCTGTCACTGTACAGCCACCTCAGGATGTCTGGATTGGCCTCAGCATAACCCCCCTACATTGTTCTCCCTTTTTGTTTTTTTTGTGTTTGTTTGATTTTTCCCCTCTCAACATTCCTCTGGTTTGATTTCACAGCAGCCAGCTATCTGGGCATATCAGATCTCTCTCCTCATTTAACCCTCAAGCATCAGCCTTCAAATACATTCACTAGGCTCTTGATCCTGCGATAAATGCTGACTAATTAACTGTCATTCCCGTAGTGATGCAATCTTACCCTATTCGGGGTCCCGGGGGAAGATACAGGAACAAGCAGGGGAATAACCCTGGACGGGCCCAACCCACTATAGGGCACACACACCCTTCACACAGCCATGTTTGTGGACTGTGTGGGAAGCCAGAGGTCCTTGAGGAAACTCCAGAGTCACACGGGGAGATCATGCAAGCCGCACAATGACACGGGGAGATCATGCAAGCTGCACAATGACACGGGGAGATCATGCAAACCGCACAATGACACGGGGAGATCATGCAAGCCGCACAATGACACGGGGAGATCATGCAAACCGCACATT
>JAODUD010000038.1:14143628-14163354 GCA_026784285.1 Stomatorhinus walkeri
TCAGTTATACCCTATATCAGCATGTCACACAGAAACTCAGTTATACCCTATATCAGCATGTCACACAGAAACTCAGTTATACCCTACATCAGCATGTCACACAGAAACTCAGTTATACCCTATATCAGCATGCCACACACAGCGTTATCATTCTCACACAGCTGAGGGATCTCCAGGTGGTGCTGACTTGCCATGCACATCAGAAATGCTTTCTCAGGCGGCAATGTGATGTTTTCAGCAATATTTAACAATAAGTTTTTCATTACTACAGCTAATTAGCTCTTCAAAAAGTCTGTGTTCTTGATGGACGTTTTATGTGTAGTAGGTTATTTCTGGAGACAGATAAGGAATCCCCCATGTGTCCTGCTTGAAAGCACAGTGACGACTGGAAAACTCCGTTATAATTAAGGAAAAGAATTAAGCACTTACTGGAACGTAGAATCCGCTGGGACGGCTGCTTTCCTGTTTGCCGACCTTTGCTGTGAATACAAGAGAATGGGTTTCCCTTAGCAACAGTCATGCTATGTAGGTCAACTGATGTGTGAAGGTGGGGGTTAATCTCCACACCAGGAAGTCCCTGAAAACGGTCTCCCAAGAGAGCCTAAATACAAAATGTGTTCAAAAGCTTCCAAATACAAATTCTTTACAGATTCATTTGCATACTTGCAATGCTATACATATAATCTGTCAACTGTTTTTCTGGGAGACATTCATGTATTTAGCAGATGCTTTTTCCAGTGCAACATGCAAGTAAGGGTTAGATAGTACGGCCATCCAGACCCTGGACAGCTAAGTTTAAGGACCTAGTGCAAGGACCTCATGGAGAGTCTTAACCTGCAACTGCACACTGTCCCTCTCTGGAAAGAACATCCCCCAAAGGCAAGAGAGAAGTGACTTTTGTAAAATATAGCATATATAGTTTCATTAACAGGCTTTACAAATAGCTTGTCCCCTGTACTGAATTTTAGTTGCCCAATCCATTCCTATTATGCTCTACTCTCTATGGAACCTCATCGTTTTCATTTTGAAGTTTCCTGAAAATACTGATGGATGAGAACATTTGGTGTGAGGGCTTGGCAGCGGCTAGGCCAGGCCATCCTTAGCGGCCACTCGCGAGGAGACGGCAGACCAGCCATCCATCCTCACGAAGGTCATCCTTTTCCCAAGGGGAGGGAGAAGCAACTGTCACTTCACTATGTCTTGGTGTTGGCCCTGAGGAGCTGTTTGCTGATTTATGAGGCTCCAGCAGGCCTTCAGAACGTAAATATTGTCTCCAGTGAACTTTTTTTCCCCACTGGATTAAGCACATGAAAAAAAACTGTGACAGCCACAGAAATTAAACAACACCAGCTAGACTTATGGTGCAGACGCTAGTACGACAAATGGCGGCTTGCGAGCTTGACTTTGTTCATGACTTTGTCCCGGAGATGTTTCCTGCCAGGGTGTGAACTGTGCCAGAATTAAGCTGTCAATGACACCGAGGTTCATCTCCATAAGCATGAAGGAAAACCTTCCATTGTTTGGAGATTGCAAGCAAGTCACACCGAACTGGAAATGGTTGGTTACAAACACTGAGGATATTTCTGTCCAAAGGCTTTCGTATCCTACTGAAAATGAAAGAATCTTTGATGCCAGAAACAGTATTACACTATGTGGTACTATGGTCATTTTCACATAAAAAACAAACAAATGAGAAGCCACCACACTGGGATATATTCATAATATAAATATTTAGATTTTATGAACAACTCATAGTTTTACTAGATTTACTTTTGCCGTGGCAGTAAATTGAGTCAGGTTGTGTATTTCTTATATGCTGGTACAAAGATATTGCATCAACCATACAGTACATTCAGTACAGTACTTAAGGTTCCTTTCTAATCTAACTGGATGGAAGAGAAATCATTTTTAAGAATGCCCGCCAATCCCTCGTTACAAACTGCAATGATTAATTGATGGGACGAGACACGACACCGTATTGTGGATGTCGGTTACTCTACACCCCCAACTCCATAGCGAATCTGAAGTGGTTGGCAAAAGAGCCGCCCATCATTTATTAATTTAGTTCAGAAGCGGTGCTTAAAAATCGCTGGTCTCAGCCCCTGCCGCGCCGTTCGCTCGTGCTAGCGATTAAAGCCACGTGACTGCCCATGTAATGTCCTTCATATCAGACACGCAAGCCACCTCGACTAATCGCCTATCCATCTTCCTCACCGGTTATCCTGCTCAGGGTCGTGCGGGTACTCCGCTCATCTTGCTCACGCTAGTCTGATATAATATTCATTACGATGATACGTTCATGTTACAAAGCATGGTGAGCAACACTGAATTGCAACAGAAAGGAATAGTTAAGTTCGCGTACGCATAACTGTCAAAAATATCCCTTCATTCAATCTCCAAATGATCGTCCACTATGGTTTTAACCAGGTGAAACTAACCGGTGTTTATTTATCAGTCAACTTACTATTGATTAACCAGATGCCCAGTGGTCTGTGGCCAATTCCAGTTAATAAAAACACCAATGGCTTAGTATTTCATATTAAATTTGTATAGCATGTAAAATATAATGATTATGTTTATCCAGTCATGTCCCTTTTGAAAAAAATCTGAGCCCACATAATATAGATAGACAGCAAGTCATGTATACACTTTAGATGCAACGTACATGCACTCAGATTAAACCAAAGCATTACATTACTCTTGTCTGCTATAAAAAGTCATTCATCTTCATCCTCTGCAGCAGCCAGAAGATACAGGGTGGCCAGAATTACGTTGACTGACAATGTGGTGCCCAGGAAGCTACGGATGGGTCTCTGGTGACAAGCTGCTCAGGTGGATTACAAAGCAAATCCGGAAGATTGTTGCACCCCCTGACACTTGAGGTGTCCAGGAGCAAAGGCGTCTGGCTGCAGGTACGTTCTGGGGGGTACTACTTTGGAAGACAAAGAAGCTAATTTTCCAAGTTCCCAGGTTAGACTAAAAACATACTGCTCAATAGGTGAAACAGTAAAACTGAAAGACTTTGCCGTTACAAGAGAATCTGACACCAGGCAGCCAGAGTAAAGATAAAATCACAAACGTAAAAATCACAAACGTAAAAATCACAAACGCTGCCACGCCGACTTTTTGTAGTGGTCCTTGATTTGCATTTTTGGGTTAGTTATTCGGTGCATGACGGAGGGCATGTAGAAAGCCTCTACAGGTGCTGGGCATCTGTCTTCGACCTTCTGAAGGGTGTAAATAGAGCTAGATTTCTGTGTGCTAGGATGAGTCTGTAATAAATGCGTTCAGCCTTGCAAAAAGGCAGGGTAACTAAAAGTTCAACAGTACAGCAGCCAGCACGGTAAGTTAAAGACACAGCTTTATGAAAATAAATAATTATTGTTTGAAGGTTCCTGTAGTAATTCCCTAAACTGCCTTGTGGCAGTGAAATTATGCAGCTGTAAAAATTCTGACACGCTTCAGATGAAAGTGTCTCAGATCAGTGGCATAATAATTATATCACAGAAGTGACAGCTTTCCCTCAAAGGGACGGCAAAATCCCCAGCATGCATGCTGGAGGAGTGACAGGAAGCAGGGAAAGGATCTCTGTAAACACCATAAATCAGCTGACAGTCTCAGCACTCAGTGGTCTGACCTGTCAGGTTCTACTGGGTGCAAATGAATCGATGACTCATTGTTATTGATTATCTGCGCATGGCTCCTGTTGGCGATGTGGATACCAGACCGCAGGCTATTTCCCACGGCCTGAAACCAGGTGCACGGCTCTTGTTGGGAGGCCATGCTTGCCCAGGACCGTCTACAGAAAAATGTCACAGAAAAGCTTAGGCAGCAGCCGCTACTTCGATTTCTCAGTATGGCATTTAATTGTGACTGAACCCGCAGTGAATCCAAACTGATCCCACAGTGGGATTAAAATGTTTTCGGCCTTGGCACAGACTGGGGTGTGCATCTGAGGCTCCAACACAGCATCTAAAAGTTATCTTCTAGATAGAAAATATCTCGAGAAAGAAGAAATAATGTTGGTTAAGATCACATTAAGTGTGGAGCTGAGTAAAACTGAATCACATATTAATGCCTGTTGTGAGGATCGCCTTTTAGACAAATAACCATGAAAATAAAAAATATCTATGTTCTATAATTAGCATTATCCAGAAGCAGTATATTAAATGATTATATCCTCATGAGATCCAGCAATTCATTTTTATCCTCCATAGAGGAGATTATGTTTTTGCTCATATCTCTCACACTATACATGAGACTCTATTAAGTCCCTTTGTTCCTTGAAGAGGACAATTAAGTCTTTAGGATGACATCACATGTATGGAGGTCTGCTTTTTACCATCCCAATACTAAAGTCATGTGTTAAAATGTAAATGAAAAACTTACTTTTCCCCCTGGATCTTAGGAGGATACATTACGTAACACTGGGGTCAAATTGACCCCAAAGGCATATGTGAGGTGATTTCTCATAGTAATATAATTATTGTAGCAGCGTGTAAGAGGAAATTCATAAATAACTGAAGACTTAATAATTGTTTGTTAAACTGTGTGCAACTATTAAGCAACATACGTGGGACCTGATAAAGAACAACGTGAGTCAAGGAGGGGGTACTTGAGTGACAGTCAGTGAGTCAAAACAGGCGAACATGACTGACACCAAGGGCTTCAAGGAGGGGTATGTGACTGATACCCAGTGAGTTGAGCTGGGGTGCAAGAGCAGTAGTGCGAAAGGTGAGTAGTGGCATGACGGATAGCTGGTCAACTGAGGAAAGGTACATGACTGACAATGAGGGGGGAAATAGCCATTCGGCAGTGTCAAGGTGTCTGGAGTCAAAGCAGATAGCTGTGACTCAATCAATTACAGCATTCCATGCCATCCGGGGCCTTTACACAAGAGCAATAACCTTATCACACCCAAGCCTGTTTAGTCCCTAGAAATAAATCAGACTCCAAAGGCTGGGCAAGTGTGATACACCGACAGCATCGTAGCCGGGGACCTGACGGGTAAGTCGGCCGAATTGGAAGCAAGACGCAGATGTCCTCTGACGATTGTCTTGGGGGTGGATTGTCCCACCGTTTATTACCCAGCCCTGCCACCAGAAAGCTTATCAGATGGTGGAGCGCTTCCAGACTCTCAATGTCTATACGCTCTTCTGCTGATTCAGTAACAAAAGTAAGATCTGTGCTCCCCACTAGACACAACTCAAGATCAGATGTGTTTAACCACTGCCAGAAGTTACAATGAGGGAAACAAGGCATTACAGGGCCCCCATTAAATCCCTATTATTTGCTCGCGGCACTTTTACTTACACAAAAATGTTCTGAGGGCAGAGTACAAATTGATTGGTTCAGAGAGATAACAAATCAGATTGTAGAAGAGAGAAGGTGGGACCAAGACATCTGATTAGATGATTCTACCTCTTCTACTGTCTGGTTATCTCTATTATTTCCACATGGAGGTTTTTGAAAAAGCTTTGATTTCAAAAATAGAAGTGGCACCTCCCAATTTCTTCCCCCCTAGACATTACCAGAACATTAGATTGGATCATATATACTGATAAAACATTAGATAATTATCAGAATTACACCCAACCTCCTGTTTTTTTTATTAAACCATGTTGGCTACTCTGCAGAGTCTCCTTCTGTTACCAGCCTACCTGTCCTCGCACCCTAACCCTGCTAGGTGTTATCTTCAGAAAGGCAAAGTAAGGATGCTAGTTTGAATGCTCTGATGTCACACCTGTCGCTCCTTGTAGTTATGGGCGCTCTTCAGATCATGGACACAGATTGCAGTAACCGAAGGCACATCTGCGGGGACCATATTCAGCGAGCGTGCACGCCGTCATGCAACGCTAGTGTCTTTCTTCACTACATTACACCAGAGCCCCATTTCCCTGCACCCTCTGCCTTATGGGACCAATAGTATGTCCCTCTAGCAGAATCCATTTGCCTAGAGGAAAATTATTTATGAAAATTATATAAATAATTCCAGATGTTGGTGCCTCTCCCCAGGGAATATAAAAATATTACCATTATTACCACCCATAATAGCCTGACCTTCACATTATATATTATAGGCTAAAATACACAATGAATAAAATATCTTTCTGCCTCAAGCAACTGCCCAGTTGTTATAAGAGCAACCGATATTAATATTTTTTATTTAGCATTTCTTTTCTTTCATGAAGGAGGTTAGCTGGGAACAGAATAATAACAGCAATGGGCAATAAAGGGCATAAAATCATTTAGAATGCATTAAAAACCAGGAAAAACGCCGTAACATAAGTAAATACGGATCTTCAATCCAGCAAAAAAAAATTATACCAGAAAATATAAACTAGCTGATCTGTTTAATGGTATTTTACTTATGTCAATATGATTTTTTTTAATTCCACCGTTTATGTGACTGTATAAACTACTGTCCATAAACACACGTGCACATACACGCCAGCACACAGTCCGCAAGTTCAGCTCAGCCGGAACATCCTTTAGAGGATTGAAACACGCCCTGTAACCTCCACGCTGATCCGCTCGTTGCCCCCGAATGAGTTCCGTCTCTTAGGTCCCAGTAGCTGTCAATTCTAAGCATGCCCCGCAGCCTGCAAGGGGTGTACATTTCCGGCCCCTTGCTCCTACCGACGGTCCCGCGTGACCTGAACGAGAACATTGCTTTGAGTAATGTTAAACCCACGGCACATTCGCTTCATCTTAATGCGATCCAGGAATGTCGCCGTATTGGGACAATGACCACCTTTGTCTTCATCTTTATCTTCATCTCCATGGTCGAGAGGCACAGATAAATTACTACAGTGTCATTTAAGTGGAATCTGGGCACGGGTGCTTTTTTGAAAGATAAGCCTTAAGTTCGTTGGTTAGCCATCAAATTGGTTATACGGTTTTTATTCATTTACATTTGAATTAGACGGTATTAGTTTCATTACCAAAGGCTAGAGCACTGATCATGTGTAATCGATATCTTTTATCATTATTATGCGAGGTTGTGCATTTTCTGTCTGCGCAGCATCAAATTTCAAATATTAATGCATTAATCTTTTAATATAAAAAAACTGTTTGACCACATGTGCAATAGCACCATTTCTAATAATAGATGGCATCAGCTGAAACAGATTGCGTTGGCACAAATAGCCCAAAAAATGAACAAGCCAGGAATCCTGCATGCTTCAATCATAGGGACAGGGACATATCTATCCTTCACCGAGCCCTCTGGCTTTTGGCTTAATTAAATTCTGGAAAGCTGAATAGAGAAGATTTGACCGGCTGATAACTCATGAAACCCATAAAGACCAACCATAAAACCAAAATGGTGCTGAATTGACCGTCACCTCATTTTACAGAAAATGGGTTAGTACCATGTAGGTACAACTGAAACGAACCTTTACCTCCAGTGACCAGGGCAAGGTCTTCAGTAGAACTGCACCTATAATTTTCCTGTACAATGTTTCTTCAAATGCGATACACCGTGTATGATTTTATAAAATGCTAGAACTCAAAACCACCTCTGAACAGTTGAAAGCACTGGCCGACCAGCAGGGTGTCATCCCCTGGGAAATATGCGAAATGGAATAATGAGCGGGTTTCAGAGGATGCGACAAAACAGATTCTCCACATCATTAGCCAAGGGTCTGAGACCCCATTGCAGACATACATGGACCATGATGGTCCATGAAATATATTATCTACAGTGCAAGTACCCCAGTCAGCCAAGAAAGACATTCATAAAAATGATTATTTTATATCAGCCGTTAAGAGAAAACCTTAAAAACCTGGAAAATGCCACACGGAAACTGGAAATATTTTTATAACAATCTTTTTATAGTGCTCTACTCACGACGTAGTTTTTCCTCACTGTTTCTAGGTCTATTCTAATGATCTGTTCAAAGGGTCTTTGAAATATCTATGGAATAAGAATCATTATAACAAATTACGTCACTGCATAAACTGGCAAATGCTAAAGACAAACGATATTTAGTACAAACAAATAACGATGTTACCAAATGTGCTTCAACTTTTTTGACAAATGAAGACTCACGGCGCATATTTCAAACATATACCATTGTGGTATTCGCTATTACGGATTTATTTATTTTGGCTTAGGCCATTTATATATTTTTGCCTGCTTTTTTATATAACTAAAAGCCATCCAGAATTAGGAATTGCAAAAACGGTCCGCAGTGTGGACCCGTCCCCATCACGAAAGGGGGCGAGGCTTTGCTGGAATCATGAGAATACGGATGGACAGCAATTGATTGCGTCCACAGGGCGAGATCTCCCCGAGTCCAAAAAGATGAGCTGTCGCCAAACGAAACCGCAAACCCGCCTACCTTACTAGACAAACATCGCGCTGAAATAAATATCAACCGAGATTAAAGGGAAAAAACTCATCCTGGACAATAGGAGAGAGCGACATTTAAGCATGTCGACCTGAGCATCTTCTTTAAACCTACTTGGGGCGAGTCGGACCGCTCACGATCTGCACATCAGTAGGATTAAGACGCCTTATTTCAAAATGGGAATGATGAAGACATGGGATGATTACCATGGCAACGACAGGGCGTTTCGTATTTCCAAACTGGCTGTGTGTTGGGCTACAACGACCTGCGTGCTGCTGTCTCTGACCAGAGCCGAGTGGTGTCCGGCGGGCTGCACCTGTGCCGAAAGCACAAGGACCGTCACCTGCCGTAGCTTGCAGGAAGGAGACTTACCCATGGATTTTCCCCATTGGGTTACCAATCTGATTGTGAAGGGAAACAACATCTCGATTTTGGTCAGTGAGGGCTTTTCGCCCAACGGGACTCGGCTGGAGCTATTGAACCTGTCGCTGTCGGAGAATAACATCCAGATAGTCGAAGGAGGTGCCTTCCTGGGACTTCCGCACTTGCGGAGGTTGGATTTGAGCGGCAATCGGCTGATTTCGATCTCCGTGCGAGCCTTCAGCGGCTTACAGGAGCTGAGATATCTTTGTCTGAACATCTCCCTGACCAATTTAGTCGTCGCACAAGTGTCAGGTGCACTTACAACCGGCACTTTGCGCCGGCTCCAGTGGCTAGAACTGTCGGGGAACCGCTTAAAAACTATTCCTCTGAACACATTGGATAAGCTCAACCTGCAAGTACTGGACTTGACGAATAACTCCATCCAGACCATTGGTAAAGAAAACGTCTCAAGGCTGTCCGAGCATAAGGCGATACGCGTGTTTCTGGCTTCCAATCCTTTTGATTGTAACTGCGATCTGCAGAGTTTGTATTTCTGGTTGCAGAACGCGTCACAATGCTCGGACGCAAGCCTTTTACAGTGCTCGGAGCCCGAGGGCAAAAGGGGGACACCCCTAGAGAAACTCCACAGGGAAGACCTGGATTGCACAAACGCTGACCTGGAAGCCGTGTCTTACGTCTTTCTTGGAATCGTTTTGGCCCTGATTGGCGTCGTGTTCCTCATGGTTTTGTATTTAAACAGAGAAGGCATCAAAAAATGGCTAAACAACATCAGAGAAGCCTGTCGCGATCAGATGGAGGTGTACCATTACAGATATGAGCAGGACTGCGATCCAAGACTTGCTAATGTGGCTGTATAAGCTGATTTTATTCGTGACATTGCTTATTTATACCATATTTAGACTATATTCAATTTCCAGTTCACTGAAATATAATATGTCTTATTGACTGATTCATATTCAGTAATGGGATACAATATGATAGATGCCTATGCATACAGTTCTTATTGCTATTTATTGTTCTTATTAAATTATATTTAGAAACAAAGCTAGCAATTAATCATGTTGTGGGAAACTGTGTGAATTAGAGAAAGCCGTTAGATCTACTGATTAGATGATGTTCGTGCAAATACAGTAACCTACTTATGCAAAAGTGTTTAGTTTGAAAGCTGATATTTAGCTTTTCGGATATAGGATCACTTAAGTTACGTATGTTATTTATCACACCAGTATAAAAATAAAAGGTAACTATAGGTAACTTTGTGCAGTCAACACAGACTCATGTATTATACGCGATATGTAGCTTCTGGTAAAACACGAAGATCTCAGTTACGTGCTACATTAGAAACAAACGACGTTTATAAGAACTGTACATATGTAAATGGGAATAAAGCGATACTCTGTTATCCACTCTCTTGTTAGTAATGATTAAAAAAAAATGTTAGTACTGATAGAGGCGCTTCCTATTTATCGCCTCGAATATGTCAGTTTTGGCAATGGGATACACTGAGCCCAAAACATAACCAAATATAAAGCTCGGATGCAAAGCTGCAGAGTTAGTTCTGGTGTGCGATATGATCCATAAACGAAACTTTAGGGTGTGCGTGCGGGGGGTGTTTGGGGAGGGGTAGGTTGGGAATACACTTCAGCGTTCTCCGGAGATACTGCAAGGTCATTTCTACAATTTAGGCTACCTACAATACTTTGGCTCATAGTCTTCACAAAATGTGTTTAAGGGTTTGATTTTCTGTGCAAGTGAATTAATCTTTCCAGCAAGATCCTCAGGCGACGTCTATACAATATATATTTATTCTGATTTTGTAAATCCTTTTTTATGCATTACGCAAATTCATGCAAGAAGTACTTACCATAATTCACTTACCAGCACTGGATGTATTATAATAATATGTAAATTATATGTATAAAATACTTACTAAATGCACGATTCTTTGGATCATGGGCGCACTCAGTGTACCTTTCTGTTCTCTGAACAGGAAACAAAACATTAACATCGCGTTTTCTAACACATAGGCGTCGTTTTACTGACTTTAGACTGCGCTAGCAGAATTTCATCTGGTTACTGATGGGAATGATAAAGTCCAATAAAAAAAATCCCACTCGTGTCTATACGCCGTGTTCCATGATAGAGTCTGACCCGTTTGAAAATTGTCGTAGGAATAGATGAAGTGCGTCTTTTCTGCGATAGGAATACCGGTCTTTTTCAGGGTTTGAAATCGTTTTGACTGCAGTGAACAATTGGCTATCATCATGCAGGAAATTGCGAGGTCAGGTGTAGTTATTGGCCGTATGAAAAGAAATCCGGAATCTTAAGTCGAATGGCATGTGTTTTAGACATTTCCCATTTTGATATCTTTAATTGTAGCGCAAAATCTTGGGTTACTATGGAAAATTAACTGGATGGTGGCGGTATTAAATTCTGATTGTTAATTAATTAATCGTCTATGCTCGTAATATTGGAAACCGAGGAGCCATCTAAAAGAAATCTGAGTTTGGTTACTCAAGCGCAATGTGTAGTCACTTAATGAGGTTACTGGTCAGGTAAATAATCACAACTGTGAATCACTACGGCCGCTGTGAACTTATGAAAAGGAACAGGATGGTTTGTGAACCAAGCTCCGCGTTTTCTGCATGCCTCGAATTTACCTTATGCGACACTTCCACGCGATGATTTTAAAGATTACGTTTTGTGTTTACCTTCTTTAAAAACCTGTCAGCCATTTATCACAAAGTTTTTGCAATTTCAGCCAGGCACTTTGCCAGAAATTAACTTAAAGGGCTGAATTCCGGGAGGGGGGTCAAACCTCATTTTGCTATTTGGCTAATTTCAACGTATATAATATCCTTACACAGTTGAATGATGTAAAGTTATAGTTCTGTAGTGTTTTCTTGAAAAGATTAAATCAACTAGTATATATACATGTTTAATAAGATTTAATCGCATCCTTGGATGCATCTAGAATTTCAGTATTAAATCGCATTAGGTTCTAGTGACATTGTTTAGTGTGAACTAAACGAAAGATTAAGTGCTGATCAAGCGCTTGCGGAATCCAGTTATACGACTGAGCCGCGTCCGCTGCTGTTAATGTGTAGCGACGGACTGTACGATCAGACGTGCGAATGTGTAACTTTTAAAAGTTTTCTTTTTTTATTTATCATTTCCATTGTGGCAGCGCTCGAAAGTAATGTGACTAAAATAAAATGCAGAATGGTTTTGTGGAAAAATAAAATTACAATGAAGGCAGTATAACCTGCAGTTCTTGGAAATGCAGACTAGGTCATAGTTCATACTTGTTAAAACAGTAACTCAACCTACGTTTTTCGGTTACAGCGCCGGTAAGATGCTCTACCTTCCTTTTAATTCAGTATCTAGAGCAAATGTCAAACGACTTCAGCTCATTATATCGGCGCTATCAGCGCCAGTTAAAACATGAACACACTACGGCCTGCCAAGACCAGTTTCGTAGGAATTTGTAATGTTTCGTAATAGGTCTCGATCGGCTCGGCAGTTTTATTCGGCAGCTCCATCTGCTGTCTAATCTGTGCACATCGCAGCAATGAACAAACACCTCGCCTGTTTCCCGAGAAGCGGGGCCGTCATCGCCATATCATTTTAGGGTGTAATTCAGGAAAAGCACAGCGGGAACAACGTGTGATCAGTGGAGATTTATGCTTGGCAGTTTTGAAATAGGGAGTTTCAGCGGGAAATGGTTCAGCATTTTCTCGGAAAGTGGTTTTAACTGATCTGGCAACTTAAGACCGGAGTTACCAAGCAAAACAGTAATTTGCCTAGATCGAGTGGGAAAATACGTGGCAGATATTACACCCGTCTGTCTGCTAAGCTGCATGTATCTAGGCTAAGTGCATCACTTCGGCTCGTTCGATCACACCTTACACTGCCACACGTGGATTTTTGTCACCAGGGGCAAAAACGGCTTAACAACCCCCATGAGGAGTTCGGCTTTCAAAAGTTGCGTTTGACTTGCTTTACGCAATTACGACAGGGCGTTCATCCTGGGTCTCATTAGGACCACCGGTGTGGATTAAGGGATCCACACTGGGCTTTGCAAGCACTTGTTTACACTATCATCTCCTTTAATTTCGTGTTAGGGTCTAATTTATAGTCATTATCATGTAATGAATGTGTTATGTTTACTGTTGTTGATGGAGTTGTGGACCCCGGGGCTTTGGCGCCTGTAGAGTAGCCCTCACTGGATATTCTCACCAGTACTGAATTAATGAATCCCATAAGGTAATACCACCACCTCGACAGCAGATTCACCTCACAGTTGTGCTGTTTACCACAGACCTGTCTAAAGTGTATATAAAAATGATTTCCAATGCTGAAATTTGATAAAATAATGTCAGCTTTGAACATTTATATTAATGTATCTTCCATAACTTCTTATCCAGTATGGGGTCATTGAGTCTGCACCTATATTATTCCCTTAAAAATGCCTATTGTTACCCAGGCCTGGGATAATTCAGTATGCCTTATTTGGGTCACATGTTGTTACTTAACTACACTTCTGCACATTATTGCTACGCTGTGTGTGTGACACTTTTGGTGCAGGAAGAAACATGGACCTAGCACTCATTTTGAATTGGGCAGAATCTGGAATTTCTGTTGTAAAGGTATTCTTGGACCTCAGTCCCAGACATACACACACCTTTCCTGTCAGGATCTGTCCCTGTCAGCCTTGCCGTGTTCCTGTTTGGCTAGCAGGCGTCACTGTAGTGTAGAGTTAGTGGATCCTCTGTCCTTTTGCCCTGAATCTCACCCCCTTGTTAGACCAGCCCTAGACCCTCCCTCTGTGTGGTCATTCCCAGCCTCCGGTCTTGATGTCTCGTGGTCCTGTTGTTTCTGTTTGATTGTTTAAGTTCAAATAAATCCCTTCAGTTCACCCAAAGGTTCTACCTGTCCCACCATAACGTTGTGACACTTCCTGCTATTTCCTGGTCTCTTGGGAGTGTTGATCTTGTAAATGACCCAGCTATGCAGTGAAAGTAAGCAAAACAGCTAAATGACAAAACTTGAAAATAGATTTGGTCAATTTTATGTCCCTTTGCCCTGTTGTGAGCAACATGATTAAATCAATAAGGAAGCCCATATTTATTTAGCTGCATTGATTCTTGCCACTTTTTTTATACTTGCAGAATCGGATGTTTCACTCCATCTGATTTATGTCACTTGGGAGTGTAAAACAAAACAATCAATTGATCAACATGACAATGAAAATATGTGCATTGTAATGAGGTTTGACACCAACCTCTCAACAGTGTGTCTCAGCAGATTAGAACACTGTTTATGCTCAGAAGGTTACCTACTCCAGTGCCAGATTTGGCCATGTTTTTTCACCATTGGGCCCTTGAGTAGGACCTCAACTCCCAGTTGCTCCAGAGACTGTCTGACAATTCCCCAACCCTATACTGGGGATCGTAACACTTTCTCAAAAAAATGTAAGTCGGTCAGGATGAAAAATCATCTGCTATATAAATCAAATGTAAGTCAATCCTCATTGTTCTGTATAATGCCAAAACCTCCGATTCACAAGCACAACCAACAAGTAAGATTTTAAAAAACTTTTTTAAGATGTAAAACTTACTGGAATATTGGTGGGACTGTAACCATACCCTGAGCTTGCATATTCCCTCTCCAGCTCTCCAAAATACAGGCAGTTGAGTGGCCTTGTTTGTTATCCATAGTGAGTGCACAGTATGTCTGTATATGTCCTGTTATGGCCTGGTGTCCCTTCCAAAGTATGCCATTCATTGTGCTCTGTGATTCCTGCAACTGCAAACGCATGCAACTTACATCGTTTGCAGTGGACAGCTACTTCACCAATCCTTGCTTTGCTCACAGTTGACTCTGTACACAAAGAACAACAGATGTGAATGATTACCTGTGAGGACAGGTGCCCATCCATCGCTGTCCTATGCGTTTGCTCCCTGTTTGGCCAGCAGGGGTCGCTGGCCGTCTTGTTCCCTCTGTCTTCCCACTAATCCCTAGTGTGTTTTCCTGTTCCCTGGACTGCTGCATGGCTCAGTGGGTTGAGCGTGTGGTACCAAGGTTGTAACCCTGCATTCTTGGGTCTGAGGCCAGCCTCACGTGCTTATTGGTTTTCTGTTTTTCTAGTGTTTTAGTTTATTAGATATTAGTTTATCCTATTTATGTTAATTCCGTTCTGCTTCCCTCAGTTGCGTGTTAGTATTCCTAGTATCTGTTTCCCGGCATGTGGTTAATCTTTCCTAGTTTTGGTATTTGTTAAAGTTCCCTAGTTGCTGTGCTTGTTAATTGCTGGTCACATTTCTCCACCTGTGGCCTGTTCCCTGTACTGTGCCCATTGGTTATTGTCTTGGTATTTGTGTATTTAAGTGCCTGCCTTTGTCCTGCTCCTCGCTCTGCCATTGTCTGGGTTGTTTGCTCTCGCTCTGTTTATTTTCCACACCTGCTCCCCATGTTATCTGCTTCCCAGTCTTTCTTTGTTCCTTAGTTGTGTTGAGTTCCTTGGTTTTTACTTAATTCAGTGTTTTTTTCCCCCGTTTCTTTTCTGACCCCTCGTGGTCCTTTTACTTTGAGGGTTTCCCCAGTGTGTTAGTTCCTCTAATAAACCCCTTTGTCTTGGAAGCACCAGTGGATGGTCCCATCTTTTTCCCCGACTGCTCCAGGCCGCAGCATAACATTACCATTCACACTGTTAAACTGTGTACACAATAAAAATGTGTCTCCCGTGAACATATATATTTGGCTACATGTCACATGTTCACACAATCTGTGCTTTTTGCTGTTTGCAAAAGTTTTCTAACAAGGAATTTTAAAAAGGGTGGCGTTTATTACGTTTTTACTTATATAATAGGTCATTATCTGTCCTCAAATTAATCCTATTAAATTATTAATCATGCTCAATTAAATCTGTGCCCCTATTTGACCTTCATAATCAGCTTTGAAGAGACCAATCAAGACTGTGACTGGGCTGAGGAATGTCATGTATGTGTTTTGGGGGGGGACACGGAGGGAGCCATCTCCGTAAAAGCCATTTATGAAATGAAGACATCTAATTAGGATTGGAGTAGCATCGGCGGCCCCATTCGGCAGGGGAATTTGTGTGTGATGAGAAGAAAAAAAAAAAAACTCCTGTACCGCGGGACGCAGATTAATTACCAGCCCGCTTCTGGATGCTTTCATGTGGGCTCCTGGACCTCACAGCATGTGAGAATGCCCTTCACCTCGATTGTCTCCTCAAAGCACGGCCCGCCCTACTTATTTATTTCACAGCGATTATTACTCTCAGTGATAAGGTTTCCGGCAGGGCCAGTTCAGTCCAAGCAATTCAAGCAGTACAAGAACTACCGTCGGTGGTCGTCCAAACTCCATGAGCAGTTATTTGAAAAGAGAAAGAAATAAACGTGCGTGGTTTAATGAAGCAAATCTCTAAAGAAAACTCTAAGGATTAAATCAAGAAGACATGCACACTTCTGAAAGAGGTCCAGAGGATGCAGTAAGTACATCCATTCATCTTTTAACCATTCATCCTGCTCGGGATGCATGGTGATGTGACAAACTGTACATTTAAATTGTGTGCAAGCTCAAGCTGTATCTGTAAAAGTATCAGATGTAAATAAAAATAGTTTTTAATAATCATAGTATAATGCCTAAGTGTTATATTTCAGACTATTTGTTTCAGGGCAGTTTTTTCATAAAGAAGATGAAATTTCTCCGATACCAAACACTGGGTTCCACTCAGAAAGGGATAGTTTCACGGTCGTCAATTATGGGGGGATGGGGGGAGAGTTGAAACCCCCCCCCCTAATCAAAACCAGCCAATACAACCCACTGGACCCCATTAAATGGATGGAGACATCAGCCCCCCTCCCAAAGTGATGTCCTTTGACAGGTTCCCATTTTTATTTCTTCTCCCCCCTAGAATCAATATAGTATATCGTATTCTTTTATATTTAACTTATGTATTGCATGCAATTGCATATCTACAGCAGATGGGGGCAGCAGAAACACACATGTGTCATTTAGGGTTTGTTTCAGGGAATTTGGTAAGTAATGAGTGACATTGTTGCTTCAAACCTCAAGGGTTGGGGTTTAAATCCAGTCTTTATCATGGTTGTGTGGAGTTTCAATGCGAAGTTGAAAAACATGCACTTAGGCTACTTAGCATCGCTAATTTGCTTATGGTTCACAAGTGCGCACTTATATGTGTCCTGGACTGGACTGGCATCCATGTCTAATACCCTATTCTGCCTGGTTTAGGCTGCAAGCCCCAGCCTTTTAATATAGTGGTAAAATGTCAAATAGTGACATTTTAAAATGTTGAAATGATTTAAATGAAAATGAAGTGGACTGTTGTTTCGGCGTTTTGCTTTGAGTGGATGTCGCCAGTTTTACCATTATACCAGTTACTGGGCACTACATTCTACAATAGAAAAACTGACAATTAAGTAGCCTATAACATTTTCAATATGGTTCTTCATTTCTAACTTTCCCTAACTGAAACATTTCAAGCAAATCATTTTGTCTTACAATTGCTGTGCAATGTCAGCAAACTACATATGTACTGAGGTAACTTGCCCATATAAGCCTTTGCAATTAAGTCTAAGAACGTATCCCAACCTATAACCAGCATACATAAGTTCCACAACAGTCAGGGTTGGGATAGAATATTCTTTATTCGCCAAGTAAAGTTAAAATTAAATTCCAAATTTCTGGAGGTTTCACAGTGGAGTTCTTCCAGGTTGCAGATCACAAATTTGCCTTTACACCTAAATTCTAACCCTAACCACACAGTTTTCTGTATTCTATGGCTACCATCACCCACTTTAAGTAATTGCACCATAGGGACCTTCTTACAATGTAAGCGCCTTTGGCTTATTGGTTGAGGATGTTTAAGTAATTGATTGTGTAATAAGAAACCAAGTTACAAAATGAACTAGGCTGGTATAAAATACAGCTTTGAGAAGTTTGGAGATAACACCTGGAAACTATCGCGGGTGATACACTGGTTTAAGCAACATTAATTTGGTATGTATTTAAGTATCTGCAGTATCTATGGTAATAGTATTAAATGGTTGTGTTGTATTACCTACAGCATCTTGCTATTTACCGTCATACTATACGTTTGATGTTGTGTGTATATGTTTCAGGCAGAGGACGAATACAGAAATTAACATCAAATGGAGACGACAACGCAAGACTTGAGTAACTTCACGCGCCCTGTAGGATTTTACATCAGGGGATTCTACGGTCTCAAACACACGGAGTATTACTTCATATTTCTGGCGGTCATGTATGTCTTGACGCTTGTGGCAAATTTAACACTGATGTTTATCATATGGTTTGCAGAAACCCTCCACACGCCGAAATACATGGCAGTGTTCAGCCTGGCCGTGGTAGATCTGAGTTTCAGCTCGGCTCTGATCCCGAAGGCCGTCCACATGTATCTGTTTGACTCTAAATTCATGTACTTCAACGCATGCTTGGCGCAAATGTTTTTTGTTGATTATTTCGCTTCGATGGAAGCGTTCTCTCTGTGCGTTTTAGCTTATGACCGACTCATTGCCATCTGTTTCCCTCTTAGAAGCAATTCGTTGAATACAAAACGTAAAATGATGGTAATTATAATTGTGACTTGGTCTATTCCGTTAGTAATAGACGTGGTCATGGTCGCACTGATTCCGCCTTTGCCATATTGCAAGTCAACTGTAGTCAACAGTTTCTTTTGCGACCATGGTCCGGTGTTTAAGATAGCTTGTGGGGATTATTCTCCAAACTGGTTTATGGCTAGTTTTACCACAGTCTCCATGTACTTTGTGCCCTTTGGATTTATTGCACTGACATATATATTTATTATTTATGCAATTTTGAACATCGCATCCTCGGAGGGCAGATGGAAAGCATTCAAAACGTGCAGTTCCCATTTATTACTGGTGGGTATGTTTTTCGTGCCGTTTTTCGTCACTTACGTCATTGCCTGGGTTAACATTAATATCGACACGGACACACGAATTATTAATACTTCGCTGTCCGCTTCCATCCCTCCGCTCCTCAATCCGATCATTTATTCCTTCAAAACAGAAGAAATTCTGGAGCAAATTAAAAAGATTCTCGGTATGAGAAAAATGAACCGCAACTAGGTCTGTGTAACTGTGACTGCATGGTAGTTGTCTCACAACTCACAAGATAGTTATGTTGTGCGCACAAGGAATTATGTGTACATTAGATAATCGGGGTACTGAGCACACTTACGTGAACATGGAGCGGAACACATCTCATAAAGTAATACCTCAATCTTGACATTCTTGTTACACCGCGATAATGTTAGCCTTATTTTCGATATTCAGTTTTATTGTCACAAAACCAATGACACTTTTTTTTGACACTTTGGTCTTTGTTCCTTTGTCGAAACTCCGGGAAAATGTTTTGAAAACTGCTTGTGTATTGTTGCCATTTGGGTAAAATCAAGATGTACTCGAATAAATCTACTAAGGTTATATACTAAATGTATAATTATTTTTGAAATGTACTAAATATTTATAAAAAAAGATTTGTCTTTGTATATTTAGAAAAGATTTAGAATGTACATGTTAATGCAGTCCTTTATCAATATAGGGTGAAGTCACAGTTTCTAAAATGTAAAATAAAATGTAATATATCATGTAAGTCTAGGAATTGTGGATGTGTTTCGTTTTGTGTCATTTTCACAGTTATTTAGCAAATGCTTTTTACAGCTGACCGAGCGGCATCAGCCAGGGCCCGCAGCCAATGAGGTGAAGGCCCACGCTTGAAGGTTCAAAGGTCAAACCACTCTGGTGACCACCTTCCTATCAGAGGCACAAGGCCCTAACTCATCCCCTAGCTTCTAACTCACCTCAGATTGACGATCCCTGCCCCAATAAAACATGATTCCACCTGCCAGAGCCAGCGGGTCAACCCTGTGGAGGACATATGAGATTATTTATGCAAGT
>JAODUD010000038.1:14167207-14178752 GCA_026784285.1 Stomatorhinus walkeri
TGTATCCTGTTGATGTGTAGCCAAACCTAAGGACCGGTGTTTGTAGACTGTACATGGTGTATGCTGTTGATGTGTAGTCAAACCTAAAGACCTCAGTGTTTGTAGACTGTACATGGTGTATCCTGTTGATGTGTAGCAAAACCTAAAGACCTCAGTGTTTGTAGACCGTACATGGTGTATGCTGTTGATGTGTAGCCAAACCTAAAGACCTCAGTGTTTGTAGACCGTACATGGTGTATCCTGTTGATGTGTAGCCAAAACTAAGGACCTTGGTGTTTGTAGACTGTACATGGTGTACCCAGTTGCATTGTAGCCAATGACATAAGTCTTTAGGTTTGGCTACACATCAACAGCATACACCATGTACAGTCTACAAACACTGAGGTCTTTAGGTTTGGCTACACATCAACAGCATGCACCATGTACAGTCTCAGCGTCACAGCGGTCCCCTTGGTTAATTACTCCCTCTTACATGACAGCAAGGCAGAGAATTGCTGTGAATGGGAATTTGTCCAATTTGTGGTACAACACATTGTTAAGGTCATAGGGTGCTTTCTCCATACATTTACCAAAGGTTAACTGTCGCTTTAACCTTTTGACCTTCTTAAAACATTTATAGTGACTATTTTGATGCACAAAGCAGGTTATTAATATTTTTTGTGTTTTACATATGTCGACAGTCTTTATATTAGGAAGTAGTACTTGCATGAATTGAAATTATATTTGCCCCCTCAAGTAAAGTGTTGCTCATTCTTGTAGTGTCAATTCATGATATTTGTCTAGTACCCTTGATTCCACACCGATCATTACGTTTTTTCTTTGTAACAGTGAACCTCAACGACAAAACACAATTTCACGAAGCAGTAGCGCGCAATGAGATAATATAGTGTTTGGGTTGCTATGCGGCAGAGTATGATTAAAACACAATACCAGTAATTGAACTCAATTTCGCCCAAATAATTATATATTGGAGACTTTCAAAAAAGCCTTTCTATTTTAATTACATCGCTGGGGGATTTTAGAGAATATATTTTTCTACCTACAGGTAGATTGATCAGATACACTTATAGCAGCATAAGCCGAAATCTTCTCTTCAGTCAGCAGGTGACATTGTTTGTTTCTGCTCTTCTGATGCCGTTTCACGACTTTCCAGTCTACTGTCCAGCTGACAGAATGGCAAAGAAAGCAAATAGCTATGTCTTTCGCTTAAGGACTCGTGCCGGAGAATTTATAAAAACGAAATAGGACTATAGATGCATCACGCAAACATAACCACGCATGCCTTTTAGAGTGAAAACCCAGGTCACTACATTTCAGTTAAAATATTCCGTTTGTACTGGTCTACTATAGATATGATGTTTTAATTCTTCCCCCAACTATTCGCGTTCAGTAGTTTATCACTACCTAAGTAATATTTCGCGTCATTTGGGTTGAGCTGCTTTGACTTTAACCGGATCGCTGATTTCTTTTCACTTTAATTACTTTTACAGGAATCAGATCTGCGTACATGGGATGGTGCTGTCTGACATCAGTTTTTCTGTCCTCTAACTGCGAGTTTATAGTTTCAGCGCTGGAGCACGACCATGACTGCGCTCGACACTTCGCTGGGAAACATCTCGATCATTAGACCAGTGGGCCTTTATATTGTCGGGTTTCGGACACTTTCTTTGTGCGAATTGTTTTTAATTTTCTTAGCAGCACTGTGCGCTGCTACAGTTTTGTGTAATACGTTTGTCGTTGCCGTTATTTGTTTCGAGCGCCGCTTGCATACACCCAAGTACATTGCGGTCAGCTGTCGTTGACTTGGCTCTCAGTACCAGTTTAATACCTGGGATGCTGAAGACATTACTCGCGAAGGATAATTTCATTACTTTCAATATTTGTCTGACGCAGATGCTTTTCTGCTATGCCTTTTTAGCTATGGAGTCCTTTTCCATATCCGTACTCGCGTATGACCGATTAATTGCGATTTGTTTCCCGCTCCATCAGCACTCCATCAACACGATCACCAGAACGATCAGCATTTTAATGATCATGTGGGCTGTTGACGTGGGCAGCAATGCTTTCTCTATTTCAGTGACGACTAGACTTTCCTTCTGTAAATCAACTGACGTGTACAGCTATTTCTGTGATTCCGCACCTGTATTCAGACTTGCTTGTAACGATTATTCATTGCAGTGGACCCGTGCTACCACTTTCAGCTTAATAAACTTGTTTGGACGCCTGAGTTTTATTACCCTTACGTATATATGCATCTTGATATCGGAATGCAAAGCATAGAGAGCAGGTTCAAAGTCCTCTCCACCTGTGTGGAACACCTATTTTTAGTTGGCATTTTCTATGTTCCCTTTTTAACACTGTTTATCATAGGGTTGTTTTTGTTTGGTGTAAACCCAGATATCAGAATGCTGACCTTGTCGCTGGCTTCCTGCTTGCCACCCCTGTTGAATCCTGTAGTGTACTCACTAAAAACCAAAGAGATTCGGACTAGAGCCTTTTTCATCCTCCGAAAAATTAAAGTTAGGTCGGTAGTCTGAGAGAGAGAGAGAGAGAGAGAGACTGATTGTAATAATTTAAATCTAAGTAGCAGTAATGACTCACACAACGTCACCAATGCAAAGTAAACATTCTTTTTTCAGGATTTATGTCCCTGTCCTCCCATATTAATTAAACTCTAAGTGTGCCCTCTTCTGTGTTTTAAACCTACAAAGGCTGTTTCTGACATTGCTGTGTTCGCTTTTAATGTATTTGTTTGGAATTTGTGAGTCGTGTGCATTTTGTTCATTTTTCCTTTGTTTTCTATGTATCTAATTATTCTCAGCTTTTGTGTATCATATTACAGTGGTAACTCAGAACTCGAATTTAATCTGTTCAGAACTTCCCCCAAAAAATCACACGTAAATATGTTTTTTAAGCATTTAAACACAAAATGAACTGTATAAAACAAGAAGAGCATATACTGTACTAAATACATCTAAGCACATTTATCAAAACAGTAATTTGTAAAGTAAGAAAATAAATGTATCCAAACAATGTGTAAAGTTAAAATGTGCCCTGCCCCAATTGTCCATTCCTTCCGTGTTATCTCCAAGTTATCTTAGGTCGGCGTTCACCGTTTGACTCCTGAGATTCAGATTTTTTTTTTTCAAACTGGTTGGTTCGACTTTAAAGAAATTTGCATTCTAATGAGTGCGATTACTGCGGTACCACCGTACTTTCAGTTAATGTTTCCTATGTGTAGACAATGTAAGAGTGTGATTTATAAATTGCACCTTTACATATTCCACGGGGAGGGGGTTATGACGAATTCGGTCACTGAGGGCTCTTGGAATCATCCTGACTACCCCCCCCCCCCTCCCCTTACAGCACACCTGGAAGACCTCAATCAGAATCTCCCACCACTCTGAAGCATAGAAAACCCTGTTTGAGAAGCATGAACACTTTTTATGAAGAGATCCATATTGCTGGCCATGATTTCTTGTTTCTATGAAGTATGTCTCTGTTATAGTTAAATCTGATTGTTATACCGCGTGCTGAACAATTGTTCATTTTGGGACTGTCATTGGATACATTTTCTTGGCCAATAAAGTCTTTCACTGGTGGGTAAATGTAATGTTAATTTTTCTTTGTTCTGGAAATGTTTCATATATGTTTGAATTTGTTACATTTGTACCATTGATAAATCCCAACCTTTCAGTAATGTTTACAGTACCTTTGAATTATAAATCACTATAATAATAGTTAAACATTTCCACCCTTTAGTTGTGCTATTAACGTTAAGGCACTTAAGCTTGTAGGCCTAAGGAAAAATAAGTGGTGCTAGAAAATTTGTTTCAATGTTCATTCATAAGTTTCTACAAACAAGGAGATTTTTTGAGACAGGGTACAAACACCAGAAACAAAAGAAATGACAAGAGGTCTAAACAAAGGCAATTAGGTAAAACAAGACCTAAGTAGGGCTAATACTAAACACAAGCAACATATACAGCACCTACTGGTAACAAAACACAACTGCCGACAACGGTACCAGCGCAAAACACAATTCACAAAGGGTACAATTCAATCAAACCCATGACAGTAGGGAATACTAGGTTTCAGGCTGCATGCTCAGCCCATTCGGCCATGTGGCAGCCCAGGGAGCAAGTGAAAAGACCAGGGCTGTGAGGAGTAGTGATCTTTGGAAATGGGGGAGAAAGGGATGGCCAGTGACACCTGCTGGCCAAACAAGGAAAGACAGGCAGGATGGAATAAGGCAGGTACTGATCCCGACACTCCCTGTCTAGAAAGATGTTTGGGCCTCCGTACACAGGCTATGATATTGCATCTCTTTGTTGTGTTCTGCAATGATGACAAAATTGCCAGTGTTTATTAAAATAAACACAATTTGATTACCCTGCCAAACAATGTAATTTCTTTTGAACATGACTCACACGATAATATTTTTATAGTCAGGGTGTGGGGGGTCCGTACAGATCATAGGCTTACACCACTACTAAATATGTTCCTGGATGCTATCCAAGGCAACTTTTTCATGTAATCTTTCCATCCATCAACCACAGAAGGCAGATGTATGACAACACTATCAGGTTTAACGGGCTCGGTTCCCACATGACCGATTTGTGATTCGCCACTTCCCCAAAAAGTTGGTTCTTGATGAAAGAAAGAAAAAAAGAAAGAAAAAGAAAGAAAGAAAACTCCAGGACATTTGCTAAGAGTGACATTCTCCATAATGGCCAGCAGTTTGTTCAGAGTCCTTTCCTCTGCCACTGTGGCAGAGTGTCCAGCTTCATGCTGACAACAGAGGCAGCGCTCCTGATCAGTATGTTCAGTGGTAGTGGAAGTCGTGGCCATAAATCACACAATGTATCACAGGAGCTGAGAATAAGCTGGATTGGTTTCTTTTTCAAATCTTTATTAAAGCCCTAATTTTACTCCATTAATAATATTAATGGTATTGCCATCCTACATCTTGTTTTGAGAAAAATATCGATATACTATAAAAATTTGATTTGAAGTATACCAGCGAAGTTGTAGAACTAAAGAAGCTGCCATTATTGCGACTGCCTTCCTAAGAATTTCAGCTTTCAAGGCAGCGTGATTTTATAGTGCATATAGATGATTCTGCTCCAGACACATCAAAGAACATGGAGACTTCATCTTTTTGTCGGCCAGATTCAGATGCTTCTGGTGAGGCTGATTGTGAACCACTAGGGCTATTTGCTGCAGATGAAACTCAAAACACTATTCAATCTGAAATTACAAGCTAAGATGTTGTCATCAGCAAGTGTCATATAAAGGGGAATATTACAGAGTGATTAGAAGAGAAAGATTATGTTTTGAAAACTTTCAACTATATCACATATACCAATACAGGCTTCATGGTTCAAAGGTGAGTCTGTAGAGAAAAGTAAGTCTTAAAATGTTTGCAAGCCTTTAATAAAAATTTCTATCAGGAGGCTGAGGATTGAGAGGGCATAGAGGAAAATCTGCTGTTGAAAGATGAACCTTTTCCTATTGGCCTGGTCCTACGCCAAGACGCCTTTGAGGTTGTGATCCCACTTGGCACAGGGGATAAGAAAAAGTTTTAGCTGTATACTTAACCCGACTGACATTTTGCTGCACAGCAGATCCACTGCAGATCACATACAGCTTGTCCTCCTGTGTAGGAAGCCAGTCTTGAAATACTTTGGGGGCTACAAATTCAAACTTCTACTGCAAACTTCAGATCAAGGACCTGAAATTTCTTAAAGGAAAGAGATATTATGATAAATGATGATAGAGTTATGATGGTAGAGAAATTCAGTTTTCCATTTCAGGAAACAACCTGATGTTTTTTTTTCTGTTTTTGGGAAAACACCCAAATTAATGACTGTCATCACTTTGATATTGACAAAGATAAATTTATGAATTAACCATACTGCATGAACAATGCAATCATATAAAAATCTTTTGTATGATTTACAGTGGTGTAGCCAAATCTGTTTCACTGTCTTGCTTATTATGAATAAGGCATAACTATTCTATTATATACGCCATTAATACAGCTTACCACCCACTTTGGTTTGAAACAACAGTGCTACTCACTTATGAAATACATTGTTATAAACAGTAAATATTTATTTACTTCTCTTTATTTATCCCTTAATATATTGTCATAAATGCTACTTTTTTACTCCTGTCTTCTTTGGTCAAATTATGTGATGCAACCTGGCAACCGTCCCAGCATAATGCATCAGCATCATACATTAATAAACATATTTTCGTTACTGGAAAATATCCTTGGTTTTGCAAAGTCTACTTACATTCTATTTTTAAGATTTTTCTCTCAGCAGGAAAGCTGATAGCGTCACATACCAGCAACCCAAAAGTCAGCAAAAAACAGGATGTCTCTATAACTTCAAAGCTATTAACAATCTCCACATTCAGCAGCTTTAAGACAACAGTGGTCACATTACTTCTGTTGGTCACATTACTGAATCGTCCATAAGGCCTAGAATCTATACATGAGTGTGTTGCACAGATTTGTTTTTGCCTGGGTTCAGTAAAGGTGTTCTAGGAATCGAGGAGGGTAATTATCTTCAGCTGAGTATAAAAATATTATTGTGTTGTTAATATAACTGATGATGTCAGTAAACCTGTGTGTGGATGTGTGCATGTGTGTGTGTGCGTGTGTGTCTGCATGCATGGATTAAGTTTATATTACATTGGTCCCCCACAATGTGATAAAAAACCTCTAATTTTGACATTTTTGGGATCATTTTTCATGCCCTCCAAAGATCTGTGAATGCAATCAAAAAAGTAAAAATGCCAAAAGTCTTGTATTTTGTTTGGTTAAGGTTAGGGCTGGATCGGGGACAAGGCCGTCATATCGTGATTAGATTTTTTCCCAAAGAAATTAATGGAGAGTCCCCACAAAGATACAATTACAAACCTGTGCATGTATGTGTGTGTGTGTGTGGTAAAATTTCTTGCTCCATTTTTTTACCCACTAATGAGTTTGCCTACTGTATTATCTTAGATCCTTAGTCCGGGAATGTTATCTGAATTGCAACACTTTGAGAATGTGACACAGCCCAAAAAAAGCGCTGGTGAAAAGCTACATCCATTATCTATGATAGCTTACACAGTCTGAGGGCTTTCGACAAATGGCAGGGAGCGCCCTGGACAGGATTCCAGTTCGAATTTATCAATGATTAAGATAAATCACCTTTTGTTTTATGTTGATTCTGTATTGTTTGCTTTTTGTTCAGCACTTTCAGATGTTTAAAAAGTGCTTTATAAATAAATTTGTTTTGATTTGATCTAGTAATTTCCAAATAGCCTAGCTTTATTATCATTATCGTTAGTCCACCAGATGTCGCTGTTGATGCAAGCTGAAGAAACACGATTCACTGTTTTAGGGTAGGCTGCATAAACTATGTCGTACATTATGTGTAAATCAATAATTAAGAAGACTTTTGTTTTAAAGTTGTAAGACTGTGTTAGTACTTAATATTTACAACTCCTTAAACCAATAGAATGATCTGATTAGATTTTTTATCAAGGAACATTTATGCAATGATTACCATTTTTTCGAAGAATCTAATTCAATTTGCATAGTTCAGCTTTGTCGATTACTATTAAACTAAATTAAATTTAAATAAAATTGGATGAAATTAAATTAAATTAAAGCGATAAATTAAACAGTCGGCATTCAGGTATTTCTATGTTGATATTAATACTTAAACACCCCCCCCCCGACAATGATCACAAGGTAAAGATGAATAAACAATGCCGTTTACACAGTTACATAGAAGTTCGTAAAAAAAAAAACGCGTCAGTCTGAGGAAGTCGGACACTCTTCACAGCTGCACACTTCCGGTCTTTTAGGTAAATTTGCCTTCCGATAGTGAATTAATGTTCTAGTCGTTTCTTTTTTCATGAGAATAGGATTTCATTTGTGTACGCAGACTACCTTATACATTTCTAAAATCTACATGGAGTTTGTTTTGTGAATTTAGGGGATGTGGATTAATTGCTATATATTAAGCTTATTTTTTATAAAGTAGCATAAACTCGCGAATGCTGTAACAAATTTGATCGTGTGAAAGTAGTTCACTCTCATTTTGGCTGAAATGACAGTCAGCTAGATGACATTACTGTGGTGGATTGTGAATACTTGTAAACTGTATAGGCTGATTCAGTCTGTTTGAATATTTGACTTTGCAGCAAACAGAAAAGTTATAACAAGCGCGCACAATTTTCACTTAAAGAACCGCAGAATGGCAGTCCCGCCCTCTCCGCACAATCGCCGACGGCCCGAGGACGAGGACGATCCAGTGGACCGTATGGTTGATCGGACGGGCTGTGGCGAACACCACTACGCCGTGCAAGACTGCATGGCGAAGCACCAGGACTGGCGGGAGTGCCAAGCGCAAGTTCTCAGCTTCAAGGAGTGTATGGCGGCGTACCAGAAGGAAAGAAAGGAGCAGCTACTGAAGAAAAGGCTAACAGAAACATCGTAGCGACGAGACCTGAAAAAAGGAAATTATAAAACCCAAGTATGCTCTGCAAGAGAACTTTCCATCTTTTCATTCATGCATATATTGTAAATTTGAATGTATCTCCCTCATTCTTTTTTGTCACTTATTTCACAAAGGGGTCTGTTATCCCCTGGATACAATGTGGGGATGAACTACTGTTTTATTTAAACTAATGGCCCAAACAGTGTATAATATTAAATTTATTGCCCATGATTGTTACTTATTGTTGTAATAAACGTTAGTCAATACAACGGCAGAATTGAATGCTTTTTAAGAGCAATGTGTGATTGGGTTTTATTCAATAACATTTAATGTAGTCAACTAGAATATAAGAATGATGGGCTGTTGCCATAGCAACAAGTATGTTAATGATGTGAGATGTCAGAGGCCATGCATTGCTGCACCACTTCCCAGATTGTGTGTGCCATGTTTCCATGCAGTACTTGTGCATTTAATAGAGGATTGGGATTGTACCCAAAGCAGCAGTTCAGAATCTACATTATTCATCATTCATTTAGTTACAACCCTGAGTTTTTTGTTTGTCTACTTATTTCACCAAAACTAATGGGGGGGAATGCTGGCAGTAATACAAAAAGAATATTTCCAGGATGATGTGCATCCTTCGTGACCACAAAACGTCAGACAAATTTTTTTTTTAATTCATGACCCAATGACAATGGCTACGTGACCCACTATTGGGTCACGACTCACAGGCCTAAAGCACTGCCATTTAATGTCCTGTAGGGGGTTATGCTGTTTATCATTCACTATATATTAATCATGAGGTGGATTAGTTATAGTCCCTAAGTTTAATGTTTTGCGGTGACGCACACACGTGTGCACTTTGGTCACTGTATGGTTACTGCATGCAGGCATACATTGCAGCACCCTCCCTCATAGGCACACGGCACTGAAGTAAGTAGTGACACTGGCTCTCGCTGTCACACAGACACACACACACCCTCTAATATTTGGTTAAATGACTCTTAGCAAGCTGCCCCTCGACCAGACGCTTTTTGTAGCCATCAACAAGCTTCTGGCATAATTCTGGCTGGATATTTCTTCACACTTCTTGGCAGAACTAGTAGATTTGATTTAAATTGCCTGGCTTCCTGGCTCCTGTCTTTTAAGCATAGTACACAAATGTTAAATAGGGTTGAGGTTGGGGCTTTGGGATTGACTGCTTGACATTTTACCAAAGGAAGACTACCCTCATGCTGGAAAATATCACTTTTACTTAGGCGAAGCACATCCACAGAATTAGAGCAGGATGCATATGCAGATCCCTAGCGGGGTTTATTGGTGACACACAAGGCACATACATGCATCTGAACACCCGTAACCACACAAAACACACAACAAATGCACAACCTACCAGGTCTGACATAAGACCTTACATACAAAGGGTAAGAGAGGTGCAACACGTGTGGACACGGGTGGGATAACCGGCAATCATAAGGCACACGAAGGTAAGACAGGTGAGCCTGGTGGAAGGATACAAGCGCATGACATCACATCTTTATCATTTAGATAACACTGGGTGATACATGTCAAATTAAAAAAATAATTATTCAAATCAAATCAGTGGAAGTAAAATTTCAGATATACCCCTTACTTCTGAGTGTAATGCCTTCTTGGGAATGGGCTGGTAAGGCAGGAGACAAAATTACACAGACCCGTGGTTACGAACCAGATCCGTTTCTTAAGTCTGTTTTTAAGTTTAATTTGTAGGCGACAGGTGCATACAGTTGCAATTTAGCATCAGTTATTGTCAAATCATTGTCTTAGCATGTTATATACACACACACACACACACACATGAATCTATGTAAAATCAGTCTATGAATATAAATCACATGCATTATGAAACACATCCAAATACATCCGATTATTATTATTATACAGTAATAATAAAAGTACACAATGTACTGTTCTGTACCTTGAGCCGACGTAACTCAAATTTTTAAAATAATAGGCATCATGGCAGTTCGTTCTTAAGTACGAGTTGTATATAATTTCGATGTTCTTAGCCTGGGGACTGCTTGTACCATTAGTTTCAATTGTGAAAAATTAAGCACTGTTGACATGAGATCTCGCGAAATAGAATCTGTGAGGAAAAACCAAGATGGGTAGATGGCATGTCACCCTCACATTAGCTCGTAACTCGATGAACTTTATTAAATTACATCCCTCGTACATGCGACAATGCCTAAGTCAATGATTCGAGGGACAGGCTTACCTGTATTGCAAAGGAAAATAACATCTTACTTTTTATATAATATACAAAGCCATATATGAGAAATGACAAAGCAGATTCACATGCAAAGTGTACAGTATAGTGTTGTTTGTTTATAAATTGATAATAAATAGACTTTTTATGCAGTTGTTCAGGCTAACAGACTGTTATAGTTTGAGGTTAGGAGTTACCACATATTTTTCGCGAATTTTCACATTCGCGGGGATCTTGCGCTCCTACCCCTTGCGGATGTAAAGAGGTTACTGTATTTCACTCATGTACGCCAAAACTCGAGGGATACATGTATTGCAAAGCAAAATAACATTTTGCTTTATTCATAAGGTAATTACAGACGCTTAGATAAAAATTTAATGAAAATTTGCAGTAGAAATTTAGTGAAGCAACTGACGTCATGCAGTTTGATTAAAGAGAACCTTTTTAACAGATATACTAAACATCTGTATAGTTACAGTATGTTGTCATAACCTGCTGATCAATATCTTTCCTAATTTTACCAATTTCCTGGATACTAAATTAGTGGCGGTTAGGTGAGCAATTTGAGATTTGTCTCTGTTCTTATATATTAAATATTGGAGATATGATTTTTTTTTTAATTCGAGATCATAGCTGAGGATGTGCAAAATTATTATTTTGGTTTTATCACATGCTTCCGTAGAAGCCTCTTAATTTGCTCCATCACCTCCTCAGTCTTCAGTGAGTAAATTATAGGGTTCAGGAGGGCAGGTAAGACCATGGACAGTGATGTGTTAAGAATTCGGGTGTTAAC
>JAODUD010000038.1:14221442-14232408 GCA_026784285.1 Stomatorhinus walkeri
AAGCCTACCTCCTCACTGCTACGTCATGAGTCAGAACACAAAGTTACGGAGAAGCACGAAACCGCAAAGATAATGTCATTTCTGTTCCGTTCTCGGGGAAAAGCGGCTGAACTGTCCCCCCTCCCTACAGCGTCTTCTCCGGCAACAGCTCAGTGGAGGGAGGGTAGTAAACGCAACAACCAACCCTCATCAAAAACAAAGCGGAGGCCAAGGCTGCGTCAGGACCAAGTAATAAAGCGTGATCACGCTGAGGCTTAACGTGCAGGGAGATTTAACGCAGAGCACTAACATGTGTTGGGGGGCCTGGGGATTTAAGCGCTTGCCTCTGTCCAAAAACACAGAGACCATGATCACAGGCCTGGAAAAGGACTCTGAACACGCTGCCTCCACAGCACCAACAATAGGCAAAAGAACCCAATGTTCATAGAACCTGAACCGTGAAGCTGCCTCACCACCAATAATGATACTAATGATTCACATGACTCAACACATCCGTATTCAAGAACTGTATCAAAGCAACTTCTAGGAACAGCAGGAAAAGCCGGTTTGAGAGCCCCCCCCCCACAGGTAGATGA
The DNA here is from genome assembly GCA_026784285.1 of Stomatorhinus walkeri. NCBI lineage: Eukaryota > Metazoa > Chordata > Actinopteri > Osteoglossiformes > Mormyridae > Stomatorhinus > Stomatorhinus walkeri. The sequence goes on from JAODUD010000038.1 coordinate 14,222,018, forward strand.
GGTGGCAGGCTGTTTGTGAGAGTGAGCGGCACGTATGCGGGAGTGGGGTAGTGAGATCTGCTCCCGCCAGCAGCTCTAAGGATGGGGCGGAGACGGAGGCTGTCTGCCGACCCGACCCGACCTGCTTCCCCGTCGGCGAAGGCGCTGAACAGAAGCAAGGATGCCAAAACAGCCCTACACCAAACGCCGTGATCCGTCACTTAGAATTTAGAAAACAAAATAGCTGACCTCCGCCCCCGTTTCTTCCTTAAGCAAAGGCAGAAATTAAACCGCAGCTCATTTAGTCCAGCTGTTCGTCACACACAAAGAGTGATTTTTACTTCACGTAAACGTAACCAAACTGGAATTTGCCAGTCAAGTCTTGAACTGAAGTGCTTTGACGCCGACATACATTAACTGCAACGTTGGCTTACAGGCAGCCTATACAAAGATGTGTATACGTGTGCATGCGTATACAGACAGAATTCATATATAGAAAGGAATTGAGATAAATAGCCTATAGCATTGTTTCCTAACCCAGTCCTCAGGGACACCAGTCCACATTTCTGGTCCCTTCCAGTTACCGGCCAATCAAGAACATTGAATACCTGCTACAGGTGTGTTGTGATCTGGGAGACAGTAATAATGTCTGTACAGGTATTAAACGTATTAGGAAGGGTTGGTAAGTAATAACGAAACACTCCCTGTCCAGCTGGCTTCATTACACATCCTGTTTTTCACTTCGTTTCCTCTATGGGGGGGTCAGAGCAGCCTTCCTGAAAATGTACCTCGTGATCTCTTGAGCCACAGCTACCAAATTTTGAAACCTTGGTAAGTCTGGGGGACCTCGGGGGTCCGGGAAGCAGCCCCCGCATAGACAGGCCAAATCGGCGTTCCCAAGCGGCTACATCTGGGTCCTCACCACCGCGACACCGACTCCGAGCGGCAACGCTAATCACGGGATGCAATTAGCACCACTGCTTCTTTGAAGACTGAGGGAGACGGTTCAAACAGGGACGGGGCGGGGGTGTCACACAGCTAATTACAGGGTCGCCCCCGACGCACATCCAGCCTCCCCAGCGGCACGCAAATGGCAATCTCTTACAATCTGGCTGCCGATTTCACACCACTTTATGTAGACAGCCCTCAACTTCATATAGCTGTAGGATTCTCTTTGTGTACTCTGCTGTCCTCTGATGATTCGGGGGGGGATTAAATCACCAAAAGACAAAAAAAAGAAAAAAAAAAAAAAACAGGAAAGAGAACAACAAGCACTTATCCGTACATAAATGACAACACAGGAACAGCACGTGAACAACACAGGAGACACCACCCCTGGGCGAGGTTCTCCTAAAACCAGCCATGTCTCTCTCTCTGTCTCTCTCTCTCTCTTTCTTTCTTTTTTTTTTAAGGGGGATTAAGAGAGCCCCAGGCTATTACGCACATCTGTGCAGGGCTTAGACAGACAGCACAGATGCACACCACCCCTCGGAACACGAGTGGTTGCGTCCTTCATATGGCGAACGAGGTCCTGTGACCCAAATGCTGAGGTTATGTATTATGTCTGAAGGATTCCGTCGCAGAACTCATCATCACAAGATGGCTCAGTCTCCGCCGCCAACGAAGCTGTGGACACGAAGGATGGCGGAATGGAAAAGGAGAAAACCATTAATATCACTGCGGACATCATGTTAGCCCAGTTTCAGTTAGCTTTCACCTTCATCTCAGCTGCTCTGTTGGGGCGGGGGAGTAAAATTCAAGAATGGAAGGGTTCGGAATGCAACTCCACAGGGGCTGCAGGAACAAACAGCCGGTGGTGGTCGGTCTGGGAATTGGGTTGACAGATGCGCCAAAGGAACAGCCGTACGCGTCAGAGGAAGGAGCGACGAAGAGCGGTGCGCACCTCTGGGACGGCCCGCCGGGACCCAACCGGGCCTCGTCGCCTGTCAAGGGGTGGGGGGGATACACGCCATGAGGAAATTGGATTTTTAGAAGATGTAACACCCCATTGTGTGAAATAATAAAATGTTTTAGAGCCTGCCAAGAAGGGCAATTTTCCAGTGTCAAACTGTAAGAGATCCATCTAACCGACAAAATAACTACAGAGACATTTCTTTTTGCCTGTCGAGATGACATCACACACTGGGGAAGATTTCAAAATCTTGTCTGAAGTTTACATGGGGGGGGGGGGGTGTGAAAGGATGTGGGGCATGTAGTGTGTGAGTAATTCAGAACAATGTCAGGGGATTCACAGAAGTTCTCATCTTTATTTCCTGAAAATAAATAAAGGCAAAATAAAGCAACACTCCCCCCTCCTTATATTTTGGGGGTGCTGTACCTAAACAATATGACATCTGTCAAAATTTCTACATCAGGCACCATTTCAAAAGCAGAAACAGGCAAGGCAGAAAGGGTGACAGGGTGTTGTTGATGACGACAGTGATTTTGACGAGAGGCGATCCTGCACAAGTTGCATACCGAGGTCCTGCGTGAAAAAAGTGGTTCAGTTTGGGGGCAGGGGATGGGTGTAGAACCACTTGTGATTCACTGGGGGGCAGACAGCCGAGACCAAAGGCCCCCTGGGCAAAAAGAGTAAATTAACGCACAATCGACGTGAGTCAAAGACAGCGCTGACTTTTGTACCACGTAAGGCAGCCTTCTGCAACACCGCCTTCACATCGACTGGAAGGCAGAGGTAGACGCCGCCACAGACACAGTATCCGAAGATTGTTGGATTGTTGATTTTTTTTCTACTTATCCTAATTATACTAGTGACCCTTTGACCTCTGTACCCCCTTGGGGTTAGCCAACCATAGTGGCAGCCTGAGTTCTGCCATAACAAAACACGGCAAGTTGGGGGGGGCAGTACCCTAAAGACCCACTGGGACCAGAGGCAGCACGCTATGCCCTCTCGACTTCACAGGAACCATGACTCTGGGTTCAAAGTCCAACTTTGAACCTGCGTTGTGCGTAAGGGTGGCCTTCAGCCATGGGAGGTCACACACACACACACACACACACACAAGCTAAACCATGCAACTCCCTCCCCCACCTGGGCAGTCAGACAGCGAGTGTTCCCTCATGTCCACTCTCTCAAGCAGACTCTCACACGCACAAAAACACTGCAATTAAAGAAGTGCACAGGTAGCATGGCAAAGGGACGGCTAACAGGGCCATAATTTGGCACGGCGGCTCATACTCGGTGATCATCTGGTGAGAGGCAGACTCGCGTCGCCCTGCCATCAAGTGCGAGCCTCATCATCCCCATGGAAACAAGGCGGGGAGTGGGCCGTCCAAAATAGATGTTCTTACAGGCATGTTCAGAGACACTGTTTAAAAAGCTCACAGTTCCTCACCGAGCAACTCAGAACATTCCCATCTGCCCAAAGAACTTGCTCCTTATTGGTCAGAACCAAGGAAGACCAACCAATAGGAACATTCAAGCTTTACTGACATTACAAACATTATAAAACAAGCAGCAGCTTAGCAACCGTAAACAAATGGGGGTAGGGGGGGAATCAACTTAAATGACAAATCAGACCCCCCCCCACCGCCCCTCCCCACTGGTTTATAAATGGCAGACAACGCCCAAAGCTCCCCAGTGGTTTGCAGGGTGGTGTAATCCATCTTTGTGTGACTCCACCTAAGCAACTGGGATGGACCGGTGACATACGTTCTCCTTTGAGACATCAGTCAGAGACGAACAACAAATGCGCTCTATTTTATTTTTGTTGCAAAACAATTCAGGAAAGACTCCCATGCCCAAGTGAATGTGTTTCTGCTTAGCAAGTTCGGCGCAAGCCAAATCCCTGACTGCAAAACATGACGTCAGAGGTCATACGAGGAAAATTAACAGCCCACGGAAGGTTCAGGGTTGTATGCAAACCTCACCTCGCCTTCTCGGAAGCTCATCTCATCGAAGAGCTCCGTGGCTAGTTTCGGTAATCCTAACCACTCAAATTGACCCAAAGTTGGAATCCCCATCTAAACCATTACTGAAGAAACACAAGTTGCTGTCTTTATGTATATCTGATCAATAAGTCCTCCTAAGGGTAACCCAATATCTCAAAAGAGGCTTACAGTAACTTGCCTTTATGCATTATTAACGCAAATAGTTATCAATACGCGATTGTCAACGGATAACCCAAAGCTTAACAGTCACTATCTCATACAGTCATGTTCGCTAAGGTGTGCTCCAAGCCTAGTCCATCAAAGAAAATTCCTCACTGATGTGCTATTAAATACAAGCAGACGACAGGGTGCCGTGAGAGCTCATCAGATCACAGAGGTCCAGAAAAATCCATAGTTGCATTAATGAGTCATGCGTGGCTAAATTTAAACGCAGAAAGTTAAAATTAATGCATCATTAAATTCTGTTCCATGCAGACCAATGCGACAGCATTTGACGTAGTTTACAGGTGCAGATACACAGTACAGAAAGGCTGAGATCATACGTGGCTCAAACACTACAGTGGACAGACGTTTCGAATTAATGAAAAGCACAGCACTGCCAGACTGCGGTTTGCGCTCCCAGGTATGGAGAACACACCTCCTCTTATCAATGCATTACAGCCACCTCAGACTGCTGCAGAACTTCTGTTCACGTGAGGCAAGAGTTACGGAGCTCTGTCTGACCAGATTGCAATTAAAGCGTGTCACTTCATTTTTCCACGCATCCATTATTATTAATTTTTTTTTTTTTTATGTCTGTGATTTGATAGGTCACCCGGAAAAAGCCCAACACTAGCAAGGAGCCAATCGCCGCCCGTCGTCGTGGAGTCAGACATACTTCAGTCAATAAATCAAATCCCTCCCGTGCGTGTCTACCGGGACAAGGACAGCAGTGCCATTAAGTGGCAGATCCAGCTATAACCACAGCTCAGCTTAGCTCTGCATATAAATGTAGCGACTGTGCAAGTAATTCATCGCGACAGCGTATTAGGCAAAGACGAAACGACGACGATGTGGATTCCACATAAACTGCAGCACGCCACACAGACTTAAAAGGGGAGGAGCTAATGGCCACCCTGACTACCATGGGCTGTGTCTGCCCATATACCACGCTCCATGCACTAGGGACAAGAAGCAGATGCACCCTACAGTTATTCACAAGAGGAAGCTTCATACACAATGGAGTTTCCAGATAAAAGCTCAAGAGGGGGAGGGGATGGGGTTAAGTACAAGGAAATGATACAGTTCCGTCCTCTGTGCCCCCCCCCCCCGACCAAATCCAAACCATCTTCCCAGGGCGCTTCACAATAAGGGGTCTGGGGGTGTTCTATAGCTGCCAGAATTGCTTTTGCATGTCCACTGGAATTGCTTGGATTCCTGCCAGCCTGCAAACGCTGACCCCCACCCCAGTCACTGAAGGCGGAGCCAGGCACACAGAAAAACATGCCAGAGTTTGAGCGTGACTCATGTCCTGCTTATGCCTGTAGCCAGGTTCTGGGAAACCTGGCCCAAAAACTAGACGCGAGGACTTGGGACTCCTCCCCCCCCCCCCTCGTCGCAGCTGAGGGAGAGGAAGAAGTCTTTAATGGTTTTAAAATGAAAAGTCCTGTCTGTAGAAAGAAGGGCTGCTGAGGCCTCGGGCCGTCACTCGTAACAGAGGTCACACGCCAGCCAGACATACGTAACCCGACTGGCACAGTAAAAGGACTACAGGTGGGGGGGATCTTGTGCTTGCTGACTGTGACGATAGGAGATGTGGCTCGGCTGACAACCTCACAAACAAGGCAGAGATGGCAGGAAGGGACAGAAGGCTGGGGGCGTGACCTGACCCCATCCTGCCAAGACAGGCCAAAGGATTAGTCTGGGATTAACTCACACAGCCATGCTAAACAGACATATAGCCCACTAGCCCACACACACACACTTAAAGTGAAGCCGTGAAGCCAGGATGTAGTCAGGCTGATGCGTGTGTGTGTGTGTGGGGGGGGGTCATTTGCACACCGTGTGACCCGTTATACAAACTCCTTCAGGTGAGAACAGAAAATGCCTACATATGCCTGGTCCCTATAGGTCGCCGATGTGCGTTTGCATGTAAGGGCAACAGAAACAGAATGGGCTCACGCCCCAAATTCCTTTTGCCTTCTTACTTTTCAAAACGAATCTTTCGTGATAGAGGTTCCATCTGGACTGAGGAAGAGAAGACCTGGATGGAGAAGGCGCTGGGGAGGTTTCATTCCAGCTAGTAAAATTCAGCTCTGTAGTTCTCGACCTTACAGCTGACATCTGAAAGGCGTGCGTGAGGTTTCATTGAAGCCATGATCTACACACAGAGGGAATGACTCGCACAGCAAGATGCAAAACGTTGCCGATACAGTATGAGCCCCAAAATACTGACATCGTCCTCGTCGCTGAACCCCAGGGCTGTTCCGTTCAAAGTAGAAGGAAATAAGGAACCTTAAAACGACCTTGGGGAACTGTAAGGGGCCTTCAGGAACTCAAAGCAAAAAAACAAACATGGTACAGCAGTAGCAGGAGGATCTGAGAAGGCGGTTCCTCCTCACGGAGCGCCTTTCCAATAAGACACATCTCCACAGAGGAACCTGGCAGTGGTTAAAGATCCAGGCCCCGCCAAAGATGCTGCCCCTGCTTCCGCCACATCCGAACACACGAATATACACTGAATTGTCAATATTCGTAATTAAATTTCTCTCTGGGCTTCTCACAGGGCTACCAACATTCCTTCACAAGAATGATGGCAGCTTCACTTTGCCAATCAAAAAGTCAAAAGGTGGTGGCCCCAACTGCACCAAATTAAAAAGCACAAAGGCTTCATTTTGACTCGTTAGCTGTGGCACGGCACGGCCGCAGACGCACGGATAATTCTGGGAAGACACATGGGCACTGCCTTCCGGATCAGCAACATAAACACCCATAGCCCATGAAGCTCCACAGCCCACTCAGTCATTGCCTATTTATCCCGTCAGTCACATAATTTCAGAACTTCAGGAGGCAGGTTCCGAGGCGTGATTTCCACCTCCCAGGCACTGATGACAGACTCGGTCCAGTCCAGCCCAGTCAGTGTGTTGGCGGGGGGGGGGGCACCAATCAGGAGCGAGCTTCCAAGATGTGGCGGCACAGTAGGATCTACAGCGCTCACAGCTCTCCGCTGTGTGAAGACAAAGGGCCTATTTTCATCTAAGCACTATAATTAAAAAGAATGACCCACTACTGAAAGTCACCCCCCTCCATTTTCTAAATGTCTATGAACTTTGACCGACCTTTACAGATCTACACCATAATGCATAAAAAAACACACATCTCACACATTGCCTCAGCACTTTAATTTTCACTTTTTTTTCTACACAATTTTAGCAACACAGCCCTACCTAGAACTTAAAAGCAACAAGATCACATGCAGCTCCCATGTGCTCCAAACCTGGAACACATGGGTTGAAAAGGCCTCTCAGCTACGAAACTACACCAGCTCCGGGGCAAATCACAAAACGTCCCATTGAATGTACTGCCCGACCATTTCCCCCATTTTCATTGCCATGTTAAGTTGGGGAAGAGGGATTCATATTTATTTCCTATAAGAAATTTCACAAACGGTTAGTGAAAGGAAGTCCCTTTTAATTTTTTGTTTAACACACCTCCCCCAACACTTACAAACACGTCCATATCTATTAAGTAAGGATGTCCGCTTTGTCAATGCCTTCTTTATCGACGCTTCTCAAGCACCACGGCATATATTACGATCCCACTGCATGCAGCTCAAGCGGGACTGGAGAACGGAAGCGTGCACCCCCCCCCCCCCCCCACGGCGTGATTAACGGGCACCGAACTGAATTAACGATAATTACAAAGGTCTTTTAAACGAAGGAGAGGAATCATATGCGGGCAGACTGGGGACCAGAGGCAGGGACAGGGATATATGAGAGGGCCAGGAGAGCCCCCCCCAAGCAAAGGACTATCAGTCCCGTCATGGGTGTTGACATGATTACGCCTCCCATGAGTCAATGGGACAAGTCTCAATGGGACCCAGATGGCATGTAATGCACCGCGGAGGGCATGAGATCAAGGGGAGGCGGGTGTCCTCAGGCGCCATGGCAATTCCAGATGGAATTTCCCCTGGGGCGACAAAATAATAAATAAATTGATTTAATCAGTTTGTCAATAAATTGCCAGATCTAAACAGCAGTACCCTTTATGTTTGCTATTATGTAGTATCATTAATTATCAGTTTCCTTGAAAGCATTATTTTTACTACAAATTTATTTCCGACATGGGGGGGCCAAACATGGGGACGCGGAGTATCTCGAGGTCTACAGAAACCCCCTTCCTCCCCCAAAGTGCTCTCTCCTTTCTCACTCTGATCCTCCCTCTGTCAAACCAGCAGGACCAGAAGCACACAACTCTCCAGACAGACATCTGCATGGAGGGCGGGGGGGGTTAGAGGGGGCCACCCTGCACCCCACCCCGAAGCAAACAGGGATTCTCTGTCCTTGGAAACACCGGAAGCCACTGCCAACCTGCAACTGACCGCCCTTCTGCCCCCCCTGGCTGTCGCAGTGTCAGCCTGGCACGTGCAGATTTATGAATCGCAGAGGAAGCCATCCATCCATCCATCCATCCATCCATCCAGCCATCCAGCCATCCATCCAGCCATCCATCCAGCCATCCATCCATCCATCCAGCCATCCATCCATCCATCCAGCCATCCAGCCATCCAGCCATCCATCCATCCATCCTTATGACATTAAGAGTTTGCTCCCCCCACGGCCACATTAAACTGCCTCGGTCCTGCGACGCCACACATTGTATCAATGCCACCTGTGTCACATTCTCAGCTTCTGTTATTCCATTATCCCCCACATCCTATTAGGGGTGTCATTAAACACTTTGAAACAGGAGGGCACTAGGGGACCAGTCAATTAAACATGATCATCTATAACTACCACCCAACACCCCCCAAGCCAGCATGCTCAGAGTTAAAAAAAAAAAAAAAAAAAGTCGTAAGTGAATCAAAAGCTCACAGAAACACATGATTAAATACTCCTGCCTCAAGGAGGTGGGGTGTTTAGAGAAAAAAAACTGGAAGCGCATCTGTCCCAAAAACACGCGACAGACAATGGGGTGGCACACGCCATCCACAACAGCTGGTTCTCCAGTCGACTGGATGCCTGCGCCGTACCCGTGTAATTGCATCCCATAAATCAGCACATATCTGTAAAAAAGGTGAGGCCACACAGAAAGCATCCTGTATGGGGGGGTGAGACAAACTCCATCCCATAATTCAGCTCATAGAGAGGAGCCCAGGACAGTCTATCGAGTATCTTCAAAATGGCCATTGTGCGGAGAAACAGAGACATAGCACAGAATAGCGGGCAGACAATAGCTGCTGCCCACGGCGCCAGAGGCGCAATGCAGAGTCGGCACCTATTAACCCATTCCAACAAAGGGGCCCTCTGTGGAGAAGATGCAATGTTCTCTCTCTCATGCCAGAGGGTGACGTCACTGTCGTGAGAAGGCGGGGGGAGGGGGGTTAAGATGTCAATAGAAACGTTAAAACCAAGGCGATGTCACTGCCATGGCTGAGGAACCTGGGTGGACCACAGACGCTTAACAAAGGTTGCCAAGAAACCGAACATTACATCACTTAATGGACACTTTGAGGCATGTTTTATTTTTTTTTTTTTTAAAAACAATAACTTCAGGTGAGAATACAGAAACTGAAACAATCACACTTTTCATTCTGATATGGCCGCTCGTGTTTCCAGTTTTAAGAGACCTGGCCTTTGCTGACTTGCAGCTGGGTCCACCAACGGCAAGAGAAGGTCTGGGAGGGACGAAAGAAAAGACGACGCGCATAACCAGCAGGTTTTCTGCGACACAAACACAGAGGTTAAGGTCTGAAGCAAAAGTACTGTCGCACTTGGTTACCTAACAAGCGACACGTAGACCCAAAGAGGAGACCCACACAACCCTAACATTTCCCCCCGTCCGGGTAAAGTTATCCTCTTTACAGGAGTATCAAAACACCTGACAAGAATCCTTAAAGAGCGCAGTCAGCCCCACACTTAAGAAAAAGCAGCAGCCGCTTTGGAAAGAAAGTAAACGATCTACCTGCCCAAGACTCAGGGCCTAAATCTTCCGTCATCAGCACTGGCACAATCCTGGCGTGATAATTAAGGAAGGTGGATTCACAGCAGCTTAAAATAAAAGCGAACTGCACGTGTGTGTGGGGGAGGGGGAGGGAAGGGTGAGACACCGATGTATCAGTCGTCTCCTGTTTCACATGAGATGGCACCGAGCCGGCAGTGTGTGCATGGCCAGCAGAGAGGACTCACTGAAGATACTGTTGTAAATTGTTCCCAACTCAGCATGAAAGGCTCCTTTATTGAATGAGTTGGCTCTATCCCCCCCCCCAACCCAAAGCCTGGCCTCAGCCCTTTAACCCCCCC
>JAODUD010000038.1:14250050-14264372 GCA_026784285.1 Stomatorhinus walkeri
CCGCAGCCTTCCGGCAGCTTGCAGACAATAGTAACCTCGTGCGGCATCTCATCTCCCACCACGTCCCGCAGCCTTCCCGGCAGCTTGCAGATAACAGCCCCCGCCCCCCAACTTCGACTCAGTTCTGCATTGATGCTTTCACGACTCACTGTACTTCTGCTTGTCATGACATCTGCCCCCCCCTGCTCCCTCCCCCACCCATAAAGCCACCAGAGAGTGTTCTGCTTTAACTGAGTCACGAGAGAAAGAAAGGAAGGCAGACGGGGGCGGTAACATGTCGGCTCTGCATCGTTCCTCTGTTGCCATGGCTTCAGAATGAGTCGCATCCCATTTGTATTCATCATTTTCTTCCTGTCTTGGAACTGTGTGGTTAACCTTGGTTATGCTGTGCAACCATAAGAATGGGGGGGGGGCAAAAACGTTCCCTGTCAACCTCTTTAGCGATGACACACATACTGGCACGCACACACAATCCCTCAGAGCTGGCACGCCGCAGGTAGGCGTTGCCACGGTGACCCCCCCCAATCCCACACACTCTCTTAACATCGGTACCTAATCCACGCTGGCACCTCGCTACAGAAAGCGATTTCTGGAACCTCACACATTTACGTTGTGCGCTTGGCTTTATGTAAACGCAGGTTAAACGCCAAGCCAGGCAGTTGCTCAAAATCACAGATTTCCTTTCAATTTCTGTCTGGCGACGGCCTCCCCTCTCAGCAATGGGGTGACGCTTGTGGCCCCCCCTGCTGGTCCAAAGCGGACCGAGCAAAAGGAGTGCCGGCACAGGAGCCGTATCTAGCATTTCCATTCTCTGCGTCTAATAACTCCTGCCTTTATGTGGCAGATCAGCAAGCCGGCTGCCTGTACTGTGCTCTAATTGGTGGGTCCGTCCTAACAAACACAGACAGTGGATTTAATTGGTCAGCCCTGAATTGTCAAACAAGGCTTTGTCTTGCAAACAGGTTTGTGAGAGATGCCAAGTCTAACAGAGGAGAGAACAGTGAAAATGGTAAATAAAGTAAAAGTCTGTTTCTTATGATATTTTATTATTTTATAAACCATGTCTATTACAGTCTATGGCATTTAAAACTAAACACAAAAATACAGTGTATTCAGGCACCCAGATAAACTCGGGCAGAAACAGCTCCAGAGACAAGTCAACGTTTCCTAGACATTCAACAAATAAACGGCTGCTACTCTCAGTCGTCACATTCTGATCCATTCAGCACTCGTCAGAATGGATGAAAACACAAGTTAAATTAAAAATGGATGAAGCCAAATGGGTCTGGGCGTCCCACCCTGCAGGAATCCCACCCACGGGGGCTTGACGGATGCATCATAAAAGGCCGAGGGCGCAGCGTCGGCCGCAAGTCTCCACCCGAGAGGCCTCTGGGCAAACGGCGATTTCCGGAAGGTTAATAGTGTTAGAACTTGACGACGACATCCTCTCCAATCCACGGTTGAGCCATCGCAGGTACTCCATCTGTACCCCGCAGCTACACCGACCCAAACTCAGCCATCCAGGACTCGTACTTCTCCAGGTCAGCAGCAGAGACAGACTTTGAGATCTTCCTGAGGGTCAGCTCAAAATCCTCCATGCTAACAGGCATCTGCAGCTCGTCCTTGGACAGGGCGCGGATCTCCTCGGGTGTCAGGCCTTGGATGCGTCGCCGCATGGCCATCATAGAAGCGTCTCTGGGCATCCAGCGAGTGGGGATAAATCATTTTGGTTACCAGTATAACGATCGGCACATCAACCAAAAACAAAACAAACAAAAAAATATTCTGGCGCTGCCCACCTGTCAGTGGGTTTGCTCCAGATTAGTCCTGCCAACTTCTCTGGCATGACGCGCACCCTGCACTGCCAAAGCGCTTAAATGCTCAAACTCAGCTTTACTGGCAGAACAACCTGTTAGCCTAGCTGACGCAGATTGATATCAATAGCAAATATAAATACACATAGCGCATAAAATGAATTAAGATGATCATTAATGACATTAAGCACAAAGGGAGTGTGTCAGAGCAGTTGGCAGTACTGACATGACACCCATGGGAATTGTGGGTACTCTGCCTTCAGCCGGTGACACACTCCCACTGTGACCTCCCGTGACCTCCTTCCACCTCCTCCTCTCCCAACTGTTTGTAGACTACATAATAGAATGGAGCTGGGGGGCACGTGAAGGGGGGGGGTGGTTTGCGGGGTACAAACTGGCACCCATATTTCTGAAAATAGCCGCATCACGGCCAACAGAAACTGACCTAATATGCCGCATTAATATTTAAATCTTGGTAACTACAGAACGGGGATTAAAAAATGTCAGTGAATGCTAACTGCAGGGGGAAATCGCTTTACTGCTAACTAATCTTGCTTCAGAGGATCTAAAAATCAGTCACGTCACATGAGTCAATGCATAAACACAAATTAGATATGTGCTCAGTGAAAAAAATCACTGCATTTTAAATAATTGCATATACACCAATATTATTATCATTTGACTAATGGAGCAGGATGCTGATGATCTTCAATGGATTGACTTTGTCCCCCCATCCCTCTCTTAGTTTGTTCCCTGTCCAGTGAACATGAAATGCCCTTAATTCATTTTCTGAAGTGAGACTTTCCTTTGCAGGCATTTTAAAAGTCACGTCACGCACATCCTCTCACGGGACTCTCGCGCGCCGGGTGATTCTCACATGAAAATATTGCTATTCTAAAACAATTAACAGAAAATGACAATAAAGTAGAAGCAACACAACCAAAACACGCAGGATTTTAAATGAATGAACTGTATACATATGTAATAACAAAGGCGTACATAAAAATAAAACACTTTTTCTACCAACTGACGGCTGTAGGTCTCCAATCTACCGAAAGCAGAGAAAGATTATTTGGTCGTCCATCTTCCATAACAGCTCGTCTAGTGCGTGGCTGTGATAGGCCACTGCCAAACACGCGGATATGTATCACTGAAAAACTTTACGACCTTCGTATTTAAACCCAGGATACACATTTATGTGAGACTTTGCGGCTATAAATTTGTATGAAACAAAAGTGTTAAGCCCATTTTAAAATGTGTCGCTTTAAACAATATTACTTGACAGTTACATGTAAATAGCTGATTTGACTTATTTCACACTAATGATGTAGCGAAACCATCTATTTTCGTTATGGTAAAACAGCCGACCCCTTCCCTCCCCCATGCCTAGTCATCTTTCAGTCGTGTTTCTTCTTTGTCTATTCAGGGATCCTCTTTCCACCTGCCGCTGAGAGACGGCTGTGAATCGTGGCTAAATATTGTTTAAATATTACTAGAAATGTCAGAAGAGCTCACTCAGCTGCCAGCTCTGTTTACATTTAATGTCCTTAAATGCGGCAGGATATTATTATATGGCTGGAATATAGGCTGAACGCTGACTGAATAGACTGAAGCAGACTGATCTCAGACCTGCACACGCTAGTGATGTCTGCTCCGGAGTAGCCCTGGATCTTCTCAGCAATGAGGGCCAGATCCACGTCAGGGGCCAGGTCCACCTCACGTAGGTTGATCTTCAGCAGTTCAGCCCGACCCTTGGCTGGAAGGAGAACAGTAACCAAATGTTCAACCTCATCTTGGTCACCACAAATGGAAACTCAAGTTCATAAACATCTGCGACTGCAATCAAAAACTACAAATATCAAAAGTCTTGTATTTTGTTTGGTTAATTATGGTTAAGGTTTGGGCTGGGAAGATTAAGGTTGTCATAGCTGGGATTAGGGTTGTGCCCATAGACATGAATTGGATGGTCGCCACAAAGGTATGAATACAAATGTGTGTGTGTGTGTGTGCAGGTCTCACCTGTGGGCAGCGGGATGTATATCCTCTTCTCCAGCCTGCGCCTCAGTGCCTCGTCGATGTCCCAGGGGAAGTTCGTGGCAGCCAGCACCATCACCATCTTGGAGGGGTCATCATTCTCCAGCGCTCCTCCGACGCCTGCGACAAGCAGAGACACGCCCGAGAATCGACCAGCGCCATAAGCAGGACTTTCTGTTGTTTGCTGTAAAGGTTCCCTTTATCACCTGAGGCGGACAGCGACTGGGTGACAGATCGTCGGGGAAGTGCTGCCAAAACAAACGCGGGACGCCACCTACTGGAGCGACCCGGGGACGGCGGGCCAGAAGCCGAAGGTCGCTAGGAACGCGCCTCGTGGGTAAGACGGCGTACGTCGCCGCGGGATCGTCAGGGTAGCGAGTGGGCGTGGGGGAGGCGTGCGTGTGTGGGGGGGGGGGGACATGTGTGGCACCAGCATGTGTGTGAGGAGACGGAGGTGATAGGGATCACGTACAGATGTGACGAACAGTCACGGTTATACAGAGAGGCTGCAAGGGGACCTCTGCCTCAGAGAACCGACTGTCATCATTTAACTTCAAGAAGTACCTCTCCCTCCCCACCCCTTCCTCCCTCTTATTCCTGCTTCCCTGCTCTCTGATCCCCCATTTAGTTCAGGAGGGGGTTGTGACCCCATATACCACCAGCCCGGGATTGAGCTCACCATCCATCTGTATGAGCAGCTCTGACTTCACACGCCGGCTGGCCTCGTGCTCGTCAGACGTGCCCCTGCGGCCGCAGATGGAGTCGATCTCATCGATGAAGATGGTCGTTGGGGCGTAGAACCTGGCCTGGAAAGAGTTTGGATTCAAAATGTAATTGAAAGCGGAATGAAAAAGACCAAAAGCTAAAGAAACAGTGGAATACCAATAGCTGGAGAGTGATCCGTGAAGCAGGTTTTCACAGTTAGCTGATTAATTTAAATTAGAAGCTATAACTGCCCAATAGGAATGTTCCTTACCTGAACTTTTACTGGATGATCATGACTTCTAGCTTAAGTTAACCCAACTAACTGAGAAATCGTGTTTCATGGAACATCCTCAGTTATTTCGATATATGTGCAGATAACAAACAGTCAAGGAAAATGCCTTATCTGTATATTTGCTCAGAAACTAAATGTAACATTAGAACACATGCAAATAAACAGCAATACAAATAAATAAATAAATGACAAGAATTTCTTCTGTTCTCTAAGAAGTTACTGATATCTACTTGGATGGCTGGATGGACACCGCTTTGGTTCCCAAACCTCTCCTCGGGGGCACCTCAGCCATTCCGTGTATTTATTTATTTTCACCACTAGCTCAATTAATTAGTAAAGTTAGCTAAATACCTTGATGAGGTACTGACTACCCAAATATGGTATGGAGCCAAGTCAACAAACATGCGGAGACACTGGACCAAAAAAATCCTGGGGTGACTTCAGGGGAGATTTTGAAATAGCTAAGCTGACACACTCTGACATAAACAGTATCGAAGTTTGCATCAACATGAAGACTGTTTGATGATAATTTTCATTGACTACCTAAAGTTTTTGTACAGTACTATAACTCTCCAATCCTTAGATAGTATATATTCTCCTACCTCCACTACTACCTATCTCCACTACTACCTACCTCCGCTACCTTTATGCTGTTATCTGAACCACTTAAAGCCCTTGATTGTTTTACTCTGTCATCTTAGTCTTTTTATACTCCTGTGCTTGTCTTTCACTTCTGTTCATTTGAAAAACTGACCTGTGGTTTTCTTTCAGCCAGATGATGTAACATAATGCCCGCATCCAACAGAACACCAAACATGCACTCTAGCACAGTGAACCACCACCCCGCTGCCCCCCCCCCCCGGACCTCACCATTTCAAACAACAAGCGCACCAGTTTCTCAGACTCCCCCCGGTATTTGGAAGTGAGCGTGGAGGACGAGACGTTGAAGAAGGTGGTCCCACACTCGGTGGCCACCGCCTTGGCCAGCATGGTCTTCCCCGTGCCTGGGGGGCCCACCATCAGCACCCCCTGACCGACAAACAGAAGGAGAGACACTGGGTCCAGGCACTTTATCTTCCCACCCATAATAATTTGACATTCTTGTTTTCCCACTTAGACACTTTCAATTAGCACCACTTAAAAATCTGTAATGCAAAATGAGGAAATCAAGAATAGCCATTTGGTCACACTTCCTAAACCTTAACCACTGTCCCGTTACTGAATCCGCACAGCCACATCCACCTTCTATACTACGCAAGGTCGCATGCGTCCAGAGCCTATTCCAGTGGCAGCGGATAGCCCCGGATGACCCCACCCCATCACAGAGAACGTACAGCAGGGGTGGGCAATCTTATCCACAAAGGGCCCGTCTGTATGCAGGTTTTTGGGGTCACCTTTAGGTCAGTTGATTAAACCCAGGTGTGAGGACTCTTCAGCCAATCAGATGCAGCGAAAACCCGCATAGACAGTGGCCCTTTCTGGATAAGATTGGCCACCCCTGGCCCTTTCTGAACTGGCCATTTAGCATGTTGTTTGGAGAGCCTGAAGGGCACCTCTTGGTGATGCTGGCAGAACATGCAAATGCGGAGAACTGGGGCAGAAACTCAAACCCCTGAGCCACTGAGCCACCCCTGCTGCCACACCTGAAACCCCGAATGCTGAATCTGCAAAGTCGCGTCACTCCAAACTCGAGCCAGGAGCCCAGGCTGTTTTGCTAGGGGGCTCTGGGGAGAGGAGCCCAGGAGATTTCTAGGCACAAAGGCCACTGAAACGGCAATCAGAGCATGGCAGAGGATTTAAAGTATGTTTATTTATATCTGTAACAGACTAGATGGAGAGGCTCTTCAGACTGAAATGTCCATGGGGAATTGTCAAACTGAAGCACTGAAGCAAGTTAAGCTAGCTAATAAATAAATGACTAACTAACTAAATAAATAAATAAACAAACAAACAGGCCAAACAACAGATCCTTCAGCTTCTAGGAGGATGATTTGCTTATTTACTGCATTGGTACCATCTACTGGCTCGTAATGGTACTGTAACATCAATATGTGTGATTTTTTTTTTGACAAGATCTAACGCTGTTTTGAACAGGCATGAGGCACGATTAGTTGATAACTATTAGCAGATCAGTAACTGTAGGTTTTGACATGGGAGGATTATCCCTGTCTTAACTACAAGAGCCCAGAGATAAATAAACAAGAATTCAATCCATGTTATGATTCATTCTTAAACACAAACATGCATGCAAGACCAAGATCCTTAGCAAGGCCATCGAACGCCGAAACAGAACACACAGATTCTGTGATACCTGTCAACTAACAGACACACGTACATGTGCAGAATTTTTTAAAGTACATTCCAAAGGCACTACCTACACACACACACACAGGTTTGTAATTATATCTTTGTGAGGACTCTATTCATATATATGAGGAAAACTTTAAACATGTTAACCCTAACCCCTACCCAGCCCTAATATTAACCATAAGTAACCAAACAAAATATGACACTTTTGGTGTTTTTAGTTATTTGACTGCATTCACAAATGTTTGTGGGAACCCACATCATCAAAATAACAGGCTTTAATACATTCTGGGGGACATTTGGTCCCCACAATGTATATAAACATAATACACACACACACACACAGCCTGTGGTACCTTCCAAGGTCGCCGGATGCCCTTGAAGAAGTCTGGCATCCACATGGGCAGCACCACCGCCTCTCTCAGCAGCTTCTTGGCATCTTCTAGATCAGCAATGTCATCCCTGCCCAATCCACACAGGCGTGTCATTCATGCAGCAACTATGCCTCCCCAGACGCCACCATCATCTTCATCACTGTCATCATCAAAGGGACCAGCCTCCAAGTTGCCATTTCCACCGAACACCTCCCTGAAAGACCAGGAGCTTACCTGTTCTAAGTTTGGCTCTTTGCCACGGTTCTGGCTGGTTGAAGTGTGCAGAGCTCATTACCAGACTCACTGAAGTAGGGGCAGAGGTGGCCTAATGGTTATGGAAGCACACTTGTAATTGGAAGACTGCTGGTTCGAATCCCTGACCAGCAAGGTACCGCCCCCAAGCACTGCTCCCCGGACCAGAATTATCTGCCCCCTGCTATGTCACATATGGGTTAAATGCAGAGGACACATTTCATTGTTGTGCTGTGGTGTGTCAACACTGATCATCAAGTTCTAATGACTCTGAATGACCCATTTTGGGGTCATTAGTGAGGTCGGTTTAAGAAGCACTATGCTTTGTGTTCATGCTTTCGTTGCAGTCATGGATTCCTTGACATGACCTCACTGTGAATTCCAGCCTGTTCCCCGCAAAGGGAACGACCCGCAGGTGAGCCTAAAACACCCATATGTGCACCACAGGTCTAAGCTCACCAGTGGATGTTCGGATTCCTGGACACGATGTCCCGCTCGAGGGCCTCCACCAGGTCGCTATCGTGGCCCGTGCCATCAAACTTCTTCACCTCACCTTCGGTGGCCCCCTCCTGGGAGTTCTTTTTACCCTAAACGCCCCCCAGTGGCAGAGAGGCCGTGGCCAACACAAGGCAATTATGGTGAAATCAATCAAAAACGGTTTTGTGTCCTTTTGAATATCGGCCTTTGCTGGGTGAAATAAACACACTAAACCCCAAAGTCTCTAACTATTCTGCAAGGAAACAACCTCATGACACTCGCTCGTGTGAACCTGGCTCTAAATACGGCGCCTCTTTCAAGATGGACTGACGTCACTGACCTTGTCCTCTCTGGCTTTGGCCGCCTTGCCGTCCCTGGGCCCCGGCTTGTCAGGTTTCGGGTTTGGCTGCGCCCGGCCCATGACACCGCGGTGTTGAAGCCCAGGGGATTCCTTCCGCTGGGGCTTCACCGTGGTGTTGGGCCGTTTCACCTGGCCAGCAGCCCTGTAGGGGGCATTACAGAAAGAATCATACAATCTTATTAACCACAGACGATGACGGGTTGATGATAAAACAGTGTTTTCCAATCTGGTCCTCGGGGACTCTCAGACCGTCCACATTTTTGCTCCCTCCCAGCTCCCAGCCAGTTAGTTCCGGTAGGTAGCTGGGAGGGAGCATAAACATGGACTGTCTGCAAGTCCCCGAGAACCAGACTGGGAAACACAGTCATAGAGGGTCAGGCTGATCATAGAACAGTCCTCGGGGACACCCAGACAGTCCACGTTTTTGCTTGAAGCTGGGAGGGAGTAAAAATGTGGACTGTCTGAAAGATAGCTGGGAAGGAGCACAAACCTGGACTGCCTGTCAGCCCCCAAGGACCGGATTAATTGACCGAATGTAATTAATTATAGATTATAGTCAGTAACTGTTGACATCTGCGCTTGTCACTGGCTGACCTGTGCTCAGCTGGGACTGGTGGAGGCCAGACTGCAGGATCCCGCGGAGTCTCCTCTGGCTGCGGCATGGGAAAGTCAATAGGCTTGTCCACCTTGAAGCTTTCTAAGGTGTTCATGATGCTCTTCACCTGCTCGTACTCTTCCAGCAGCTCCTGCCTCACCTGGTGTCACCAAGAAACTATACTGAGTCCATGGCTTCAAATTTGCTTCTTTTGTCCTTTTTGGCAAATGTGTGTTTTTTTATGGTTGTTCGAAACCTGCAATATTTGTTTAAGAACTAGGGCACAAATTCACTAGTGGTATTACATTAAATGCATCCATTATTCAACCATACCAGTTTCATTATTTTATTAGGGCAATAGTAATCTAAAAAGAGTAATGAACCATTAAACGGCCATGTAGAGCTTACTTATTCAGAATGAACAAACAGACCTGTTGCCATTTCATCTTAAGTGCAGGGTCCCTGAGAGTGTGGCAGTGCTTGTAAATCTGCTGCATCACTCCCTGGTAGTACACCATAGAAGAGTCATAGTTTCCAAGTAGGGCATACTCCCGCCCCTTCTTGGCATTATCGCAGATCTCTGTTAAATTCATGATGTTACGATGCTGACTCGGACTAGGGCTGAAGCGAGGAAAGATGAAAATGATGTAAGAATAAAGCTAAAGGGTACAATAAAAGCTCAGTTTATACACTAACAGTAAGAAAAGGATTCTCTAGCTATATCGTATATATCCTGCACATTAGTTTCATAGTAAATCGACTCTTAATCGTGTGTCCACACAGTGAAAATAATTTAAATTTTCTATCCATAAATAATACCGTACCACCCTGGTCATCTATTGATCGATGAATATACACTGGGAGTTGTAGTTTAACACTCACATTTTTATGTTCGTTTCAATTAAAGGCTGAATATATAAAACTACACTACCCATCAACCCCTTCGCCGTTTACGCTCCAGATTTAGGCCATAGACGGCAAAAAGGGTTACTTAACTACAGAGTATAAGGTTCCGTTTCATGTAGCTAAATAGTATAGACAAATTTATGAGAGCATATTACGCCGCGTATCTATTCAAACAAAGAAGCATGCACATTTTGCGCTTCTACCTTAATCAAAAGCAGTTATTTCTTGTCGTCGGTGCAGTAGTCCGTTACACAGCAATGTTACCATGGCCGCAGAAAGACGCTGCGGTGTAGAATTACGACACGAAAGGGGCGGAGTGGAGATTTCCCCTTCGATCACAGTACGCTCTCTCCGAGATAAATACTTAAATTGGAGTTATCCCAGTGCTAATTTTTTCCCACTGAGACGAGCGTGAAAACATTGTCATCGGCATGGTAATTCATCGAAAAGTGCACATACACAGCGTCACTACTGATTATATTAATAATCGAATAATCTACCGAATAGTTTCAAGATTTATGAAGAAATAGTTTGTATATAATATAATATAATATGATATAATACAATACAATACAATATAATATAATATATAAATTGCGCGACGTACGACAAAACCCCGGAGGGTCATCATGTTATTGTAGGCCGTAGTCATTCACTCACTGGCTTCGTTCATATTTAAACGAACTAGCGGTTCGGCCCACATAAAAACAATACTGACTTCGACCTTTGGCTTTATTTTAAAATGGCTCCCTTATTTGAAAGTACAGTAATAAAGTGATTGAAAATGTATCACAGTAAAATGCACGTCATTTATTTATGCGCCATTCAGTGGTAGAGCACGCGCAAAAAGATCATCTGCATTTGCAAGATATGCAAGACGTGCTTTTGCGACCTAGTGATCGGTGTTCTGACTGAGGGAAACGAAATTTGAGTCAAACGATTTTTTTGGTTGCTCTTCACTGTATATCTAATCAATTCTTGATTTCCTGCTGTTTATTCTGGAAGCTCCGCTCCATTTTTTGTTGTACAGTGTAATTTTACATCAAATGCTCAAAGTCAGCAAGAGATTTTCCAAATGGCACCGAATATCATACAATGACTGGACAAAGTTTGCTTAAAATCCGATTATATCCAGTATGATTTTTCACTAGTAATTTGGTGGTCTCTGCTTCCACCTAGTGGTTTAACATAGTATGCTAAAAAATTCAAAATTCTAAGTAAATATATTTTTGAAATGTTAAAGATGTAAAGGATACAAAACAGTGAGTTGAAAAAGTAAACATATACTGAGATAGTAAAACATTCTAAGAAAAACGTATAAAATAGAGTAACTACATAAAAATAATATAAAATGCAGGGGTCACAGGATTCTGTCAAGATCACACAAAATAGCTCTACACTTTTCAGAGTACCCCTAGAGATAAGTTAAACTGAACTATATCTGTGCTCAGGGGGAGGGTAGAGGAGAAGTGGTTCTCTGGACAGCAATAAGACATTTGGTTAGGAAGTCTGTCACTCTATGCCTAGGCCAAG
Source organism: Stomatorhinus walkeri (assembly GCA_026784285.1). Classification (NCBI taxonomy): domain Eukaryota; kingdom Metazoa; phylum Chordata; class Actinopteri; order Osteoglossiformes; family Mormyridae; genus Stomatorhinus; species Stomatorhinus walkeri. The sequence goes on from JAODUD010000038.1 coordinate 14,261,701, forward strand.
GAGTTTGGGATGATTGTATTGATCACAGAACTGTAATCGAAGAAAATGCAGCATTGGTTTCCCAGAAGGCAAACCGATCTTGATCCAAGGTGGAAGGATCAATGCTCTTGACGTGAACCATAACCAGCCTCTATAGGAATGTCGTGTGAGTGTACTGAAATAAAAAGTTGGGATTAAAAATCACAAAAGACCAAACAACATCTCACAAAATAAATGAAACATTTCACATACAAGGCAGGTCACACTGCCAAGCCAGCAATACACTGCCCAACTTCCCTCCAGCGTTCAGACGTACGGGTGATGGGTGACCTGCTCCAGACAGGTGTTTCTGCTGCTTGGAGCACTCCAGCTGGTGTCGCTTGGGGTCTCGACCATGTTGGGATGCTTGGACCCCAGTATGTCTGCTCTAAAAATCTAGTTTAAGTTTATATTTTAGTGCTATGTCCACAAATGTATACTTGATGGACAAAAGTATTGGGACACACCTCGTAATCATTTAATTCAGGACCCATTAGCACAGGTTTATAAAAACAGGCTTACAAACATTTGTGAAAGACTGGGTTGGTCTGAAGAGCTCAGTGAATTCAAATGTGGTACTGTCACAGGATGGAACCTTTGCAATAAGTCAGTTTGTGAATTGTTTTTCCTGCTAGATATTCTGCGTTCACTGGCAACTGGTATTATTGCAAAGTGGAAGAGTTTAGTAACAAAAGAAATTCAGCCACGAAGTGGCAGACCATGCAAAGTAACAGAACAGTGTTACCCAGTGCTGAGAGGCATAGTATGTAAAAGATGCCAACGCTCTGTTGGCTCAATAACTGCAGAGTTTCAAACTCCCTCTGGCATTAACCGCAGCACAAAGACTATATGCCGGGAGCTTCATGGAATAGGCTTCCTTGGCTGAGCAGCTGCATGCACTAAGCGCAGTGCCAAGCATCGGATGCAGTGCTGTACTGCATGCAGCCACTGGACACTGAAGCAGTGCAAACATGCTATGTGCAGTGACAAATCACGCTTCTCTGTCTGACAGTCTGATGGATGGTGAGTGCATATTTTTATTTTGCATTTTCTGTAGTTTTGTGGTAATTAGGGAGATGAGTTTCATTTGTTTTTGTTTGATTTTTGTTTTTTTTTAGCTTTTTTAAGTGCCTTACTCCCAAAGTAATTAGTTTGCTTCCTCTTTTTGTCAATATACCTCATTTGTTATTATTGAAATCCACTGACTAATGTGGTATATGGGGCAATTGGGGTTGGAATGAGCCATGTTTTTGAATTCAATGCTTATGGTTCTACACTCAATAGACCAGGATTGTAAGAATTAGCTACAAGGATTAGATGATGAAACTGAAACCCTGGCTGATATAGTGTTTGAGGTTTCATGCCTATATATGTGCAGCCTGGTGGCCAGTCCTCACTGATTGGACGTTCCATCGTAAAAGCAGAGTGTGAAGATTGAATTAGCAGACCATTATCACAGCTGTACATAAAAATTTGGAATCCACACAATAAATTGGGAGACATATAAGAGTTTAAAAGAGAACAAATTTTTAGTGTGCATCTCACTGGTGACCAGGACAGCAAGTCTTTGTGCTGTATTAAGAGCCGCATTACTCAGAGTAATGTCGGCGTACCACCAGGAAGGACAGACCACATCCAGGAGTAATTTTGGAGGGAAGAGGAAGCTGTCTGAAAGGGATGTCCAAGCACTAACCCCGATTGTATCCAAAAGGCATAAAACCACAGCTGCCTAACTCTCTGCAGAATGCGCACCTCAATTCTTTTGTTTCCACCAAAACTGTTCGTTAGGAGATCCACAGGGTCAATATTCATGGTCGGGCAGCTATAGCCAAATCTCAATTCACTCGTACTAGTGCCAAACCTCGGTTTCAATGATACCAGCAGCACAAATATTACACTGTGGACAGTGTGAAAGCTGTATTGTTCTCTAAAGTCCATCTTTACTCTATTTCTCATATCAGAGTCACATTGTGGAGAAGCCCAGACTGCCATCATGCCTACAGCATGGAGCTGGATCAGTGACGGTTTGGGCTGCAGTATGACGTCATTACCTAGGTCCACTACTTGCTCCCGATGGGTGTGTCACTGCCATGGACTATGGAACCATTCTGGAGGATCATGTTCACCCAGTGGTTCAAACATTGCATGCTAAAGGTGGTGCTGTGTATCAGGATGACATTGCACCAATACACACAGCAAGACTGGTGACAGAGTGGTTTGATGAACAGGAAAGTGAAGTTGAACATCTCCCATGGCCTGCACAGATTCCAGATCTGAATACGATTGAGCCACTTTGTGGTGTTTTGGAGGAGGGAGTCAGTACATGATTTCCTTCACCAGCATTATTTAGTGATCTGACCACTGTTCTATAAGAGGAATGGATCAAAATCCCTGTGGCCACTGAGCAGGTCATTAATCTGTCATTCCCCAGATGAATGCTTTATCGGCTGATAAAGGAGGCCCAGCACCATACTAATAAAGCATTATGGTCTAAAACAAAGGAGGCCCAGCACCATACTAATAAAGCATTATGGTCTAAAACAAAGGAGGCCCAGCACCATACTAATAAAGTATCAAGGTGTAAAACAAAGGAGGCCCAGCACCATACTAATAAAGTATCACGGTGTAAAACAAAGGAGGCCCAGCACCATACT
>JAODUD010000038.1:14264472-14282957 GCA_026784285.1 Stomatorhinus walkeri
CCAGCGTCTCCCACACCTCCCTTCTGGCACATAGTTTTGGGATCTTCTTTTATTTGCTATTGATTGTCAGCTGCAGTTTTTGTATTTTATGTACACAAGACAATAAAAATACTGTTCCTAGGCTAGGTCATGTTCCAAGCCCCCATGAGCCTGTACTTGATATGCTTCTGGAAAACTTCAGTTTTTTTATTCAGAATGTCATATTAAGACTTGCATTATGACTTGCAGTTAAAATGAAGAAACACAATACAAGCAGGTTACTAATGTTCCATTTGTTTTAATAAATACTCACGTTACTGTCATTTCATTACAACTATCAATGTTATTGCCAGTCCATTCATGTTAGGTGGCTACACATAATAGCTATAATGAACAATTTCACTGGCAGTGATATAAAATAATACATACTTACTGGCCACGTTATTAGGTACACCTGTTCAACTGCTTATTGAAGCAAATATCTAATCAGCCAATTAGACGTCGGCAGCACTATGCATAACATCATGCAGATGCAGCTCAGTTAATATTCACATCAAACACCAGAATGGGGAGGAAAGGCGGTTCAAATGACTTTGAAAGTGGCATGGTTGCTGGTGCCAGACGGACTGGCCTGAGATTTTCAGAAACTGCTGATATACTGAGATTTTCACACCCGACCGTCTCTAGGGTTCACAGAGAATAGGCTGAAACGAGAAGCGGTTCTCTGGGCAAAAATGCCTTGTTTTTGGCAGAGGTCAGATAAGAATGGCCAGCCTGGTTCAAGCTGATATTAATAACCACTCATTACAACCAGGGTGTGCAGAAGAGCACCTCTGAAAGCGCAACACACTGAACCTCGAAGCAGATGATCTGCAGCAGAGGAGAACCGCACCGGGAATGTGCCCCTCCTGTCAGCTAAGAACTGGAAACTGAGGTTGCAGTGGGCATAGGCTCACTGAAATTTGTGGGGGATGTTTTCTTGGCACACCTTTGGTCCCTTACAACCAATTGAGCATCGTTTAAATGCCACAGCCTACCTGCGTATTGTTGCTGACCATGTCTGTCCCATAATGACCACAGTGTACCCAGCGTCTAATGGCTACTTCCAGCAGAACGATGTGCCATGTCAATTTGTTTACTGAACTCAAATGACCTCCCCAGTCACTAGATCTGAATCCAACAGAATGCTTATGGAATATTGTGGAATTTGCATCATCAAGGTGCAGCCAACAAATCTGCAGCAAGTGTGTGATGCTGCCAACTCAACATGGATCAAAATCTCTGAGAAACGTTGAATCTTTGCCATGAAGAATTAATGTAGTTCTTAAAGGAAAAATGGTTACTAACCCAGTACTAGCAAGCTGTACCTAATAATGTGGCCAACAGATTCTCTGTTGAAGCGCATATCTTTTTATAATATATAATATTTTTGTCAACATTTATAAATTCTTTTCATGGCAGCTTATATATATTTCATGATTATCTTTTTTCCTATTAATTCAATGGATACTACTAGAGATTCCACATACCAAGCTATCTATACGCTTTTGGCAAAGACCAAAAATTCTACTCTCATGTCACGTCAGACAAACAGGAGAGGGACACTATTTGTAAAATAAAACATTAAATTTGATATTGCAGGCACACTGAAACATTACCTCTCAAAGCATTTTAATGCAGACGACTTAAGAACCTCTTTTCATTAGCGCAGGAATTCTTCCCAAGTGTCATCTATTGTTAATGATCTTTTTATAGTCAGGAGGGAAAACGTGTATTAATATATGCCGTAATGACTAATATACTCAGTGTTCCACTTGATACAAAATCCACCTTAATATTTGTGTGCAGTAAATAATACCTAAGGGAAATTAATACCTAAGAGTACTGAACTGCTTTGTTGAGTTTAGAAAGAGGCAATGGTTGACTGTGGGAACCTGAAAATTTGTATACTGAGAGAAATTTGGATCTAAAGACATTTTCAAATGTCCAGTGACACCTGTAACTGGAAAATTTCACATTCAATTTAATTAGACACAAATTAGACCCAAATGAATTACAGATGCCATCTTTATGATAGCAGAGCTGCTAACTTTGATCAGCTGGCTGAAGTGAGAGTTTCACGTGGCGAGTCTGCACATACATGCACCCACATTTACATGCATGTAACAGTTTCTTTACCTTGTAAATAGTCCGTATGTTAATACCAGTCTGTAGGTTTACAATGGAATAATACAGATTTGCTGTAAGATTTCCGTGAGTTTGAGCCTTATTCTTGAGGGCTGACAACCTTGTGATAGAATAGGCAGACCCTGATCAATAAATTACTTTGGCTATAGTTGGCTATATCAAATTATACAAAATGCTTGTGCATATAATAGGTTTTATGTATTTTAATACCACGGGACTTAATGAAGAGAAAGTCAAACCACTCTGTGATATCACAGAGCCTTCATACTGGAGTCAGCCTGCAGATTCATGCATTCAGGCATTGCAACTCCACAAAAAGAGACAAAGCTGTCTTTGAAATGTTACTGACTGAGCTCCTGGCAATAATGACTAAATAAGTTACTAAACTGATAGAATAAGTCAGGGGCGTTTCTAGCTATTGAAAAAAATCAAGGGCTAAGTCAAGTTTACCCGGGGCTTGGTTTTCTTTCTGATGCAAGATTGTTATCGGGTTAAAATACTCGTGGCTATAGTCCCGAATGACCAGGCCTAACGACGCCCAATGAATGAGTCACTGCGTGGGGACACCGTAAATTGGGGGAAAGTTAGGACGATTCCAAGGGGCCCTGAGAGACTGCAGCCCTAAAAAATTTGGAACATAATCTGACTGATCTGGGCTGGGGGCCCAATATAATATGCTGTAATGGGGCCCAACATCATTCTCTACAGCCCTAACCCTGCACACTAATTCTGAAATCTCTCAGTTTAAACTTAGTACATAAATGATTTCCATGGTCTTGGATGGACCTGAAATGAAAAGTCAAAACCGGAAACAGAACTTAGCATTTAAAGGTTCACAGCTACTAAGCAGATACTTACAAGTCTCACCATTTAACACAGACATGTCCTATCCAAGGAATCTTGGTTTAAAACACCACAGATCAAAAGACAATGATTAACAATGTCCCACATTTATTCACAAGAACATTATTGTCGGTTACCTAACTTTAGCAAGCAGCCCATCAGACAAAAACATAAAATTAACATAAAATAACGATTTGCGATTATATTTTGTAAATATATGACCTTGAGACAACATTTGGTTCACCTCACCGTTATGTTTAGTAGTTAATGTATCTGCCGCGGCGAAAATCTGCCCGTCTGTGTCCCTTCCTGAACCATTTAATGTTTCACCGCAAGCCACCAGCAACGCCTTCTGAATGCAGCGTGTAGGGTCCCCTGCCGGCTGCTCAGTCCCATGTCGCGGGGGTGGGGTGACCAGCCGCCGGCCCAGTTTACCTCGCAGCTGCTGCGTACCATCTGGATCTCCGCGCTGCAAACGTGATCTGCGCAGCTCGTCTCCCACGGTCCTATCTACTGCTCCGACTGCACTGAAATCGGTCGTTTTCATTTTCATGTTCTTAGGCAGATAAGAAGATAGGAATGCATAAGGAGAAATATATAACTTTTAAATGGGTTTTAAAATCCCATGTTGTCAAAGTCCAAGTAACAATGTCTGTATAACATTGCAAGCACACGTGGTTTTCATCAGGAGCGATACATCAGCCCACAGACAGGCAAGTGGAAGGATCGGGCCGTTTCGCTTTGCTTCGTATATCACCTTAACATTTTATTCGTAGGGCCGACTTTTAACACAGATACACAAAATACTATTATTCTATATTTCCCACGGTATATTTTTACTTTGCAGCAAGCGTCGTGGATAGTAGGCTACATACACTAAAATGTCTTTTGGATCAAAAACACATTTTGGGAAACTAGGAACAGCAAAGAGTCTTAGCCTGCGTTTTGTTAAAATAGCGAAATTTAGTTAATGGTGCCTGAAACGCCATTTTCATAACCGCAAGTGACAAAACTATCCTTCATAAAAGGAACTGAACAGAGCTGCACAATGTTGTATCAAGTACCATTAATGTACCAAAATAGTGTGGAACTTTATATGAGTAACATTAGACGTCATGGCAAAAGCAATAGGGCCTACATTCTGTTTTTATTTGTACATTTATAATTATAATACAAAAAACTTTTAGGTTCGTGGAGAATAGCGTACACTGTTTATTTTTTTCCTTCAATTTAATCCCAGATATGCAGTTTCACGCCAACAATTGTGGGAGGAATCACCACTAGGTGGCGTTTTGTGTGTCGATCATTGTGTAATTTGTTAAAATGAACAGCAGGTGGCTCCGATTAGGAACGATTCATAGGTATGTAAGGACTCGGGGGTTGGTGGTTCGGGGCCTTTTTTTCTACGAATTTCTTAAGGCCCTTGCAGCTTGCGAGAACAAGAACTGACAGGGGGAAATCATGCACCCGGACCGCCACATGTTGTTTCTATGTTGTCTTAATACACCGCGTTTTAATTTGAAAATGATATTGTTTTTCACTTCATTAATTTGTAAACGTACGCATGTGTACTGTACCATACTCGTTTATGTTGTGGGAATTTAAACAATTCTCGTGCTTATACTTCCCATCTCTGTTACTCGTAACTCATACTCTTAACTCAGTAACTCATACATTCAGCCCATCTTAGCTGACTTTTAACCAATTTGTAAGCGCGGAACAAAAAACGAATTATGCTGTTATATAAACCGACCGTGAGGAGTAGGCTTCGTAAGAAAAAATCACTCATTCACCTCTTTTAATCTGCAGCAGTAAGTGTTAGATGTTGTATTATTGTAGTTCAATGTGGCGTTCTAGCTGTATTTAAAACCAGCACAGACTGCATCTTAATATACCACTGACATGACGCACGTGTCCAATACAGACACAAAGCAGAACCACTCTAACAGTCCAAGCCCTTGTAATTCACCTGCAATATATATATATATATATATATATATATATATATATACACAAACATGTTTTTCCAGCTCCTGTGGCACATGTGGTCCTGTCAAGGTTCATCGGTGGACCAGTTATCCATCCATCTTCTAACTGATTATTTTAGACAGTGTTGTAGGGGGATCCAAAGTCTATGCCAGGCAGTATAGGACAAAAAGCCTTGGTACCCCTTTGACGGGATCCCAGTCCATTTTGAGGTTGACACACACAGCACTATCCCCAGTGCGTCTTCCTGGACCTTAGGAAAGTTGCTATTTTCCCCCAAGTAACTGTGGGATGTTTGAGATCCAGTCAGCTGGTTGTTTGCTAAATTATGCTTAGGACATACAGTGTAAGTAAATTACAATAGCATGTGTAATTTTTTTGGGGGGGGGATTTTTCACACTACAGTTTTATTGTAGAACAGTTAAATTAAAAACATAGATCACTTTTGATGTGGAAACTGGCACCGACAGAGAAGCCACTGACTAACCCAAACTTGTTAGAGAACATGAGCAGGTAGGAGAGACCCAAATGGGTTGGGGTTTACACTTCTGCACTGGTAGAGAAAAAGCCAACTAATAAGGTAACAAATGTGCCCGTGACTCACAACCCTCTCTTACAGAGTGCTGCTTGTCCAGCGGACTGAAAGGCCTGGCTACAGTGGGAGAGGAGGGGTGGTGGGGCTGCTCACACTGCTGTGTATCTGCACATCCCTGTATCTGCACATCCCTATTCATTTGCAGGCCAACACTAAAAGCCAGCCACATGCAGCCACCGCTTACAGCTTAGCGTGATCTGAATTACAGCATCTGCAGTTCACAGGCTCTGCAATCTTTTTCGTAGAAAAAAAAACAACCCAGGAACAGCGCATTTGATGCTTCTCCAGACTGATGGTGCATCTGGTCACACGACAGCAGTCACTTGGCATTGTATCACTACAGCTACATCGCATTAAGTGTACGACTAGTCATATACAGCATAATAAAAATACCAGATAAGCATATGTGGCCACATATGGTTGGTTTACGATGCTCAGTAGATGGAACTGGAGGCCAAAACAAAACCTTTTTATATAAAAAGGGTTTATTTACTTCAGAAGCATTTCAGAATGTCAACAAAAACAGCCGCATTTTTTTTTTAATTATTCTTGCAATTACAGAGTGGTATTCAAAGTACAGTAAAAGAATCTTATGATACGGCAAATTTTAAGATAATACATAAAAAAAATTAAACACACAAATACATCAGGAAAAAGAATGACTACCTCACGGGGGGGGGGTAGGATGTGCTGGGCACCACTATGAAAGCCCACCATCTCCACACCAGTTTACAAGCCCCTTAAGCTGTACTCGGCAGGGATTGGGGCTCAACTACCACTGGAAAATTAAAAAAAAAAAAAAAGAGAGAGAAGGAAAATGAGGGATGACACTTTGTAGTGTTAACTATACAAAAGAAGAGTAGAGAGAAAGAGGAAAAAAAACCAACTGTACAGCTTAAAAACATCATATACACAGCCTTATTTTTTCCATTTTTCTTTTTAAAGTGAAGTGTGTACAGGGGGTTAAATGCTTTATAAACAGGTAATCTAAGCTCCGGACGTAACAAATTTATTCGTCATCATCGTCCTCGTCCTCCTCCTCGTCCTCCTCCTCGTCGTCGTCATCATCGTCGTCGTCGTCATCGTCGTCGTCCTTCTTCTTCTTGGCCTTCTCCAGCTTGGCGGGGGCCTTCTTCGGTCCCCCGTCGGGCTTGCCCTTGGCACGGTAAGCCGCGATGTCCTTTGGGAGGTAAGAGCAGACACACTCAGGATTCTGGTGCCCCTAGTGTCCCTTACATAGAACTTCTGACAGTCACCTGTTAATGCCCCACAAGAAACGGCACCACCCAGGAAGGTACAACCACATTAGTGAAATCTGGTTTCACATAGAACTTGTTCTTTAAGTGTCAAAGGTTGCTCTTAAACCAATCAAGTCTTACACTCTCAACACAAACTCACTTTCTCATATTTCTCCTTCAGCTTGGCTGCCTTCTTCTCATATGGCTGCTTGTCTTCTGCAGAGGTGCTGTTCCACATCTCCCCCAGCTTCTTGGCCACATCACCAATGGACATGCCAGGGGATTCTGCTTTCACTTTTGGGCGGAATTCAGAGCAGAAAATGAAGAAAGCCGACCTGGAAAACATCGGTAAAACTCAGTCAATCGACAAACTCTAAAAATGTATGGAGGTTTAGTCAAAAGGCTCCAAACAAGTGCTTACGGGGGTCGTTTGGGGGCGTTGGGGTCCTTAAATCTCTTCTTCTTCTCACCCTTGGGGGGAACATAGTTCTTCATCTCCCTCTCATAACGTGCCTTATCAAGTTTGGCCAGGTCTTCAAACTTGCCCTTTTCTTTGGCAGACATGGTCTGGAGAATAATAGGTTAAGTACAACAAATTCCAGTTTCTATATTATAGCTTTAATTTGTTATGATGACCTTATGAACCAAATTCCCTTATTGATATCCTTTACTGGAAAATACCCATAAAACGAATTCAGATAATAGTTTAATTCCCCTACCTTCCACCTCTCGGAACACTTCTTGGAGAACTCAGAAAAGTTGACAGAAGCTTCAGGGTGCTTCTTCTTATGTTCCTCCCGGCAAGTTTGCACAAAGTAGGCATAAGAGGACATCTTGCCTCTTGGCTTCGTTGGATCTTTACCCATCTTGCTCGGAGTAACTACAGAAATGAAGGCAGAAAGTATAGTAAGATCACCCAGCGCTTGCCGTAGAGCGCATCCAGGAGCGCGCTACGCCGCGACCGCAAGCGCCCAAGTCAGCGGGGAGCGCAATGGAACAAACGCCCGGCTGCAGCCCATCCTTCATCGCGCCTGCTTCCTTGTAGCCCTCTCGCCTCCGGGACAGGACGGGGGGAAAAAACCGCTTTAAAACGCAGCTCCCTGACTAAACATGTCCGGTTCTTAAGTTGCTGGTAAACAATGAGTAAATGTCCCCGTCTTCATGCGGGGCGGGGGGGTGTTGTCCGAAACTGGTCCGTCATATAGGACAAGTCCGACAATATGTAACGGGAAACTAAAAAATAATAAAACGTCTTAATTCCTTTAATGTTAATTATCGACACCAAAATAATGACACCCACATCCAGTTTTATATGCTACAGGATGTTGTTTAGAAAGCGAAGCTTTTAATACTCGCGAAATGCCTGCGAAAATCACCACTACACTTTAAAAAACAAAAGTACTTCGCCCCTGTTCAAAGTTAGTCAAGTTCATATCTTTTAGTATCATCGTCGGTTTTATTTTAACCTAGAAATGAAAAACTGGAAAAACCGTAAAAAAATAAAATGCCTTTAATATTGTAAATTGTGTCATCGGTCAACTTTATTTAAATAATTGCGTTTAAAAGAATACATCGGAAAACATTTAAAATTAAAAAGAAAATTAAAGGCAAGAAAAAGGCTCAAAAACGCGTAAAATGCAATTCTATAGATAATAGGAGCATTCCTAAAAACACGTATATCATAAGGTTAATTTTCCCATTTCCAGCGTATTCCCCACTAAATAGCAGGTCTTTCGCCGTATATTCACAACTAGCAATGGCGCATAGACTCTCGTTGAGGAAAAGGAGGTCAACAACGACGGCAATATTTCTTCTTCCATTTTGTGAGAAAGCCTTCTTCATGAAAGAAAGTCCCCTTCAAATGTCTCCACCCGCCTTCCTGCTCGATTTTTTAACTCGACAAATATGTTTGTGCAGCCCGTCTTCCTGGCTGATTCTTCCCTTCGGTGATTCCTATGCACTCGCCCCGGTGTATAGCAATACAGTGGGTCTGCACTGTGTCTATGCGAGGCTCGCATTGAGTTAGTTGCCTATGAGCTCGGAATGGCCGCTTGTCTTCATCCACTAACACGGAGAATATGGCTCCTTCTCTTTGTGTCGGCGACGCACAGCCATTTCACTGCGTGCAATAGAGGGCAGACCGACCGGGGACCCCCACCTCTCTTTCGACTGGGATTCGGAGCCCTAAACGGCGTCGGAAAAATACCGAAAAAGCAGCATTTGAAAGAGGAGAGATGGAACTACTATTTTCCGGCGCCGAATATTATACTCTTAAGTCGATTTTAGGAGAAAACGCGGTTTTAAAAAGTTGCACCTAACTGCGCTGGCGTAGCAGGCTGCCTGACTGGCTCAGCCTTGTTTCCTATGCGAGTACAGTCAGCCATTACAGTAAAGCATAGGATCCTTTGGTCATTTTTTAACCGCGATCTCTTTTCTCCCGATTAAAATAACTATACAGACAAAGCATTTTTTGCAGCTTTTTTCCTTATCTGATTTTTCAGACAGACATTTCTGGAGGTCCCAAGTCTTCCACATGACAGGCTCGTCGGTCTAGCAATGCGCTGCAATGGCTATGTTATGCCACGGACCTTGTTTGTACGCAATTCAGGTGTCCGCTTAACGTTTGGATTTTTAAATCGCATAACTGGACGTGTGTTTTTCAGGAAAAGTCATTTTGAATGCCAACTAACAATTAAACAAATTATTTGCATTAAGGAAAAACATCGGTCGCCGTGTGAAATGTAACAGCGGCATTTTTCTTTTTTATATTTTGACAATGAGTGGCTAATGCTCGGTAGCGATTAAATACTACTGCCTATTTCTGACGTTTCGATATAAAGGAAAAAAATACAACTCCCAAAAATACGACAACAGGAACGCGTTTTTAATATCCCTTTTCTAAAGAAAAGCATTCGCTTTTTTTATTTTACTTACCTACACTTTCAAATGTCGGTGCATGATACTTACCGAAGGCTGCCGCTGTATCTCAATGTACTGCAATGGCTGTGTGTGGGAGCGATAGCGATACGCAGTCTCCTCACTCAGTCCTCAGCTCTGTAACATTACTCTCGCAGGGGCTCGACTACCATTGGCTACCGCCAAGTCACCGCCCCAGCTGATTCGTCCCTGGCTTTCCATTGTCCTAATCAGCGCTACGACGCGATTGGCTCTCCCAGAATAAACGTCAGCAAAGTTTTAAATGGCGCGTTTATACAAATAATGTTCCAGACTTGAGCTTCAGGCGGGCTGCTGCTAGATACTGTACTGTATTTGCTATAGTACTAAGTTCTGTGTCTTCCACGAAGGGTATTGAATGAATGAGATTGTATGGAGCGCTATAGAGGACAGGGAAATAGTACGTGGATGCTCTTTCCGCGGCCGTGTTGGATACCTTACACCCTCAAACTGCTCACTGGCATATTCTCCATGGTCAGTGTCATATTTATTTGCAAATAATTGCATTTTCGTTCCAGTGAAAATTAATACGTCGCGTTTGATTCTTTGGCCGACATTTGTGCGCTTGCTTGTCCGGTGGTTATCCCACGTTCCGAAGAAGAACTGGGACGATGAAAACGTTGAATGTAGATCAAAGCAAGTCACCCACACACTTTGGGTTATTTCCGAATGACTTGCTATTGTTACAGGGGCTGCTTGTCTGGCAGGTGGGTAAGTGTAAGCCCCCTTTCGGATGCACTGAACTATTGAAGGGCAGCATTCTGTCCACCGTTCCGGTTAAGCTAACAGGCAGAAATCTGTAGTTCGTTAGACATCACGTAGAAACGTTTGTATATGTAATAAGCACCTGGCTTGGCCTGATTTTGATAATGCTCTTCGACAATTGAGGACCCGGTAATTCAGATCATCGCTACTACCAATGATGATCTCGTGTTTTTGAGAGAATTAAAGTGGCTATATGGTTATTTTTAAATTATTGTATTCCTACTTCATTTTATCTATCGTTTATCCAGATTGTGTTATGCATATTGCCACCGAAACGACCGTAGTTAAAGCCGCGAAATCGCTAAGAAATCGATGTTGTCCGAAGTCCCTCTGGGCCCAAAAACAATAATTAACTCGATCACCACTCCGCATCCTGTAAATAGTATTGACTTCTGAGATGAGCTGTGTTTCAAAGCGCGATGATAAGCGCTCTACGGACAGTAATGAAAGTACCCTCTTCGATTCAAGCCAGCAGGCGGCATATCGTTTTTTTAATCTTCGAGGATGTAGGACAAAAAAAGTTTTTGTGTTCGATGTGGATACAGCGGCATTACGAAGCGCTGTCTCGCTCGGCGCGCCAGCTCACGCGGAGGGCGGTATTTTCCCGGGAAATCGGCGAGGGTTTCGCGGAGCAGGCGGGCCCCCGATGCACTGCGCGCCCTACAGTCCTGTTTGTGTACGCAACACGTCACGTAAAGCCAGCCACCAGCCTCTGCAAAACATTGGCAATGCAGGTGGTGTATTAAAGCAAAGAAATCTATCCAAAATGAGAGACTAATTCGGTTAGTTTTAAGAAGTTTCTCATAAATGCTAACGTAGCTATCTTGATTTTAGTGTGTGGCCTAAATGATCACTCTGAATGGTAGTAGATTAAAAAAAACTGTAGACAATTTATAATTTTGAGACTACCAAAATTTGTTCAAAGCTTCGGTGCTAACAAAGGCTTGTTTTTGCTCTTTTATATTATGATGACATGAAAACTATTACCTTATAATGAGATCTGCCTATCGTATAGCCACCTATAACGAATAACTATTTACTATATTTGATATATAATTAAGTGTTATTCTGTTAAAATAATTATTATAGAAATCATAATCTAGAGTAAATGAAAGATTACTCCTTTGTAAGCATTCATGATGTGGCCTTGTAAAGATACAGTATATCTTGTGAAGAGCCACATCACTAGATTATGGCTTAAACCCATGTAAAGCAGAGATAACTAAAACGTTCTTTTGGATATCTGAGAAAACGCTTGGATATTTTAAGAACAATTCGTATAGGCTTAATAAAAGCATATAGGCCAGGTTACTGTCATGGCAGGGATGTTGATCTTGGATATTCTACCCGCAGTGTATGGTCATGTGTGCGGTCATGTATATGATATATTGTGGGGACTAAATATCCCCCCTTCCATTTGAAGTGGGTGAACATGCTGAGTTTATCATGATCTAGGAGAATACTAAAAGGTGTCAAGGGAAATTTTTGATTTATAAATTCTTTGTAAAATGACATCAATAACAATTTGTATAGTTTTAAAAGGATGCATTTCAAGAAATATTTTCTTTTGTAGGGACTGTTGTAATAAAGTTTATTTCCCCAACAGGCATTTTGTGTTACTGACTTTGGATCTCTGTATGAAAGCCCCCCCTCCCTGCGGGTCATGACTTTCGCTTGGTGGAGGGTTTATGCTTTAATGGTCCACAGAGTGATGTCTACTCAGGCTTGTGCTCCTGGTCAGACCTCCCTTGGCCACCAGGTGCATGGTGGCCAGTCCACCTGCTTAACCCAGCCAGGCTCACTTAGAAAAGGCTACTTGTAGCCATCTAGTTGGCTCATCACCTGCAAGATGAAAGGTGGGAGTCAGGTCACAGTGCCATCTTGGGGGTTGGTATTAGTAGGAAGGACCCAGACAGGTTAAACCCTGCCATTAAACACTGGCTTTGGGACAATGGAAAGTTATCTGGAAGATGACTGAAATAGTATAGGAAGGTATGGACTACATATAGAAGGTCCTGTGTAATGCACAGTTGTGGGGTCTGGAACCAGGCCTCTTGATCATGGATGGCGTGTCCTATCCTGGAGATCCCAATGGTGAAAGATCTCAAGTTGATGTGGGGATACAAACTGGTCCTAGCATTTGGACTTTTTCCTGGCAGATAAGAGGGTTGCCTCTATATCACTGCAAGGTGCAGAGAGGAAAACTGATCGTTGTTTGCATTTTTGCACTGAACAGCTGTTGTGTACCCAGCCTTCTTAGAGAAAATGGGAAAAGTGCCCCTTAAGGACTCCGCACTCCTGCCAGAAGGCTTCAGTGCTTATTCTGTGCAAGCAATTGTTTCGACAAAAGGATTTTCATAAATATGCATGGCACCAGAGTATCTTAGGCCGAAGGACAG
The DNA here is from genome assembly GCA_026784285.1 of Stomatorhinus walkeri. Lineage (NCBI taxonomy): Eukaryota > Metazoa > Chordata > Actinopteri > Osteoglossiformes > Mormyridae > Stomatorhinus > Stomatorhinus walkeri. The sequence goes on from JAODUD010000038.1 coordinate 14,277,420, forward strand.
TGATCGTTGTGTCATTCGACTCGAGGTTGTGTGTTTTGGACACTTGGGTAGAGAGAGGGACAGAGCTATCAACCAACCATCATATAGCCATAAGATGGATTCAGTGCAAAGAGAGGAGTACCTCGAAAATGGACATAAGTTTTACTGTGTTTACCCAGGCAAACAGTTAGGGTTTGCTGGGATTATCAAGCTAGAGCTTCTGTGTAAGATGAATTCAACTCACACTTATAGGAAAACTTCTCCTGCTTGCCAAGTAAGGTCGAAGGCATTAGCTCTAAATGGACCATGTTCAAGGCGTCAGTCTTTGCAGCAGCTGCAAAGCGTTGTGACTGAAAGGCAGTTGGTGCCCTAGGGCTCAGTCTGAAGAAAGCCCTTGGGGCAGTGCTTTCATGGGGGTCTCTTGAGGTGGCTGAAAGGTACCAACTGGCTAGAAAAGCCTCAGTGGAGGCAGTCAGCAAAAGTTTATGGTCTCCCCAGTGAAGAAGTGGGACCTTGCTCAGGCTGTGTTCAGCTAGGGTGAAGTGCTGACCAACTCTGTGGATAGAACACATTGAGAAGATACATCCTCTCACCAAGAGGCAGTGTTGAAAACATCTGTTTGATCAGAATGCATGAATGCAGTAAGAGTTGTATCCTCATCCTACACATAAAATCAAATCTGTTTAGAGTGAATGTTGGCTTCCAACATGGGTGGATCCTGTTTCCAGTCCTATTTGCTGTTATGGACAGGATAACAAGGCACAGCTGTGGCTGCAAGGGCATTCAGTGTGGGGGATAGAAGTAAAATGCCTGCCATTTGAATATGATATGCTTTCAGCCTGATCTGACCAGTGAAACGGCAGGATTGAGAGCAGGACTGTATCCTGGCAAGGGCAAGATGGGCAATCGCCCAGGATGGCATCTTCTGAGGGGGCACTGACCGCCAATCGACAACTTTTACTGCCACCCCCCCTCCCCCCAACCCAGAACAGGCTTTGTTCCACCACAGTGGAATTAGGCAGTGAAGTTTGCCAGGTGTATTTGTGTGTGTATGGGGGGGTGCCAAGCAGTGAAGCCTGCCTAAGATCTTCAACCAGCACTGGATGAGAGCGAGCATCACTGAATCCGAGGCCATGGTACTCCCTTTGAGAAGAGTGGATTGCTTAATTCAGGCATGGAGGGAGAGTCGGCCCTAATTTAAAGTGTTATAGTGCCTTGGTAGCTTGTTCAGGACTGACATTAAAGGGGAATGTGCGGTTGACAGGTGACAGGCAGATTGGTTTGGTGATGACAGTTTTGCAGGTACCTAGGAGATATGTGGTGATGAAGCAAGAGTTAAGTCCTATAAAACAAGGCTGGGAGTTTACTGGTCAAAGTGCATGCCTGTCCTCACCTACGGTCATGAGCTGTGGGTATTGAGTAATAGAACAGTGTTGTACCAAAAATGAATTTTCCCTGTAGATATTAGACCTTCCAGGTGGCTTAGTAACATCTACCGATCACCCAAAATGAGCTAGGATCTCTGACTCAGCGGCGTAGGAGAACGCTGGTTATTGGAGGGGACACAACGTAATTTAAATTTAACGGTCGATTTATTGGGCGGATGGAGGTGAATGAGTCCATATTAAAAATTGGGGGGTGGGTTCATGTTCTCTAAGGTTCCTATGCCCCTGATCTTTTGCCATGGAAAATGAAATCAGGTCTGACCTGCTCTGCATGCTACCACATGCTACCACCATGACCTTCACTATGAGGAATAAGGTGAATCAGAGATAAGTATAGGAGCACAACAAGAGCAACTAGCCATGCAGATAGAACGTACATCTTTGTCTTCTGGCTTGTATATCAAGATGTATGTGTTTGTGAAATATGGTAGAATCACTTCCTTTGTTCCCTCAAACAAGGTTATTCCTATACCTCCATTTACAGTTTTTCTAAGATTTAACAGCATAATTTGTTTATTGAATATGTATGGCATAACAATAAATTCAAGAAATGTAATCTTTAAGATTTAACATTAATAGAGTTGTGCTAAATTTTGACCTTCAAAAAATATCACTGCAAATATTCATAATGGTGAAATTTTGTTCTTGTGCTTTATACAGAATTCACGCTTAATGTAGATTTTATTTAATGGGTCTTGCCTGTGAACCTCTAAATAGATAAAATCAGCTAGACCCAAGGGTGCTGAGGAGCATGAAAACCACAGCAGGTTCAAGGGGCCCAGCATTTCACACGGGCCCTTGAATACATAAACTCATACATAAAATTTGGCGACCTGGGGCCCAAGGTGACATTTTGTCAGGGGCCCCAGAATTTGTAGGTAGGCAAATATTCAGGTTTTGGGGATGAAGGACAAGGCTTTGCTCTGTAACAGAAAGGTATTAATAATTAAGTAGTTTTCATGTCTACTCTAAAGTTGACGAGGAGTGTTTGCAACTCCAAGGATGTTTTATCTCTGAAAAACTCTGAGGATGCTAAGTAATGTGAATGAGCTGAAGAGGATAGGCTGATTACATCGTGGAGGGCCTACAACTCAAACCCGCCAGCCTTTGGTACGCCACAATAATCTGATCCAAGCTATGGCTGACAGGAGGAACGGAAAACATTCTGGATTAATTGGACTAGTCCTGTAAGCACAAGAAGGGTGGCCAAGGGTTTACAAATTCTATGCAGAGTGATGATTAATGTCCAGTGAGGAGGCTAACCTAGAAGGGGCTGCGGGGAAGAATCGTCTACAAGAACAAATCGTTGGATCTATGTGGTTAGGAGAAGCTGGTCGTTCTGGCCGATGGCCAAGTTCTCTGAATCTGGAAGGTCCATTGCTTCCTCTCCAGGGAGCGATTAAGGTGTAGAATCTAACAGCAACATGAAGAAGCTTAATTCTGGGGAAATTTTGGTCTGTCCTGGTGGTTATAATACGGACCATAAGAAAAAGAGAGAGAGAGAGACACTGTATTATTACAACAGCAGGAACAAAAGAGCAGTTGTGCATACCCAGGCAGTTAATTTAAGTATGGAAACGAGGTCTGAGCACAAAGCCCTAGCCACACATAAGGCATAAAGGGGATTGCATGTTGTCTAGTCTGTGAAATGCATTCATCTCTGCATTGGGATCCTGTGTTATGGCAACCTATGCACAGTAATTTGTTTCCTTGACTGACAGAGCCTAGCTATAAGAGCACCTTAAATTCATTAATAATACAGGCACACATGCCGCCGTAAATGTTCTAATCCTACTAACAACAATAAACTGAAAATGGACGGTAAATAGGCGACTAACACCGGACTGTGTCTGGCTCATTATGTCTGTGTAGGTGTGTGTATCTGTGTTTGCAAGTGAGAGGACTCAGCAAATGAGAGACTATTAATGAGGAGCAGCAGGTCCCTGGGAAAATTATGCTAATATATTTCTGCAAGAAAATGGACAACAGCAGATACAGCAGGGGCCAGAGGAGGGGGAGGGGTACGGGGGGGGTGTGGATGGTGTCCTTATTGTCTTCTACGACGACATGGAACAGAAACGCCTTGACGAAGAAGGTGTACACCTCTGCATTTTGCCTACGGCTTATGATGAAAAGCGAACAAGTATAGCAATGTGTTAATTTAAATGGCATAACATATTAAGCAAAAACTAATGTAGCAACGGATATCTACACCATCCTTAACATCCATGTATCGTAATTAATATTTTTAATTATACCTAATTACGGCAAAAGCTAAAATACACAGATCCTTACTATAGTTTTAATGTACGATATATTGTATAGTAATTGCAAAACAGTTTCATAATACTATATGTAGTACAAAACAAAGAAATCATATCATTGTGTTTTCATTGACCAAACCGCTCTAGCTAATAATGTGACAGACCAGTGACATATGTATTCTTCGGAAATTTCGCGTCCTTTATTTTCCTTTTCTTACTGTGTGTCTTGGTGTTAAATCGGGAAATGCGGCATTGTTTCAATACGGACGGAAACGCCACGGACCCTTTTCTTGTGCCGTGAGTTTTCTAGGGGAAGATAATTGCTGCAACACAGTCGGAAGTCCAACGTTCGGTGCGCGACAGGCGGCACATGGAAGCCGGGCGGTTTGTTTCGAACTGAATTGGGGAAGGATTTATCATTAAATGTCCTGGTACTTGGTAACCGATAAACATTATAGAGGGAGGTAAGTAAATTAGTCTTGAAATTGGTAATAATCCAGGCGAGTCCGGAAACTGCTTCGTGGATAAGCGTTGAAGATTATAAAACTTTTCCTAGCGAAACAGCCGTTGGCTTTGACAACTATGCATTAGATGTCGAGTTAAGTTGTTGAGGTCTTAAGTAAAATCCGTATGCTCGCTACTTATTTAGCATTTGTACGTTTTTATCTGTATGGTGGTCCAGCTGTTGCCGACGCGTCAGTAATCCGTCGTAGCCCAGCAGTTTAGAGTCCTTAAGGGGGTGGTTACACAAGTGAGGGCCCTTTTGAAGACCCGATTGCGCTACGTCTGATTTTACGAATGAATCCAGGCGTTGGTCTCGCGTGTTGCATTGTTTCGATGACATTGCTGGATGTGTAGTAAAGCAGTACAGCATCGTCCTAGTGGGTGTGAATAACACGCGTGATTTGAAGCTGAATTGTGTGTTTTGTCTTGCAGCACGTTTGCCTGGTTCCCCGCAGTACTCCGGTGAAATGGTAATGTTTAGCATGTGGCCGAGGACTGCGTCGGACCCGAAGATCGGCAGTGATTTCCCAATGAGTGGTGAAGGCACTGGTTTAGGGGTACCTGCCCCAGCACTGGCGGGGTATTTGGGAAAAGTCAGTTGAACTCAAGTTCTCTCCACCTGTCACTTGTGCAAAGCTGTTTTGGAAACACTAAAATTATAGATTATTGCACCTATATACATTTTAATTGGACCTGGATTGCTTTAAAATGGGAAACGTCAAGTTTGAATTGAAAACGGAAATCTATGGTTTTAAAAAGGCGAAAGATCTATTACCACGTGTGCTCATTTTAGCTATCTTAAAACGGTAGTATTTTAAGTCCAGCCTCATTTTGCAATGTCTTTTAATGTAAACATAAAGAAATGTTTCTTATGTTCAGTTGCTTCCTCCTGTTTCTATGATGTATTTTATTTTTATATTTATTTTATTATTTTTAGAACATACAACTGTTGAAACTCATACAAAGTGTAAACATGAACTGGATAAATGGGTAGGCTGCAGTGCTGCCTTTCCCACCCCGTTTCTCTGCTGTGACATGACAGCTTTTTTGCCCCCAGCTCCCAGACTCCTGCCCCTGGTGTGCTGCCAGAGGAGAAATCCACATGCTCCGCACTTACCGCACCAGCCTCCAGGAGTCAGTAACGCTCTGCCCCAACCCACAGGTCAGTTGCACAACTTTCCTCAGAAATATGAGAGAAAAATTTAATTGACCTTTATTGTTTCATTAATTGCCACCATGATACCTCTCTGTACCTATACTTTAACAGTGTTTGGCCCCTGGGGGGTGGGCTCCCCCTTTGAGTCTGGTCCCTCCCAAGGTTTCTTCCTTCTCGGGAGTTTTTCCTT
>JAODUD010000038.1:14286781-14299521 GCA_026784285.1 Stomatorhinus walkeri
CACCACCGCGCAGTGTACAGATGTTGTATGAGACACCACCGCGCAGTGTACAGATGTTGTATGAGACACAACCGCGCAGTGTACAGATGTTGTATGAGACACAACCGCGCGGTGTACAGATGTTGCACATGTCATACAGGACTTAAACATCCGTTTTTATTACGCGCCGATGAGCTACTGTCATGTCAACACGGTGTGATCCCTTTGACGATAAAGTGTTTTATTATTTATTTTATAATATTAATATTAATATTTTTTATTAGACTGCTCTGCCTAGCATGATATTGAACAGTAATTCTGTACTTTCCCGCTCCTGCACAGGTGAGTGGGAGACCCCAGTGTTTGCCCTGCCCACCCTCCTAAAGCTGGACGCGGGGGCCGGGGACCTCTTCCAGCACGCCTTTGAGTGGCTCTTTGAGTGCGCCGCCTGTGGCCACACCTTCAGCAGCAGGTGGGTGTGGTGGCTTTGCTGATTGGCTGTGGGCCACACCTTCAGCAGCAGGTGGGTGTGGTGGCTTTGCTGATTGGCTGTGGGCTAGAGACGGCCAATCGAAGCCACTCGGTGGTGCCCTCGGACTGCTTCTGGGCATGTTTCAGCCCTTATCCGAACAGACAGTCAGAAAATACAGCAAGTTCATGAGACTTTATTTGGCTGTCACTACTTGGGGTGGCGGGGAAGGGCAGGGCTGAGGTCCACAGGTAATGGTACTTACTATCAAGAAATAGAACAACTATCAGTAATCACGAATAGATTTAATTGGTAACCTCAGGAGGAATTCCTTTCGGTCCATTTGTATAAATGTGTGTTTAAATACGAAGCTGAATTGGAGGAATGGTATTAAATTCGCCTGCCATTTCGCTTGATTTCTGTTGTTCCCACGATGCTCAAACTTATAAGAAATGTCTGATTTCTCAGCCTCTCCTCAAAGTGCGCGACGCTTGGTAACCAGGAATTCTGTTTCAGGTGCGAGAAGGCCATCACCACGTTCACGCGAGTCCTGCCCGACTGGCACCCCCTGGGTGCCGTCCACCAGGCCCCCTGCAGCCGCTGCCACCGCAAGCAGCAGCGGAGGAAGATGGTCCTGGAGCGGTAAGAGGTTCTTCCTGCTTCAGATGTCAGATTTCAGCAGTCGAGTGTTTGGCTTCAGAAGCGAAGCTTGCCAGCTCTTTCTGGGATGGTTCCGCTAGTCTGAATTCAGCCTAATGCACTTTTGGAGGCTGCATGGCGATTCAAAGTGTCTTGTTGCTACACCATCCGTGTTCTCTCTTCTAAAACTAGCTGATTACATTGTGATGCTAATGACGATCTCCCACTGCACCCATTTATTAGGTTGGGGCCTCTATTTGTCCTGCACTTCGTTGAAGGTCTGCCTCAGAATGACATCTCTAAATATGCATTTGACTTCCAAGGAATGCATTACAGTGTCTCAGTTATCATCCAGTACGCTGAGCACATGAAACACTTCGTCACCTGGCTTCGGACCTCAAGCGGTTAGTTTTGTGTTTTCGTTTCGAAATGCCGCCCTGTTTTTGCTTATAAGCTTATAATTGCCGACTTTTCTTTTAACTATGTTCTTCCTCGAGTGCTCAATATTCCCGATGGTGTTCCCTCGATCTCCAGGTGTGTGGCTTGAGTTCGATGATCTGAAGCACCCACAGTGCGCTGCACACGCGGAGCTACCCGTCCCCACCGGTCAGATCCACGTGGTGTTTTGGGAGGTGCAGGGTCGGGCCGGAGATGCCCGTCTGAGTCCGCGGCACAGCCTGGCGATTCCTGCCTTGCATAACGATGACGATATTGTCAGTGCCCTCACAGTGGATGACACGAATGTGGGCACCACACTTCCAGACATCTCCATTGGTGAAGGAACCTTACAGGATGCCTTCCAGGGCCTGTCACACAATGACATCGTCACCCTCACTCTGGTAGAGGTGAAAGTGGATGCCCAGGGGAAGCCCCTGGAAGATCACACAGGACAGGAGGCCCTGAGCGCGCCCAATGCTGAGCTGGATTCACCCCCAACGCACAGTCCGGCAGCTGGTGTTTTGCGCCCCCTGGTGTCAGACTCACCACGGAACAGGGCTCCAAAAACAAAGCAGAAGAAACTGTCACAAGCGTCGGATGCGGCCTCCTCTTTCGTCGACTCGCCTCACCCGGGGGCTCCTGCAGTTTGCTCCTCAGCCGTCATCTCCTCTGCCCCCAACGCTCGCTGGTCCACTCTCCTGAGCAAGCATCCGTTCCTCCAGTCCTCTCCTCTGCCCCAGAGGCAGACCACCGCCCCATCACCGCCAAAAGCTCCGCAGAAGGTCACAGACAGCTTTCCGGTGAAGGCGGCTGGCATGTTCCTCGGCTTTACGTCTAACAAGCCGACCTCGGGCGGGAGCTCGCCTTGCCTCGGCGCCGAGCTGCCGAAGCAGAACCATGTCTTCAAGCTGCCAGGACCTCCGCCTTCTGCTGTCCCTCTGCAGAAATCGGGGGGCGTGGTGGGGGCCACGGTGCTTCCCCAAGCATCCCCCAAGCTGGACAAAGGCACCGACGCTCTTCGTCAGAAGCTCCTTAAGAAGCTGAAAGCGAAGAAGAAGAAGCTGGCCACCCTCAATCACCTGCTGAAGACGAGGATGGAGTCGCCTGTCCCCACGCCCGATAGCACAGGCTTCAGCTCTCCCTCCACGGTCAGCCCCAGCACCACGGCCCACAGCCCCGCCTACGACGAGTTCCTGGCGGACCTCCTGTCCCCGGCGACGACCACAAACAGCCTGTCTCCCGACAGCACGGGTCTGCTGGAGATGCTGACGGCCGGACAGGACATGGGTAGCCAACACGGGCAAGGCCTGGCCCCCCAGGCCCCCATTGCTGGACCTGAAGCTACAGGAAGTGACATCCCGCCTTCCGGCGATGATTTTCTAGAAGAATTTATGTCTGGCTCATGCGAGACTGAAAGTTCGGACTTGAATGCATTCGACTTGTTTTTTTAATTATTTATGCATAACTGTGAGGCATGGTTTACCCCTTTTTTTCAGAAAGGCACTGCGTAGGCTTTCACTACTTGAAAGTTCATTTTTTAGTTTATTGATTACCATTTAAACTTTTATGTCCATTTGTAATGCTATGTGTTTATACTAAATTTAACTATTTGTATAGTTCCAATGAATATATATGCAATGTCACAAATGGTCGCGATAAATCGTGTTGTGTGGAAGGTTCTGAAAGAAATCCACTGGAAATTGACCCCCTGTGCCCTCCCCCATGTACATTTTTTAATTTATTTTTTTCTGCAACTTTGTAACCTCAACCTAAATTGGGTGATTTATCTGTTTTCTATAGTAAAATTGACCACCTGTCATTTAAAAATATTATTAATGCCGCTTATTGATGTTAATAGATGCAGGGATTCCAGCACTTGGGCTGTGTTTTGCGACGGTGGACGTCACGCGGTTTCTTAGAAAAGGGAGCTGGGTGTCAGAGCTGCTCCCTGGAGTCCGGGGGAAACTTGAACCTGGACTCTGTGCTTCTGTATAATCTGGGTCAAAAGCTTGTGTGCGTCTGCACCATGAAACGCTGTCAGTTCTCTCTGTAAGCAGTCCTACATTCAGTTCCATTTCCTTATGGTCAGTACCACTTAGTTCCTTTGTGACGACACTGGTTGCAAGAGCAGTTGATTCATAATATTGTTTGTGTAGTTTAATAAAGCTTTTGAGTTCTCAGAGAATGATTTGTCTGGTCTTTGCTAGGTTGCTGTCTGTATTTGGTAATGCTTTACACTTTCATAATAGGACATGCATACGCAGCATGTAAGTATACCTCAGCAACCAAACATACTTTAACAGTTGTGTACATTACTAACTAATATTGTCAGGTAAATGTTATAATCATAATGTTTATTATTAATGTATATTTAAACTGTTAAGGCGTGTTCGGAGTCAGACACCCCTGCACCCCAAGCCACTTGGAACGGTCTGTCAGACAGGTATGCCTCAAACCAGCAGAACGGTCCCTGCCATGCCAAGTTGAGGGGGTGGCCGAGATTTCACGATTAACTGTCAAAAGCTGCAGAGAGGTCTAGAGGAATTGGGGCAGATGGCTGCGATGCAGTTCTTGCGGCTCTCAGTGTCTACAACAGTGTGGAGGGCAGTCAATGTTGAGTGTCCAGGTTTGAAACCAAGACTGAAGATGGTCCAGGAGGTTGTTCTTAGTGAGAAAACTACAAACGTAAGTAGACATTTTCAAGAAGTTGGAAATTTTCGTTCTCCTGAGGCCTGGGGATGATTAACCTCATCATCAGAGAGCCATCTCCCCATGCTACACTATGCGTGAGGCCTCGTTTAGGTTGCGCCTCTTATTCCCCACGCCAGGCATAGCGCTGGTGAGCAAACCCGCAAGAGTCGCTCGTATTTGTCGTCGCCTCTGTGCTGCACGCTTGCAGCTCTTTCTTGGGCACCTTGTTAGTTCATCTGTCGGACGATGCCAGGCTGCTGTAAGGATCTCCAAAATTCAGCTTTGGATATGTGGCTGCCAGACTGATTTTTTTACTGCAGATGTGGAAAAGATAACAACAAATCCCGCTTCTTTCAGCTAAAAACGGTAGGCTGATTTTAACTTAGACTTTTTCTTATGCCTTATGGTTGTATTTGCGCCATCGATGACTCCTTTCTGATTCTCCGTGAAATCCTCACGTTTTTATTCCAAAAACAGATGTATCCCGCTTTCAATTAACAGCGGCGCAATATAATAGCTGTTATAAAAAATATCTCGCCGTGCGGAAGACATAATGCGAATTACTGTGCGTTTCTTGCACATACCTAGAGGCACGAACAGTTACGAAGTCTACTTTAATAACTTAAAAGAACTCTTATATTTTTTTAGACTGTACAATATCAAGGAAAAACAAATGAACAGTAAATAGGCTACCGAACAGGCAATGTAACCTGGCGCAGAAGAAATGTTCTTTGTAGCCCCCTAACAAATGTGTACGTGTCAGCTTCATACATAAAACAGTAGATTTCAGGATATTGCAAGAAAACGCAGGAGTCCTTTAACAGCCATATTTTTGCCTCTTCGTATTTTGAGACAAAGTGAACACATCGACTGTGTAAGTTGTTATCGTGGATACGGCTTTTTGGATAAATTTTGAAAGTGGAGCGTCTCAAAATAAGTACGTCTTTGACAATTGTTTTTGCTTGTTAATGGTTATCTTATATTTAAATGGTCATTGTCTTAAACGCCAGCGAGAAGTGTTCGTATTGTTCTATGCTAATTTTTCCCCTCACGTGTTAATAATATGAATAAAATATGAAAATAATGACGAACGTACCCAAGTCAGCGTTTTAGTATTTTGAAGTCGCACAGTGCTGTAGACTATAATCCCCCTGCCACCTAGTGGACGATGTGTGTATATACAGCACCGCGTCCTGAAAAATCTGACGTCCGATTTCGGCTTCACTTTTATTCCGAATTATTTATAAGTATGTTAACCAATATATCGTGTACCTCTTGTTTCTGGTGCTGTCACCGAAGACACTGGGTACAATCTCTAGGTCATTTCTAAGAAGTCACGTGATGTTCAGCAGTAGCTACTACATTGTGCTTTTTTTTGGTCACTTGAATAATATATTGGCAGTGAAGAGCTAGATAGATTAACAGAAGCTGATACATCAATCTCCAGCACTGTTCATGTTTCCATAGCGGCTACCTATATCACCTGCTATTTTATTATTGACTTCCAATCACCAATGGCCTGTATCATGAAGCAGGATTTTTTGTTTAGCCAGATAACTTGTTGGATTTTAAGTTCCCTAGTTTAAATGCACTTAAGTGTTGTTTTCTTACATTTACACCCATACTATCTTACATCTAATAAGTTATCCAGCCAAGTTAGACCTTTAGTAAGATGATACAGGCCCCTGACATTTATTTTATAATCTATTTTATTCTGTGTATTGTGCCATGAAACTTTTCAGTTTCTTTTTCATCTTGTTGGGGTTGAAATCTCTGTCATACTGTAATTGAAATAACGTAATTTGATCATTAGCAGTATTGTGTGCTGTTTCAGTCTCTCCCGTGTCCTTCCTTCCGGATTAAAAAAGCCGAACCTTTTATTTCTTGTTACGCAGTTACTGGTGAGTCGTCCATTATGCCAGATACACGGCTGTCACTAAACTTGGACTCCAAGCTACCCTCTCAGCTGTACATGTGATTGTGTGCCTCATAAGGGAACGAAAAGTTAAAAAAGAAGATGCGAAAGGAAGCATTCTTGTGCACCTGTATTCGTGCAAATGGAACCACTTTTATTTAATTAATCCGAAACTCTTCTAGTTCTGTCTTCTAGTTTTATTGACGCCTAAGAGGCTGAGCTGTATGTAATTTCCATTTTTACCGCTTGGTTCATGTTCCATTAGTGATCCTTTGTTTGCAGCTTCAGATTTTCCTTTCAGGCACTGAAATATCATCAATGGAACATCTAAAAGGATTTGTCCTGACCGCATTATGAACATCGGCAAACTCCAAGGACTCCTAGTTTTTGCTGTCATGCTTTTATGAAATCGTAATGGTACCGGATATAAATAATTCCAGTATTTTTTGTTTTTTCATATCAAAAATAATTTCGCCATCATGACAATCCAAAACGTGTTTCCGCCCGGTTTCGAACCGGGGACCTTTCGCGTGTTAGGCGAACGTGATAACCACTACACTACGGAAACGTTGACGCTTATAGTCCTGTTATTTTCACACACTAGGAAGACGTTACATCAACTCAATAATATTGGTTCAGCTTTTGAATTTTCTGTATTTAAAATTTTTTCTGGCTTAATATTCGTTTGTAGTACAGTATGTTTAAGTTGTGTTCTGACACACAATAGCATTATGTGGAATTTGCGTGGTTGTGTATGACGAAGGTAATTGTTGGTCGCATGATTTATATAATTAATATTATAGTAAAACGTCACGCTATTCCTGTAGTGTTGAATTTTTGTTCATTTATTTAAAAAAAGAAAGAAAACAACTTTCCCATACCGGGAGTCGAACCCGGGCCGCCTGGGTGAAAACCAGGAATCCTAACCGCTAGACCATATGGGAGAAGCCTTCGACTGCTTTTACTTCCTTGCTTGAAAAAACAGTATGACAAACAATTGGAAACGTTAATAGGAACGACGAAGAGTAGAGACAATATTGTGATCCGTGGGTTACTCCACATTTAAATAAAAGTTCTTCGTGCTTATTTTTATTTTATTTTTCAATATTCAGAACTATAGCTAGCTTTATCGGTTTGGTTTGTCTCTGGTGTGAAATTTAAACGTTTCATGTTACTGCTTGGCAAAGAGCTGTGGCGTAGTATCACGAAATACAAATTTAACTTAAAGTATCTCTGCAATTTAACGGTCAGTCAATAGGGTACGCCAATTTAATTAATAAATTCCTGAAAATCAATGGCGTGGGAGAGTTTGATGTCGGGGGAGCAACACGTCTAAAGTTAATGATTTAATTGTAAACGTCTATTATTTGAAGAGGAGGAAGAATTATTAAATATTAGGTTCCCTTGGTTCCCACGCCCCTGTCGAAAATGGTTTGCAGGTTAAAAGCGGTGGTTATAATTCGCGATGTAAATGTGTTTTCAGCCGGAAGCGCATCAGTGCATGTTGAAAGATAAAATCATTTCCTCATGCGATGAATGCGACGGGACGCCGCGGAGAGCGGCAGTCCGATGGTCGGCGTGCAAAGCTGCGGCAGCTGTGTGCACAATGCTGGAAGTGATGGAGGACGTGTTCATGCTGGTCATCGTCACCCTGCTGAGCGTCCTGCAAAACGGTAGGAGTCACACTCCGTTAAATACGACAAACGGGCTTTTCTCTCTCCGTGCAAATAGAACTGGGCCGTGCAGTTTCTCCGCTGGGGACAGATATTACCGGACTATTTAATGAGTGAAAATATGTAGAATAACCGGTGAGTAAAACATTTGGGTGCTTATATCAAAGTTGCCAACTTTGATATGCTGACTGGAGTGAGATATTCAATTTAAGTCAAGTCTGCACACACGTGCACATGTATTTACATGTATATAGTAGTTTTATTATGTTGTAGTCTATAGGGTTTGCAAACTACCCCAAGCGTTTTTGATATAACTAATATAATGGAATAATAGAGATTTACCGTAAGATTTCTTGCGTAAGATTGTCACGCCAGATGTCGGCGTCCCTGCTGGATGTGTACGTGACAGCGGCGCTTAGCTGTGTATGAGGTCTGCTTGGACCCCAGTTATCTGAATAATAAAGCTTAGTGTGATGATGGTGTGCGTGATGCTATTCAAAGACGTCCGGTGTCCTAACAGGAGTTTCACTGCCTTTTTTTTCCAGTCTCATTTGCGAATAAGGTTGAAAAAGAATGCAAGACGGCCAATGCAAAAACGGCTGTTTACGAAAGAGTTTACTGCGCGAAGTAAGTGCCCCAAGATACACTTAAAAATCCGAGCTAAGATATACACTTCGAGGCAGACTTTCTGATCCCTTTAGTGGAGAATTATTTTGTTACAAAGTCAAAAAATACATTTGCCTTGGGCTATACCTTATTTGCCTAATTTGTTTTTGCATGTTGGGTTAAATTTTACAACGAATTTCATGTTTTGACTAACCCTGTAAAGATAATTTGTAAAAAAAAAAAAAAAAAAGCACAGGAAATCCTCTGGGAAATTAGGGTAACATCCCAGAAGAATTTCCTTCTAGCTTCAAATGGGTATTTATACCTTCAGATTTGCATTAAATTGCAAGTAGTAATAGGGGATAAGTCATGCTTTTGTTTGAATTTTGATCATTCACTAGATGTTTTTGCCCAGAAAATGGAAACTATTATTTAAAAATTCCGGTTTCGTAATGTGTACAAAAATAGGGTGTTCCTCCAAAGGAGCGCACGTACCGGAAAGACACATAATGATACAGTGTATTATGATGAACACCAAAAGGAAGTTATTTAAGAGCTGCATCAGAAGAGCCTCAGAAGTGTATAGTTTTCACCATATTTGTAAGTGTTTTAAATTCCTTAACATGGTTTACCTCCTTTTCAGATTTAGTTTTAACTTGTTATAACAAAGCGACTCTGTACTTAACTGCTAAGACACAAGTTCATACCTCAGTGTAAGAAAAACGCAAGCTACCTGCAAGTCCGTTTTTGCACGTGGTGCATACGGAGATGTTCCCGGTATATTGTCCATACAGCTGAACACATCCCTTCATCTCGCATGGTCTTTTCTGTTCCTTTACAGTCGAAACTGCATGGACACATACCCCACCTTTATCGCTGTTATGTGGTGTGCTGGCATATGTCTGAGCCAAGGTAAGGGAGCTGATGATTGCAGTGCTTTATTCAGCTATTTAGGGTAGAAAGAATCCAATATCCAAAGCCTAGCTCTGCCCCATGTTAGCTGACGTATTCCCTTCCCTTCTACAACACCATGGCCATTCAAGCCCCAGGAATTAACCAACAAGGGTCATTGCAGGCCGGGGTAATCTTGCTCTTGAGATTATACCTGGCTGCTGGAAAAGCTTAGGCCTGGTGACTTTCTGACCCCATTACTAAAATATGATGTACACCATTGGCCAGAATCGTGGAAACACTTCCAATTTTAGAGATTGCAGAACTTTATTCAAATGTTGCTCCAGTTACTCATCCAATGTATGATATTTGTAACATTCTTTGTATCATTCTTCATATTTGTAGCATTCCTTATAGACATTACTGCCAATATTTGTGTAGTAATTTTTAATGCGCAATGCCAAACATTTTTTGCATTGTGTATGCTATAGCTCTCATGTCACCTTGGTTTAGGGGTGTTAGTTTCATCTGAGTACAAGACAGGGAATCCTTTCAGTTGGCAGCAGCTTCTAGATCCATTTCTTTCCACCAGTCTAGATGTTTAGGTGCAGGTTTCGGAAAGGCGCCAAAACTCCTCTAGCTTGTCTGACTCAAACGACAACGCAGAATTCTGTAGCTACTCTGCCTAGCTGGAGCTGCAGCAGGGTTCGCTAAAAATGCCAGGAGGAAGATCTTAATAGTCAAAAGTGTTTTGTAAGACCATCTAAACAAACTTTATGCCAAGTTTCTGCACCAGCCGTGGCAATAGGTGATGTGGTTGCGAAACAGGAAGTTGAGAGATGTTCAAGCGAGTATAATTTGAAAACCGCAGGCAGTTATATATACACATTAGGTACAGGGTAGTTTAGCCAAGGCTACATTAAGCCAAAGGCACACGGAGCACTAGATATATACATTCTGATATATACATTCTGATATATACATTCTGATATATACATTCTTGTTATGTGTTAGATTTTTGCTGCAGTATCATCCTGTCCCAATTGTACCTTCAGCAACGTTACACTGCCCTCAAACATTAATAAAAAACATTTCAAATGTGGAAATATGCAGTACTGTAAATGTTATACATGTATGAACCTGAGGTGTGTGAGTGTGTGACTGCGTGAGTGTGTGAGTGTGTGACTGCGTGAATTTTCTCATTTTCCTCTTTTCTTCACTCCAGCACCAGCTGCCTTCGCAGGAATTATGTACCTGTTTGTTAGGCAGAAGTACTTTGTGGGATATATGGGCCAAACTCCACAAAGGTATCTTTCACTCTCCTTTGGGGTTGGTTTGTCTTGGGAGGTCAAATTAGCCAGAAAACTTTATTTGGGAACGCTTAACATTAAGTGCACCTTCATAATGCATTCATTATGCATTTACAGAACATTAAGTGCACCTTCATAATGCATTCATTATGCATTTACAGAACATTCAGTGCACCTTCATAATGCATTCATGGAACATTCATAATCAGCATGCAAGTACACCTTAACATCCTAACGTTCCTTAACAGCTTTAATATACATTAATAACAAACATTGCATGATTATACAAGTATAATGTTTGTTATTATTATATAATGTTTGCAAATCATGTGTTATTAATGTATATGTTAAGGGATGTTAGGATAAGGTATACATACATGATGTTTATGAATGTTTTATGAATACTTAATGAATACATTATGAAGGTGTACTTTACGTTTTATGAATGCAATATAAAAGCATTATGAAGGTGCAATTAATGTAAAGCGTTACCCTTTGTTTATATAATTATGAGCTGTTTTCAGACTTAATTTAAATGTGATGGAGATTTAGTACTAATATTAGTATTATTATCTTCAGCATCAGTCAGACTCTTTTGTTGCAGACTTTACACAAATGAACGGGTGGGGCCACTGTCCCACTGGGAAAATGCTCTCTAAGCCAGATGGCCAGTCTAGGCCTGGTCATAAGGCTCTGATTATTATGTCCTGATCCTCTGCTCTTGTTCAAATTCAAATTTGAAATATTGTAACAAAAGTGTCCTAATTGACCATTGATACAGAAGCTTTATAGGTTCTAAAATAACATTTGTTCTAAGAGAAGCACATTTTAAGTCTCATTCGAGTTAATAAAAATCATCATTGTATTTTCCCTTTGGTGATGGCTAAGAATAATTTGTTCTTCTGTTTTGGGTTTATGGTGTCATTTTACTGCCACGAGATTCATTTGAACTGTATTGCAACCCCCCTTCTGTGATTAATTTTGGGTACTCATAAGTCTTAATTTTTTCCCCTCATTTATACACAAGCAAATTATGCATAAGCACACAATAGGGGGATATTCCCTCAGCTAGATTCTATCTTCATGCACCTCTGTAGTGACAGACCTGAATGCAGAGATGCAAATAAACTTGCTGACGTGCCTAGACACACAGGCACATTTGCATGCTCGTATGCAAATACAAGAGGCGCATGCAAACGTGCCTGGCATACAGCTGTAGCACCTGTCTTTTTCATTTTGAAACACAAGGTGTGGGTTACAAATGAGTTTGGAGAATGAACCAAATGGTAATTATGCTTGCATCAGTGAATTTTTTTTTTTATGTCACCTAAGTCATCAAGCTTCCTCTTTGAGCCATTATGGCTTAACAGTAGATTCTCTGTAGTGGTGGGAAAAGTACTCAATTTTTATACTTAACTAAAAGTTCAGAATTCACATGAAAGTCGTACTCGAGTAAAAGTGAGAGTTATCCATTGAAATACTACTTTAGTAAAAAATACCTTTAAAGTGCTTAAGTAGGAAAAGTAAAAAGTACTACTCATTCAGATCTATTTATCTTATAAAGAGTAACCTATCCTTTTAATTCACTAAAGGCGGGTTTGAATATAACATTGTAAGTTACAGGGCATCACGATAAGGAGAATGAGTCGCAAGAGGATTAATGGATATTTTCTTTTTATTCAGAAAATGTTCCATTCGTAGGTAACATGGTAACATTGGAGGCCACTGCAGTTGCCGGCGGTGAAATTTGCCAAAGCTCCCCTACGCAGTTTAGTAGAATGATGCTACACCGTTTTTTTATTCTGTGAAAAATGAAAGACTGATCTGCAGGCCAGACGTAATAGTAAGTTATAAATATGATGCCAGCCGGTGCTTTGAGACCTGCTGCTGAATGCAGTGAATGAGCTGGCGAACCCCCCATCCTTCACTGCGCTAAACGGCTGAGACCTGCCCCTGAATGCAGTGAATGAGCTGGCGAACCCCCCATCCTTCACTGCGCTAAACGGCTGAGACCTGCTGCTGAATGCAGTGAATGAGCTGGCGAACCCCCCCTCCTTCACTGCGCTAAACGGCTGAGACCTGCCCCTGAATGCAGTGAATGAGCTGGCGAACCCCCCATCCTTCACTGC
>JAODUD010000038.1:14334594-14347051 GCA_026784285.1 Stomatorhinus walkeri
AACAGTGACTTTCACAAGGAAGGGCCGGGTAGAACAAGGCTAAAGACGGCAAGGGAGCAAAACACAGCTGGACACCATGAAAGAATCAAGGTAAACAAAGGAACAGAAACAGGTGGGTAACAATATGGGGAATAGGAAGTGGACGAAAGGGATTCTGGGAACTGGAGTCTGCTTTACGCAGACCATGACAGGATGAGCTAGTCTCACACCTCACAAGTTCACATTTCGGCATAGTAAGCAGAGTATCATACTCTGGGGGCATGAGGAGGAGGGGGGGGGACTCTTGTCCTGTCTTGCAGTGGGTGATGCAGTAATTGAAACTGTGGAACTGCAGACTTCCCACCTCTCCCAGAAATCCTGGGAGTCTCCTGCAGATTGACAGCAGCTTCCTGACACCCGCAAATGGGGCACCATGTCCCGGAACCCTGTTATTCCACTGTTCAGTGGTGCTAAGTTTAGCTGCTGAGACATTTTTATGGCTGCAGCCTTGCCTCAGATTTTACCATCACTCTCTAGTCCTGGTCAGCAAGACCCGCCCCACCCTAGATGGCAAGATATGTATGATATTACCATAATATCAGCCAAGCATTGGCCAGCACCACTGCCCTCCCAGATCCACCTCATCTGCCTCCCTGGAATAAATATCCGTACTGTGGGACGTCTGGAATTGTGACCTGGTAGTTTGCAGGTCTAGATCCAAGGTGGTGGCAGAAGAGTTACTTTAAAAAATTGCAATGAATACCCAGCTGTCCAGGTTGATGAATTACGGAGTCAGAATGTTTTTGGCAGAAGGGATGCATTTTTTCTGCTGTGTGGCAGGGAGATGAAAGGTCTGGCTTTCACCGTTGTTGCCATTTTGGTTTATGTATGTTTTTCCCCTGGGCTCTGTCCAGCGATACTGTGCGGCTGATGACAGCGTCCATGAATACAAGTCCTGCTGAGCCTATTGGTTGCAGCTAATAAAGTTTTATTGGGCCCAGAGCTCCAGACTCTAGATCAGCGGCTTCACTGAAACATGGCAGTGGCTACATTGGTCCTCTGTCATGCTTCCAACAGAAACCTTATCAGAAATGAATCAGGTGGTGAGTTCCTTTTGTGACAGGCTGCTCTATAAGCTAGGAGCCTAAAGTCTGTAACTGCTGCTGCCAATATGATTTCTACCTCTTATTTATGCAGGTAGTTTCAAGAAAGCCTTCATTCTGCCATCCCAGAACGCAATTTGGTTTATATGCCATCCGAGAACCCGATTTAGGTTACATGCCATCTGACAACCCGATTTGGGTTATATGCCACCCGAGAACCCGATTTGGGTTATATGTCATCTGAGAACCTGACTTGGGTTATATGCCATCCGAAAACCCGATTTGGGTTATATGCCATCCGAAAACCCGATTTGGGTTATATGCCATCCAAGAGCCGGATTTGGGTTATATGCCATCCAAGAGCCGGATTTGGGTCGTATACATCAGTCTGCTTAAATGGTCCAGATGTGTGCTGACTTTTGAGTGCATCATATGAGAAGTTCCAGTTTGCAAATCTGCAATATGACCATGACCTCATCTTAACTATTGTCCCATGGCAGAGGTCCTGCCTGGAGGCTGGTTGCTCCTGACTCCGCGTCTCTGTCCGCAGGGTGACCCAATAAGAAAGGAGCAGGTTTTCGTGGCTGTGAAAACGTGCCAGAAGTTTCATAAGGAGAGAAGTAAGCTCCAGGTTACAAACATGGCATTCATTCTGTGACGGTGACCTTGATGCATTCCTCTACACCCTGGGTGTTTATACTTGGGGTTTTTGGTGGATAATTAGCTGTTAATCAAGGGAACCATTCATAGCTACGTATTGCTATGTGCCTTTAAATTGCACTTCTGAGTTAGTGCCCCGCAACTGGTCAGTTTCTTACATTTGTTTACATCCATGAACTCCAAATCCCCATGACACCAAATTAAAAAGAGTGAAGTTGGGGATTTTTTGATATAAAATTTAGTACCACGCTATATATAACCGGTTTGTCACCTGTGTTGTGATCTGTAGAACAGGTGATAAGTATTAGCATTTTGTGCAATGCATGTTTAAATTCAATTACATTTAACTGCTATATTAGCATGCTATACTTCTATTTTTAAACAACATATCACCCTACAAAGCTGTTAGCGATCACTTTAACACCCATTTGGTCAGATCCCTCAGATTGTTGGGTCACAAAAAAACTCACGTTTGACAACCAGCTTTGGAACATTAGAAAAGTTCTCTGGCTGCATAAATAAACAGTGTGAGCTTTATACTTTTAAAAAACACCTAACTCACTGGATGGCACCCCTTCAGGGATTCTCTTGGAAAATAGTATGAACATCACTTATTGTGGGGGGGCACTTAGAATCCCAAAAGGCGTCCACTTTCGTTCACTCTGGCCCCCACAGCCCCCAACCCCCCCAAACACGTGCCTGTACAGTGGCCTTTTTAAAAGTGGAGGAATGGTTCTAAGAGAGGGAGGTGAGTAAATTACATAAAGTTTTCATGTACAATGGTGTCACACCATAACATACACAATTCATCAGCATGTCCTACTATTAAATATTAATCCAACAAAAAGGTGGACGGGATATAGGATTGTGTTTATGTGAAAATAGGAGTTCCATAATACCCCCATTGCAATTGCATGTCATTTACAGTTTTCCCCTTCTAGATTGTCCCCTGCTAATGAAAATGTTCTTAAATTAAACTGGATCACTTGTCATTTATGATAAGCGGCTGTCTCTGAGGGTGAATAAAATACAGGCATTAGAGCTGATCTTTGAGATCAGAATATGGATGCTGAAGCGTCAGTCCAGCCTTAAATGCTTCCCTCGTCTCTTCCTTTAAGCCTAAACGGACTGAACAGCTTGCCTACATGCCTTTATCAGCAGCGACACAGCTGCTTCCCACGTGGCTCTGAATCCTCGGGGCTCTGCGGATGTGTCCCAGAGCAACGCAGATCTGTCACCTCGTCCCAGCTCTGTGCTTTAATTAGGGGTGTACTCCCAGTACTCCCAGTTGGCCCAGTTCCCGTGTACCATGCCCGAGGATGTCTGCTCCTCCCCCCCTCCCCACTACCACGCCTGTCTCACATTGTGCTCAATCCTCTGGGGGCCCGAGGACACTTTTGTCATCACAGTGTGACTTTTTGGCTCATGGAGGCAAAAGGAAAAAGATGATTGGTTCTGAAAGATAACCAGTCAGATTGTAGAGGAGGTCCAAGCAACCACTTCTATAATGCATACAATAATTACATATTTATTTACTTTTGGAAACTTGTCTTTCCGTCTGACAGGCTAGGCAGAGTCGGGGGTGGGCTAAGCTCCCCGTACGCTGGCTTGGTGCTGGGTCTGTGACCATGCGTACACACAAACCCGTAAATAAAGTAAACCTAACTAATGTGTCTGGTAAAATTCATTTTTGGCAACTGTGGTGTATGACACACATTTGTTGCTGTAGCCATAATGGTATGTTACCTATTTTTGTTTGCCCCGACCTCGTGATGGTGTCGCATTGTCTGGGTCACCTTCTGGAGAGATTCCTGTTAGGGATGTTTTGCCTGTGATAGCGTCTGTGGGACGTGGGGTCAGTGGGCTGCGATCCATTTTTGCTGGTCATTTTCAGATCATATCACTTCTTCCTCACCTCTGCCGCTGTTCTCTGTACAGGTGACACGGCATTAACTGCACGCGTCACTGTCCCTACGCCTTGGTTGCTCCTTCTCTTTCTTTCACAGGCCTCTTGTGAAGTTGCCAAACAGACCACTGATAATTGTTTTTATTCTTTAATGCATCCAGCAAAGATTTCACCTCATTCTCAGTTTTTTCCACCGCTTTAAGTTTTTTTTTAAACTTAATTTCTTTGTAAAAAAATACAGCTACCAAATTACAATAGAAGCATATAAAGCAAAATATGTTACAAGGAGCAATAATGATATAGAATTACATATCTCTTCACGGTTAGCGTTTCTGCAACACATTCTCCTATTGTGCAGGTCGGCGTGTGTTATGTGAACGTTATATGCCCATATATGGTTCGGTGTGGGTGTTTATATTAGTCTTTCTGTGCACGCAGTCATATTCAGAACGTGCACGATGTATCAATGCTCACTTCGTAAGGCTGTTTGGACCACAAGTGATAAATATGTATTTACTTGTGCGTATAGGCAATTGGTATGCACACATTTTGGAATTTTTCTACACGCACTTTGATAAATGAGAGCTCTGGTTTGTATTCAGAGAACCATCTGGAAAATCAACTGACAAGCAAGTAATTGCTGTGATTTCCATAATCATACAAAGCAATTTGCTTGTGTAAGGGCAGAAATAAAGAGAGCAGTAGTGGTTATATTCTTAAAAAAAAAGACAGCTGAAAAGAGTATTGTACATAGTGATTCTCAGACCGCGACCCCGTTTTTACCGTGCCATCACAATCATTAAATTAACAATATGATCAAGCACACAGTGCGCTCTGTAATGTGTGCCAATCAACACCTATCACACGAATCTAATTGGATGTGCCAGTGAATCTGTGGTTTGACTTCTTGGATTGGTTGAGTGTTCACTAGTTTTGCGCTAAGCATCTGCAGACCTAAGGTGTGTTTATATAGGTTAATTCTAGAACTGGGGCTAGGAAATCTGATCGTGGGTCAGCATAAGAGCTTGCTGGTTTTAAAATGCTTACATTTCACTCGCAAGTTCTACTCGTGACCCTATCAGAACCTGCTGCGACCCACATTTGTGTCGGCACCCATGGGTTGAGAATCGCTATTGTAACACATATGTACACAAACTGATCAAAAATATGTCAATGCCCCTATTAATAAATTAGAGTGCCTAAATTTAGCCAGGGTCATTGCTGACACAGATGAATCACACAGTCACACAATCTCCTGCAGCAAACATCAGCAGCAGAATGGGTAGTTGTACAAGAGAACTTAGTGATTTTCCACTTGTCACCATTATTGGGCGCCATCATTCGAATAGTCAGTTTTATCTCATTTCTGCCCTGTTAGAGCTGTCCTGGTCAACCGCAAATGACGTGGTTGGTCAAAATGTCTGGGGTCAAGTTCAGTCGGCGAAGTGGTCAACCACACCAGCTCACAGAAAGAGCCCTGATCACCCAACATCAACAAATCCCCCCAGCAGCATTCCAACATGTATTGGAAAGCTTTCGAAGAAGAGAAAAGGCTCTCATAGCAACAATGGGCCAACCGACTTCATATCAGTACCTGGGTCCAGACTGCGATATAGGTTATAATGTAAACATAATGTTCTTTGCACCACTGTTCTGTTTTGGAACTTTGGGTCAAATTAGAATGATGAGCTATTACAATTCTCTCAGATAGTGATTGTTCTTTGTGTTTGGGGTACATACCCATGTTTCACCTGGCCTTGAGTTATGACTGTCAAGTCCTGAAGAGGGTCTGTGCTCTCCACATTGCCCACTCACACGTGAAAGAGTTTACGAGGTGAACCCAGGACGGTAACTCTGAAAGCCGTATTAGTGACTTTGATTTCCTACGCATTCCAGCATCTTAATCATTTTGTCTTGCTGTAGATGAGCAGCCAGTATTTGACAGCATCAATCATATTTATAGATTTAATGTAGATGTTCATTGAAGGACACTACTAGTTAATTTTTGAGCCATCAAGCATCACTCACATCCTGAAAACTGAGGACACCATGCCCTTCTTCGCTTCATTTATTTGGGCTGTTTCATTCTCATTTAGTGCTGCAGATTTGTGGTTTTCAGAATCACCCAGGTAACGGCACACAATGTTCCATAAGAGTGCAGGGATGCCAGGGATCTAACTGAAGCGTTTTTCCGATGTTCTCGGTATGTTCCTGGTTATCCGGGCATTTGCGGTCGGCCTGGTATTAGCTGTGCTGTGGGCTGTGAGCATTTGCCTCTCTTCTTGGGCCCAGTCTCGATGGTGAAGAAGACGTGGGAGAAGGATGCAGCCTTGTTGGAGTACTACAGTGATTACGCAGACCCCGACATACCCACCGTCGACCTCGGCGTTCCAAACACAGAGAGAGGTGAGTGGGGGCAGCGGCTGCAGGCGGGCGTGAAAGCCGTCCGCTCCGCAGCTGCTTAAGATGGCCACACGCTTCAGATGATGACTGGACAGAACGGCATCGAACAGCCATCACCACCACACGACGCTGTATTGCTAAAACAATGTCGATACCATCAATTTCTTTTGAAGCGTGCGGCCACCTTTTCAGCGTCGCCGACCACGACACCGCTTCAGGAATCGCCGCCCTGCTATTGTCAGCAGTGGAAATGGCCTTGTCGTAGCTGGAGTCATCTGTAGAATGTTACAGTTGTTTTATGATCAGGAGCTCGGCAGACCTGATTGGCTGTGTTGACAAAGGGCCCCGCTGGGATCGCTGCCACGCAGTGTTTCCTCAGTCCTCTGTGCTGTTGACAGGCCAGTGAGGAAGGGAAAGGGTCATCATTCACCTCTACTGGGAGCTGTTTTGTCATGCCACCTGTGCTCTGACTTCCATAAACTCTTTTAGCAAAAATGAGTCCCTAGATTCAGAATGATTTGAATCTGGAAATACTTCCGTGATGACTGCTCCGATGAGGCACTTTGTCTGTGAGGTGGCCCATCAGCACCCACAGCAGGGGCAATTTTCATCTTCTTCCCACTGCTCCTGAACGTTTTGTTCTGTCTGTGTTTTACCCTTACATCTCATAGACATATTTCCAAACTAACTTGTTCCAGCTGTTTTTCCTTTCACTTCTGTATTGGATGTCCCTCAGACTTTTTTGAATATCACTCTTTTAATTGGCTTTGACCTCTTAATGAGTTTCCACTGGTCTAATATCCAGTATGCACAATGCTTGGTTTAGTCTGAGGAATTGCAAAAACAAGTTTAACAGATGTGAGTATTGCATTTGTTTTTATCGTTGTCATGGCCGATGGGACAAAGGTCTCATGGGCAGGCGTGGTGGAGAATTAGGAGATTTATTTAACTCAATAAACAAAGGCTGGAAATAAACAGGATTGTGAGGGTTCAAAATGGGAGAACTGGAATAAGGTATGGCACGGGCAACAAGAGGGTACAATGTGGGGAACAGGACTGGGAAGCATGTGTATACGGAACAAACAAGGGAGCTAAAGAGAGGCAGCTGTCAGTGATTAACATGGGGGTTACGGATGAGAGGTAAGATAAGTAACAGGCGTGGCTTGTAAGGGTCATTCTAAGGAGGAGGCAGGAGGGTCAGGAGGGTCAGCTGGACATGGCGGGCTGGGTGGGGCAATTGTATGCAGTTTTTCTTGCAATCTGTTAAATGACGTTTGAAGATGAGTGTTACATCAGGATGCAGATTGTATTTAGTGAGGTCATTTCAGTGGATTTTGGTCCATCCCGCAAATGAAGATCAGCTACCTGGCTTCCTTACTATTGGCCTTACTGAAGAGCCGAAGTCGTGTTTGTGCAGGTCGTGCGGCAGCCTGGCACACGAGGACAACATTTTAGACCAAAACAATGAGAAATCTCACTGAGGCATGTACTTTTTTAGGGGGTTCCTGCTTCATGGTGCATCTCTTTTCTTCTAGGGCATTGTGGGAAAACCTTCGCCATTCTTCAGCGGTTCTTGAGTGACGCCGTACCGAAGGCTGACTGGCTGCTGATTGTGGATGATGACACGTTGATTAGGTGTGACCTGCTTGGGGCAAGTTGGCAGTGGGCAGTGGGCAGTGTGTAGTGTGCAGTGGGCAGTTGGCAGTGGGCAGTGTGTAGTGTGCAGTGGGCAGTTGGCAGTGGGCAGTGTGTAGTGTGCAGTGGGCAGTTGGCAGTGGGCAGTGCCTTTTAACTTTGGAGGGAAGATTTCAGCAGCAAGTCCCATGCGTCAACTAACCATTTACTTTGAGATTCTAGGTTATGTAAATTCATGTACTGCTAATTCTATATTGATTGCTAGCAAAGCTGATAATTACAGAGTGTGCTGTATAAAGAGAAGTACAACGATATATAATCCCAAGGTGCTCGCTCGCGGTAGGACCTGTATCAACTTGGTTTTTAGCAAGTTGTGTGTTTCTTAAAACACAAACAGCCATAACATCTGTATTTGACAGTCATACTCTCCCAAAAAGGTTTTCATAGGAGCAGCAAATTGCTCTTTGAGTGGGATGGCGAGTAGTGCTTGAGAGTCTTGACCAAGGGAGCAAGGTGGGGAGGGGATTTGTCACGGTTCTGTTTGATGAAGGGACGTGAGAAAAAGGCCCGGACCTTTGCTCAGGCTCTCTGGTGCCCTCCTTGACAGTCTCCCAAGATTGCGGACCCTCCTACGGTGCTATGACCCCAGCGAGCCACTGTGTTTGGGGGAGCGCTATGGCTATGGACTGGGCCGGGGTGGCTACAGCTATATCACCGGAGGAGGGGGGTAAGACTGTGTCAGAGGTTAGCCTTTTGTTGAGGGGGGGGGGGAGTGCAAACCAATCAAGTCAACAAAAAGCAACAAAAGCAGTATATGTATAATGAGGGTCTTCAGCCGGCTGTGACCCTTCAGTGACCTTTCTCAGTGCATGCTGGGAATGTTGCAACCCTGCTCACAAGATCAAAAATTAAACTTGCACAGATTCTGAAATCGAAGTTGAATAGAATCTGAAGAAAACTGTCTAAGTAGCACATCTGCAAAATCTGAAAACTTTTAGTGAGTAAACATGCAAATGAAGTTGGGTGTTAGTTTAGTCTGGCTTCACCGTTACAGTACAGGCACGTAGCCACCTAATAAAAATACAGGTTTGAACTCCTCTCAGAATTTGTTTGCTCCCTACATGGTGTGTAACAGGTAGCAGAGTAACAAGTTTGAACCACCCCTCAAAATTTACTGGACTTCCCTCTAAATTCCTTTATGACTGCAGGCCTGTCACCTTATATAGCTACCATATATAACTAATAAGGTGACATAGCTACCATATATAACTAATAAGGTGTTTGTGGTGGCTAACGAAACTGTCCCGGCCAATGACATGCACCGTCCCGGCCAATGACATGCACCTTCCCGGCCAATGACATGCATCGTCCCGGCCAATGACATGCACCGGCGCCTCTCGCATGTTCTCCCGCCCTCCTCAGGATGGTGTTCAGTCGCCCGGCGGTGTCCCACTTGCTTGCTAGCAGCTGCAGATGCTACAGCGACGAGGCCCCCGATGACATGGTGTTGGGCATGTGCCTCAGCTCCCTTCGGATCCCCATCACGCACAGCCCGCTCTTTCACCAGGTAACACCCCACGACCTTCTCCGTGGTGCTGGGAATGTGTTCTATCACACCAGCCGTTGAGTGTTGGATGAAACAGGCTCCCTGACACCCCTAACAGATTTACTGTGCATATTACTGCCAAGTAACTTTTAACTTTAATCCTGTTAACTCCCTGGTCCCGGCCCAGCCTGGCCATCAGATTTATTCGACCTGCACTCCTGACCACCCAGGGGTTAATTCTCCCCAATGTCACCCTGATCTTTAATGTGGAGCTACTGAGCCTTGAGTGAAACCCTGTTCCTTCTGCACGCATCCTGTCTCTTTCCAGTTTTGGGTTGACTGTCTTGAATATCGGGATAAATCTAGGAGTGTTATGCACTTGTTTCTATAAAGGTCTTCATTCTATTTCCTTCTGTTTTGGTCATCTTATCCATATAGAATAATCTGCATTGTTTCTTTCTCCTACAAATACGAAATCTATGGGCCATAACCTTACAAACCTCAAATGTTCTTAGTCTTGAGTCCTTTATCCCAAAAAAACAGTCTAGGGGCCCGGAATAAATGGCTGACCTTGAGTTATGAGCCCAAACTTCATTCTCACCTGAATATGTGCAAGTCTCAAAGGAAGCAAAACTAGAGAGTTCCTATGTACCGGCACTTGTACGAATGGCAAATGAAGTTTCATTTCATTTTATTTCAAAATTCATCCATCCATCAATCCATCCATCATTAAATCCCAGTGGGAACTTCAGACTTCATTTAATTCCTCTTCCAGCAGGCCACATCTCATTTCTTCAGGCAACAGGAATTTATTTCTCTCGCTGGGGATCTTCCTGCAGGTTATGCCTGTTTCCACTTTAAGACTGGCTGTTTTTAATAAGTCCTCACAATGGAATGAGTTGCCAAATTGTGTGTGTGTGTAGGTTAAGTATATATTACATTGTGGGGACCAGATGTCCTCATAATATGATTAAAAACCTGCTATTTTTCCATACCCTGATTTTTTGGCTAGACACAATGTCTGTGTGTGTTTCTGTGTGTGAGAGAACACTGTCTTAAGTTTACTGTATAACTAATAACCATTCATTGGCCAGACCCTTTCGGTGTGTCCACGCCATCAACAGCAGCAACACTCCTTGTTTAAGGTTTGGCCCACACGTCTCGTGTGACCTTCCTCCATCGTGTCTTCTGCTCAGGCACGACCCCTGGACTATGCTAGGGACCTTCTGGCTCACCAGGCCTCCATCTCCTTCCACAAGCACTGGAACATTGACCCGGTTGCGGTCTTCAACGAGTGGCTGGTGGACCCAGCTGTGCCCCTGGGACATGAAGGGGCGAGAGAGGAACTTTAGTGACCTTGATGCCCTGCAGGAGTCCAACACGGGATGATGTAATTGGTCTTTTTTTCCTTTTCTTTTAGTGTAAATATAGAAGATTTTGTCACAGCTGCAGCGGAATGATTGTCACAGACGGGGCTGTATCTTGTTGTACAACTCTGAGTTCCTGCAGAAGAATTCCAGTTACACAGTCCTGAAATTACATGGTGTTTTGAAAGGCTCTTTTGAAAATGGAATGTTTTATATGCCAATGCACATTTTTCCTTGTATAGTTTAAATTTTTTAATACAACTAAAGTTTCTGAATGTTAAGGCTTCGCCAGGCAGTATCAGTGTTTTTTATGTATTTTAGTAACCAGTCCAAATCTGTTTTGCTCCATTTGTGGAGATTTCATTGGTTAGTCCACTCTTGCAGTGATGGGGGCTGGGGGGCAGGGGCTGGGGGGGGCTGTGGATAAGCTAACATTGGGTACTATGAGTGAAGACATGCAGGAAGTCCAAGAATAAGCGTACAGAGCACGTGTGACCGTCAAGTGCTCCTTTTAGGGCAGAGATCAGCACCTTATTACATCTGCAGTGGTTCACAGAGGTCAGAACATCAGGAATGCCAAATGGAAAGCACTGTGTCTGATTGCCTGTGTGTTGATACTAGCAAAATTATAAAAATTTTTAATTCTGTACTTGTTATTTTCCATGTGTTACAGAGGGGAATTTAAGTAGGGGAGAATTGTTTGGTTAGTGGCACAGATTCTGGTTTTTGTGGCTGGCTCGAACACCTGGAAATGTTGAAATTTCATGGGAATGTAGCTCAGTACAAAGTATATTTTGGCTGTTTTATTCTTGTCGATTCCTCTAGGTGCTGCTTGCAATGCGGAGCCGAAGATGATTTCTGCACTTTCTGTTTTGCGTGCATGATGGGAACCTGGATGAAGTGTCAGTATGACAACTTACTGTGACAGCAAATAGCTTGCAATTTTACGTCATGCGGCAACTCTTTATTTATATATTTTGCTTAATTATACATAACATTCTTTGACAGCACATTGTGAAAAAGAACTTTGAAGATTTTTTGTATTTAAATATAGATGAGAGAAAGATTGAGCTGGGAAATGCATTCACAGCTGGCCATTTGAGGCAACAAAAAGTGCTGTCGGGCCAGATGAAGAAAATGGAGAGTTTATGCTGAAAATCAGTCATACATGCCTGAGAGGACAGACAGCAGTGAAAGCAGAAGAGAGTGCAAAGGTGTTTGAGCCAGATTGCGGGCACCACTCGGGTTGGGAAGCTGCTATTCTCAGAAGCTTTTACCCATAGGTGCTGGGGGGTGAGTGGCCATTAAGGGACCACGGTTTGGGTGACAAATGAGGGCAGCTTGGTTCCCCCCTGCCCTTTATAAACCTGCAACTGACCCCTGATGATGCGTTACTCACAAGAAAAGACCTTTCTGCTGTCTGCCAGTCATATTATGGTTTTGAGTTTTTAAAATTTAGTCCTTATTTTTTATATTATTTTCAATTTTTATTTGAAAATTTCATTTTCAGGTAGTTTCTGGTATGTCTTTTATTTACAGATGCTCTTCTATGTAGTTACGAACGAGTTATGTTCCAAACGGCCGTTCATAACTTAAAATGTTCGTAAGTCGTTATTCATCATCATTTTAAGGGTACAAAGATCTAGGATGCGGGGAGTACGCATGCTATGCTGCTGCGTGGCGGGAGTAGCAGCCAGAAGTAATACTAGGCGGAATTGGCGCGCAGAAAAAAATAATGATTTTGCGGACAGGAAACGGATGTCACGTTCCGGGTCGGAGCATGCCTGGATATTAGCGGCGTCGGGCAGGCAAGACGATGAGGCAGGAATATCCGGGGAAACGGGGTTTATTAATAGAC
>JAODUD010000038.1:14347151-14367496 GCA_026784285.1 Stomatorhinus walkeri
ACAAACGGGCCAGGGGTGAACGGAGGAGGCACAGGGGGGCTAGGAGCAGAGACGGGAGGAACAGGGCAAGGAGCAGAAACAGGGGGCCACACCGGGAAGGGCGGAGGAACGGGGCGAGCCCGAGGGGCCCAAGACGGGTGATGGGCGGCGGCAGGAGGAGCCGCGGGCGAAGAGGCAAAGGGAGCAGGAGGGGACCACCAGGGGGACGAGGAGACGGGACGAGGGACAAACAATGGAGGGACCAAGGGAGTCGAAGGGGGAACCAGGGGAGGTGACAAGAGGAACCAAGGGACCAGGGACGGAGGGAAGGAGGAAGGGGAAGACACGGACAGGCAAAGGCGCGGCCGACCGACGCCTCGACGGAGCAGGGACCGCCGGGGCCTGAGGAGCCGACCTCGGGGCACCCGAAGGCGACCGCGGGACCGAGGGCGGCAGGCCCGAAGAAGGGCGACCGGACACCGCCGGGGGACCCGCAGGCGACCGAAAGGCCGAAGCCCCTGGCGACGACGGAGACCCCGGAGCCCCCACCAGGGCAACCAAGGGCGAGCCAGGGGGTAGGGCGGGCGGGACCCGGACCCTACGCCTGTGTTCTCTCCCCTTGCGGGACACAGACAGGAGGGGGAGCTTACGGCGTGGGCTGGGTCGTGGTCGGGGCTGCCCCAGCAAAAAGATCCCCGAGGGGTCCCATTCGAGGTCCTCCTTGGGGCCAGGGGCCAAGGCCGAATGCTCAGGGACTGAGGTAGGGGTAGGGGTATGAGGTACTGGGACAAGAGCACGGGGCACTGGGACCGGAGCACGGGCACGAGGCACTGGGACTGGGACAGGAGTCTCTGGGGCCATGGGGCCGGGACAGGAGTCTCTGGGGCTGGAACGGCAGCGGGCGTGGCTGCCGGTGATGCTGCCGGGGCGACAGCGGGTGTCGGCACTGTCGAGCGGGGAGGCGTGGCCTCACCCTTCCGCCCGGGGGGCGTTGACTCGGCAGGCGTGGCTGTCGGCGATGCTGCCGGGGCGACAGCAGGCATGGCTGCCGGGGGTGCGGCCGGGGCAGGAGTCTCGGGTGCGGCCGGGGCAGCGGGCGTTGGCACCGTCGAGCGGGGAGGCGTGGCCTCACCCTTCCGCCTGGGGGGCGTTGACTCGGCGGGCGTGGCAGCAGGCGTGGCTGCTGGAGAGGCGGCTGTGGTAGCGGGCGTGGCTGCCGGAGAGGCGGCCGTGGCAGCAGGCGTGGCTGCTGGAGAGGCGGCTGTGGTAGCGGGCGTGGCTGCCGTGGCAGCTGGCGTGGCTGCGGGAGAGGCGGCCGCGGCACCGGGCGTGGCTGCAGGCGAGGCGGGCGTCAGCTCTGCGGACGGCGAGTGGGGAGGTTTTGCCTTACCCTGGCAGGCAGCACAGCAGGCGGGCAGGAAGATGAGGCAGGCGTGCTGACAGGCGTCTTAGCCGGCAATGCCGGCGGAGCGGACCTCCGCGTTGTCAGCAGCGGGGGAAGCTCCTTCCCCCCTCCAGCGGGAGGCCGACGCGTAAGGTTAGAGGACCCTCGTCCTCCGATTTACTCCCGTTAAGCCTTTTCTTCCGCCTGGCTTGTGTCGGAAGAGGCGCGTCCGCCTCTAGCTGATCGCCCAGCGGGGCTCTATGGTGGGCAATCCGCTGCCGCAGCTTTTGCATCTCTTCGAGGTTTACCATCTCCGAACGGTGACACACGGAACAAAAGTCTTTCGATATTCTGCCCCATCTTAACAGCGACGGAGTCCTCCCGGGCTCGTGGAGCAGGTGAGTCACTTCCTGCAGCAAACCGATCCGATCCCGACCGGCTTGCCGCGGTGCTCTTCTGGAGAGATCTGTCATTCTGTCACGTTCCAGGTCGGAGCGTGCCTGGATATTAGCGGCGTCGGGCAGGCAAGACGATGAGGCAGGAATATCCGGGGAAACGGGGTTTATTAATAGACAAACGGAGTAACGCAGGGAAAACGCCATGAAACATCACAATGACAGATCTGGGGATACGAACTCAGACGCGGACTGAATACAAAAGACTGAC
This sequence comes from Stomatorhinus walkeri, assembly GCA_026784285.1. NCBI lineage: Eukaryota > Metazoa > Chordata > Actinopteri > Osteoglossiformes > Mormyridae > Stomatorhinus > Stomatorhinus walkeri. The sequence continues at coordinate 14,349,181 of JAODUD010000038.1, forward strand.
AGGAAACTAAGCAGGCAACAGAGAATCACAATCAAACAGATGGACTACAGATGGTTTCAATCAGGGTTTGCATACGAGGAGCAAGGGGGGCGTGGCACACACTAGGCTCGAACGGACGGAGCGTGACAACGGGAGCCTAACGAACACAATTTGGACTTACAGTCCTCTTCGTTTGTATGTCTGAAAGTTCGTAAGTTGATAGTTCGTAGGTAGTGGAGTGTCTGTACTTTTATTTTAAGGTATATTTCTGTTTAGTTTTTATGTATTTTATTTTCAGTTTAGAGAATTCTACATGAATACACTAATGAATATGCTAATTGCTAAATGGGCAATTCAAGTTCCCAGTATTCCATCCATCCATCCACTTTCTGTAACCACTTGTCATATTCAGGGTTGTGGGAGTCTGGAGCCTACAGGCACAAGGTAGTGAATGACCCAAGATGGGGCACCAACCCATCACAGGGCACACTAATATGCCAGAGTTCCAGGTACTATTAGTGGTAATTAAAGATAAACAAATCATTACTTTCGCTAATGAAAAGTAACTGATGTTTATTTTTTTCAGTTGGTTTCAGAAAGAAGTTATAGTTTTGATTCAGGTGTAATTCATTTTATGTTCCTTTCTTGTTTTAGGTTTACATACCAGTTTTCTTATAGTTTTATTTTTCATTTTAAAAATATAGCCCAGCTGTTCTGAACTGCGGCTGTGTGTGTTTTTTACCCCTAGTATCTGTGAAATCCCACTGGTCTTGTTTCGTTTTCTGGTGGTTGTTAAGGTAAGAAAGTGCGGTGTTTCAGGATGCATGTTGTGGCCAGACGCAGGTCTCTAAATGGCTCCACCGTGACTGACAGTCAGTCAATATGTCTGCACAACAAATGTGTATCTTACAGTGGCTGGGGACGCAGCCAACCCGGCTGGTCTGATAAGGGAAGTGTGAGCTGGTCAGTCTGAAACTGGCCTGAATGCAGCCGCACTATCCAAGCCAACCACAAAGCTTACAGCAGTCAACAAGCACAGGCCAAACTTCATTTTCACATGTTTTAAAAACAAGAAACTCTTTATTTGTATTCTTCCAGCTCTGTCATATTCCAAAACGTTCATGATCCCCACCTTACCTAGTATTCCCATTACTTCATCACATCAACCTTCACTGAAGACCCTATGCATTTCAGTCACCCTTATATTACAGTCCCAATAATGAAAAGAGAAGTAACGTCTCCTCTGTATATACAGCTCAGGAAAAAATTAAGAGACTAGTCTATATTTTTGTTAATAATCTGCATTGTTAAATCCTGGTTTAATCCTGGTTCTGCTGGCAGAAGGCGACACTGTGCGGTAGGCTGCTTCCAGGCTCATACAGTAGCTTCTAAGACAGTACACAACGTATCCAATGTCAACATACCCAACAGTGCCTCAAGAATTGGAGGATAATATCAGGTGACCTTGAAAAGGAATGGGAGACATTAAAAGGTGTGAAGTGCACTGCTAGGAGAAGTTCGTAACAGGCTCCTAGAAGCAGGACTGTAGACCCATAAAGGAAGGCAAAAGGCTTTTGTAAATCAGAATCAGAGAAGAGTCAGGCTGGAGCAAAAACAAAATGCACATTTTACACAGAAGCATTCCCATAAATTGAGAAATAATTAAAAATAAAAATGCTGCTGTAGTCTCCAGCCAACTGAACCCTATTCATACATACGCGGTTTCTGAGGCGTCCTCCTCTTTCTCAGTTTGGCCTGGATTCTTGGATAAATTAAATGTTACCAAGGACTCCCTAGGGTTCTTCCATGGGGTTGCTGAGTTTATATGATCCCTTCTCGTCGATGGTTAAGTGTCAGGCACATTGACTGCTAGTGATTTCTCACCATCCTGCATTTTTTGAGTTGGTCAGGAAATGCTGCGCCCTCAAACTAGGGTCCTCCCAATGCAGATTTTGGCTAGTGGCAGGTGAGCAGCGGTGAGGGGGGGGGGGGGGTCCCTGGTACACTTTACCAAGCGGGTTGGGCCCCAATAAAGTGCTGGGGCCACTGAATCTTTTATGGTTTGCAGGCACCTCCGATGCATCTGACTGGTGGCTTGAATGGGATTTTGATCTTGCGGGACAATAGAAGATGTTCAGAGTTCTCCCACCATTTGGATTTTAAAACTGCGCTGAAATGAAAACCAGGTGTGTTCCAGCAGCAGAATGCTTCACAATAAAAAAAAATAATAATTTAAGGCAGAAAGATTGCATAATGCATAGTCTGCACAGCTTTTTGGCTTGTATAGGAGATCTGGAAGTCTTTTTCACAAGGCGAACATTATGTAGCTACATTTTATAAACAGTATGTTACATTATGTGTTTTCTGCAGTTGCCGTGTTTGTTATTGACTCTTTGGGCCAATGATTTAACTGCTCATCAAAATTATCCCGATGTGCAAATGAGGACACTTGGTGACTGAAAAGCAAATCACCTCCGAATAAGATTTATCTGCCAGATTTTTGGGTGTTAATTTAGCAACAAACCAAAAGGAAGACCCTAGAGAGGTCTTTACTGCTGAGGACCCCATGGGAAGATGATTCGGATCTCTGTTCAGGAAGATCACGTAATTGGTGTGGACCCAATACTGATTGAGTAACATTACTCCGATATCCATGGCTCTGACAGACTTCAGGGCATCTGGTTGCAGTGAACTGCTATGAGTGCATTAGGAATTCATTTTTAGCTTTTATGCTGGTCTGAAATCACCACACTTTATGGGATCTAGCATCATCCAACCTATCTGAACTGGGGAGAAGAAGAATCCATTGCTGGTGAATCTTTTAAATTAATTTTGATGGCAGTCATTGACCGCAATGGCTCAAGTTCTGGAACGCTGTAGAAAGTTAAAGCTGGTCTTATAAATCACTGAGGGTGTGGTCTTTCCCAGGTCCATATTCCTAAGAAGGACCATGGTTCTGCCTCATGTGGAAACGGGCTGCAGCAGACATTGGATTTCATGATCCCTATCAAACCTTCATTCTTCTCCTTGAGCATGTACCTCTGGCTTTATATTACTATAATTTGTAGTAGGTGGTTATACAACGTTACCGTTCTTGTCCCCGTTCTGTGGCTGAGAGGGTGATATCACTGTTGGGCCCTTGAGCAAGGCATTTAACTCCAGTTGCTCTAGGGAAACTGTCTGACTCTCTGATCCTCATTGATTTGGACAAAAGCATCTGCTAGATACAATGTAAAATACCATTTCCTTCACAGGGGACTGTGAGCTCAATGAGTTCCATGGTGTCTCCAGCTGGACCAGCTGCTGTCCTCACACATAAACTCTGTGGCCTTTATCTTTGGTTTCATTAAAAACTTGGTTCATGTCTCCGTCTCTGCTGGTTCCCATTTTACCGTTTCACACCATTCTGTCCCATTTTTTGTTTCACTGAGCAAAATCAGATTAAAGCCTCTTTTATCCTTCAGGGTATTTCAGAAAACAAAGGCTTTGCAGCTCCGCTGTTTTTCTACCCATCAAAGTCTTTCAAAGACCTTTTGATTAGTACGTTTGTTTCAGTGTAAAGGGAATGAAGGCAATGCAACTACAGCAATTCACAGCAGTATAGGTATACAGGTATGTATATATTACATAATCCCTGCAATCTTGACATAGCAGGGACCATTTTTTTGGTTCCCACAAAGGGAAATTCTTTTTTATAAAAAATTTATGACTGCAATAAAAAAAATTAAAATGCTAAGATTGTCATTGTTAGGATTTGAGTTTTACCTATAGAAATGAGCGGACGGTCCCAACAAAGTCACGAATACAAATGCGAGTGTGTGTGTGTGTGTGTGACCTCCAATGAGCTGATGCCATATTCTAGGTTGTTCCCTACCTTTCTCTGGACCCCCATGATGCTGCAAAGGATAAGCAGCTATAGAAGATGAATGGATGGATGGAAAAAAAGTAATTTTGCATATATTGTAAAACGACATATGGTAGCTCAAAAAGAGAAACAGAATGATCAAAATTATTTTATTCAAATAATTAAGTATTTAAATAACCTTCACTAATAAAACATCGGTAACACAGAGAGCTGATGATAATTGGCTTTTTCCAGTTGAGGAAATCGTTATTTGATTTTATAGCTGTAGGTTTTTACAAAATAATAAACATTTATTTGGGTGCTGCAGCTGAAGCGAAAATCATTAAAAGACAAAAGAACTGAAAGAAGAAAAACAGGCTTGTTTTCATGATTTCTGAGATGGTGTCACGCCTTGCTTTTGAGAACGCTCCTAATTAGCACCACTGGCAGTCACCCTATTTAGCCCTGCTTGACTCAGTGTTCGATGCGAGGGACTGTCAAATGTTCACTTGACACTTACTAAGCAAGTAACTTTTGTCCTTTCTCTAGCCCTGATCCGCCCTGCTTGTCCTGCCTATCCTACCTGCCTGCAGTGCCCCGTTCCCATCCTCAATGCTCCAGTCCTGAGCTCTCCTTCTGTTCCAGCCCTGTGTCTGTAGTCTTCATCCTCGGAACGACCACCCCAGCTTCCCACCCCCCTGGCTACATGACCCAGCTTCACCTCATTACCTCGACTCTGGTTCTGCTTGCTCACTGCCTGCTTGTTTGTTTGGTGTTGAAAGCATTCTGTGGATCTGTTCATTACAGAATACCTCTCCAAAGAAGATGGACCCAATGCCTATGCAGTCCCAGCTACAAGACACCCTTTCCCAGATCACCCAATTCACAGACCTGGTAGGGCAGCTTCAGTGGGGAATGACTGCTGTCTCTCCTTTGCCAACAACCCCCTGCAGCTGTCTTCTGCAGTCCCAGTAGTGATTCCCAATAGGTACGACGGAAACTTCTAAGGCTTTCCTTATTAGATGTGGACTGTACATCAACTACCACCCCGAGGAGTTCCAGGTTGTTGAAGATGGGGTCCACTTTGTCATCTCCCTGTTATCTGGCTACAGCCCTCTGAGAGCTGACAACAATGCACGTCACCAATCCAATTTTCAGACGGGATTCTGCAAGGTCTTTGATGACCCAGCGATGGAGCAGCTGAGGTGATCACTTGTACAAATTCTGTCAGGGGAGCTGACCTGCTAGCGAGTTTCCTCTCGAGTTCCACACCCTGCCTGCCAGACTTGGGTGGCCATCAGACTGCCTGAAAGTGCTGTATCAGTGGGCACTAAATCCCAAATTGCAGGCAGAGGTGGCCATAGAGTCTTATGTTCAAGAGGCCCTCACACAAGGTATCACCTACCCCGCAACCTCCCTCCTAACTGGCAGGCTGTGACCCTGCATCAACACCAGATCCCTAAATGTGATTACTGAGAAACACTGAGAGCCTTTCCACTCATCCCCTCTGCCTTAGAACAACTTCAGTCTGTACTGAACTTTACCAAGCTGGATCTGAGGAGTACTTGGTCATGCCCTACAGGTTGCTGAACCGTCCTTCCATCTTTCAAGCCTTTATGTGTGGGGATCTTGGTGACATGCTGAATTGTTTCATTGTTGCATTCATAGATGATATTCTGATTCATTCTGATTCCTTAAAGCAGCACATACAACATGTCTGTTAAGCACTGCAGCGGTTGAAGGATCACCAACTGTGTGTAAAAGGGGCAAAGTGTGAATTTCACCAAACCTCCATGAAGTTTCTAGATTCCTGGGTACATCCTGTAAGGTAGGGATGGATGAAGAGCCATATTGGACTCTGTAAATGACCTACAACATTTCCTAAGTTTCTCTAATTTCTACTGGTGTTGTTTAAAGGGCTTTAGCCCCATGGCATTCCCTCTGACTGACCTGCTCCGAACCAGAAAAAGCAAACTATAATGGACCACTGAGGCCACCGCAGCTTTCCAGTCTCTCAAGGACCTGTTTTGTTCCACCCAGAACCTGTAACTACCTGACCCGTCACAGCCCTTCATTGTGGAAGTAGATGCCTTGGAGATGGGCATAGGAGCTGTGCAGATCCAACGCAGAACCAACCACCAGTAAGACTCACTCTTCTGCCTTTTTCTCCAAGAAACTCACTCCAGCTGAATGCAGCTACAACGTTGGTAACCACAAACTATTGGCTCTCAAGGCAGCCCTAGAAGTATGGCGACATTAGCTGGAAGGGGCTGCGCAACGCCTTCTAGGTCCTGAAAGATCACAGAAATCTCAATAACCTCCAGCAGCTAAAAGGTTGAATACCCGACAGGCCTGGTGGGCTTTATTTTTCTTACCCTTCGACCTACAAGTGAATAACATTCCGGGACCCAAAAATGTGAAGGCAGATACCCCGTCACATCTGTATCATGCCCCAGAGAACCAGAGGAACCTGTGTCCAGTTTGGTGGAGTCTTGTTTTGCAGGTTTAGTGACCTGGCACCTGGAAGAACAGCTGGAGAAGACCAACCAGCAGCATGCTCTGCCCAATAAATGCCCTTCAGGGAAGATGTTAGTCCTCTCTCAGTTCCAGAACATGATGTTCCAGTGGATACATACCTCACTGGGGTCCACACACCCTGGAGTGGCCGCTACAACTCGCATGATCTCACAGTGGTACTGGTGGTCTGACTGGAAAATTGAGGTAGAGCAATACATCCCCTCCTGTGTCACACCCTGCTCGTCCGATCCTCCTGTGTGTCATTTCCCCTCGTTTCCCTTGTGTGGAATCCCCGTGTCATCAGCTGTTTTCCAGTTGTTTTCATTAGTCCTGTGTATTTAATTCCACGTCAGAGTATGTTTCCCCCAGTCCTGTCATTAATGTCAGCTGTTGCTGCCAGTCTTTCCCTTGTGTTTAGTGCTGTTTCTCCCAACAATTCTCCTTATCTTTTATTGTGAATTCTTGGTGTTACTGAGGCCAATTTGCAATGCATGCAAGGACAAAACAATATGCAGTACTGTGGAAAAGTCTTAGGCAGTCAAAATAAATATTTAAACTAGGGCTGTCAAAAATTAACAGGTTAACGTGAATTAATCCATCATCATGATTAATCTGATTAAAATTTTTAACACAATTAACCCATCTGCAGCGCAGAATGACTCAAAATCCCTGAAATGTCTCCGTCAACCCATTTGCCCTGGGAACTCGTATTCCGAATCGCATTCCGAGTTTTGAAGCCGGAAGAGACGACATGCGCGCTCCCGTTTCTCGGAGATCCGAGAAATATCTCAGACAGCACAGAGGATCCCGAGTTCAGAATCCAAGATGGCTGCGCCCTTTGTCAACAGAAGGGAATGTTTTAGTTTTATCCTGTTTTAGCACCATTTCTCATTTGTGGCTCATTAAATCGATTGCACAAACTATACCGTCCAACTTATCTGTGGACGTGTTGTAATGTGTAATCAACTGATATTGCTAATGATGGCAATTAACCGGGCTAGAATTGGATTTCATGATTAGTCAGATTATTTGTCGGATTTACAGTAGTTCGGGCTAATTGTAAGTGAACGAAGATAAAGACCATTTAAACTGAGGTACCTTAAATACGACAAGTTCTCTAGCTAAGTAAAGAATCTTGCTTTTTGATATGGGTCCATGGTATATTGCACTTCTGTGGCAGATGGAATGCATCCGACTTGTATTCAAGAAGTTCAATAAACATAAGTGCATATATATTCCCTTCTTCTTGAGTCTCTTTGCTCATGCAAAATGAAATGCGATTAATATAGATTAAAAATGAATGATATTTAATTGTGATTGATCAAAATTAATTCACAGCAACCCTGTGATTAATCTGATTTAAAATTTTAATCGTTTGACAGCACTAGTTTAAAAGTATACATCTCAATGGTAAGTGCACTTTTGCTCAGAACAAAAAAATTACTATTTAGCATTAGAACATATACAGAATAAGAGTAACACAATAAATATCAGTAAGAATTTCTTGTGTTTTCTAAAACGTTCCTCATTTCATGTTGGATACCCAGATGAACATCACTTTCAATCCCAAACCTCTCCTCAGGGGCACCTCTGCCATGCCATTTATTTATGAAATTTCATTACCAACTCAGTTAATTTTTTTTTGTTTATTAGCTATACAAGGTGTGCTAATGGTCAAGTCAGAAAAAACATGGGTTTGTGGATGCAAATACTGTGGTGATTGTAGCAGAGGCTTTGAAATGGCTAAGCTGCCACAGTCTGACAGCAGCTATATCACAGTTTTACACCATTTTCTTTGTTGTACTGTACCTCTGCTCAGTACTGTACCTCTGCTCAGTACTGTACCTCTGCTCAGTACTGTACCTAACAAAGGTTGTAGTCCTGTATCCGAAAAAAAAATCTTTTCATCATATGTTAAGTAATGTTTAATTGTGAACATGTTCCCTAAACAATGTTAGACTTATTTTAAATAATGTAATCTTTCTTACATCACATCTGTTCACTATGTGATTATCGTGTCTGTGCCCAATGTGATGTCACAGTGACGTCACAGTGATGTCACGGTCTATGGGTCCCCCTAAAGTCAAACTCCTTCCGATGCCACTGTCAAGTCATGTATTACTTTCAGAGGAATTTGCTCTTCCTTCAGCCGCTTATTTACTACAGAGCAATAGGTTGTGTCCTTTTCTCGTTAGCAGGGCCCTTTTGACTACTTCACATGTGGACCTTCTGCTGTCAAATTCTCTTCCTTAACCAACACCACCTGCAATCCTCGGGATTATAGAGCTATCATGCTGTTTCAATGTGCATGATGTCACTAAACGTATCAGCATGTGCCATTAATTGTGCGTGAAGCTTGTAAACTCTAAACATCATTCTACACACTTAACGACAAACAGTCAGGTGTCTGTGTAAGACCAGCCGTCTTTCGTTTTAGACTAACTTTAAAGAATTCCTACTCCATCAAGACTGAACGTACCCCGCAACCCTACACTGCATAAGCAATTATACGATTTTCCAAACTGTTTCTTTCCAAAGGAATTGATAATTAGCACAAAACAATAAATTCCTAACAATTTATACTTTCCCAACATAAATGAAGTGCAGTATTTCTGACATTTCTGCGTAATTGTAATTTAGAATGCATACAAATATGGCTACATCTTAGTAATACATTAGAAATGTTAATAAACTTTATTCACTAATAAGCCTTGTACCTCACAGTCCACCCTGAACAGCTTGTAAATAGAACAAAACAAAGGTCTACCAAGTAATTTCACGTTGCTCAATCCTTGCTCAAGACCTTCTGAAAAGATTTGAAGTGGCAGCATACCAGGACATAAATCGCTAAACTCATGAATGACAGAGACATCTGGCTCTTTTAGAAGTCGTTCTGCTTTTCCTATTGACATTTTAGGAAGAGATGGCAAATCTGGACAATCCTGAACAACTTAACTGTATTAACGGAAATAACCTCCTTCTTCAAAAGGCAAACAACGACTCCCTTCGGCCCCTAACAAGCATCACCCTGCCGGTTTGTTTTTATGGGTCTTTTCAAACCTCAGGAAAATAAGCAGACTTTTTTCTCCACAACTGAAGGAAGAACAGACTATTGTCATAAACCGTAGAGCTCCAGCCCAAAGCACAATAAACAAAGTCCCACTTAGGAGATAATAGCATGTATCCAACCTTTTTAAATATTCCAGGCTATTCAAGTATCACTTAGACATCGTAAAACAGCTCAACTAACTAAGACAAAGGTCTTTTGTTAATGAGACCTACATCTTCAAAAAAAAAGTGTTCCTTTGAACCCCACTGGAATCTCAGTTAACTTCCTATATTTGGAGCACAGTGTACATTCTTGCTTATTGCCAATATGTAATGTTCCATAATCCATGTTTGGTGTCTATACATAGAGTTGTCAGTTGTGCTGTTAATCAAAATAATTTTGTTTTCTTCATTCCTTTCTGTCCTTCTTGTAGATATTTTGAAGCAATAATTAGTCTTAATAAAAACAACAAATTAGGTTGTAACTAGATGCACAAGGGTTAGTCAGTCACATCAGTTGCGCGAAATGGCCGGGGAACCTTTTTTACTGAGAAAATAAGAACATTCATATTAGATCTTGTGCCCATGACTTTCTCGGATTTTACCTCACGACGCAAAGAGAGCCACAAAACACCACCTTGCCTCAGCGGCAGTGACCATTTTTCTTGCACAAAACATCATGCTGCACTCTTGACGATGCCAGTCCGTCCAGAAATTCAAATGCAAATCACGCTAAAATGGTATTGTATTATGATCAATGCAGGGCAACAAAGCTATATGTAAAAGACTGTAAATTAAACTTTGTTTAATGTGACTTCTTGTATGGATAATGGTACCATATCTTACCAGTGTTCTTGACTGGTTGATTGTTTTGTTCCGGTGTACAAATTTAAATGGAAAACAATACCCAGTTACACAACTTGAATATGTATTTTTTTTGGATGTTTTTTTTTTCTAAACTTTTATTTTTATTTGTTTTAACATAGCGGAACAAACAGATCACCAGAGGCATCACATACAACTATTACATTTTTCTTATACAGTCGTTTTTATAGTACAGATTACTCTTCCCAGTATCCCAGTATCCCCCCACCCCACCCGCCCCGCAAAGGGTACTGTATTATAAGCATAAACAACAACATAGGTTCTATATACACATATATATATATAGATATGGGGAGGGGGGGTTCGCACTCATTGCAAAACATTTCCTAGCAAATTATATAATACCTGTTTTCTTATATATAAACCATTTTGACCAATTTTTATAAAATTTATCCATGTTTAGACGTAAGGAAAAAGTGAGTTTCTCCATTTCAAACATATTATCTACAATTGCTATCCACTTATCCTTTGTTGGTGGAATCACTTCTAACCATTTTCCCTCATGACCCCTGAGATGTTAATGAATTTATCAATGGGTTTGATAGAAAACGTCAAAGATGAACTCATTTGTTTTGCTCTACCTGCTCGTTTCCTGAGTTTAAGTTTTATTTGAAAGAGAACATGTTCCACTCAGCAATAACAGTCTAATCCATCAAATGACAAAAAAAAACAACAAAGTCACTGCAACACACCAATCTTCTTCTGACAGAGATATATTCGCCTCCTTCTCCCATTTCTCTTTAATGTATAAGGTAGAGAGAGACTTGGCAGACTGTATGCATGCATATATTCTTGATACTAGTTTCTTATGAATACTACCTTTATTTTTTGGATGTTTTTAAGCTACTATCCAGAGTATATCATACCTGGCTCTGGATGAGCCACACCTGTTCTTAGGAAAATTTCAGGAGCAGGTGTGGCTCATCAGAAGCCATGTGGGAAGAAAACCAATTGGACAGTAGATCTCCAGAACCATCATTGAAGACCCCTGGTCTACAGAGATGGCCTTTAACTAACTAGGGACCCTGGAAACAATCTGTAAAACTTTAATAAATACAATGTTGATACTCTCATGCCTTCTATGTAATACATATTTCATACCACATTACTCCTATCTTCCATTATTTAATTTTCTTTCTTTCTTTCTTTCTTTTTTTATTTCTTTCTTTCTTTCTTTCAGCAAAACAAAGGTTTAAGTGTATTACTCAGCGTAGTGCAGATTTAGTGTGCCTGATTCCATTGCAACAAGTTACACAATATTGATCTTTTTATAAAGATTTTTTTGGCTAGTTGGGGGGATTGTGTAAAGTAGGCTTTGCCGTAATTATAGTAATATTTTTGGGATACTGCGGTCATTCACTGGATAACAGCAGTCCCATCTGGTGAACGGCAACTTGATTCCTTTCTCCAAAAAGCGCAGAATCAATTATGTATATTTCTGCAGCCACATCTTTTGGCAGCTGCCAGGAGAGGATCGACCTGAGGCTGACGTCCAAAATAAGGCTCGTATCCAAATAGCACGTTATCATTCGTAAAGGAGTTCTTCCGTGTTTTTGGACAGAGATGCTTTCCCCCGTCCTCACTGGCGTGTCATCAGCCCCGTGTCCCACCTCACAATCTCGCCCCAACACAGCTCACCCAAGGAATTTGTGCTGTTTATTCTTGGTCTGGGAATTATGGTGTTGACCCTTCTAAGATATACTTCAGATCAATCTTGGCAGATGGACATAGTCTGATAGGGAGTCTTCAACTGAACTGATCTGCAGCAGCATTTATCCTGAGTGCAGACTGACATTCTAGAGTACACGTTGCAGTGGTGTGGGAAAAGAGACGGCTGATTCGGCGATGCGAATGCCAAGAGAATATTATTCTTCCATTTTATGGCAAGATATGCGAACAATGGTAAGTTCACTGGAGAGTTGAAAACACAACTTGGTCATATATCACATTTTTTTCCCAGAGTATCTTATTCATAAAATAGTATTCATAAAACCTGATTTATGATCAGTCAGATGCTGCCAAAGTCGCCTATCTAGCTGACTCTGGATTAGAAACCTAAAAATACACCACGGTATGTCATTGCTTTTCAGTGACATTTGATATTACTAGTCAGGATTGGACTGTCATACCGTCTGGCATACTGGGCATTTTTGGGTGGAGGACAGCCCCCATCAGGCAAAATTCACCATACCCCCCCCCCCCCCCCCTGAATTTTAATTCCAGTTTTAATCCCGGTCTTTAACGATCATGCTCCAGGTAATAAGTCACATTTTCCCTCATGACCCCTGAGATGTTAATGAATTTATCAATGGGTTTGATAGAAAACGTCAAAGATTAACTCATTTATTTTGCTCTACCTGCTCGTTCCCTGAGTTTAAGTTTTATTTGAAGGAGAACATGTTCCACTCAGCAATAACAGTCTAATCCATCAAATGACAAAAAAAAAACAACAAAGTCACTGCAACACACCAAGTGAGGCAATGCTTGGATGTCAAGGTTATGACCAGCTTTCTTTTCTCACATCCCTTTGATGGTGCGAAAACATAGGAATGGTGCCCGAACAGCAAAGACTAAAATGAAAGAACTCTTAGCCAATAAGGTTGGAGAAGAAGACATGGAAGACTGAAGTCCTGGCCTAAGTCTGCATGACACCCATTAGTAGTCAATCTGAAATGGTCTTTTAGAGCCCAGTATTACAAACCATCTGCATGTGAAATACAGGAAAGCGGCGTCCAGTGCATGAGTCTAAATCTTGGAATCATCATCCACTGCAAGCCACTCACAGACACCCAGACGAAGGACAAGACGGAGTCACTACTCTATTTGGGCAGCAGGTTATTAGATGATGCGAGGAAACTATCTCCATAGCACCTGTGCAAACATTTGAAAATCATGCAGGCTGCTCTCACGCAGAACTGAAGCCAGATTCACATCCTCAGCCTCGAAGCTGTGATGTAGCAACAACAACGATCGAAGTCACCATGCTGTTCCGGGATTAGTCATCTTTTAGAAAATCAGCCTTTACAAGTAATTCAGTGTAGCGGCACGTTGTGTTTAACCACAAGTACAATAGCAGCACCTCACTGATAACAAATCATGTTTACTATTAATTATGAAAAACATAAAATTGTAGTATATTAATGTATTACACCTAATTAGGTAGCTATTTAAAATTAATAGAATACTGGCATTACAATGATTGACTCATTTCCATTGTCTAACCTACAGCATGACTAATACCACAAATTAGTACATGCTTATTATAATTTGGTAAGTGTGATCACTGACTTTAAAAAAGGATGGAATGAAACTGGCATTTATTTTGATGCAAGCAAAGTGCAAATTAGCTGATAAAACCATGTAGCTGGTGTTGAACCCGCAACCCCACCGTCCTTCCTTGGAATTACCTCAGGAGCTGCCTTGCCCGCATTAGATCCAAAACGTGAAGGTACATCAAATCGCCGGTTGATTCATGATGAAGCTGAATACATAATTAAAAATGCATTAATTAGCAGACTGCAAGCCAAATACAGGGTGTGACACAAAACAATTACGCCAGCTGAATAATGGATATACTTCAGTGGTTTTGTGGTACATATGAGGTACACGGGATGTAACTTTCAGTAAATCCCTGGAAGACAGTGTGCCCGAAATCCCAGGCTTGACAGAGTGATGTCAGCTGTCTGACCCAGCTTTTGGAATTGTACATCATATCGGCTAAAAGCGGCTGCTAAATAAATTCATTGTAAATGTAATGTAATATAATATGATTATATTAACATATATTTCCATGTGGCTTATTTTGACAGTTGTGATTTTAAACATAACGACGGTTTTCCCCAAGCAAACCCCAATGTCCCTATTTGATTACAGCTGCCATAAAGGCTTTAACACTAATATACACTACATCCTCCTTTTTTTTTCTTTTTTACGGTTCTTGAGGCACTTAGTGGTAAGTTTTGCTCTATAAATTGTCAGAAATCCACTGTTGCTTAAGACAGTATTTCTCAAACCGGTCCTTGGTGGACCCCCAATTACATGTTTTACTTCTAGCCCAGCTGGGAGGGAGCAAAAAATGTGGACTGTCTGGCAGGCAGTTGAAAGGGAGCAAAAATGTGGACTGTCTGGCAGGCAGTTGAAAGGGAGCAAAAATGTGGACTGTCTGGCAAGGAACTGGGAGGGAACAAAAATGTGGACTGTCTGGTAGGGGGCTGGGAGGGAACAAGAATGTGGACTGTCTGGGTGGCAGAGATCATGGCAGCCCGGAATCAGCTCGGCCTATCAGATGTTAGCTAATTCCTACCAGCACAGTGCTGGATCTATCACCACTAAAGCCATTGTGTTTTTATACAACAAAATCATTATTTAAAAGAATCCATTGCAGGTATTGTAGTAGGTTGTAGTAGTAGGTTAACTTACAATCACGGGCTACTTTTGGGGCCACCTGGTTAAGAATACACCAAGTCAATCTTATAGGCACGTGAAACCGGAATGCCCTTAGTGTTCCTATTACGCAAAATGGCTCCTGCAGCCAAATTACATGATTTGATGCAAAATTAGCCTTTGAAAAACCAACTGACTTGAATTATTTCAAAAAGCGTGCAGCCCGTTAGAACCTCGGCTTTTAACCTAACTATAGCTCTCCCTTCCACTGTCTCTGTATATTAGACTCGGACAACATGGCTTAATCGCATTTTACAGTTTATATGTAATCTAGTATGGCCTATATGACAATTGTCAGCCTTATCAATATCATTTTGGTACGAAGTCATTCCACAAATAAAATGATCTTGCAAGTGTTAATTAAATTAAACATAAAATGGTACGTCTTACATTCCCATCAACAATTTCGTTAATTCTGACCACGAATTCTACTCCTGCAGCAGTTTTATTATTATTATTATTATTATTATTATTATTATTATTACTGCAGAAGAGGCGTATTGATATATAAATGGTATATTTTATTTGGTATATAAATAAACAAATAGGCCTATATAACTAAATAAAATCAATTAGACGGATGTCATGTAAGAAATGACATGACCACGTATTTACATTTTCTTGGCGTAGCCTGAAGGGTTAGCCCATAATACGTGTGGTATTTTTTTTTAAATAACACAACGCCTTTTACCCGATTCATCAACTGGATCGCCTAAAAGAGGATTTGTTGATTTTTATAAATGGAAAGAAAATAACCAAATAATTCATGGATTTCTACATAAAGTAACATGAGTAAAATAGGAGGAAGTATTTAAATTGAATATGCCCAGAATTAATTACCTCTGAAATAAAGTTCTCGAAGTAGTTCATTCGATGCTTCAAAATACATGTTTTATTGTAGAAAACATATTCATAAAATAAGAGAGGGTACATGCAAAGATTCAGCTATATTCAATTTTGGTCTTTTGAAAAGTAACCTCTAAAGACGGAAATTTTGACGGTTCTCTGTTGTAAATACTGTATGAAAAAAATGACTATAGCCCATAGTGCATGGTTAAACGTTATTATCGCGATTCACATAATGCACTTTAACTATGCATAGACATCTAAAATTCCTAGTGGCATTTTTGGGTAGCAAATAAACAATTAATACACCACAGACGGTAACGGTGAGGGAACGAGTCCGTGTGAGGGGTTCGTACATTACAGGTGCATATAAAGACACTGGTCCGTGTCCGTATGGGGGTTTAATCGGGATGTGAAGTTTCCTTGAAGACAGCCACAGAAACGAGCTCTCAGATCAACTACCTGCCCTTTCCTTGGGCCAGTGCTGCAAATTGTGAGCGGGATCTCTGCACCAGCTGCACTACACGCGTTTCAGAGAGGATGAAGCATTTGGTAATTTAGATCGCATTGCGGGAGCTGACTCGCGTCTCTTTCATTTACTGACATTGGGCTCTTCCAAACCAGTCCCAGGTCCCAGCATTTCCGAGACGCCTCCTTTGTTAATTTTTCTCTGTTTTTCTCTGAGGATAATCCTGTTTCTGTGCCTTGAACACCCGCTTTTACTAGAACCTCGACAGTCTCTGGAGGTTGAGGAGCGAGGGGTGCGCTGTAGGGATGCGAAAGCGGACAATGGGACCTGAGATGCTTCTCTGTATGGATGTACCTACGACTGTACTGATTGTTCACCTGACATTAACGGCTATTGCAGGTAAACGCGTCACTTATTCGTACAACTGGATGTATGTTCATTTGTGAAATAGCTGAAATTTATTATTTTTTTTAAATTTAACATATGCAAGATTCATATGGTGTCTATAAAACATATATTCTTGTAAAAACTGTTTCTGTACTATATATTTTTGTTATGTGTTACTAATTATTGTTTAAATGCACCCAATAAGTAGATTTAGACGTACAATTTTTGTCATACAAATGACTAATGACACATTCTTTGATTCATACAAAGCAGACAATGCACGCAATTTACAAATTCAGACACTTGCTGTTTCTGGTTATCTTAATCAGTTACATTACGTTTTCTACACAATTACATTTTGTTTATTAAAAACATGTACCCTATAAATGTTCTTTAAACGTTATGTAGTTCTATTGCATTCTAAAACAAATTACTACGACTTCATGATGAAGAACTGTCAAAGTGGATTTCATTCTTAGGAAGCTTGTACTGTCGGTCGAATTAAACGGAACAGGTCTGGTTAAGCGGAATTCCAACTGAAACTCGTCAACAGAGCAATACACAACATATCTAAAACAATGCGGACCACAATTAATCTCATTTAAGGAATGGGTATCCCAATTTTTTTTCCAAAAACATTTATTTAAAATTTACGGGAATTTCTCCTGACAAGTTAGGCTCATTAATTGTAACTTTTTTTTACACGAACTAGGCTAGCAATGTTTGTGCAACCTATGATCAGAGGTACAATAATCTGTAGTCACTGAGATAAGCAAACAAGCTGGGATAGCGAATACTGTTAGTCATCTGTGGTATAGAAATCAGAGAAAAGTATCATGGTTTTGTTACAAATATAGCCTGTCAGGTTTGCCAACCTTGGTCAGCTGGCTGGCGTCAGATTTTCAATTACACACTAGTCTGCACACACATAGGTATTTTCACGTATGTGACACTTTGATCACCTTGTAAATAGTCTGTATGGTTTGCAAAGTATCGCAACACTTTCGATGTAGCTAATGTTAGGTTTATAATAAAAATAATATGGATTTGCCGTAAGATTTCTTTCGAGAGCGCGAGAGCATGTGCGTGAGTCTGAAAACATGCGATCCGTAATATCTGGCAACCCTGTAGCCTGTGTACAAATATAACCATAGTACAAAGACTATTTGTGATTTCTGCGGTAAATGCTCGGTGTATGTTACAACGTATGTTACAAAGTAGGTGCACAATATTATCACATAGTTAACTAGCGTATCGCTTACTCCCGATATTTCCGGAAAGGCTTCAGCGCCAAAACCGCAATCGCATTAATAATGTAGGCCTGTTTTCTTTCCGTAAGCTAATTGCGCGCAGATTTCAACGATTTCAAACACGAGTTGTCGTGACAGCTCACGAGTCCATTCAGAGGGAAGATGGGCCCACTGATTTTGATTTAAAGAAAACTGCTGATACAATTCACATTACCCAGTCACACACCTGTGTGCCACCTCTGCCTGGCATGATCAACCAGTTGAGCTTGGCAAGTAAAGTAATAAAATGGAGTCACTTTGAGATAAAACAGAAGGAGTTAAGATAGTCGGTTTCAAAAAGGGAGAACCTGACTGACCATTTAGCTTTACTTTATTCATAATCCATTTCTGTATAGTTCAAGCAAGGCTGGACTTATGCACCTGGGCTGTACCCAACGGCCCTGAGTTGCAAGGGAGGGGCACATTTTTTTCTGGTTGTCACAGCAGCATCTTATGTTGCAGGTAGCATCACGACAATGACTTTAACCCATGGAATTCCACCACCCTGAATTCACAATATATATATATATATAGTGCTCAGCATAAATGAGTACACCCCACTACATTTGTCAGAAAACCTTTAGTTTCCTTTCAGAATCAACATTTTCT
>JAODUD010000038.1:14368009-14379748 GCA_026784285.1 Stomatorhinus walkeri
AAATTTTGGAAATTGTTCTTTTGTTCATTGAGCTACTGATTAAATTTATACTTTTTAAAAGGGGTGTACTCATTTATGCTGAGCACTGTGGGTGTGTATGTATACATATAAAATCATAGAATATGAGCATAGTAGATTTACAAAAACAAAAATACAGTAGGAGACAATTCAGTTACTGATGAATATTTACATTTTTTGGCAGCAGCTGGTGATGCAGGTAAGCACGGTACTTCAAATGCCAGTTTGAAAAATGAAAAAGGTTTAAGTACCAGTCTCCAATTACAGAACTGTACTTTAGCAGGGAAATATCAGCGGCTGCTCTTCTGAATATTAACTACTTGCAGTGAAATCCTGGTAATAATGCTACCCCACGCTGTGCTCCCATTACAAGCCGTGGGATTGATCAAGTCATCCACTCGCATGTTTGCGGGAGATGGATGCAGGAGCAGAATGTAAGTGGGATGTATCCAAACACTAGTATTGTTTGTTCCTGCCATGGAGTCAATTGTGCTTGAATCCATCAAAGAATTTTAGGTTCAGTGAAGTCAAACTTTGCTGTAAAGAATGTGAAAAAGTTAAATTTTTCTTATTTAAAAGTTTTAATGTTTCTGGTTTCAAGAGTGCAGCCTCGGGGCAGATGCTTTTTATGTTGGGTCAGAATGTCGAGGAATTGGGTCTTCTCGTGTTTCTGGGTAGAGAAAGGTCTTCCTTTCATGAGGCTGTTGTTGAATCTCTAATGCTGTAATGTAACACAAGTAGGAAAAAGTTCCTGATAGGAGTTTTGTCACCTGGATAATAAAGCAGTGTGTCCCATACACCAGATAATCACACAGCAAATGTGGACCGATGGCACTTAACAGGCTTTAGTAGTACATTAGGAGAGCCATTTATTATATTATAATAAATGGTGCAGCTGTACAGAAAATGATCTATTTTCTCGTCACGTCTCCCAAAAATGCAATTTTTCCGCCAGGTGAACCAGAAAAACTGGTTCCTGATCTTATTCAGCTATTATTGAATATGTGTGGGGCCAGAATGAAGGGAACCTTTTATTCCTGGAACCTCACATGGTCACCTAGTGTTATATACATTTGCTTTTGCTATCTTTAAAGTATCTATACATCAAAAAAGCTGCTATTCTTGAGTAGCGTAGCAAAATAGTGGTAGATGAAATACACAGGAAGTGCGATTTGTGCACCGTCCCACCAGAAAGCATCACCGTGCAGCAAAATTTGATTAAACACATTGGTGACATTTTGTTAAGATTTTATGTATTTAATATAATAAAGTAATCTTCTGATGCCTGGATTATTCTGTATAAATTAAAAATAAAGAAAAAGAAATTTAGGAAATTAAAATGAATTAATCAAGCCACGCTACATCTCTAGTTTTTAGAGAGAAACAGATACTTCCTATGCATTGGTTATGATCAAGAAGTGATTTAAAGATCAATGTATTATGAATGAAAGAAACAGGAGTCTGGATTCCAGGAATTGTTGTTTTGGTTTCTTTATAAATGTCTACCAGTAATATTAGAAACACACATTTTAAGTAAATACTAAAACTTATTCATATATATTTTCTAAACCTATTAATAATAGTTGACAAATGTATGAAAAGGGAACTTTTGGATAAGTTCCATACCACAACACCTAATCGATACACGACCACGTGTTTATGACAATTACAGTAAGTGAACATTGTTTATCAAATATGCCTCTGATTTATATGGTCATTTACCTCACACAATTTTGCATATATTACAGAGATAATAATGAGGAAGGCACGGCAGGGAGTCACACTATGTAATTTTGTCATTATATGAAAACTGAGAATCTGCACATACACAGTGTTACAGCTTATGTGACTAAATCCACCATCCACCATAAAACTGAGGTAGTGACCTTAAAGAAATGGAGCGAATCAAGATGAAAATACATAGATGGACTAAAATCCAAAGAAAAATGCAAAATAGATTCTCATAGTGTTTAGTATTAAAATACAAATTATATGAATATTTCATTATCTTCTTATACCACATCAAAGGTGACACAGAAGTGGATGGACCACATTTTTTCAACAAAGATTTGGATGGAAATGTGATGTTTTGTGATGAATGTGCAAACCTTTAGACCATTGATTCTCAACCCATGGGTCACAACCCTAATTTTTGCCGCGGCAAGTTCTGACGGGGTCGCGAAGCATCCTATACAAATGGGTCTTGGGTCTGCAAATGGTTAACGCAAAACTAGTGAACACTCAACCAATCCAAGAAGCCAAACCACAGATGCTTAATTTAAGATTCAGTGGCGCATCCAATTAGATTTGTGCGATAGACATTGATTGGCGTAAATTGCAGAGTGCACTGTGCGCTTGATCATAGTATTAATTTAAATCTGTACTTGATATAAGGCCATGACTGAGCTGGTAAGGTAAAAATTGGGTCGCGGTGCAAAAACCCTTGAGAACCATCGCTTTAGGCTATATTTTCCCAAAAAAATTAGCATGACTTTCTTTTGTTACTATTGAGGGATAACATGAATGATTTCATTATCCTTTACTATAAGAATTCTTCCATCTTTCTGGATGTAAGGGATGTTTAAATGGTTACATAAATCATGATTTTTTTTATTGGCATATCATGGACAAGAACACAATTATAAGTTCTCTTTTCCAGGCTGTAATTTTAAGTAATAAATATTATAATCCATCCATACATTTTCCATACCCAGGATCGCCGGGGTCTAAAGCCTGGAAGCTATGGGCGCAGGGCAGAGAGTAAGGGGTGCTATCCTATCACAGTATCAAACATCACAAGAAGGTTGATTTTACTTACTGTGGAATAGAAACAGCGAACTTCAACAGCGACTTACCATTAGCATTCCAAGGACTTTCCTCAACGACGGGCCCAATGTATGAATACATGCATGATGTTTTAAATATTTATTTTTCCTACTAGCTGCAATTACAAGAAAGATGTTTGGAAAGGGCTGGAATAGTTACCGCATAATTTGCAAGTTTTTAAAGTGAATCCGAAGTGTTTTATGTGTCTATTGTGTCATAAAAGCATGCAATTTTATTTTATCTGCCTTTGCTGTTCTGTCAGTGGAATTTCTTGCTTCCTTCCAATGTTTGGGCCCTTATGTATCTGCAGACTAGTGTCACCCAGAGCACAAATAGCATCAGGCTGAATTCAGTAGAGCTATCAGACAGGGAAGCTGCAGAGCTGCACCCAGTGAGGACCTGAAAGGGGTCGCTGCTGCACTTACACTGGCAGTCGGCCTTTTCCGTGGATCAATGTAGCTGATCAATGGGAGGTCTTGCCCGTCAGCTAGCACTGCAGTCCAGGCTTCTCTGCTGTGGTGATTGCAATTTTTTTATTTATGGCATCACACTGGTGTGGAATTCATACAGAAACGACTGACGACGATCACGGCATGTTGGCCTCCATTGGGTTGCCTGCCTTCCAAAAGGTGTGGCACCTTGATTGCTTGTTAATTCATCCAACCTCAACACACTGGAGAAACATTACACAAGTTGGTTACACTTTCTATGAATACTATGTCTATAAGAATCTATGAACACATTCATAACACATTACAATACATTCATAAAGCATTATAAACATAGCTATAGATATTTATGAAAAGGCATCACACATTATAGCCATGTTTATTATGCATTATGAATGCTTTATGAAGCTCTCATCTATAATGCACTATAGATACCTTCATAACGCAGTACAAAGCACCCTTAATCTTTATAATAGCCATTATAATGCATTATGAAGGTATCTATAATGTGTTCTAAATAACTTCGTTGAAGCTTACATAGTATTATACTCAAGGATATAATGATTATGATTGCCAAAATAAGATGCTGTAATGCTTTACAAATTATTATATGGAGCATTAAAATGCATTATGAGAGCTTCCTTGGTGTTTATATAGTATTATATTCAATAGCGTAGTATTATAATCAAGAAGTTGTGCTGAACTGCCGGATGCAGATGAATGTTGCACCGTTCCTCTGTTTAGAAAAATGTTTGATCAATTCAGAACTCATATAGACCAGGTCTAATCCATAGAAATATGGAATGTGTGTATCGAGTGTGGATTTCTTCCCTTTCTGATAAATAAAACATGAGAGTGTGCTGATGATGATAGACAGTGAAATCATCAGTATTTTCAACTTGACTGAAGAGCTCACGAGCAGTGTGATAACTAAGGGACAGTTATACTATGAATAATAAAGTGACAGATCACAGCAGGCTATGACAATCCATTGCAGCAGCTGTGGCAGGCAGAGGAGACTCGGGAGACAAGGGTGCAGCCAACAGCCCTTCAAGGGATAAGGATTATTGCGGGAATAAGGGGAACACTGTACAAAAGGCGGGTCTGGTATGAGGAGGTGGTCCATTCGTGGTAGACATCCTGCAGTATTCCCTTTGCAGGTAGGGGGCAGCACATGTGCCTCAATCCACTGCAGAAGCAGGCGTGCACAACTTGCCTTCCGTTCCCTTTTCCCTGAGCTCTTCTTAGTTGACGGTGAGGAAACAACAGTTAAACATAGGAACATAAAGCTTAATCTGTGCAGTGAATTTATAAATGTATGAAAGAAGATGTAAGTGTGTACCTTCATCAAATATAAAGAATTAAAAACCCAAATACCATAGACTGATAGTTGCAAACACAACTTGTTTGCAGACCTACTCACAACCTTGATGGCCACTTATTCATGGCCTTAGTCACCCTGAGGAGAACAGCCCCTCCCCCTCCCTCTGAATACATCCACCAACCCCACAAGAAATGTCCAGAGGTTCATTTCTCATTAGTAAAAGTCCCAATTGAAAGCTTGGCACTGCAAAGTGGGTGCATGGGGCCAGGCTCGATTAATAACTCAATCATATATTTCATCTCGCACACAACTTATAGTAGATGCACAAAACACTTAGTAAGTAATAGAAAAACATGGTTAGAATGAAATAAGACACAAGGAACGGCTCTTAGACACAATCTCCTGAACAGCAGCCCTTATTGTGTTTGATCATTTTGATGTAAGCGTGTTTTTCATGCTGAATTTTTGATGGATAGCACTGGAGGCAAATCAACATTAATGTTTTTTATCAAAAATAGTTGTTTTCCCTGAGTGAGATATTTGAGAGCTCAGTAACTGGCATTGGGTGGGGGTTATGGGTACAGAGATATGAGCCTTATAATTGTCCCCCCACTTGTCAGCATTGGGTCTTGGCTCCAAAGAGGAAGCCCTGCATTAACCTGAGGGGGGTGTCGTGGAATCTCAAGAGGGATCCAGTAAGCAGCTTTAGAGAACAAGAGGGTTTTATTAACTGAATATAAAGGAGCCAAGAAAACAAAAAGGGGTCACAAAGGCTGGAACATGGGCAGGCAGATAAGTGAGACTAATAAGGACGATAAGTGACAAGGGCTAGGAGTGGACAGAAGGGGGCACAGGGGAAACACACTCGATACCTACCAATCACTGACAACACTAACACCAATAATGACCAACAAAGGAACAAGGCCACAGCAGGCACATGTATACTGTGAAAATGAGGGCTATGCGAGGGACAGGTGAGGCTAGAAACAATAAATCCAGACACTAACAGGGAACAGGTGAGGCTAATTAGGAACAAAACTGGATGACCAGCGATATCTGCTGCCAAATGGGAAAATAACAGACCTGACAGCGACAGATCGTGACACCTACTGTAGAGATTAAATCACAGATTTACTTTATTAGCCTAACAGTTCATCTTACATCTATGTTGCATGTTGAAACTAGTTTAAAAAAAATCAATGTTGAAAATCCTTGGAGAATACAAGAGTTTTTCTGATGCCGTGTTTTTATAGCATTCTCTAGTGTAAGGCTGAAACTCGTATTTTAATTCTAAGCCCCTGCTGCCATTCCGAGGTGTGAGAAACATGCTACGTCGCAAATTTCAGTCTTGGTAAATTGCAACAGTTGGTTCATTTGCAATGAGTACACTGAGAATCCCAAAAATACACCATGCATTAATACAAATATGCCAAATATACCAGCCCTGTCCTAATGGCTAAATGCTGAAGAACTGTTTTAATTAGCATCATTAAAAATTGCATGCATTTCCTGAAAATATATGAACTGTACCTATCATATATTGTATAAGAAATCTATTTTAGAAAATGCAACAAAAATAAATGTAATTTTCAGTCACTCTGGTTGTTTTTCCAATAGTTCTTTCAATCAGCTGTTGTATTTTTTCCTATAGGTGAGGCAATGATCGCCAGCAGGGCGGCAGTAGAGGGCTGTCCCCTTGGCCAGTTTCCATGTGGCAATCTGAGTGTCTGCCTGCCCCAAGTTTTCCAGTGTAATGGTCAAGCAGACTGCCAGAATGGGGCAGATGAGGAGAACTGTGGTAAGTTAGAAGACTTTGAAATGCCTTTCTTTGTGGTTAGGGTGGATCAACTTCAACTGATCAAACTTATTGTTAAACTACATCTCATTTTTAATATCCAAAACGTTCATTAAACTTCACTAAATAGTCCATGAATTATCCCAAATAATCTCCCAAATAGTGTTCATCATCATTAGTGAGAAAAATATAAACAGCATATCAAATTTATCCATCAATCTCCTTGCAGATTGTCTGGTACAGATTAAGAGATTAAGCATTTTAAATATGAACTGGATTTCATTTATCAAGTTCAAATGCTTTTTAAAAGGGTATTTTCTCTGTAAAACCCTATAATATTAACACCAAAAATATATAAAGGAGTAACTGTGACCATGGATAGGAGAAATGAGTGTAGATTGGGTGTAGAATGGGTGTAGAATGGGTGTAGAATATCTAGGGATCAATGGAAGAAATAAATAATATTAGATTCAAAGTACCAGACATATTCAGGGCTGGACTTTTGCCTAGATAGGCTCACTACATGTCATGTTCATAGGCCCTATATATCCACCATAAGTGATGCTGACTTGGGGGGGGGTCCTTACAATAACTTTTCCCAGCCCACCATAAAAATGCCCAGTATGCCTCATGGCGAGGCCAACCCTGGACTTAATACATTTGGGCAATGATTATTAGGTAACAATGAAAGGCGCGATAAAAGTATGTGACCGAAAACAAATCTGCACAAGTCGGAAAAAAAATAAACATGGGGGGCTGGATGGACATGATTGAAAAGCCTAATGAATTTCAAGGCCTCCCTCAGCTTTGACATTTCTGCTTTCACTTATCCAGAAAGCAGGTTTTTGGTCTGTAGCAGATATGGAGTTAGTCTTGTTGCTGGAAGTTAGTCTGTTGCTGGAAGCCAAGTAGGCCGCAGTCGTACGCAGCGCTCGCACGTAAAACTCCCACCTCCCCTAAATGTAGCTGTATGCAGGCTGCTCAAGATTATCGATAAATCTAAATTGTCAGCGCAGAAGCAAGGCCTCCGCTGCCATGTCACATATTCATTTATTGTTCTGCACATTGCCGGCAGAAAGCGCTTTGCTCTCCCGACTGTGCAGCGCTACAGCACGGCCGAATCTCGTAGAAGATTTGTCAAGCACCAAGCAGAGCAGTAATTCTGAATAAGATCACATAGGGAATAAGCATTAAAGTGTAAAATGCTCTTGACAAGATAAGTGCTAGGCGTTTACGACAGCCCCCACAAATGCAAGGAAGCCACCAATCAATAAAACCTAGAGCTACTGTATTTGTCTTAGCACCTAAGTACAATAAAAGAAATAAAAAGCACTGAAACATGTTCTTTATGGATCTGGAACTGGCACGGCAACATCGTCGCTTTCAGAAGTTTTAAAAGAAGACACGGCCTCCTTGTGGGATCCTGGGCTCCTCGTCAGTCTCCTCCTATCTGCTGTTTACAAACGAATTTTGTGGCTTTCGCCCGTTAGAAAGTACAGCAGAGCATTAAGCAAAGGAAGCAAAAAAGGAAAATGTTCAGTTTCTAAATATTGCCGTCCTCTCACTAACGCAAGCCTGAAATGGACCACAGCAGTAAAATCCCTAAAATGATTCATACCATATTCTTTGAGGGGAACAGCAGTTTCCTATTGAGATGTTACTTTAAGAGTTTTATACCGTTTCCCTTGTCACAAAAGAATGCATAGGAAAGATAAAATAGGCTGAAGGGTTGTCTCTGAACTACCAGGTCCGCGGTGTTCAGTGGAGCTTCTACCTTTTCCATCTTGTCTTTGCCTATTTCAGTCGGTTTTTCTCGGACTGTGGGTGCCGTGATATGTATGACTGCACCTTAATAGCAGGATTAGGATGGAATAACTTGTAACCTTTTAGACTTATTTTGGGTTGTGGGGACACAAGGCATCAAAATCGTGGGTGACATGTAGGTAACTAACGAGCAATAGCTAAGTAATGGTAATGCACATTTAAAGTGGAACAAGTAAGAACATGTGCAAATGTAAATACATCCTGCATCTGGTAACCGCCCCCCCCCCCCCAATCAGGGCGGTCTACTGTTTATGGGGCCCGCTGAAAATGGTCTAGAACAAGTCGGCTGTCTCCAATTAACTTTAGCAGCTCTCCAAAGTATTTTTAAAAAATGTTTTATATGAATACACATATGTTTGGCTTAGGCTAGATGCAATAATTTGACATCTGACATAGATTTGGAGCCAAATTGTTTGTTTGTTTGTTTGTTTGTTAGTTTGTTATGCTGTTTCTTCCTTTATGGACAGACAGCATCTAATGATAGAATAAACATTAAGCAAAATACTGTTAAGTTATTGCACAGAATGTAGAACAAGATTCTGCTGGAAGGTTAAAGCGGAAACAGAATTCTGTTGAATGGTTGACTACTCAGGAACTGAAAGAGTTGGGTCTTGTTTTTAAGTTGGGTCAAATAACCCGCCAAAAAACGCCAGAATGATCATTACTGCTGTGTCCATTATGTGCAGAGCCAGGGTTTGTCGAAGATGTGGTAGTTATGGTAAATGGACGGCATTTATATAGCGCTTTCTTCCAAAGCACTTTACAATAATGCCTCTCATTCACCCATTCACACACACACAGGTAGCAGACGCTGCCATGCAATGCAGTGTCTTGCTCAAGGACACTTTGATGGGGTCAGAAGGAACCAGGGCACGAACCTGCAACCCTACAGTTGCCAAACGATACTGCTACCTCCTGCGCCACCATCTTCCCCGGTAGTTGATCTTTACTTCACAAAGTTAATATCTGAGGGTTAACTGAACTTCACCATTCCAGATTTTTATTTTGTAAGTTAGTATTTTACATTACGCTTAGTCTATAAATTGGCCTACTGAGAACAGAACAGCTCTCTCACATCACAAGAAGACTGTTTTAATGCAGTAATCCACAAATCAGCACCCCCTCTGTCGGCAGATCGTTATATACTTTGCTTATAAGTGACAAAGACAGAAGCAAGTTGGACAGTTTTCGTTTTCCTCACTTGCTGTGCAGTGAAGACGTGGAACTTAATTCGCATCGAGAACGAAGGCAGATCTAAGGGATGGCCTGGGATCGTGCCTAGTGAAGGCATGACCACCCCTGTTGTCACCCCCCATCAAAATAATAAAAATGAAAAATGTATTATTTTATGTTTTAAGCAGAACCAGAGAGCAGACACAGTGTGGTGCAGCCACCCTCATAAATAAAGCCCCCCTGATGGCCACACCAATCAAAACTTTCTGCAGGCACCACTGCTGGGCAAATTCTTGATTATTTTCTGTTCCAGTGGGGGTTGTCCTCCTTGAAGATTTTATAACATCCAAAATAATATTTGCATTTTGCTGGAGATGGGCACCACAATTTCTGTAGCACTGAGCGTGCATGTCCTCACAAACTTATCGTCAGAGTGCGCTCTGCGGTAGCTAGCTTTCACAGCTGTGTCTCTACGGTAGATAGCTTTCACAGCTGTGTCCCTACGGTAGCTAGCTTTCACAGCTGTGTCTCTACGGTAGCTAGCTTTCATAGCTGTGTCTCTATGGTAGCTAGCTTTCATAGCTGTGTCTCTACGGTAGCTAGCTTTCATAAACTTATCGTCACAGTGCGCCCTACGGTAGCTAGCTTTCACAGCTGTGTCTCTACGGTAGCTAGCTTTCATGAACTTATCGTCAGAGTGCGCTCTATACTAGCTATCTTTCACAGCTGTGTCTCTACGGTAGCTAGCTTTCATAAAATTATCGTCAGAGTGCGCTTTATAGTAGCTATCTTTCACAGCTGTGTCTCTACGGTAGCTAGCTTTCATAAACTTATCGTCAGAGTGTGCTATATAGTAGCTATCTTTCACAGCTGTGTCTCTACGGTAGCTAGCTTTCATAAACTTATCGTCAGAGTGTGCTCTATAGTAGCTATCTTTCACAGCTGTGTCTCTACGGTAGCTAGCTTTCATAAACTTATCGTCAGAGTGCGCTCTATGGTATTAATTAAATTAAGCTGCAATTAAAAACGTTCTGCTGTTTCTTCGGTGCTGACAAGTTCATTTTGTTCGTTCCCAGTTGCCCTTGCAAGCTGCTAGAATTTTTATCACAGTGAGCTTGGCAGGTGCGCCGAATATTGCATTCCTTAAGCATTCTTATGCCCCCTCAAAAGGAAAAACTTAAAATAGTGGGATATTAGCAATGAATCAGTGAAGACTTTCTACTTGCCAGTAAAGGTGGAATACCACTTGTATCTTGGAACAGGGTGTGTAAAGCTGTAGAAGCTGTTGATCAGCAGTAGAAGCTGCTCAAAGCTGTTGATCAGCAGTAGAAGAGGCTGCTGCTGAGTAAAAGCATTTTAACACTGTTAGTCTAAATTCCTGTCAAACACCATTTCTGTCAGGAAGACCTTATTGCTATGTTTTCTGCCAGCATGAAGGATGAACTACTACCTAGAAAGGCATTTCAAAGTTCACATTACTGTGGAACGCTTGTTCATTACATCTGCTTCTGCCTCTGACAAGTCCTGGCCATAAATGGAGTGACTATTGGATCACAAGACACAGATTTATTTAAGTGTGAGTGATAAGCCCTCCAGCATAACTGCAGATACCAAGCTGCCAGGTTGGCAAGTTCTCTAAGTGCATCTCTGTTGTGAAGGACCCCGGTTTGGGTCTTAGGTGACAATTAGCTTCGAGCTGAGAAATCTTAGCTGCAAAGTGGCACTAGTGGTGTTACGTGTCTTTATGTGAAGCGGCCGTCTCTTCCTGTAGGCGACAACAGTGGCTGGGCAGCCTTCTTTGACCAGACCATCAAGAGGGCGGCGCCGCAGGAGTTCCGCAGAGGCTGCTGTGAGTGAGACTCCATGGGCGTGTGGGTAGCGTACTGTGTGCACGTATGGGATCCAGAGTCTTAGATGAAAAGATGGGCTGGTGTGAGTCAATGTCGCTTGAAGTTAGAGGAAAGATATATTAAAAACTCCTTTTATAATCCCTACCTACCTCTCCTGTCATCATTTTTCTTCTCCCACAGTTCTGGAGCAATACCCAGAGCACTGCAGCTGCATCGAGACCAGTCTCCAGTGCGTCAGTCTGAAGCTTAAGGAGGTGCCACTGGTGTCGGCCAATGTAACTTCGCTGTAAGTTTCTGAGAAATACCGTACAACACGTTCCTTGAGCACATGGAAGCTGCTGCCTACTTAAGGTTTATTGGTGCTCAGTGGAGCACCATGTGCATGCAGCCACTCGTCTTGATTATATTACCAATTACTCAATCAGTTTAATGCTTTATGTTACTTTTTGTTTGAGCATTTATATGTATATATATGGGAGC
>JAODUD010000038.1:14460961-14475649 GCA_026784285.1 Stomatorhinus walkeri
GGGGGGGTTAATGGCTTGGCAGAGAGAGTTCACGAGTCTTTTCCCCCCACAGCAGTTTCTCTACAATTCGTGGCAGCTCAAACAGCACCAAACGAGATCAGCTTAGTGGTAATATGGCAGGCTGATCTCCTTCTGCCCACGTCTCCCTGCAGTACGGCGATGAGGCTCCAGGCCCGGAGATGGAAAATGCCTGGAACGCCTTGGTCAGCAACGACACGTGGAACAGCAACCTGCGCACCACCCTGCAG
Organism: Stomatorhinus walkeri; assembly: GCA_026784285.1. Lineage (NCBI taxonomy): Eukaryota > Metazoa > Chordata > Actinopteri > Osteoglossiformes > Mormyridae > Stomatorhinus > Stomatorhinus walkeri. The sequence continues at coordinate 14,461,210 of JAODUD010000038.1, forward strand.
TTCCTCACCAGTCTGTGTGGCGTCAGCAGCGACACCACTCTGCTGCTCCACGTAAGTCTGAAGAACATGTTGCCCTCTGGAACAAGGCAGTCTAATGACATCTCTGGCTGCCTAACTGCTGTGCTGTGCAATAAGATGCCTCTCGTCTCGTTAAAGGTAACTAGGATGCAGCTCCTGTTGCTATGGTGCAGTTTTGTTCTTGTTGCTATGGTGTTGAATAAGATCACGCCCTTGTTGCGGATATGGAAAGTATCCACGCGTTACCATGGTTAAAGTCACTCAAGATGTTGCCCTGTTGTTATGCACCAGAATAAATTGGAATCCTTCTCATCACAGATCAAGAAGGTGGTGATCTACCTGTGCAGGAACAACACCATCCAAACCATGGAGGAGCTGCTGTTTGAGCTGCAGCAGACAGACCCTGTGAACCCAGTGGTGCTCCACTGTGATAACCCGCCCTTCTACCGCTTTGCAGCCAGTAACAAAGCCTCAGCAGCAGCCTCTGGTGAGCTTCATTGGCAGGTGCCTTGTCAGTCAAATTGCCAAGAAACAATTGGCAACACTTAAAGCAGTTATCATAATGCATTATAAGTACCTTCATAATGCATTATAATGCATTCATAAAGTGGTATAAACGCAGCTATAGCAATTTTAAAAAGGCATTACATATTATAGCCATATTTACTACGTATTTTGAATGCTGCGTGAAGCTCTCATCTGTAATGCACTATAGATATCTTCATAATCTATTATACTTATAATTGTCAGCATATGCGATTATATGGCTGTTTTACATGAAGCATCCAGTATTATGGAAATGGAAAAATAAGTTTAAAAAAAAATGCAGCATGCTGGGATTTAAAAGTCAGATGTTCTAGGACAATCCAGATGAGAGGAGATGAAGAGACTGTCTGCTTAGAGCGTGAGAACCTGTCTGCTTAGAGCGTGAGAACCTGTCTGCTTAGAGCGTGAGAACCTGTCTGCTTAGAGCGTGAGAACCTGTCTGTTGGCGGTTCCAGGCACGACGTCCAGCAGCAACACGGTTCTGGCCGGACAGGACAGTTTGCCGGACACAGACGAGACCAAAGTGGCCCGGGAGATGGAGGAGAGGTGTGGCCCGCGCTCATATTGATGAGTGGCGCTTCTCTAATTAATTAGTGGCCTGATTGATAATCTAGAGCCCTGCTTTTACTCAGAGGGCTACGTAAGCAAGTACGCTTTATTTATAAATCGCTTTTCATAGACATGTGACAAAATAAAATTTAATTTAATTTAATAAAAAATAAGTAAACAAGAAACATTAAGACACAGATTCAAGTAAACGATAATTATAATACAATTAATATTTAAAAATTAATATAAAAAAAGGTTTAATATATTGGTCTTTGCCCTTGATTGTAAAATATAAAATGACTGCGTATTATTTGAGGCAGAAGTTTGGTTGTTATTTATTTTGCATGTGCTTACAGACTTTCTAGTGTAGTGAAGGGCCACAACAGACTGGAATCTCGCAACAGCAACAGTTCTGGGGGGTCCTATGACGATGAGAAAAGTGAGTGAGTGCCCCCTCCCTTCTGCCCGCAAGAACACGCTGAACAGCCAACATGAATTACCGTTTCTTGTCTGCAGTGATGTCATATAATAGTTTTTTTAAGTCTTGCAAGTATTCCAAATATGTGTGTCAGAAGTCAGCGTCATGGCAACAAATTCTTTCTCTTGCATCTGTTGAAAGACTTTCCCTGAACGAGGGGTAGGAATGTGACAGCTGCTTCCTGCGGTCCCCGGGGCGGTGGGGGTGTCCAGGCTGTCAGGCTCGGCGGATTCTGACCATGCCGCTTTTAAAGTGACGGACTGGAAAGAGCTTTTCCCTTGTGCAAACCCGGTCTTCTCTCCTGCCCCCCCCCCACCCCACCCCCACCCTTTCATCAGGTGACCCACTGCCGCCTTATGCCGGGTGGCTCCTGAGTGTACTGGAGACCAATCTGCCGCAACCATTACCCATGCCGACGAATGGGGGTTGCTGGGCGCCGCTGGGGGATTACCTGCCTGAGACCATCTCATCACGAGCACCTCTACACAGGTAAACGCCTGCACACATGCAATACTAAGCCCTTTTAGTACAACACGTAGAGAGCTGCTATTTTTGAAATCCTGTGTTAAAGGGCGCCCCCTTCTGCTGCAGGTGCAACATTGCAGTCATCTTCATGACAGAGATGGTGGTGGACCACAGTGTGAGGGAGGACTGGGCGTTGCACCTGCCCCTGCTCCTACATGCCCTCTTTCTGGGTACGTCTCCGTCTGATCCCAGCCACTCCTTGTCTTTCTCACTCTTTTGTTTGACGATGCAAGCAAGCAGAGAATGTGCCCAAATTCACTGGCTTGAACGGTCGGCCTGTTGAGTAAAGCACCATCTTTATCTCCCCTCCATAACAACCATCATCTCTGTCTCGCCGCTTTTAAGTTAAAAGAGGCGAGACGCTTTTGTGCTGAGGTGCCTGCCGTGTAGGAGGTGGGGGATGGAAACACAAACCCTGCGAGATCCTGGAGATTAGTGCTTTGCGTGGACGTGGAGCATCTCCGCCCTGGGTATTACATGCCATAGATCAGGCACTTTCTTGGTTGTAGGATGCCTTGCAGAAATGCTAAAAATGTACTTGTAGGTAAGATGAAGGATAGACAGAAAGCAGAGGTGAATAGTTGAAGTACAAAAAGTAAAAATCCAGGCCAAGATTTTGTTTCAACCAACCAGCTGAGTACTCTGTGACTGTGACTCTTTATAACCAATTGGCTGGTTGAAACAAAATCTTGGCCTGGATTTTTACTTTCTAGACCTGAACTATCCACCTGCAGCTGAAAGGGACAGCCGTCGTGAGCCCTGAGCTTATCGCCTCAGCGTGCTCTTCATCTCCCACCTGCAGCACGTCACGCATTTGCTGTTTGCTATTGATTTGTACATTTGTACACATCTTTCCAGTTTTCCCAGTTTGCTCTGAGAAATAATAAACTGAATACATGCAAAACTGTAAATAAAGCATTAGTAAATAGTACTTTACATGGCCGTCGTTGCAGACGGTCTCTGCAATCTGTTATCATGTGATCAGCCATGTAACATTGCTTCTTTCCCGAACAGGCCTGGACCACTACCGGCCAGAGGTATTCGAGCACAGCAAGCGCCTCCTTCTGCACCTCCTCATCACGCTCTCCTGCAACAACAGCTTTCAGGTCATCGCCTCGGTGCTGCTGCTCTCTCGAGATATGGGAAGCAGCAGGACCCTGACCGTCCGGTCCAGCCACCAGCCTGAGTACCTCTACACAGGTAGCAGCCCTCATGGTCTAGTCAAAGAAAATAGCAACCTAAACTGGTTTGGTGTGGGTATTTGTGAGTATATTATTACTATGTGCTTGTAGTAATTTTTTCTTCTGTTGATCAATGAGTACTGTACCTGTTAGATAGATAGATAGATAGATAGATAGATAGATAGATAGATAGATAGAACTGAAATACTTGTACACTTGTATCTGGGTAACATCCTACAAGCCTTAGCATGCACGGAAAATACATAGTTCTTTCTCTGTCATCAATTTCCTGACCAGGTGGCTTTGACTTCTTGCGGGAGTGCCAGGCTTCGCCGGCCGTAGACTCAGGCCTGAGCTCATCCTCCACATCGTCAAGCCTCAGTCTGGGAGGCAGTAGCAGTGGGGGGGGGCTGCCTCAGATCTCCCCCGACCTGGAGGAGCTGGAGGAGTCTTCCAGCGAGTCAATCGAGAAGACCAACAAGCTTATAGAGTTCCTCACCACAAGGTAGCAGGCCTTCAGAGGCATACGACGGTCCATCCTAATATAGATCTTGCTGCATCCAGGGGTGCAATAGGGGCATGGATACCCTGGCAGGTTCAGGCGGGGCAACATTTTACAAGGGCCCTTGAATATGTAAAATTGAATGTGGGGGATTTGCCACTCATTTCATATATCACAGGATTGTCCTGTATTGCAAAATAAAATGCCGTGTCATTTTTTGCCTCCCACTTGACTAATCCATGGCCAGGGGTGGGTGGTATCTCATACATATTCAAATTTATATTAGTAATACAACTGGGTGGGGGGGCAAGGTGATTTTTTGTCAGGGGGTCTTTAACTTATGTTACACCTCTGCTTATATCCATCTAATAATTATTTCATTAAAATGTTCCAGTAAAATAAACATGCAGTTCTACAAACGCGGAGAGAAAAAATGAATATTGCTTAACAATATAATGTCGGCTAGGCAACAAAAAAGCAATAATGATATAAAAACAGAAAGTGTCCTCTGGGGCCACACTGGCCTACCACCATGTGTTTGACATGACCCAGAGTGGTTCCTCTGGGGACCGTCTCCATCGTCGTCCTCTGTCCTGTAGGACGTTTGGGCCACTTTGGTGCCACGAGGACATCTCGCCCCGCAACCCCAATTCCAAGAGCGCAGAGCAGCTGTCCAACTTCCTGCGTCACGTGGTTTCAGTCTTCAAGGAGTCCAAATCAGGTGACCCTGCCAGCCCTTCTGCTGACGGCCGCGTCCCGCCGTCCGTGGTTTCGCGTTCGGGGCCCCCGGAGGCCCCTTCTCCCAGTGTCCCGTCCTGAAGCTGCCCCCCTCGCCCGTCCCTTCCCCAGACTTCCACCTGGAGCAGCAGCTCAGTGATGTGACCCTGCAGACGGCACTGTGCAGCTCCTCACGCCACTACGCCGGCCGCTCCTTCCAGATGTTCCGGGCACTGCGGCAGCCGCTCTCGGCCCGCGGCATGTCGGACCTGCTGTCCCGCCTGGTGGAGGTGGTCGGGGAACATGGGGACGAGGTGCAGGTAAGGCCTTCCAGGTAGGCTTGGGTGTGGGTGTCGGTCAGACGTGTGCCTGACTGTGCTGTCCGTCTGTGTGCCACAGGGCTATGTGATGGAGATCCTTCTCACTCTGGAGGCTGTGGTAGACAACTTGGCGGAGTGTCTCAAGAACAATGAGCTGTTGATGATTTTGACCAGGTGCGGCGCCCCTTCTCTTTGTCTCTGTCACTGCACCTGGGGTCTCTTCCAGTAACATGCTGTTTTCAGGACCAAAGTACCAAAATTAAGAATGATAAGTTTAGATATTTTGCTATGGTCCAGAACAAGAATTAGCACTGTTGCCTCTCAGCTCTGGGACCAGGGTTTGAGTCTCCGCCACGGCTGCATGAGTTTGCGTGCTCGCCCCATGGTGTTGTGGGGTTTCTTTTCGGTCCTGTTTTGTGCCGGCAGCTTCTGGGACCGGCTCCAAACCCCCGTGACCCTGCATAGGACAAGCGGCTACAGAAAATGGATATTTTAGTAACCTGCCAGATACTTTGTGCCTCCAGACTCATCCAAGTTTCCTTATTAGTTTTGTACCCAGAGCTTGTGCTGAGTGGGGTAAGGGGAGGCAGAATAAGACATGGCACTGAGAGGTGTGTGTGTGTGTCTGTGTGTGTTTGTGTGTGTGTGTGTGTGCGTGCAGGTCATCTTCTCCTGAGTTCCAGGCGTGTGGGAAGATGCACTCCAACCGAAAGAGCACAGGCCAGCTGAATTTGCTGCAGGGTGGGGGGAGTTCGGCCGAGCGCAATCGCCACCAACGCAGCTACTCAGTGCCCAAGAAGTTCGGGGAGAGCGGGGAGCAGTCTGGCTCGGATCCGCCCCGCAGCGCCACTCTGGACCGCATTCAGGCCTGCACCCAGCTCGGCGTGGGCAGCATGCCGGGGGGGTCTCCCCGCAGCTCGTCCTGCTCCTCCTCCAGGGACGAGGCGTCCGCTCTCAGCAGGGACCCCAGCCACGCCAGTCACCCTGGCAACCTACTGGCCACCGCCTTCTGGGTGGCGGTGTCGCTGATGGAGTCCGACTTTGAGTTCGAGTACCAGATGGCCCTGCGGCTGGTGCACAAGCTTCTGGCTCGTGTTCCCCTGGACCGGCCTGAGAACCGGGACCGGCTGGAGAAGCTGCAGGCCCAGCTGCGCTGGAGCGGATTCCCCGGACTCCAGCAGCTTCTGGTGAAGGGCTTCACCTCGTCCGCCACGGCCGACGTCACGCTGCAGCTCTTCTGCCAGCTCACACCCGTGTCCCGTGTGCCCGTGGTGGACACCTCCCAAGCTATTGGTAGGTCCTCCACACTGCCTCACGGGGCTATTTCCCATAATAAATGTGCTTAACTTTGGGCAGAGGCACTGAGGCTCAGCTGAAAGCTGATTGGCTCCCAGAATGCCCCCTCCCTTGTCAAAGGATATTCAAGCCATACTATTGGCTAATTATAATGTTGGCCACTCTATATTGACTATGGCCCCTCTTACGTCCGCCACCTTAAAATTGTTGTTGGCTTGATATTAGAGTAGAAGAACTTTTTTATGTTAACTATGTATGTATCTATGTATGAGAATAATCAGTATTTATACTTATTATTGCAACATGATTTGCTAAGAAAGGAAATATGGAATTAAAATGTGATGAGCTAATCTGCACCCCCTTGTGGCAGGTTTCCCACTTAACATCCTGTGCCTGCTTCCGCACCTGATCCAGCACTTTGATAGCCCCACACAGTTCTGCAGGGAGAGTGCAGAGAGGATCGCTCAGGTCAGTCAGACGGTTTCCAACCTTACTGACAGCCGTCGTGTTGAGGTACACTTACGTTGCGTCCAACGTTCCTCAGGTGTGTCTGGAGGAGAAGAACACCAAGCTGTCACACCTGGCACATGTGATGACGCTGTATAAGACGCACTCATACACGCGAGACCCCTTCTCCTGGGTCAGCGTGGTGTGTCGATACCTGCACGAAGCCTTTCCGGACATGACTCTCAACATGGTCACCTACATGGCAGAGGTGAGGCGAGGTCACCTTCATCCTCATCTGTCCATTGAAAAGGTCAAACAAAACTTCTTTGGCCATGTAACGCCCACAAATCCTACTGGGAAAAATCCCTCTACTGAGAGCTGATATTTTGGCAGCTGTTGGAGAAAGGACTTCCCAGCATGCAACAGCCGCTACTGCAGATCATATACAGCCTGCTGAGTCACATGGACCTCACTGGAATTCAGTTCAAGCTGTTTAACGTCGAGGTGCTGAAAACCATTGAGAAGTTTGTGCAGGTGAGTCACTGTGCTTCAGCCAGTTTCTGTGTGCGATTCCCTTTAAAATTCTCTCATCTCAGGTGACAACACCATTTATGTGACATTGCTTACCAAACATTTTTTGTCTCTGAAGTCAATTATGTGTTTCAGATAAATGTGGTTTTAAAGCAGTATATCAAAGACTGCATGCGATTATCAGTGAGGAATGTGGAATTACCTAAAATATCTCAGTGATTTAAGTCTTTAAACCTCAAAAGGAATCAGAAAGACAGTCCCTAGCAAAGACTGATAATTTATTGTGAAATTCCCCTGAAGTAGCAGTTGGCAAGAGAATTCACCCAAATACCTTTGCCAGCAATGTGTCAGCATTATGCAATATAAGGAATCATTTGACATTTGAGTTACACATTCTTAGTGTTTCAACACTTATACTCTTGCTTCATTAATCTGCAAACAGCACCTGAGTAAAAACTAAACTTATGTGTGTGGTTGCATGTATAGTATATAAAGTGTATACAAAGTAACAGTGGTTTCTTACTTGATAGCCTGGGTTACTTTGCTAATAGAGAATATTAACCAGAGGTGTGTGTCTGTGCGTGTTCTCTGTGTATGCCTGTGCCCTAGACTGTGCACTGGAAGGAGGCCCTCAATATCTTGAAGCTGGTGGTGTCGCGGTCTGCTAGCCTGGCGCTGCCGTCCTATCCCCATGGCGATTCGGCACGCCTGGACGTCGGGAGGATGTGGAACGGTTCCCCCAAAGGCCTACCAGGGAAGACGCTGGACTTCCATTTCGACATCTCTGAGGTAGGACTCAGAAGAGCACTCAGGCCGGAAGGTGTCATCCGTCGTCGCTCAGTCAGTCTAATAACAAAGCGATTCTTTTGGAACCGAGGTGCTTATCGCTCGCCCAAAGCCGCGACGAACAAAAACCTGCAGATCCACAAATTTCAGGTGTTTCAAGAAACCAAAACTGGATCTGCTGCACAATGCAACAGAGTCCACAACTTCTGCTTGGTTGCTGCCGTGTTCCTGAGGGCTTGCAGAACCTTCCAACGTTCCATGTTCAGTAGACGTCCAGTGGAAAATGAGCCCTCCGTGACGTAAAAAAGAATCACACTGAATGGGCACACTGTGTTAGTAGAAGTTAAAGGGTCCTGGAAAACGTCCCAGCATTCAGTGGAGGACTGAGAAAGCTAATTAACAGGTACTGCGTTCGCTCCAGGGAATGACGTGAGCCGGGCCCCTTTAATTTGAACCTGGAGAGGCTGTCTCTTGAGAATTCAGCAGACCTCCTGCTGTATTGACCGAGTTCCGTATTCTGGGAAGTAACTAAATGTCATGCGGTTTTCCAGCAAAACAGAGTGGGCTTTCTCTTAATGGACTGCAGGTGGATCCAGTTATGGAAGGCAGAGATCTATTATTAGGTTCTGAGCAGAGCCAGAAGGGAATTGAGCAATTGGCTTGTTTCTCAAGACAAAATTCGTTTTTACTTTCAAATTAACATGCCTGTTACATGTTTGTGTTTCTTGATGAACCCAAATAAGACGCCAGTGATTGGCAGGAGGTTCGATGAGCTACAAGGCTCAGCAGGGCGGGATGGAAAGGCCCGGGCCATTGCGGTGACCCGAAGTACCTCGTCCACGTCCTCGGGATCCAACTCCAACAGCGTGCTGGTGCCAGTCAGCTGGAAGCGTCCACAGTCATCGCAGGTGACATACATGTCCAGTGTGGTGATGGCAAGAGAATCTCTTTTATTCCATTATAAGAAAATTACAGTGTTACTCTATTTACTCAGTGACATTGACTAATTCAAGTTGTACACAGGAAGACCAGCTAAGTCAGTCACCTTTGTAGAGGCCTAGACAGTCTCTTTTCCTGCTGAAGCGAGTGAGGTTCTTCTGATGCCTGCACTGCAAATGACTGAGACACAGTAAAGCACTCAGATGAATACCTAACTGCTGTGTTCTCCTCTCCTCCGCTCAGAAGAGGACCCGGGAGAAGCTGGTGAACGTTCTCTCTCTGTGCGGACAGGAAGTGGGACTCAGCAAAAATCCATCGGTAGAATACCTTGCTCTTCTTCTGCCTGATAAAACCGATCTTAATATGATGTGATGTTGAGGGCAAATGAAAAACCATCTACACAAACAGTGTAAAATGTTATCATTATGGCTGTATTGACGACAGCGCCCCGCTGCCGCTGTCACTGCACAGGTGATCTTCTCGTCCTGTGGGGACCTGGATATGATGGAGCACCAACCCAGCCAGGTGTCCTCAGAGGAAGGCGGGCGGGACCAGGACAACATGGATGACACCGCTTCCGAGCAGCAGTTCCGTGTCTTCCGGGACTTCGACTTTTTGGACGTGGAACTGGAGGACGGAGAGGTGGGCTGCCAGGGACAGTAACACAAAGCCTGATTGGCCGCTTCCGTTGATTGAGAGCCAATAAGGAACCCTTGAGGATCCCAGCCATTGTGTGCGTCAAAGTAGCATGTCAGAAGGTCATGTTTTATATGGAAACAATGATAAGTAGATGAAGGAGACCGTCTAAGCATCAAGGTGTTCCATGGACATAGCGTGTCAGCAAGGCGATGGCCATTCTGATGAACCAGTGATTGCTGTGGAGAGGAGCGTTAGCATGTTAGCATGTTAATTAGCACTGCCTTACAAACAGCTTTCTGAGTCCCATTTCTAAATATAAGCTGAGATTTGTTCTTGAAATCCCCGGGACAGTGACTATATATAGAAAGGATTTAAGCTTTGATGGTCATTTTGACCCATTTATGTTAGTGGAGTGCGAGCTAGCTGTACTGCCGGCTTTTTAGTGTTGTTGGGGGCTTATTACTGCTACAGAGCAAATGTCACCGCAGAAGAAAAGTAAGGCTAGATAGACAGGAGCAGATTAGAGGAGTGTTCTCTAGTTACTTGTTCATTCCATTTCTCTCTTCCGGATAAGGTAACTTTCCCTAAACCGTGCATGTGTGTGTACAGTATTTCTGTGTATAGATAGTAATAAGAGAAATATATACCTAGTTGGCCCACAATGACACTGTTTAACGCAGCTTCTTTCTCTGTTTCTGTTTTGTGCCAACAAAGGAGCTCCAGGTGAGTCTTGCTGTAGTAGCAATGTTAAGTGCAAAATTGGACAACAGTGACATCTAGTGGCACAGACTCATATGTGACCAGACTCTCGCGCGGCCTTCCTGTGCATGACAGTGCATTTGTGTTTTTTTTATTTTCGGCCTAGTAAGGATTGAGTGTCCTGTCAGCCGGTTGGAACACTGATTACTTACGATCACAATAAACAGTTGCTGAGAATTTGTGTAGGCGAATCAGTAGGACCCTGCTTCCTCAGCTCTCAGAAGGCACATTAGGTTAAAAAGGCCAGCTGAGTGGACTCTGGACAGAGCTCAGTTCTATTACAGGTCAGCAGAGCGGGCAGAAATGGGCTGAGTGGTCTTACCTTAGAGTGTCTCAGCAGAATTTAGCACGACTACAGAAATTTCACTGATGGTGCAGGGCTCTCCAAACAGATAAGCACCTTTTAACCAAAAGCTGTGGGTTTGTATCAAGGCAATCACATGTGGGCAACCAAATATGGACAGCCACACGAAGGTGACCACATACAGGCGGCTGTTTACCGACAGCCACATGTAGGCAACCAAATATGGACAGCCACATGTAGGTGACCACATACAGGCGGCTATATACTGACAACCAATCAAGTGGGTCATCTAAAGCATGCCTAGAAAGCCCAATTCGAAACGTTTCTGTAACATCCCCAACTTGCCTTTTGTTTATTCAGGATGTGTGACGAGTCTTTGTGCCCTGTGGGTTTCTGGGGCTCATGGGAGTTTTACTTACACAAAAATGTTCTGAGGGCAGAAGGAAAAATGACAAATTCAGAGAGATAGCCAATCAGACTGTAAGCAACTAGAGGAAGAGGAACCAAGACATCTGATTGGCTGGTCCCTCAAGTTGCTTGGACCCAGTTTCTCTACAGTCTGTTTGGTCATCTCTTTGAACCAATCATTTTCCCCTCAGAAGATTTCATTTTTGTGTAAGTAAAACTCTCATGAACGTTTCTGGGTCAGATCCTCAGTCAGTGAGTCTAAGGGCTACCAGTGGATGGATTCTGGATTTATTTTTTGTATAATTCATGTGCATTTGGCCTGTTTATGAGTCTTCTGTATCCATCTGTTTTTGCATGACAGCATGAGAGATGGTTTATCCTGGTGTTTCTGCTGCATGCTGAGGTTCCCTCACCTCCCTACCTCCATCCCTAGTGATGGTCAAAATGATGCTTCCTGAACCATTTGCTGTATTTTTTTAACCGCACTAGATGGTGCTGTATGTTTAAAAAATGGCACACACCTCACCGCAAAGCAAACCAAGAGCACTACCTAGTGGGGTCAAAAATACAACAAATGGTTCAGGAAGCATCATTTTGTCCATCACTAGTTTTTTAACCTCACTACATGGAGCTAGTGATGGTCAAAATGATGCTTCATCAGCCATTTGTAGTATTTTTGACCCCACTAGATGGCATTTGCTTCTGGGCATGATTTAAGCCCTTTTTGGAACAGAAAGCACCATCTAGAAGGCTAAGATAATTGAGCAAATGGTTCAGAAAGCATAATTTTGACCATCAGTACATGGCACTCCTGCTTCTGGGCATGATTTAAGCCTTTTTTTTAACAGAGAGCGCCATCTAGTGGACTAGAAAATACAGCAAATATTTCAGGAAGCATCATTGTATCATTTTAATTTGGTCATCTCTAGTTCCACCCATCTGAGGACATGCCCAGTTAGATTAGAGACCCGTGTCCTTCATTCCTCGTTGCTGAGCCTATATGTGAAAGCTGGTTTTTTTCACCAACACCTCTCCTACCACCTCCCCAGTGCATTACTCTTGCTGGTTAGTGGAGGCAGATGCACCTCCATTCCATCCTTGCTATATCTCCAATGAAATTGTTTCATTTGATCCAGACTTGTCTCCCCTGTACACAGGGTTGGGTGTTGATGCCAAGTGTCTTTGACAGGGCGAAAGCATGGACAACTTCAACTGGGGTGTGCGGAGGCGCTCGCTGGATGGTGGGGACCTGCAGGACCTACTGGAGGAGGGCCAGATGGAGGGGGGGCCCCCTGGGCTGGGGGAGACCACACGTGAGGACTCAGACGAGTCATCGGAAGAAGAGTCGCTCTCTACCAGCCAAATCTTGTCACGATCTCAGCTCGTAAGTTCATTTGTCTTTGTGTCTGTAAGTGTGTCTGCTTCATATAAGTTAGTGTCTGTCTGGGTGAAAAGGCATTAGATAGACAGTGCGACTGTCTCCGTCTGTTGCTAAGAGTGCTCCTCTGTTTGGCTAAGACTACCTGCAGAAGGTGGGAGTCATTTTCCAGTAAGGGTGACCCATGTCTATTGCAGGAGATGAACCTTTCTCCCTCTGAGACCACCAACACAGACTCCCTCTCCCTGTCTCTGGACACCACCTCAGCCGAACCTCTGTCGCTCAACACCGGGACCCCGAGCATCGAGGTGTCCCTGGTGGAGGACTCTGGGCCACAGGTTAGTACTGGGCCGGCGTGGGAGGGGGGCATATGGATAAAGGAAGACTTGCTAACACCATGTGGGTGTGAATGATGACAGTTAATGGGAGCTGGATCAAGGGGGTGTGATGATGGAGTTTTATCAACTTCTTTAAAATGAATTGATTCCAGAAACCTGCTTTCTGATGGTCATAGGAGCTTCACGGTGTTTCATTCAAGATATTCAGGAAATGATTCTCCGGCCTTTTTGTGTATAAGTACGACCTGTAGCTACACAAGCCTCATGGAAAAACAAATGGTTGTACAGTTTAATGTTTCCGGCAACGCGTGGGGAGCTTGACGTGACGCAGGTTCGAGCAGACGCTTTGGACTCCTGGCATTCCCAATCTCTGGAATGTTGATAAAGGAAAAATTAAAGGAAAATGGAAAAGGTGGAATGTGGCTCAGTGGGTTAGGAGGCTGTGCTCGTGACTGAAAGGATATCAGCTTGAATCACAGGGTTGGCAAAAGGATTTTACCATTGAGTCTTTGAGCAAGATCCTTAGCCCCAGTGTATGATTTCGGCAATGCAGCACTCATGGATTTTTAAGTCCCAATGACAAAGTGCCATCAGTTAGGAACTGAGGGATCGAATGACGTAACACTGTCTGCTTCTGCTCCTCACAGGCCGAGGTGTCGGCGGACGAAGACGACAGCAACGCCCACGACGATGACCTGTCGCTGTCTGTCAGCGAGCCTCCGCCGGGTTTCCATGGCAGCGACAGCTTTACCTTGGAACCGGAGCAGGGCCGCAGCCACGGCGAGCTGGAACTGGACGCCAGGTGGGGCCCAGATCCAAGCCCCTGACTGACTGTTAATTTATTGACCAACAATGATGTGGCAAGTGCCCATAACGCAATGTAAATGGGTGATTAAACAGCCACATGGTGGCACTATAGCTGGATTGAATCACTGTTACTCTGCACATGTGTTTTGAGCTGCTTAAAGCAACAGGGACTTGCCCGTTGTTTTCAGAGGTGTGGGAGAGGGTTTAATATTGAGGGGGACTCGTCCTCCGTCCCCCTGCTTCTCACATCCCTGGTTATTTCACCGCATTTGGGTGTGAGGATGAAGTGTAGCTGTACAGTGCCGCGGTGGCGTTCTTGTGGCATCAAGCGGCCCCCCCGCCATCTATCCATGGTTTCTGCAGCTGCAGCCTGGCGCAAGCCGGCGATGAGTTCCCGCGGCCTTCGCCGCCGCCCTCGCCGTTCTTCTCCGCCATCCTGGCCGCCTTCCAGCCGGCAGCCTGTGACGACGTCGATGAAGCCTGGCGCTGCCACATCAGCCGGCTGGTGTCCGACTCGGACGGCTCCTGCGCCGTCTACACCTTCCATGTATTCTCCTCACTTTTCCAGGTAACGTCGCCGCGGCGCCGCCCCTCTGAACCCCAGGTGTTGCGTTCGCAGTGTCTCTTTTTTCATTCTCTAATTGAGACAGAGTTATGTGATGCAACCTGATGTATCTAGAAAAGTGTTCCTCCAGCCAGTCCAGAGTCCTGAGCAACCCCCAGAAGGTCCACATTTTTGCTCCCTCCCAGCTCCCAGAAGGACCAGCGTCATAAACACGGGTCTAGGACTGCTGTGTCATGCTGGGTCATTTACAAATTCACATATACTAGACACAAATTTTTCAGGCATGTGTAATTTTCAGCAGCTAAAATGTATTTTATCACATGTATAATTTAACTGGTGTATTGTACTTCTGAGGGTGTATAGAGTATGCACGTGGGGGTTCCCCTTAAAATGATTTGTCTTACAAG
>JAODUD010000038.1:14489991-14509316 GCA_026784285.1 Stomatorhinus walkeri
CGCGACCCGGAGTAGAACAGGTGGTTTCAGAAAGTGGATGGACGGAGGTAGGCCTATAGGTGAACTACATTTCACTCTCACCTCATCAGCTTTCTGGGCGTTGAAGAACCAAAGGAATCCAGTCATAATTGATAATACTAATATTCAGCGCTGGGAAATGAAGCCTTACGTAAAAATGGTGAGTAAAGTTGTTGTCCGTGTAACGGTTTGATGACAAAGTGGAAAACGTGATTATTGCTTTTAAATATTGTCTTGTTCATCTGAGCCTTCTGCTATCGTGAAAAGGGTCTTCAGTTCCGTTACCACATAAGGTTTCGCGTGGCATGGGACACTTGGAAATGCAGTACCGAGGAACTGTACAGGTATGAATAATAAAGAGCCACAAAATATTACAGTATCCTGCTAATTAAGATTAGTTTTCATTTTGAAAATATATTTCAATGCATATATGCATGATATAATTATCATTCTATAAGATATAAACTCTATTAAGGTAGCGTATGATTTACATACTTAATAGATGAGTGAGAGAGATTAAAAGGTGGCTCTTCAGTATCATATAAAAATATTCTAAAATATACATGCAATGACTGTGATGTTAATGTGTTATACTCTTAATGCAGGCGCAACAATTATGAGGTGCCACTACCAGTAATGAAGAAAATGAAGAGAAGATTTGAAGAAGTTAATAGCATATATGATGTCCTCAATTCCTAGCTTAGTCATGACTCAAACGGTGACAGATGACTTTAACAGAACCAAAAATATACAGCACCAGTCAAAAGTTTAGACACACCCACCTATAGAAAGGGTTTATTTGTACTAACTTATACATTTTAGAATAATAACAAAGACATCAAAACTATAAAATAACATATATGAAAATATGCACTTACCAAAGAATCATTAAACAGAAAAAAAATCTATCTCCAGTGGAATTAGGTCAGGTGACCAGGTCATGTGACATGATACTTTCACTCTACTTTGTTGGTGGCTTGGTGTGTCTAAACTTTTGACTGCTTCTGTACAATAATCACGACAGTATTCCAAATGTTGACGTTTGCATTTCCTATTTCGCTACATTCTTCTAAGCATAAAACTAAGCGTTGTTTTACTAAACATACTTAATATTAAATTTCCTATTTATGTCCCTGTACCTCCTTACTGCAACTGTACAGCTCGCATTCCTTTTCAAATTACAGCTGTATTGATGAAAGATGAAAGTAAGAGTCACTGCTGATATGACCAGACTTCTGACAGAAGATAGACTCCCTGTGCCTGTACTCACAAAGCATCTCAAGGCTAAAAGTAGCTGCTAACTTGCGGAATTAAGAGAAACTCTTAAAAATTATGGGCTTTTCAGTCCTAAATGTAGGACTCAGAGCACCTTAGCACTAGGAGTAACACCTAGGTCTGGGAGAATTAAAAAGTAGTCGAGAGGACTCCTAATTCACTAAGACCAATTCACAAATAGTTGCAGAATGGCTGCTGTCAATGCACGTCACAATGTCATGGAAACATTAAACAAATTAAATGGAAACATTAAATCTCCAACAATCTGAAACAATTACAAATTTACAATGGAAATCACTTATTGTGATGGTTATAACTGTTTTTTTTCTTTTTACATTGTTCCTTATGTCTCAGGCATATTACCATCTAATTCAAAATACAGTACAGCTGTTTCAAACGCTTTTCAAATGACTGAACTGTGTATAATTTGACATTCGCTATAATATAGTACTGTACATGAAATATACCTCATTGTAGTTTGGCTGCTGCATCTCACTGGCTCGGTTTTAACAGTTTATCGTAAGCTTCGATGCCTTTCTTTTTCCTGTCACCGCTGCCATGCATGCTGCGTTAGCGTCAGGGAGCCGGCCGCAGACGGGCCACCGCAAGGCAGAGTGGAGCCATCAAAGTACAGTCAAACAAAACAAAACAGTATTTATGCAGCAATGATTCTGTCCCAAGGTTTTCTGATCCATATAAGCGGTTGGTCCCTATAACCGTGATCACTATAAACGGTTTCCACTGTATTTGTTTATGGGATGTCATGTGTGCATGTTCGCTAGCACATACTGGCTTCTCATCAACCAATCCCCATGGTTATTGCAGGAAGCTCCTGCATGAGAACCGACGTCAGACAAAGCGACGGAATCTTACTCTTAGCTTAGGCGTTGGTAAACTAACTAAAGGTTTACTAACTAAAGGTTTACTAACTAAAGGTTTACTAACTAAAAGTTGCTCTCGGCCACTTTGTGAATAGGTTTTAGGGAAAAACTCTCAGTTAAAAACTTTTAGCTCAATTTAAGAATACTCTTATTGATAAGATAAAATACTTTGTGAATACAAGGCCTGGACCTTTTTCAAATGGATGATATCTTGCATTTATTAATTTCACAAGAACACAGTTCAACCTGGCTTTCAATAAATGTTCCTAAATGCTCACTGTATTTTTAAGCGTGTTGATTAAAATAGATTTAGTGGTGTGTGATATAAAATGTAATTTATTGTTTTTGTCTAGATTTAACATTGGACACAGGTATACAAAAAAATCTAAACCAATCAGTTTTTAATATCAGTTTTTATTAATATTATTTTAACCCTGGGGGTGGCATGCTGGCAGTAGATACCACTGCATGTATACACACACATGGTTACATTAATAATTGGATATCTGAATTTTACAGTATTACAATTTAGGATAGAATGCCTGAACCAGCTCAGCTGATTCCTCTCTTTCCGTCTCCTAAGTGACTTTCCTTCTTACCTTCACTAATGAAAAAGATCCTGAGGTAGTTAAATTCTTTCACCAAGGGCGAAAACGCTTCACTCGCCTAAAATGAATAATCCACTCCTTTCTGAGAATGCGTCATGGCTGCATGCTAGAGGTCCAGGTCCGATGGTGTATAAAGAATATCTGCAGATAGCAGGACTCTGACCTGCTGCAGCCCATCTCTGTGCCATGCTTGCCTGTTATATCCTGTCACAGGTATACAGCATATCCCCTCAATGATTTTGGCCCAGGTATGTGGACACAACTCTCACTATCCTCATCTAGGTTTTGAAAAGCAGCCCTGGAGCTTCATATTTCTGCAGCACTGTCTACAATATATGCTGGTGGTGGGGTCACACAAATGCATGGCGTGCCCCCCACTTCTCCAATTCATAGCTACCATAGCCCACTCTCATCTCTCATGGGCTCCCACTAGTGTCTGACCCCGGAAAGTCTTCCCCTTCCTCCCACCCTATAGATGGCCCATGAATAGTTTGCCAGAACACATTTCTGGCCCCCCAATAGTCTTTGTCTGCCCTCTCTGGCCGCCCTTTCAGCTGTCTCTGGGAATCAAATCAATGATTATATAATACATTATGGTTTTAGGAGTGGCCTGATGTTGCAGTAGTTAACACTATGACCTCTCACCTCTGGAGTCCAGGGGTTTGAGTTTCTACCCCAGTATGAGTGCTGTTGGTGCCCTATGCTGGGCTATTCCCTACCTTGTACCTGTTGCTTCTGGGATACGCTCTGTACCCCTGTGATCCTACACAAGACAAGCAGGTATGGATGAATATGTTTATTCAAAACAACTCACTGCTCAGTAAGATAAAAATATACATTTAGAATAAACCTTCAAAAACATAAAGAATAAGTTTAAATAGTTCTTATGCACTTCAGTTGTGGCACAGTGAAATGTTACAAAAAGTAAAAATAAAAAATTGCAATATGTGAAAGCTAGCAAGTTGCCGGATAAGACTGCTGTGCGTTTTTTGCTTATTCGTTTGACAAATGCTGGCAAAGGTATGAAGATTAATTAATAATTAATACCTTTGCCAGCATTTGTCAAATGGATTTTTTTGTAGTGCTTCACTGAATTAGTTGTACAGCTCTGAAAATAAACCCATCATAGAAACAAAAATAATACAACATTTCTTCACGTTTTAATTTCTCTTTTTATTAAGGGAGACTTAACTGAATACAGTCTGAATTACTATCGCGGATCAATTGTTAGCTCCCCACTGTTTATCTTGCGTTTTTGACATTTTTAGCATTGATAGAAGTTTACATATCTGGATGTACTAGTACAACAATTACATTTAAGTGTGTGAAATTTATAAAACGTCCCCCTAGAGAATGAAATTAGTAACCTTCCAGTTACCATAAGAACCGCCGTCCAACTTTTCACAGTCTAACAATGGTATAGAACCCGTAGTTAAAGCGTTTGAATCTAGCTGAGGTGAGTATGAGAATCAGCTCGGAAAAGGTGCCTTTCGCTTATGCTTGACCTGTAAACCCATAGCTACTAGACAACGACATGACCTACTGGGTCACCGCGTCACTCCACTATCACCAACTGCAACTATATACCATAGACGTAAATAAGTTCATGGTTACAAACGGAAATTAGCTCGATGAACGCTTGCCCACCGTGATATAGATACGTCGCGAAATTGTACATCATTAGAATGTACGCTTGTTTTTGAATTATTTTAAATTTTAAACACGGAAACCTCGCGTAAGGAATGGGTTTCTCAACATTATAGCTGCATTTCACATGTCAGTAAGGTGCACGGATGAGCTGCAGAACAGCATTGCTTTCCGCAGGGGTCACTGTTGTCCTGCTTTGACGCACTCGCGCGGCCGGAGCCCCAAGCTCGCGTCTGCAGACTGTGCTCACGAGCGCAGGGGCTGGCGGCTCGCGGCCGCTCGATTGGTGCAGCCGGAGTCAAATTGGCGCCATTTTGAAGCCGAGAGGAGGACCTGGTCCGGCAGAAGGGGAGCACGTCGGCCGTTATTCTCCAAACTAGCTCGGGTATATTGGCGCCAGCTATCGAAGGAGCCCGCTAGTAAAAACGGTATGTCGACCAGTGTGATCCGCGGGTCTCCGGAGTATATAAAAAGCGGCGGTTTGCGGCGGCTTGCGCGGGCGGTTATTGTCCTGCTAGCTAGGCGGTGCTGTCCGTTCTTCTGGTCCGGCGAGCGGCTGGATGGCTCTACAGAGGAGCCCAGAAAAAATGAGTTCGGCTGCGTGACGGAGCCATCAGATGCCACCCCAGTATGAAAAGAAAGCTTAAAACCATCATGTGATTGTTTGCCTGTTTGGGATTTATTTAAAATCAAATTCTGTATTCGTTTTAGCTGCTGATTTTCCCGTTGCTTTTTCGCTGAATGCAGGTGGCCTTATCGGCTCCTCGTAATGTAAATAATATAGCCATTTAATGGGACGGGGGGAGCCTTTGGAAGGCCACCCGTTTCCCTAAAACGAAGCGGTGCCATGTCGGGTTTGCAGCACGGCAGCCGCTTCGTTTTATGCGTATTTCCATCCCTCGTCAGTTAGCCGTGTCTGTGGCTCGCTATCAA
The DNA here is from genome assembly GCA_026784285.1 of Stomatorhinus walkeri. Classification (NCBI taxonomy): domain Eukaryota; kingdom Metazoa; phylum Chordata; class Actinopteri; order Osteoglossiformes; family Mormyridae; genus Stomatorhinus; species Stomatorhinus walkeri. The sequence continues at coordinate 14,495,354 of JAODUD010000038.1, forward strand.
GGTTGCAAGCTGTACGCGTGCGTTTTTTAAAACCTACTGGAAAGTGTTTGAGATGGGAGGGTGCTGGTGAATAGGCCGCTAATGTGGCTTGCATGTACAGTGTGGAGGGGCTACTAGCTGTGTAGCCGGGCAGTGAGTCTATTGGGGAAATAACGCGATTCCACACAGGCATGCTAGCTAAGCTAACTGTGCATTGCATAGGCATCGCGGAATGCGCAGCTTTTGTTGTTTATGGTGTCGGCTATATGTGTGTGTGCGTGATTGCATGTGTCGCTTCACATTGGTACTGTACTTGCATTGTTACTCGTGCAGAGGATACCCTGCTTTAGGTTGTAAGGCTGCTCCTGGCTGTGCTTCTCCCTACCAGTTGACTGGACTGTCACATTGGCAACACGTTGATTTCCTCACCGTGAAGTTCCGCGGCTTCCTATGCAGTCGATTGTGTATTTTTGCATTTCTTCCTACCGGAGTTGAGTTGTCTTGTGACATGGGTTCGGATTCCCTGCCTTTTCACACTGTAGGGGTATGTTGCGTGATCGTCACTCTGTGTCTAAAGTTTTCAATGAGACGGGATGAAAGTGTAGAAGGCTCTGCGATGTCCAGCGTATGCCTTGAGAACACGTGTTAGTTTATGTACATTACCTCCCCTATCCAGGTTTGACCAATAGTTAAGTACTGCGTTTGGCCATTCTAATGTAGTATCAGCCGTAGTATTTACTATTAATTACGAACAATGGACGAATGTCACGCTGGGTCAAAGGCTGAAATTGTATCTAAAGTTGCTTTGAATAGCTTTGCAACGTAGTAGAATGGCGTGATGGTGCTGTATTTTCTGGAGTTGTCAAATGAAGTAGATTCAAATCTCTTAAATTACCCTTTGCTTTGGTCATCCTGATACATCCTCAGTGAATCTGAGTCCAGTCTTGTTGCATTTGGCATTTTAATTTTGTTCATTTTAAACGGTATATGTTAATTTCATGAGTATTACTGATGCATACATCATGTTTAATCAAAAGGTGGTATTACACACCTAATGAATCACGTTTAATTTTCTTTGATTAGGTCTTAAATCTCGTTCAAGTTTCTACATTACTGATTGATCTTTTACTTAAAACACCACCCAACCATTGTTTATATCAATAAAACAAGCCTGTGCTTTTGATATCACCTTTGCACAACTTTTCATTCCTTGTTTCTTTCATGAATTCAGGTACTGCTGGTGGTCACACAAGTGTGTGTGCGCATGTGTGTGTATCTAAGTGATTCCCCCCCCCCAACATTGCAATACATGATTCAGATTAAATAGCTGTGACAATTGTTTTGATGCCATCAGGTTCCATCTTTGTTTAAAGTAAACGTTACCCGTGTGGTGTGTGGAGTCAGCACTTTTTCTGTTTTTGGCAATAGCTGTAGCAGTCCAGACTTTCCTTCAGGGACCACCTTCTGTTTAATGGACCTCAATAGTAATTGAAGTATAACTGTGCGAGGGTTTTTTTTTTGTATATTTTTCATGGTTTTGTACGTCAACTGAGAAAATGTTTATTTCATTTCCTGTTACTTATTGTTTTGTACTACAGATCGAGCTCATCGCAACTGAACTACTTGTAAATGTATATAAGAAAACATGTTTCTTCTGCTAACATCAGAAAATGACTCGTCCTATATTTGCTTAAGCTACATAGTACATACAATACATTCTGCCATAAGATTTTTAAGAGTGTTGTTGCCACAATACATTAGGGGTGTGCAGGTACCTCTGCATCCTGATGAATTTGTTTTTAAGGTGGTGATTCAATGCATTGATCTGTAATCATCAGAAATGAATTTTGCTGGTAAAATAAAGATATTCTTTCTTCCCGGTTGTGCCACTCATGATTACGTGCTGCAGGTAGACGCACAAAGAATTAATGCCAGCAGGTGGGCTTCCGAAATGTAGGATGGCAGGCGGCGATTCATTAATGTTCGTAAAGGAAGCACCACCTAATGATCTTTATGCTGCAACACTCTTGGGGAAACTCGCCCGTTTTTGTAGTGTAGAATGCTCTGTAATGGTTAAGATGATCTTTGCACTCTGGTTCTTTTGGGAAACACCTCTGTCTTGTAGCATACAATCTTTTTGCAAGCTATGGTAGCTATGGTCAACATCCTAAGGCAGTTAACTAGCTATGTAAAAAGAAATGTTAGCCTTAGAGATGTACAATATATTGGTTAAAACATTATTTCCCAAACCAGTCCACATTTTTGTTCATTCCCAGCCAATCAAGAACACCAAATACTTGGTATGGGTGTATTGGGAGCTAGGAGAGATCAAAAACCTGGACTGTTGGGGGATCCCCAATAACTGGGTTGGGAACACTGGGTTAATGTATCGATATTGACCTATATTTGTTAAATGTCAAGGTATTGGCATCAGTCCGATGTGTCGGTCATGGCTAATATGGAGCATCTGATATGTAGCTTCTTCAGTGTTCAAAGATGGTGGCACCAGAGCTAAAGGCACAACTACTATTTTAAAGTAGTTCAGGGGTCTCCAACTCCGGTCCTGGAGAGCTACTATCCAGTCGGTTTTCAGTCCTACCTGGCTTCTGATGAGCCACACCTGCTCCTGTTATTTACCTGAGAACAGGTGTGGCTCATCAGAAGCCAGTTAGGATAGAAAATCTGTTGGATAGTAGCTCTCCGGGACAGGAGTTGGAGACCCCTGAACTAGTGTGTTCGCTCCATTTAGTAAGAGTTTTTTTTTTTTTTTTTTAATTATTATTAAATTCCACGTAAATTTGTATTCCATTAATCATGTAATTAGGTTCCCATGGTATTGTCTGATTTTTTATATTTTTTTTCCAGTGAAGTTAACTGAATCTAGATAATGAAAATCACTTAATTGAATAGAAATGAGAGAATTCTGATGCATCCCTCAATAAACAAATCACCTTGGGGTCAGCGATATACACCCCTATAACACATCCATTATGATGAAGTTTAAAAAACAATTTAAGGATCGTTTGTCATTTTCTAGATTCCATCTCATCGAATGTTCACCTGCCTATCCATAAAAATCAATCACCCCCCTCCCCAAAGACCGTGAAGGTGTGCTCGTCATTTGATTTGATGAGATTAGTCAACTTGCTGCTCATTGTTTCTTGGGGATAATTAGTGGTGTTTTAATTGATACTATTACAATTTAATTGAATTAATTAACACCAAGTATGTTTTACAGGTAATGGGTTAAATCAGGATTTAACCTGTACTTTTTTGGGTTATTTTTATTTATTTATTTTTTTTTTAAAGATTAAACTTCAACCTTATTTGAATGCAAAATAATGACCTACGGCATTTAAAAATATTAGCCAGAGGATTTTCTTGTGAAAAATTTAACAAACTTTAACTGAATGCAACACACTTGTTGTGACAGCATATTGTAGGCTACACAGTGCCTCTCTCTTAGAACCTAGATTTGACAACTAATCAGATTTGCTATCAGCAAGAATTCAGCTTAGATGCATGTACCAACCAAGCCATTTAGGTCTGATAAAATGTCACATTGGCTGGTATTTGGTAACTGGCTTTTGAATGCCATAATCACAGATCTTTCTCTATGGATTTTTTAGAACACTTTGCATGTTAGTTGTTGAAAGGTGTTCTGTAGCACTCCATAGTTTATTAAGTAATGTCTTTTTTTCCCTTGTGGGTATTTTTCCTGGAATAACTTGCTAAGGCTGTTGGCTGCCGAAGTTGATGCCGATTATTCTTGCGTTTTTCGAATAAGAGGGAAATAGTGGTAAAAATAAAAAAAAAATGCCTAGTGGCAATGCACTCATGGGGACATTTTTGTCTAATATTACAGTTACAGATAACCCTAACTTCCTAGCTCTTCAGTTCTGCGCCCCCTGTTGACTGCCGTGTGGGCACAGTCTGCGGTCCTGTTGCAGGCATGTCTGTCTGTCAGGCAGTTTTGTGTCTGCCGTATGGGCACAGTCTGCGGTCTTGTTGCAGGCGTGTCTGCCGTGTGGGAACAGTCTGCGGTCCTGTTGCTGGCGTGTCTGCCGTGTGGGAACAGTCTGCGGTCCTGTTGCAGGCATGCCTGTCTGTCAGGCAGTTTTGTGTCTGCCGTGTGGGCACAGTCTGCGGTCCTGTTGTAGGCGTGTCTGTCTGTCAGGCAGTTTTGTGTCTACATTGTGGGCACAGTCTGCGGTCCTGTTGTAGGCGTGTCTGTCTGTCAGGCAGTTTTGTGTCTGCTGTGTGGGCACAGTCTGCGGTCCTGTTGCAGGCATGTCTGTCTGACAGGCAGTTTTGTGTCTCCCGTGTGGGCACAGTCTGCGTTCCTGTTGCAGGCATGTCTGTCTGTCAGGCAGTTTTGTGTCTGCCGTCCTGTTGCAGGCATGTCTCTGTCAGGCAGTTTTGTGTCCAGCCTGTGTGCCTATTTACTATCTTTATTTGTGCATTGTGTACTGCCATGCCATAGTCTTCTGTTGATTTTGATTTTGTTTTTTGGAATGTTGCAGTGAGTTATGCGAGTTGTATCCAACCAGTAATTTGGTTAACACTCTAGTTTTATGTGTTGTGCTGTCTTGAAACTGGTGTGTGAGTGAAGTAGGCTTCAGGACAAACTAGCTTAGGGGACAGACTCTCCACCCAGTTTTTGCCTATTTAAGGATTCATAGCTTTGTCACGTGGTTCAGGTACAGTGTATTCTTACTTGCATTCTAAACCGCAGACTCATAACAGAAGTGCATTGAACAATGAATGGCACAGTAGGTAGACGGTTAATACAATCCTGTAGTATAAGTGACTAAGCGCTAGATAAATTGGGAAGTTACTGCAGATGCAGAGCTTTGTAGAGTTTTTTTTCCTTAAGTATTCAGAATTTTACTGCCATTTTCTTTTCCTTCCTCGCACTGTTGCTCTGTCGTTCAATTTCATGCCTGTCTCACTGGTATTTACCTGCCACCTCTAAGTACTTGTTGGCTTCATTATTGAGTGCCTGCCCACTGGACGCTCTGTTGTGATAAGCAGCTCATTTCTTAGTGTGCAGCTTCTTGGCAACTTTGTGGCGCCTCTCACCCCTCCCCCACCCCTCTCCAGCCGGGGACTGGCTAGTTTATCAATGGAAGCAGGGCTCAAGAGCACAGCCGTCTGGAAGATTACCCCCCCCCCCACACACACACACACACACACACACACCCCACCAGCCGTGCTGGCTGACAGCTTGGCATTGCATTGCAACTCCATTCAGTTTTCCTGAAAATGCTGTTGACTGCTACCTGGAATCATACTATATTTTATCTTTCAGTTTTGTCGTCTTGCATTGCACCATGTTATGATTACACAGCAGCTGTTTCTGTCCAAAGGTTGACCTGTTTTCTACAGCTGGGTTTGTTTGCTGAACACATTCAGGTTAAGATTCTGTGTATATGACTGGATTTTGGTTTTCCTGTTTAATGGCATGTAAACTGGTTGGGTTTTAGTTTTTTAACCAGTGTCCTAGTTTACGTCTTGAAGTAAAAACTACACTGCGCTACCTGTTTCCCTTTGTCAGGTTCAGATGAGACTCAAAGTTGGATCTTAATTTGGTCCAAAATAACGTCTAGGCTTTGGAAATGTGATGTTTCCTTATATCAAATAATAAAACCCTAAGTAAGAATGTTAATATAAATATTAGAACTGCTCTTTCCAATCCAAACCCCTCCTTCAGGTGTCTACTGGGGTGATCTGCCTGTCTGTATGGCATGTTTATCTTTCTGGCTGTTGCAGAAACATGGTTGTGGTGGCTAATGTAACCTGTCTGTTCCCATTTACTTGATGGAACAGGGAGTATGTTGTTGGAAAGCTGGCGTTTTTGAGGTTTTATGGTTATGTGCATCACGTAAATGTCTTGTCTCTAAAGGCTGGTCTTGCTGAAGATTATTCCATCTGCCTCTTATTTGGAAATGAATCAGCTGATGAGGGCTAGTGCTACTCGCCCTGGAGAGACATGACACTGGGCCTGACCTTGGAGTTTGGTTTTGGGTGTGAATACTGATTTCTTCTGAGCAAGTAACGTTCAGAAAGCTGCCATGGTGAAAAATGGGCCTGCAAATTACCTGCGGGTGCTACTGTCTTGTAGCAGAACACAAAGACATGCAAACCACCCACCTGGCTACTGTATTTATGGACTTTTCTGTGTGCTGTTCTGGCAGTAAGGCTCGGTTTGTGCTTCCTGTCTGCGCACAGTAGTGCTGGACCCTCAGCAATCCCAATTGTTAATGCGTCTTGCGCCTACGCACCAGGCAACTGTGTACTTTGAGGCCAGGCCTAGGGTAGTGCTGTTATATTGAAAATAAACATTTTTTGCTGAAACTAATAATGAAATATGTACTTGGAGTACGCAAGGCAGGGTTATCGTTATTTCCGAGTACTGAAATTTACATATGAAAATAAAACGAACGAAAACCACAGGGGCTCCCTCACATCTGCGGGTGCTACGTTCCAAGACCAAAATCAAGGGTGCTGGCAAACCACGTGTGCGCCCTATATTTATATAATTACGTTTAATGTGATTTTCATGTACATGCATATGGTAAAGGTTCATTGATGAATTGCTCACAGTGTAACATTACATTAACTAGTAAAGTATACTGTACATTATTCAGTACTCTACTCTGTCAAAACAATGGGATTCTGTTTTAGCTTAATTCTCAGGTTATAAAGCAATGAAATAATACGTATCAAGGGGTGGCAAAGCCGTGAAAATCATGTTTTTTGTAAACATTTTTATAAAAGAGACATTGAAAATGTGGCTGACTGTGATCAGCGAACGCTAGAGGCAACCTGGATGAGAGTTTTGTGGGGAAGTGTGGGTATGGGGACAAAGGGAGATGAGTCATGTACTGCGTGTGACTGGGCTGGTGCATTTCACTGTTACAGCCTGTACTCGCTTCAGGCGCTTCCATACTTATGAACCGTTTATTTCTGGAATTTATCAATTAAAAATTTTTTTTCTCCCCGACCCCAGTCAACCATGGATAGTTGAAAGAAGGGGCCTCACCCTGTAAATGTTACTTCTCAAACTGACACAATTAAAAATCAAATGTCAAAATACTTTTTTGTTACTGTTTTTAAATAGTATTTAGCTAAAGTATTTAAAGGATTTGTTTCTTTGACCCTCTTGTCCGATTCCCTTGAACCACATATAAGCTAAATGGGGTTTCAAATGAAAACTGGAACAATATAAACTCAAAAAAATCAAAGCACTTGTAACGCTGACGCAAGGACATGGGCGGATATGATGCTATAGCTAAACACTTTTTTTTAGTGATGCACCAATAAGGAAATTTTTGGCTGATTACGATCATCCATTATTTCAAAAACTAGGGATTGTTTGGGAGGTTCTGCTTAAAAACCCAAATTAGTTGAAGTAGATTCAATATATATGAAAGTACATTTTTGGTAAGAGAACACCAACTTTGGCATACAATAACGTCCCAGGGCACTATGGTTTTTTTAGCTGTATACGTCTTATATATTTATAACTGAGAGGCTTATTATCAAGTGATAAACTCTGATTTCGCATTACTTGCACTGAATTTTTTTCTATCCTACGCTTGCATTACTGATGGACTGGAGTTATTCGGCAGTATTGCAGCATTCTTTATTAGGATGGATTGTCTTTCACAAACGTTTTGTAGTTTTCACTGTCTCATTTTAAGTTGAGCAATCTAATTTGTTGTGGTAATTTTTAGTAGATTCCTCTCATGAAATTTTGTAAGAGCAATAAACGTTAGAAAAGTGCCTGCTGTGTGAAATTATTTTATCTGTTTACTGCTTGGGTGCGCAAAGCAAAACGGGTCATTTTAAAGGGAATTATCGGCGGCAAATAACGACTCATTTTTAACCATCGGCTGATGGCCAGGTGCTGTAGTGGCCGATTCAGATAGTTTGCCAATACAGTCTCGTTAGTTTGCAGCCATTTGGGAGCCTTTTTAATGCCATAGCAAGGAATTTAATAAATGTTGGTATTTCTGGACTTCCTTAGCCAGCCTTTTTTTTTTTTTTTTTTTTTTTTTTGAATCTACTGGCTGGATTTGTTTTCCCTCTGAGAGGGTAGAAAACGTTTATGCAGTGTTTGGTCCAGTCTCCCTTCTGATTTTACTTTTCCCTTGGCCAGCGAACAAGGTGCGTCTCTAAATAGACCATCCGCATTGTTTCAGTTAACGAACACGCCTTTGCGCAGCCCTCTATGTAGTGTCCAAGGCCAGTGCCTGTGATGAAAATTGTCACCACTGTTGCACACGGTGACGCATCTCTGTGAGGTATGAACCAGGCTGAAGTCCGACCGTGTCTTCAGCTGTAGTCAGGTGCCAGAGTGATTCTCACACTAATATGACTGACCTGAGCCAGGCAAAGTATTTCATCTGATTTCGTGATGGAATTTATATAGACAGCAATTGTATAACAATTCTTCTGATAAACTGATCAAACCGTGGGTGGCGCTGACAAAAAGCTGTGAATTTTTGGCCATATCTGGAGAGGTTTGTCACATGAGCAACTTATCGTGGTCATTATTTCCTTAAATACGGGTCTTGCTGGAAAGAAAATGTTTCCTTTGGCATGCTGAGAAATGCCATGCAGCATGATTTCAGTTATCTGCTGAGAGGTAATAGGTCAGCAGGACTGTCATCTAACATGCTGAGTAGTTTACACGACGTCTCCTAGGCAACCAGTATAACCCTATCCGCATGATGGTGGGCTTTTTGAATGTTGATGGGTGCAGACATTTGCGATGCAGAGTGATGAGGAATTGATTTGTACAGATGTTCATAAGCTGGGTATTGTCTTTGAAATGTCTTAACCACAAAAATTGACTTCAAAAACTCACGTTCAACTAGTGATGGAATCCCTTGGTGTGATAATTATAAAAGGAAATCTAATCCAGAAAGTCCCCCCCCCCCCTTCTCGGTTTTCAAAAAATCTGACGCCGGCTGTTATGTCACTAACAAAAGTTTTGTCAGCTGTCACACAGAAATTTTCAGTCGTGATCATTTTTGTAAACTACATCGTATTGGCTATTTCTGATTCTGTGCGTGTTTGTATTTTGCTTTTATCTGCACCTATGATGTTTCTCTGATTTTAGTCTTCGCAACAACAATTGCATCTGGTGGTATTTCCACCTGAAATCTGAGGAGGAGTTAATGAGTAGGCTGAGGTATCAGTGTTCACACCAAGCAGCTTCTTATGCTGATGCATCCAAAAGACTCGAAGCAGAAGCTTCAGCTGCTGGTGGGTGTAACTGGTTGCATCTGCATCTAGCACTACATTTATATTCATTTGTTTGCCTCTTTGTCCAAAATGATGTACAAGTGAGACTCATAGCACATAACCGTCCGTCGAGAGAAAGGATCTTATTGATCATTTAAAATTAATTGATATTCTTTACAGGTCGGTCTATAAATGAAGCAAAATTTTAATAGCCGCAGTTTAGTATTGTCAAACAGGCATACGCGTATCATAAAATCGGAAATAAAAAAGCAATATACATGAGCAGCTATATGATTATGAAGATGATATTATGCTGCAATGGCCATTGCACGAGAGTGAGTACAAAAGCATGGGAATTCGTCCCTTCGCCTGTCCCGTCATAGTTTCAGGGTCACGGCATGGAGTGAACCATCATGTGGCACCAGTGGAGCTGGGGTTCAAGGTCCGTGCTTGAGGGCATGCGTACGCGTGATTTTTCTATTGATTACATGATGATTGACAATCATTGTGATTCTGTTTTTGACAATTCAGTATCCATTCACAACATCCCAAGATTGATCAAGTTAATTTATGCCTTTCCCCAGTGATTTTGGAAGTGTTTTCACTGATTTTCACTTATTGGTCCTCATCATGTAGGTGACACTCCATTCCCTCACACCTATAGACAGGTTACAATGAAATTGAGCAATTACCTCGTGCTGCCATTTGGTGCATTGTCAGTCATGGTAATGGAGTACTTCAAGCACATGAATGTACGTTAATTAAGGCTGTAGTCTCATGCCACTCATTTTTGTGTACCGCTGCTTACGGGATGCAAAGTGAATAATGTAAGCAGAAAATGGATATTAAGTTGGTATTGCCCATCACTACAGGCTAGTATTGTGAACCAAATGTAAGGTTTTCATCCTATCCAAAAAAAAAAAAATGATTGCAACCGATTCTGTACAGAATTTTGCCTTAAACCAAGAAACATCCCATCAGTGGTAGTTCTCTGAATGAGAGCAGTCTGTGGAGAATGGCTAGACGTCGTTGAGGCTAATGGGTAGGCTCATCACACCGTAGTGTGCAGAACAGCTTCTCCAAACTCATCAACTGGAGACAAAATTGGGGTTCTACCTAGTACTGCAAAGCGTTGCATAATTATCGTGCGTGTAAAATATCAAACAGTACATGGGAACCATTAGGGAGCCCCCTGACCTTGTAATTCATGTTCTGTTCTCGACTGGATGTTGAGATCTTTCATTTTGATCTGGGTAAGTTTGCATTACATTGGGGTGGCATGGCGGTGCAGAACTTGGCATTGTTGTTTCACACTTCTGGGGCTGGCGTTTGAATCTCTGCCCTGGCATCTCATCCTGAGGTATTCTCCGGGTATTGCAGTATCCCCATATCCGGGTATTCCAGTATCCCCTCACTGCCCGAAAACATGCTGAGGTGAATTGAAGTTGCCAGAATGTCTGCAGATGTCTGTGTGTGTGTGCCCTGTGAAGGGTTGGCACCCCCATCCTGGGTTATTCCATGCCAATAATTTCCGGGATAGGCTCCAAACCCCTGCGACCCTGCATAGGACAGGTGCGTACAGAAGATGGGTGGAGGGATGCTTTGCAATGAGATGGTCCTGATGCTACTGTACTGAGGGGGTAGGTCCTGATACTGATGTAGGGGCAGGGTCATTAATCTGGTTTGATAAGAGTGAAATGGAATGCATCTCTTTTTTTATACATCATACTGAGTTAGTTGGGAGAGGGAAAATAGGATGTGACAATGAAAATAAAAGCAAGGCATGGCAGCCATCTGTAAATTTCCCATCTACTTCAAATTTTCTTGTGCGAGTTAAAATCAATTTTCCCTCGTGATACCTTCTCTGTGGTGGAAATGTCTTGAATTTGAATTTTGAACTTAATTTTGTAGCTCAGAATGCCCGCCTCATCTTGTTTACATTCTGCCTGTAAACGATCTGCAGTGTGTTTTGTTGTATACATGGTACTGCACTGTACACTGGATGCTGAAGCAGTGGAAACGTGTTCTGCAGAGTGGCTACTCGCGCTTCTCTGTCTGGCAGTCTGACGCCAGGAGAATGTTACCTATCTGACTGCCTTTTCCCAGCTGTAAAGTTTGGAGGAGGGATAATGGTATGGTGTTATTTTCAGGGGTTGGGCCCCTTAGTTCCAGTGAAGAACTCTTTTTATGCTTCAGCATACCAAGATATTTTGCACAACTCTATGCTTCCAACTTTGTGGGAACAGTTTGTGGAAGGACCTTTGCTGTTCTAGTATGGATGTGCCCCTGTCCACAAAGCAAGGTCCATAAATACATGGTTGGGAAGAACTTTGACTGGCCTGCACAGAGCCCTGACCTCGACTCCACTGAACACCTTTGGGGTGAAATAGAACAGAGATTGTGAGCAAAGCTTTCAAGTCCGATATCAGTGCCTGACCTCACAACTGCTCTTATGGATGAATGGGCAAAAATTCCCACAGACACACTCCAAAATCTAGTGGAAAGTCTTCACAGAAGAGTGGCAGCTGTTTATAGCTGTAAAGCAGAGCGCTTTCACATCAAAGTGCTGGAACCTGGTTACAAGTTCCTGGGCTGTCTCGACCGGAGACTAGGCTAGACTAGTGATTAGGCACACCACAGTGCACAACAATGAAATGCGTCCTCTGCATTTAATCCATATGTGACTGCTAATTCAGTGCTCAGCGCTTGGGGGAGGCACCTTGCTCAGGGTACCTCCGTGGTACTTTGCCGGTCAGGGATTCAAACCAGCAATCTTACAAGTGCACTTCCCTAATTATCTAGCCGCCACTGTTGAAGGACCTGGCTGCTTTCATGCGTGGCTTTCACACTGCACGACAGAACTGGGACCTTTATGCTAAATAATAAGCATGGGAAACACAAAAGCTTGTAGGTTCACACTGTTTGAAACTACACCCCTTATTTTTTTTTTATTCATATGACCAGCAACAATCATTTTGTATTAAATCACATTTTCTGATGCAGAAATAGACGAGCAAAAAGTATTCATTAAATGTAACTGAAGCGCAAAAAAATTTGTCATTTTTGGAAGTTATGTGGTACTTGTGGTCAACTAATTGGCAAGGTATGGCTGTAAGCGCCTCTAGTTGCATGGTGTTTGGACATGTTTGGAATAGGTACTAAGGGGTTCTGGAACTGAAATCAGATCAAGTTCCTGCAGTGTGGACATGACAGAAGTTGCTGATTAAGGAAAAAGGTTCTGGTTCCTGGGAGACAAAAGAAATGTGGTTACAAATGGGTTATTCTAAGAATTGCTGTAGGCGTAATGACCAGCTGCCCCAGTGCTCTGGTCTCTATAGTGTATGACATGAAAAGGTGATGGTGAGGTGACTGAGTTTTGGACACTGTGTTTAGTCACTGGAAACTTTGTGTTAACATTTAATCATTTCTTGTCTTAAAGCTGCTTTTGGGGAGCTTCTTGATAACACATGTTTGGCTGATGCCCAGCATGGAGAAATAGTTCCTCCAAGGTGTCTTCATGAAGTCAGACATTGACATTATGTGCTTCTGTTCAAACAGCCATGTGTTTGTGATAAAACAGACTGACAAAGCAGTATGGCTTTAATTATCACCCTTGAATTGTTAAGGGACCTCGAATTGGATTGGCGGAATATATTATCTCGACGGTTTTTAAATAAATAAATCATCTAAAAATAAACTTTTGTTGGTGGGACACTATGCTGGAAGACACCAGCATGCTTTGCTGCTAGGTTTTTTTATACTGCTGTGCTGTTCTTTTTGGGGATTGGGTTTGACGAGGGCTTGGTGATTTGCCCTAAAATCATAGTATATCTTCAGGGATTTTCACAGTATTCTAAAACTCGTATATGGTAAAGTAACATGACAGGTGTTTTCTGAGTGATGACAGTATCATACGGAATTTGTGTAAAAATCACTACTATATGGTTTATGTGTAATAATCAATTGGGCTTTAGATGATGGCTGAAGTGTATGACTGGACACTGGCTTTTGGGAAAACTTTTAATGTCTTTCATTAATATTTTAGACGCACTACTAATCTGCTTACCAAATTGTGGGGATGTAAAGAAATGTCTGAATAGTTCCAAAAAGCCAGTGTCTGGACAAATGTTTCCGCCCATCACCTGAAGCCCTGGTGATTATTGCCCATGCTCCAAATAATTGTGATGTAATATCATGAAGCCCTAATTTTACCTGTCAATTATGTATGTATGAAAACAGGCGTTTAGGCTAGATCACAATACTCATGATATTCCAATTGATGACGATATGAATGTTCATAATCACAACACGATATTGTATGAATTTGTCTAGCCCCAATAATACTCATGAAGTTTAATATTACGTTTTGCCATCTTAGATGTGCTCTATAGTGATAACTACAAATGTAATAGTGTTGACCATCAGTCAATTCTCGTGTTTACCATAACAGTGAGCCCTTGTGTTTTCTTTGCCCCCACCCTGACCCTGACAGGGAGCACTAAGTGGAGAGCATGGCTCACTCCAAGACTCGAGCCACCGATGGCAAGATCACATACCCCCCAGGGGTCAAGGAGATCTCGGATAAAATCTCCAAGGAAGAGATGGTTCGACGGCTCAAGGTAACTCTGCACAGTGCTGTGGTCATAATTATAAAAGTAGCATCACGCTTTCTCGTGTTTTTATGTTTTATGTAGATTGTCATTTGATAGTTGGTGGAACACAAAGTCCC
>JAODUD010000038.1:14634328-14652945 GCA_026784285.1 Stomatorhinus walkeri
GAAGTGTGGGGGTGCGGTCTGCACGAAGCGTGAGGGGTGCGGTCTGCACGAAGCGTGGCGGATGCGGTCTGCACGAAGCGTGGGGGGTGCGCTCTGCACGAAGCGTGGTGGATGCAGTCTGCACGAAGCGTGGTGGATGCGGTCTGCACGAAGTGTGGGGGTGCGGTCTGCATGAAGCGTGAGGGGTGCGGTCTGCACGAAGCGTGGGGGGTGCGCTCTGCACGAAGTGCGGATCAGCAGATACAATGACGCCAAGAAGTGATAAAGCGGAAGAGGGCAACAAGTACCCTGAAGTACAGTAACACCCCCATTCACAGATGGACAGGCTCATATGATCCCTGCAACTCAGCTGCATTAAGACTCACCCAGAGCACAGAAAGCTGCTAAATGAATGCAGAGAGGGTCGGCCGTCACCACACACCCCCAGTCTAAGTCTCTTCAAAGTGCCCCCACCTGAAAGCTTGGTCTTTCACTAAGGAGAACCGCTGCTTGGGGAAGATTAAAGGGCATTGTAGTGGTGGGGTATAGGTGTGTGTGTGTGTTGGGGGGGTGGGGGGCAGGCGCCTCCTTTTATTTCATTCTGCTATTTTTTTTATCTGGCCTTGTGCTGGGTTTTAAAAAGATTATTTTGACCATAACTGGAACACAAGATGTAACAACATTGTTCCTAAATATAAATTCATGTATTTAGTGTGGTTGTTCATTGCTATTATTAGACAGTTTGTTGCTGATAATTAACACTAACAAGCAGGTGACTAGTTCAGACTGATAGTAACGGAATTTAAAACTACTAAATCTGACAAGTATCAAAGTATAAAATGACGTTGGCAGTGCTCAGATTTTGATCAGTGCTCAGATTTTGATAAGTGCTTGCTGGTTACCTAATTTAATAAACAAATCCTGCCTTTTCCGTTTGAAATGTAAGTGAGAGCACAAACTCAACATCTGGAACAGCTTCACTTATTTTCACTGTCATGCTTAAGGACAGGGGTGTTGTTAGAGATTTTGGGCCTCCATATCATATTGGGCCCTCAACTCAAACCAATCCAATTATTTTACAAATATTTAGGGGCCCCTGTCACCGAGGGGCCCTTGGAATCGTCCTAACTTGCCCTCCTTTTATTGGCCCCCAGTTTGTGAATTAGGCTGGGCTTCTGTAGCCCTGAGCAGAATGTCTGCAATGTGAATCCTGGGTTCAGCACCCTAATGCTGCCATGGGGCCCTTAAGAGCATAAGAAATATACAAACGAGAGGGGGCCATTCGGCCCATCAAGCTCGTTTGGGGCGAACTCAACTAACAGCTCAGAGTTGTTAGAATCTTATCTAGCTCTGATTTAAAGGACTGCAGGGTTTTAGCTTGTGCTACATTAGCGGGAAGACTGTGTCCGGCCCTTACTCCCTGACTACTCTAGCAGTGCTGGATTAATGGGTGACCCTGCACTCGACCCCCTACCACAACCCCAATACAACCCAAGGATCAAGGTGGTTTTGGCAGTACTGTGGTAGTAATTATTACTGCTCTCGAAGGGCAAGCCAGCCAGTATAGAGGCTGCAATATGTGGTACATACACAGCGATTTGAAAAGGAATGATGTGACGTCGCTTGGGAAACTAGAGGCTCCATTTATTCCGAAAAATAAAAATATTTTGGTAACACTTTGCTTAATGCAGTCATCATAATGCATTATAACGCATTCATCAAGTAATATAAACATGGCTATAACTATTTCTAAAAAGATATAATACGTTATATCCATGTTTATTATGCATTATGAATGCTCTATGAAGCTCTCATCTATAATACGTATCTAATGCATTAACACATACAATATGTTATAATCTTTTTATAAATAGGTATGGCTGTTTTTACAATACTTTTTGAATGCATTATAATGCATTATGGGGGTATCTATAACGCATTATACGACTGCTTTAAGAAGAGTGTTACCAACATGATTTATATTTCTGCTCACTTCTCAAGACGATAAACAGTATAATCGACAGCAGACGACATTGTTGAACGTTTTACAGCCCTACATGACTGACCCGACACCAAAAGATCTACACTCTTCTGACAGGACAGCAAAACAGCGACGGTGGCTTCCGTGGACTTGGCTCTTGCGAAACGTTTCTTCGCTATTTTAAAAGACGAAACCTTCCTAAAAATTTATATGAAAAATCTTATAATAAACAAAGAGAATTGATGTTTCTTCACGTAAATACTGAAACACACTATAGTGTTGAAAGAGGTGATTCTGCGCTTTTCATAATAAAGCGTGATGTTTGATATATGAACAGAGTTTGAAATGACACAGCTCCAGCCGCTCCTCTCCACCGAGAAGTACACTCTCCATCGCGCACCCCCTCCTTCCCGGCGCGGCGCAGCACGCAGGCGTGTCGGACGGTACTGCAGGCAGGGGGCGTCATCATGGCGGAGAGAAGCGCGTCGCCCTCGATACGGCACAAGCTCCGGGCTGCGCCGCTATCTGGCTGACATCAGGAAGAAATCCTAAGCAGGAGAAGGACGCCGCTCCGTTCATCCAGTAAAATTCAGATTGTTCGCAAGCTGTA
The DNA here is from genome assembly GCA_026784285.1 of Stomatorhinus walkeri. Lineage (NCBI taxonomy): Eukaryota > Metazoa > Chordata > Actinopteri > Osteoglossiformes > Mormyridae > Stomatorhinus > Stomatorhinus walkeri. Next base: position 14,636,899 of record JAODUD010000038.1, read on the forward strand.
CGCCGTCTTATGCTTCTTCTGCAGAACAGTGTGGATTTTATTAAAGAGGGGATTTTTCTCCATATAATTATTGCAGAAAATTCTTTTTATTTTTTACTTGATGCTTTTGCATAGTCGGGGGTGATATAAAGCAGGTGAGATCGCGGCCGCTCCTTCCGATTTGGGTGGAAATGTCGAGCGAGAAGCCGGTTTCAGTACCGGGTTCGGTCTCGCTCACGGACCGCGAACCACCTCCGGGACATGGGCAGCAAGTGGCTACGGGCTCTGTGACCGGGGACATGATGGTGTCCGGTTCGGGTTCGATGGTTCTGCCGGCCGGGGTGATCAACCCGTCGGTTCCGATCCGGAATATCAAGATGAAATTCGCCGTTCTCATCGGTCTGATCCAGGTCGGGGAGGTTAGCAACAGAGACATCGTCGAGACGGTCCTGAATCTGGTAAGGATGACACAACGTACCATAAATTACTTGATGATTTTTGTGTGTCTGTGTTTTTAAACGAATTCCCTTGTGTTTTTAGAGGGTGCCGTTTCTATGGATATTTGTCGTTGTGGTAGCAGAAAACACGATTATTGCAGCCGTGTTGCGATGCCTGTCCTTTCTACGTTATAGTGCCATGGTTTAGTTTGCTCGATACTTCCTTTGTTGGCTGTACATTTAAGCAGAAGGCGCAGAAAGGCAGGCAGAGCGCGGCGTTGTGATGCTGTAGCGGGATCGGAGGCTATCAGCGGGCGCCTGGGTGCCCCTGCCTTCCAGCCGCCGCTTATTTTGCGAGCAGCGCCGCGTTACTTTGTGTCCCTTCGCGGCGGCGCTGACACGAGCCCGGGCGGATATCAAAGCGACCGCCGCTGGTGCGCCGTTATCTGCGGGCTTCTGCGGGCTGTAGTGGCGGACTTGCCGGTTTAACTTAACGGGATCGGCTTCTCGCTCTCCCCGCCTCCCTTCAGCTAGCGTGCGGCTCGGTGTCCGCGGGCACCGCCGGGGTTTATCTTAACAAAGGCTGAGCCGCGATCGCCGGTTTGTCTCTGCTTGGGCCGTGTCTCGGGTTTATTTTTTTAAATGTTATTTTCGTGCTTGCTTATTTTATTCTGGTCAGCGCAACCTCGTTTCAGTGGCATTTTCCAAGGTGGCCTGGTGCCGGCCGTGAGAATAATGTCACCTGCTCCTTTGTGGATTCGTGCTCTCGCCTCTAGGTTTATAAACAATTTTTATTTAACATTTGACTGCCGTTGGCTGACAGGCCGGATTCGTCTCGCACCTGGGAGCCGGGTTCCTTGTACCCAGAGAGGGTAGACAAAGATCACCCGTTTTAATATTGATGTCCGGGCTCATGAACGGCCACTTGGACATACTCGGGGGTAGAGAGGTGGGATCGGAGTCGAAGCGGCCCCTCTTCCCTGCCCTGCTGTTCTCAGGATGCCGCTTTCATCATAGAAGCGGTAGCCAGGCGTGTTTCCAGCCGCTTACAGATGCTCCAAGGCCCGCAGGGAGACCTTACGTCATATTGCTTAAAACCACAAAACAATGACTCTGCGTAGGTGATTTAGTGGTGTTTTAACGAGGTGCCGGTCCGGGCGGCATCGAGGCCGCGGAGCCCAGGAGCGGATCGTCGGTTAAGTTGGGCGGAAGTGCGCTCGATGCTCCGGCCCGGCAGCGACGGGCGACCCCCGGCAGAGCGATATGTTATTCACATTTTGCAGAAACAGCCTGTACTGCTTAATCGACCGAGGCGAAGATAACCCGGGGAATTATGCGGGGGAAAGACACGGACTGATTGACTAGCCTTAATCAATAGTTTTAATGGTATGCCTACCAAATGAAACGGGAGGTGAAGCTGGGATGAAAATTCATATATTCCAAAACCACTTTTCAAAAAATAATTTTCGAAAGATCTTTGCTTTTTACACTAGAAGTTAATACGCAGCAAGACACTTATCTTTTGATTTTTCCCCTGCTTTTGTAAATATTAACCAGGCGGGACAAGTGTTTTAGTGGTTAGTGTGTTAGTGTATGGCACATTATCTGTGAATAAGCTGCAACCCCCCCCCATTGATGACCCTCCCCCTCTTGAGAGGTCACCAAAAGGAGGTTCGCATGAGAGAGGTGAGGGAGGTCTTTCAATAGGAGCATGTGAAAAGGAGGATTGGGAGTACTGGTAGGAGCTGGTCCAGGCCATGAAGTGGGCCGCTGTTTCATGGCTGTCCTTGCCCCCCCATGTGACTCTCCTGGGATCAGAGGGCTATCAAGCGGTAGAAACGTGTGGCTGGGCTGCTTCTGCCCCTCTCTCACACTCCGTGTGAAGTCAACCTGTTTCCACCCGTGCTGTGAATGTTCATGCGTGCACCCTGCGGTGCGACCCAAGGACATTCCGCACCGTGGGGAGAGACTCCACACATTTAGAAGCACACAGGTTCCTTCAAGGACAGGTTCCGTCTGCTGGATGAGAAGCAGCAGATTCGCTATGCTGCTCCCCATAGCTGGTGGCCTTGGGGCTCGGAGCGAGATCGCAGCGCCGGCCTGGACATGAATGAGGTGATCTACTTCATCCTTCTCCGGTGTGGATGCTGACTAGTTTGTGCTGGTCTTAAGCTGTTTTTCTTTTATAAGTAATTATTTTGAAGTTGTTAATGACCATATTTTCTGTCTCTGAGTGAGTCATGTGGATGGTTAATTATCTATCTAATGCAGGCAAATGTAAACATCTGCAAACTCAAACTTATCATGAACTGCTTGATTCAAGAAATCTTGGGATTTCTTACTTCTTTTAAGGTTTGTTTTTCAGAAGAGGGGGATGTAACAAGCATTTTTTGTATTAAAAGGTTCAGTTGTAGATTAGTTTGTTGTGCCTCTGTGCCTTGAATGTGAGGCGCGAGTAGCAGAGGCCAGATTGTGTAATTGACGGTGACTCGTTTGTTTTTCAGACAGCCAGCTGACAAACGGGTTCATAAAAAGGCTTTTCAAACCAGGAGGGGCCGGCCTGTCTTGTGACTTTTAATGCGTGATGCCAGATTATAAATCCGGCCCATGGATCACCCTGGCGCTGAGGTGTACGTCTGGTGCGGATAGCACTTTCCAGAGAATTGGCTGTCATGGTGATTCTGCCGCATGCACATGTTAGCTTGTTGTTAGCATGCACTGAATGCAAACCAGGCCTGTGCCTCTACCTAAATTTCAAATAATTTATCAGTCTGGTGGCTTACTGTAATGAATGTTGAAAATATTGCAATGGTAGTAACTTTTTTCTTTAATTTTTTTGATTTTACGCTGTTCTTGCTGGCATTAGTGTTTTTCACCTTTTATCAAATTTTGCAGTATCAGCCTTTTCTTGCTGGTCTTATGTAAGCAAGTCATGACCCATGCGGTTTGTGTTGCATCGAGGCAGATTTGCAGCACCGCTGCCCCGGCAATTACCGTGTCCGGCACTCGCTGCGGTGACCCCTCCCTTGTTCTGCCAGCGGTTAGCTGACCGTGAAGCACGCGTCTGCCGGGGTGTCCAGCCACCCCGAATCACGGCGCCAAACCCAGTGTCCCCTGGGGGTAGCTGAACCTGACCCACTGGCGCCTCCCCTCTCCCGGAGCAACGTGCTGCTGTATCCATGGTAACGACGCCCTGGGAGTTTCCTGCGAGCTTCCCATAGCACCAGCTGGTGCTTGCTCTGTTTTCCTGCTGTACCCAAGATGAAACTTAAAGAGGGTCTGGAAAAACAGGCCTGAGAGTGGCTCGCTTCCTCCTTGTTATTGTTTTGTTTGGCTTTTTTTGTGGGGGGAGACGTATGCATTTGGCAGAGTGGAAACCGGCCCCCCCAAGACTGATACCTCAAAGATGTTGCCACTTTGGGTGAGGTGAGCAGCTTCTGTTCACCTGATTAACTGTCCTTCTGCTGTGTGTGTTACTGTTAGCTTGGGGGTGGGGGGGGGCAGCACAGCATAATCACAATCACTGCCGCAGATGCTGTCAGAGCACAAATAACGATAACGTCACTACGTCAGATGGCTCTCCCAGAATGCATCAGTGCACAGTATTAATGCACAGTATTAAATAGAGAGAAGTAAGATGCACTGGGATGCCTATTCTCCGCTTAGCAAACTGGCAAAAGGTTAGTCTGAATGGTTGGGTGGTCAGAGCGTGTCTGGGGGGGGCGTATACAAGATGGGACAAGTACAATACGATCCCGAAGGTATTCCAGAGAAATGCACGTTTTCCATAGCGACAGCGAGAGGTCCCCGTTCTGTGGTAGAGGAAAAAGAATGGGTTATTAATATTTATGTAACAGATGAAGAGCGGAGAAACATTTTCATTTAATCCTGATTTGGGTTTTTACCACAAGCCTGAATTGAAATAGATCACCATCCCTCTCGAGTACAATAGAGGCTCTTTAGATGTAAAAAGAAATTGTTCAGTCCAGCTTTGATTACATTCCATTATTGCGCTTTCAGAATGATGATTCTTAAGGGTTTCCAGACCCTCTCAGGTGGTTTAGGTCGGATGTAGGTGACCAGGACTGGTTCGTACTCTTGGTGGGAATTTTAGGGGGTGGGTCTCCCAGGCTGTTGGAGCAGGATGGGACTTTTTATTCGGTTTTTGGTTCTTTTCTGTGAAGCCCTTAGATCGGCTTACAGGAGAGAGCAGCTGGCCACTGTCGATTACCTGCGAGAAGAATGGAGGCGATGGTTGAGCGAAGAAAAAGGGTGGCGGTCAAGGGGGAAATGCAGCTGGTGCGTCGTCGCAGTCTCGAGCCGTGATTAATAGCTTCCCCCGTCGCATGTAATTGGATTACCGCGAGAGGACGTCGGAAGGAGTCGTCTTCTCTCTTGTCTGTCGCAGACACACCGCGACTGGCACATAGACGTGGAGCGCCGCTCAAACACGTGGATCAGCATTGACTCCTAGAGAATCTGCCCCTGTTACTGCCAGTGTGAACTAAATGAAAGCGGTTTCTTTTCTTTTGTTAACTTCACTTTGGGGACACTTTGATCCTTTCTGGTTGCAGGTTTTAATGCCTCTGTTTCTGTGAATAGATCAGCTTTTTGTGTGAATAAAAAAAAAAAACCCCGTAAAACTTTATGGTTGTTGAGACTTGATATAAAAAGTCTTGTCTTTTGAAAGGCACCTTTCAGATCTGAAACATTGGCATGTATCTGGCTGCCAGTCATAGCCAGACTCAGCTATCCTATATTAATATGCAATTATCTAGCTATATTATTTTTATAGCCACCCCCCCCCCCCCCGAACATGAAAACAGTTCTGCTTTCATTTTCAGCAGAAATTGGAGGAAAAAGCCTTTAATTACAGAACTCTGTAAGAAACGCTTACATACACAAACGTGAATGAACTTTTAAAATATCGTTATTGGCGCAGTGAGGGAGGTCTACATGAGGCCCTAGTATTGACGCTTAGGTCTTCCATGTCCGTACTTTGAAGTAGTATAATTGGCTGTTACAGCCATAATTACAGGAATAACTTTGCTCCTGTAGGTCACTTTGCTTTGTGTGTTTTTTTTCTCGTCACCCCCCAGTTGTGTTGTGCCCAGTAGCATTGCAATCTCACTGTTACATTGTACGTTTACTGAGTTTACACACTGATCTTTGCGATCTCATTTTTACACTGCGTTAGTGCTGCACTCTAACGGAGCATTAAAAATTGTTAATATGTTGCATTTCGTAATCATGGCGATGATGAATTTAGCCTTTTTTTTGCGTTATTCTGCTGTAACATTCAGTTCTCCTTATGCTCTTGTTATTGTTACTTGTGTTACTGTGATATTTGCTATAGATGTTCAGCATAATATCTTGATACGCTGTTAAATTGCACCTCTGCCCAATGGTCACAGGCCTTACGAATGTAACGGTATCACAGAAACTTTACTGCTACTGGAAGGTTGAGGGGCCTTGATAGATTTCAAGCCGCCCTCCCCCTTTCACCCACACTGGGTATTGGGCCTCTGTAAAGGCGCTGGGGGCGGTCAGGCTGCTTCCCTATCTCTCATTTCCCTGCTCGCACTTGCTGTTCTGTCATTTGAATATGTTACCCTGAAGCAGAGGAACTGCTCTGCAATGGTTTCATCCTGAATGACGCGGCAGCGCCAGCAGAGCCGTATTAGCCGTGGGTGGTGACCTCTGGGGGTCGGAGCTCTTTCCCAGGCGAGGGGGCCGTGAGGCTGTGCCGTGTCCTTAAATGGGCGCCTGTCTGCTCTGCACCTGAAACAGAATGGATGCCTGCGGGGAGGGGCTTGCTGTGAGCAGCTATATAGGTGCTGGAAAAATCTAATCTAAATAAAGACAAATGTGTCTTGAAAGTGGCCTGAATATCTTCCTTGCACAAATAAATTTATTTTATTTATTCACCCTGATTCTTGGTGAGGCAGTTTAGGGGCAAGGGCAGTGTTTTCTGTGGGATATCGCTGCACAGTCTATTTATACCAAAGCAACAAATGAGAGAGGAGAAGGTGCTTGCCATTCATCTTAGGAACCAATCATGTTACAGGGTGGGCCTTTGCACTGACGCCATGTCCCGCCTTCCTGGCTCTTATAGTGGCTGATCAAGGGATTGTTGATAAGAAGATGAAAGATGAGGCATCACAGATGCAGCTGAAGTTTGCGTGTGGGCATCTCCTCTCATCACGGAGACTTCATTTTAGGCCAGTCGTAAGTGCTCAGTATGAAAAAGGCAGAGAAGAGATGGAGAGGGACCATTTAATTCTGTCGTGGGCCTCTTGGTGTTCTGTGACTCAGCAGGTTAGAATGCTGTGCTAGTGATTGGCAGGTCGCTGGTTCAACTCCCAGCATCAGCAAAGCAATTCCACCGTTGGGGCCCTTTGAAGCAAAGTCCTTAACCCCAGTTGCTCTAGGGACTGGCTGACCCTGGTTACTCAATTCTACACCACTTAGGATGAAAGTCCCTGCTAAAGAAACTAACGTCATGTCAGACTTTATTGAACCCAGAGAGGATGGTCTTGTGCACAAAGCCAAACCACCTGAGAGAATCAGCCATGTAGCTGGTTCTGTAGGTGAAACTCGGCCACAATTAAAGGAAAGTATGAATTTAGGGCGCCCATGGCTCATGCGTTCAAACATTACCTCTGTTTGACAGTAAGATGTTTGTGCACCTGCGGTAAGTGAGAAGCAAAGATGCTTTTTAAAACTTGTACGTTAAAGTCTCCATACTTTGACCCTCTGCAGAAACTTCTTATGACTTTTGTCTTCAGGTCTTTGTTGCGACTCTGCTCATAGATTTCCGGTCATTGGGCTGCATCCTATGGTAGCGTCTTGGAGTCCCTTCGGCTGAGGATGCTGCTGTGGAGTATTCTTGGTGGTTTGGTTTGACTGGGGGTCACTAGTGTTGGGTTCTGAACCTAGAGAGCTGGACCTTTGCACGATAGATAACTGGTCTGCTTATCCTCTAGATCAGGCCTTTTCAAATCTGTACCTCGATTCCAAATCCAGGCCGTGTTTTCAGTTCTCCCAGGTACAGTTAGTTTAATAGTTATTGATTCTGATTGGCCACAGAAGCTTCACACCTGACTCATGGGTAAAGGAAGGCTGGGAAATCAGCATGGTTTGGCCGTAGAGGACCGTGAGTTGAACAGCTCTGCCCTCGGCAGCTGCGTTCGCACCTCTCACGGCCCCGTGAACCTCTGTTAACAAATTTTAAAAGTGGGTCACAGGAAGTGAAACGTCACATGCAGCTTACGGGTCTTGGGTGGAGGACGTTCGAAAAGCGGATAAAATAAATTACATCCTGGAGTGAGACGGCCAGAGATGAGCCTCAGGCTGTCAGGTGACGAAATCGAAGGTGACACAATATCCTAACCTGACCCCCTTTTTTTAACAATATTACTTTTTTCCCCATTTCTTTACAACACCTCAGGAAAGAGGAGAAATGTAATGAGATGGCGTTTTATTATGTACTTCGTTAACCGTATCTGCTCTCGTTAAAGGGAGAACAGAGTGGGGTCGAGGAGCCTTGCCTTCAAGGTCGGATTTTTCTGCTGCATTTTAAAAATGAGGTTTGGACCTGTTCCATCCACCTCCTCCAAACCTCCCTCCCCCTTAGATTAGCTGCGCTGCTTTGGCTAACAGAAGAGCACACATACCTCTGTGTAAGCAAAAAAAAAAAAAACTCGCACTGAAAAACAAGACTAACACACAAAAAACAATGTTTCCATTTCCCCATGTCCCTGTCCCTGTCCCTGTCCCTGTCCTGTACCATGCCGGTGAGGCTTTTGTTTTGGCTGTTGTGCGTTTATTTCACCATCACCTTATCCTCTTTATTTTCGATGATAATAAAATATATTTATGAATATATGTAAATATTGTCGTTCTTTAGCGCGCCAGTCTGTGTCCATGCTTGGTCTGATGGTTTGTTTACCTCATTGTCTGCAGTTCTGAGGGATTTACTGCTGGGACTGACTCAGACCTCTGCAGTGGGAAAACATTCTTTCATCATTCTGGTTCTTTCCGGCCAAAAAAGTGCAGTAAATCTCAACTTTGCACCCCAGGACAGAAATTTATCCCAAATTTTGAAGTCTGTCATCCATTTTGATTGGTTGAAGCCAAACGGTTTGGTTCCTTTGCATTATAAGAGTAATGTGGAGCCCTTGCATACAGAACCTTCCAGAAACATCCATCCATGGCTTTACTGCAACCTGTCAACCTTTGGTCTAGCATGGAGCCTTTCCTTCAGAAGAGGGTGAGAGGGTTAGTGCTTCTTGGAAAGTTGTCTGAATGCTCCTTCTCTGAGTCATTGATTAATTTATTAATTTGTGCCGCATGAGCTGATGCGCCTGACTGTGTGCGTGCATGCGAGCGCGCATGTCTGGGGTGTAATGACCACAGTCCCTCATTAATTATTAATGAGCACTTTCTGGAGAACCAATGTTCCCCAACCGTCGCGTGGGTTTTGAGCAGTCTTTGTTTGCACCCCATGGGGAAGGGAAAGAGCAGGAGATCCAGAGGAGGTGTAAACAAAGGAGCTACGGTGGAGGAGAAGCCTGCACAGGTATCTCTAAGGCTCTCAGCCAGTGGAGAGCAGAGGGAGGCGCGTATGGATGAAGGGGCAGTTAGGCAGGTGGTTAGATTGGGGTTGAGGTGTCGGGGGGGCAGCTCGGTCTTTGGGGATAGGAGCCTGCTACTGTTTTCTAGCCTAAGTGTTAGTCATGCTGAAGCGGGTAAACATCTGACGCTGTCAGCTGGATGGAGATGGGCATCTTGATGCTAGTGGGGTGATGTTCTTGGGTACAGGGCTGTACGATAAAGGACAAAAAAATGTGATATTTGAAATATTCACAATTAATATTGTGATATCTATTAAAAAAAGAATTGAAATTTGTCCAAAATAACAAGTTCACAATTTATCATCTACCAACTGAATCCATCAAATCGGCTGTTTGGAGAGTGCATGCGGAACTCGTGCTTAGCGGAAGTAAACTTTAAACTGATTTTTTATTTTTTTAACATACTAGATAAACTTGCAAATTTTTTTTTTGCTATGACAGAGTCAGGGGAGCTGGGGGGACATGGGAACCCTGACAAATTCTGGGGGCCCAAAATCCCCCCGTTTGGCAAAATCAACTGAGCGACTGAAAGGCCAGGGATCTGCACCTATTCCCAAGGGCAGAATAAAGTGTTTTAGTATAACCTATTGTGTTAAGCCACCTGACTGTCTCAGCCCCTGTGATCCAATATTTATTTTGTAAAAATGTAATTTATAAATTAATTATTCAATCAAGCAGTAGCACGTTTTTAAACTTGCAGTCAGTGTAATCTGCCCAATGAGCGAGCTTCCCCCCACCCCTTCTCATTCCCAGTGTAATCTGCCCAATGAGCGAGCTTCCCCCCACCCCTTCTCATTCCCAGGGTAATCTGCCCAATGAGCGAGCTTCCCCCGACAGACCGCACCTCTTAATCCCCTCCCCCACCCCTTCTCATTCCCACATTCTGCCGATGACTCTACCCATCATTACTGAGCTGTCATATCGTGACATTGTATCATATCGTGACATTGTATCATATCGTTACATGGTATCATATCGTGACATCTCATTGGCAGTAAACACGGATAGCTGGACATGTTTGAATGTATAGTAGTTACATAGGTTCAAGGACATTGATATCAGTGTTTGCGTATTTTTATGTCTTATGTGCACTTTTGAGACAGTCCCTCCCACGCATTTGGTTTGTACATCTCCCCTGCTTGTGATGTGACAATTACATGTGCAGCTGTAGCACATGCTTGTAGTGGGATGTGGCCTTTGCTCGAGACCTCCTGCTCGAGTGGAAGTCCACCCTTCTCCTCTAGCAGCCACGTCAAGCCTCTGTTCTGCACTGACATGCGCCATGTCGTTTCCTTCTCCAGCCTTGTCTCTACACATAACTTTCATTTATTTCTCCAACCTACTCTCTGTGGCTGGATCGTGTGAAGAGCTGTCATGTGACGTGTGGGTCATGTGACACCCTGCCAGTCGTCTCAGTGCATCGCTGGGAACATGCAGCCGTCTCCCTAACCCTTAGTCTGTTCCACCTCCAGATCGAACCCCTCCCAGTTCACTCCTGCTGATGCATGTCGTCTTCCCTGCCTCACAGGTATTATTTAAATTCATCGCTGCCCCACTTTCGTGGACCTTCTGGCTGCTTTCGGTATCCACAAGGGGTGCGGGGAAACCAGACCACGGGATTTCTGCTTCAGACGGTGTACCACAGATCCCTGTGGACCTGCTTTACCTGCATCCGGATGCTTTTAAGAAACTTAGGCTGCACCAGAAAGGTGTCCTTTAGCAGATATCGGTGGTGTGTTAACAGACGCTGTTTATCTGACACGGGGCTAATCTCCCTAAAATCTGACAGTCTCCGTCCCATCCTCCCCCCCAAAATCCGAAACCGGTGTGCTGAAAAAGATATTCAGGCATTGAGTGTTTTTTTTTTCTTCTCCTTAATGGAACCCAATGGTGTGGGAGGATGTTCATTTGGAAATCGCATCAGGATGGATTAAGGTGCGTTATGGTGGATCCTGATATGCTGAACGGAGATGCCTCTGCAGTGGGCTGTGTCAGGCTGTGTGACCGTGGGAGGATGGGCCTGCGGAGAACGTGGCAGAAGATGAGAGAGGGATAGAGAGAGAGAGAGAGAGAGAGAACTATGTGGGCTACGACTCACAGCCAGTTTAAGCATTGATGTTTGTTTAGCATTATCACATGTTGCTATTGTGATGTTATGTATGCCTTTCTCGCAGACAGTATATATGCTGCATTTTTGGCACTCTAAGCACCGGCCTATGGGTTAAAGAACAAAGATATTAGGTGGGATGCCACGCCTGTAGCATGCAGTTTTGCTACTTTGTACAATCAATGTAGAAATCTGTTTTTGGGCTTGAAAGTGTAAGTGAGGTAAATGGGTGTCCCGTTTAATTAATAGACGGTGGTTAAAAAAAACTGTAACTGCAATACCAATTCAGTAAATGTAGCCGACTTTTTTCAGGTGGCTGTGTATTTATTGTACGGTCCATTCTACAAATGTGATCATTTAGTAAAGTGCTCCCATTTTTCTTCCTTTAATGATTCTCAGGAAATAAACCAGTTCTTTTTAGTGTTCTGGCTGAATTCCGTCTTTAGCATTCCTGGGAGGAGATTTCTGGCAGTATATTTTATTAATGTGTTCAGTGAATGTTAATACAGAAAGAATGTAGTAGGAAATACTCAGAAGGCTATAATCATATGTTGCAGTACTGGCCTCCAACCTCCAGAGGAGCTGTAAGAAATCACCTACATGCTGGTTATTCAGAGGCTGTACTGTTTTGAGAGTGTAGCCCCTTTCCATCTGAGCCAAGGCCTTGTTTCAGGGCACAATGCCATTGGTCTAATCAGCTTAAGGAGATTAGGGGGAAACTTGAAATTCCAAATCGGGTACAAATAAGCAGTTTATTAATTGAATGAGTAATCTGTGGTAGATAAGTTAGAAAGCTAGGATGACTGTGTGATATGAAGTTGGCTTTGTTACCACAGTACCTGGGTGCTGATGTGCTTTATGTGACAACTGCTGCTGTTTCCCACTGTTTTTTTCTTTTAATTTACCCACTTTCTGGGTCTTTATAACCAACCTCACAGAACACCTATGCATTTGTAGGATCTATGTAATACACACATATATAGAGTCTAGGGGTTGAGTTGCTTGGCCTGCAATGTGATGTGTATGTTTGGAGGCGGAGTCGCCGGGCCTGCCATGTGATGTGTGTGTTTGGAGGCGGAGTCACCGGGCCTGCCATGTGATGTGTGTGTTTGGAGGCGGAGTCGCTGGGCCTGCCATGTGATGTGTGTGTTTGGAGGCGGAGTCGCCAGTCCTGCCATGTGATGTATGTGTTTGGAGGCGGAGTCACCGGGCCTGCCATGTGATGTGTGTGTTTGGAGGCGGAGTCGCTGGACTTGGCATGTGATGTGTGTGTTTGGAGGCGGAGTCGCCGGGCCTGCCATGTGATGTGTGTGTTTGGAGGCGGAGTCGCTGGACTTGGCATGTGATGCAGGGCAGACTCAAGTGGGCGGGGCTGGAGCAACTAAAAGCCCCACTTTGTACTGAAGTTCTGTGGGATTTGACATGTACCTGTCAGCATGTGTGATCTGCAGAACCAAAACCAAAGGGTACCAGATAGATCCAGGCTGGGGCAGGAGGCTGCTGAAGTTCACACATTTGTGTTGAGTGCCATGGTTCAGATACTCAGGTTTTTCAACTTGGGCTAAATTGGGTTGTGGGGGTGTACATGTGGACTCGACTGTAGGTCTGACAGTGGGGGGTGGAGTTATTCCACACCCCCCTCATGCCATCCCACGATTCTTAGTGCTCTGAGTTTATGCCAGTTCTCAATGCTCAAAATGCTTTTTGCCGGTGATTCACTGCAGCCTTTCTGTACTGAGAAAAAAGTCGGGGGGTGAGATTAAAATATGCACACTGTGTGTCCCACTATGTTTTGGTGAGAGCAGGCTTTAGTGCACTGGGGCAGGCTGAGTTCTTAATGTCATGTGACATCCGGGTCCTTGAGTAGAAAACGGCAAAGCAGGATCCAGTAGTCTAGCTGTGTGTGAAGGCTCAACTGGGCCTCACTTGCAGTGTGAGCACAGCCAGCAGGTGGTGCAGTGGTTAAGACGGTTGCCACTGGCTTTCTGTCTAGGGGCTTTGGACAAGGATAATTTGAGACAGTGTAATGTTGTGAAAATGTGCTATTTGGATGAAATTGAAATGCATTAAACTGAATCAATGACACTCAGCCCAATGGGGTCAGATGAAAAAGAAAATGTTTTGATGAATATGTGTTTTTGAGATTTAGCAGGGAAGGAACCTGCAGGTCAGCAAGGGTGTGACTGGATATGCACCTGTAGGTAATTGGGGGGTGTATGTATGATGGAAACCAGACAAAATATGGATTTGAATTCCATAGTGGCTGGAATTATCATACTCTGTAGTTCCTGACTGGTCTAACACACTCCCTGCAGGTTATTTCAGTGGTACCAAACCCAGGTGTCGGCTCCCCTCCCCCACTCAGTCCACAATATTGCTGTACTTTACCACCTGCACACCTGAGCCGGGAAATTAACCAGGCATGATAATTAGTTGACTAACAAAATTTGCTGTCTTGTTTGTTTGGACAGAGCAAAACGCTTGGGGTGAAGTTTGGGATGAGAATTACGGAACGCATTTATTGGTCCCCATTAGATTAAACAGTGCTTGTGTGAGGTTTACTTTACAAAAAAAGGTCTGGGGGCAGATGGAAAATTGATTGGCTCAGAGCGATAACCAATCAGATTGTAGAGGAGGAGGGTGGAAGCAGCTGGAGGAGGCGGGACCAAGACATCTGATTGGTTGGTCTTGCCTGCTTTAGCTGCTTGGACCCACCTCCTCTACAGTCTGATTATGTATCTCTCTGAACCTCAGAACAGTTTTGCTTAAGTAAAACTCCTACGAGTGATTGACGGTGCTGGCGATCCCGCCCACCTTGTATTGCAGAGTCTGGGGGAGGAACAACACACGCAACACCACACGCACGCACACACATGTGGTGTCCCTCAAAATAGCCCCAATCCATAATGGGGCACTGGCATCAAAGCGTGTAATATTGAATTATGTATGTCTACAGGTCCGCCGCCTTATAAATGGAAGAATATAAATGGGTTGATTTTATGTTTAGGGGGTTATGAATAAAAGATTTGATTTGATAATGAAATGCACTGTGGTATTCCCCAGGGGCAAGTGTTTTCTCCCATAATGCACCTCTGCACAGGACCAGCTCGGGGCCTGCCCATTCTGAAGAGCTGTGCCAGTCAGCATACGAGACGACCGGGGCAGTCGCCCAGGGCGGCATCTTTGAGAGGGCACTGCGTTAGCAAGCAGGTGACGCTTACCGAAGGCTTCACATGGGCTTCGACGGGCACTGCGGGAGGGAGAGACACTTTCTGTGCTTCATTAATATGATTGAAATGCCTGAGTGTGAGCAGCTGTATCACTGAGCAAAAAATGGCTTTTAAAAATGGATAGTTATTTAAGAACTTCTTATCTGTCTGTAAGCCTTAGATAAGACATACCTGGATGAATTGGTTTTTCCACTGGTTTAACCAGCAAGCACATTTAATGCCGCAGATTCGCTAGTACGGCTGCCACCGCCCCCCCCGCTGTAGCCTCCCCTGCAAATTCAGCAAGGGGGAGTTCTGGAAGCTTCCAGAATGCCCACCTCCAGCAGGGGGATGTTGATGTTGTGCTTGGAGGGGCTGCGTGAGAGAGGGTTTTTCCAGCCCTTGCTATCGATGCCGAGTGGATCTTTGGTTTTAATCACTTAATGTACTGCGCTGCTGATCCAGTGGGTGGGGGCACCTCCGCCCCTGCGTCTCACTGAAAATAATTCCCTCCTTTAAACAGTTTTTCTCACCCTAACTCTCCGAGATTGGCTCATTTCCACTGGTCATCTCTCACTCTTTGCCCTGGAGGGGAGGGGTTTGCAACTGGCTCTCCTGACTGCGGTGTCCCAGGAAATCTCCCCCCCCTTTTTTTTTTTTACATGGAAATTTACAGGAGGGGGGGTTATGGGGGAGTGCTTGCGTAATTACTAGCCCTTCCCAGTGTTCAGTTACTTTAATTAAGATGCTGCAGATTTAAACTCCTAGCTTGCATCCTGGAACATGGGGGTGCTATATGGATGAGGATGACCTGGAACTTGATGCCCTGCCAGCAGGGGGCGTGACTGTCCCTGAATGCGAACTGGGGGCGGCGAGGCTGGAGATAGAGCTTTGCTGGCCCTTATTTTGTGGCTCCGTCATATGACCTGCATCCTGAATCGGTTTCTCCTTTACAACAGGAGCTAAACTCCCTGGTTCTTCTTATCGACTGCCTGCCGGTCCAGCAGCAACAGGAATAGGATTCCTGGGGTGGTTTCTGCCCCCCGCCACCCTGAGTAAATGGCAAGTGAGCTTGACGTGAGCACTAGTGTAGTGTAAGCCCACTGTGCAGAGTTTGGAATCTAAACTTTTCGAGCAGCAGAGTGACAGAATGATAGACATCACTGACATAACTTAAATAGTTGTTTGTGGTTATTTTTTTTATATCTTGGCGGGGGGGGTACTGCTATTGCAGTAAGGCGTGATACACAACCTGAATTTCTACCGTAAAATATCCAGCAGTATTAAATGGTAAAAACGTCGCTTATGCTGAAAGCCGGTAACAATAGCCGTGATGATGATGATCTTCCCTCGCCCTCGTGAAGCATGCGTGCGCAAACTGAGCACGCGGCCGATCCATGTGCACGACCATTTGGTGCTTTCTGTCAGCCTGTGACAATTAGCGGTGGGGAGAGCACAATGGAAATGGTCTTTTGTTTTCAGAAACCGATTAACACCTCGAGGTGCTCTTGAGGATTGTGTAATGGCTTGGGGTCGCCTGTCCCCCCCCCCAACGTTTTCCTTTAAATCCATGCTGCTCCTCTTCTTCCTCTGCTTCTGGCTACGCCTGCTGCTCTCTAAAGGTTAATGTAATCCATCTTTAACAGCGGCGGCGTCCTCCTGCTCAGCGGGGGGATGGG
>JAODUD010000038.1:14683256-14694193 GCA_026784285.1 Stomatorhinus walkeri
ATTCTGCTTGCACTACGTTATCAGGAAGACTATTCCATACTCTGACTACACGCTGTGTAAAGAAGTGCTTCCTTAAAGTGCTTCCTTAAATCCAGTTTAAAATAAGAACTAAGATTGATAAGAACTAAGGTTGATTGTGACGGCTGTCGTGGCAAAATCTGTGGCACTGCAGGAGACCTGGGACGCGTCACATGACCTTCTGGGGACTGGGTGTTGAGATCACATCTCATAGACCGGGAAAATCGATGGGTTGTTTCCACAGCCCTGCAACTTAGTCCTTTGAATAGAAACGGCACTTAATAAAATGTGATTGAGTGAATTTGATAGAGAAATTATAATTGAGACAGAACCTGCTGCACACTGTAATCCCTCGAGACTCACAGCGAAAAGAAGAGTAGGGTTCTGATTGGTCCTTCTGTTGGGTTTAACCATGGTCTTATTATTGGTGGGGTAAAATGTGTACATGCCTGTCTTGGTTAATGTTGACTTTAAAGGTCATATTGTTTAAGTATTAAGTACCAAACTGAGTCAGTGGTACCTAAACTATAGAAAGATATAGACCACATGTCTTGTGATGAGGGTCGCGTTCCCAGACACCTGGGATAATGGTGACTTAATGGTGTGCGATAACTGGTCAGGAGAGGCCCCTGTGTGACCTTGGTCACAGTCTGGCTCCAGACTGGGACAGAACAGAGGCATTCTCATAGGGATGCACTACAATTATTACATAATTTATTTAAAGTGGACAATAAGCTACATAGCGGAACCAAAAAACAAAATGGCTAAATAAAGCTTCATGGGCCAAAAAAACAGGACCCATCACTCCTGCCAGCCATTTCTCCTGCGGGCCTTCTCACTACCATTCCGAACTGGCTTAGATGGCGGGCCTCCTCACTGCCATTCTGAACTGGCTTAGATGGCGGGCCTCCTCACTGCCATTCCGAACTGGCTTAGATAGCGGGCCTCCTCACTGCCATTCCGAACTGGCTTAGCTGGTGGGCCTCCTCACTGCCATTCCGAACTGGCTCAGATGCTGGGCCTCCTCAATGCCATCCCGAAATGGCTCAGATGCTGGGCCTCCTCACTGCCATCCCGAAATGGCTCAGATGCTGGGCCTTCTCACTGCCATTCCGAACTGGCTCAGATGCTGGGCCTCCTCACTGCCATCCCGAAATGGCTCAGATGCTGGGCCTCCTCACTGCCATCCCGAAATGGCTCAGATGCTGGGCCTCCTCACTGCCATTCTGAACTGGCTCTAATTGACAGGGCTGATCTTGTTGAATACTTTGCATGCCCAGTTTGTGCCAGTACAAAGCCGTGGGTGGAGTCTTTCACTGCACCCTGCACCCCCCCCCCCCCCAACCCCACATTAATTCCCTTCCAGCCTCAAAGCTGTGCATATGTTGATTTTGCTGCTTCTCCTGGAAAGATAAACAGGCCCAGTATCACTTTGGTTTCCTAATGACTTTTTTCCCCCTTGCAAACAAGTAACCTTGTATAACAAAAAGATGTTTTGCAGAAATATGGAAGTGAAACAGAATTTTAAATAGGGCGGTTAGAATTGAGAAAGTCTATGCTTTTCCTTTTCGTTCTAGTATAAATAGGCCCTTAATGTAGTTGGCAGTGAGCATTACAAAGCAAATCAGTCCTAGACCAGCAGAAACGGTTCCAATCTTCCTGCATTGACGTGGATCTGCTTGATGATTCAGATATTTTACTATTCACCAAAGACATTTTGACAGCCCTCTGAGAGGATCGCCTAAGTGTGATGAGTGGACTGGTGTGGACAGGTGTTCTCTGCAGAGTTCGCCATCTGAAGTGAAGTACCACAGGAGGCTTTAGTGTGTATGGGGCTGGGCTTACTTCACAGTCTGTTGCATAAGGATGAACATACTGAAATCACGTAAACGAAAATACTTTTGTGAAAATGCAAAATGCATAAATAATGAAAAGGTTTTTAAAAATAGCAACGTACACTTTGGATTGGTTTCCGTTCAGTGGGGGATGGGCATGATGCCAGCCATAATATTCGTCAGGTGGCCCTTCCAGAGAGACCACCTGTCGCGAAGCTAAAATCCTGATAAGACAATGGCGGGGTCACGTGATATTAACGTGACATAATGATCGGAAGGAGGCCGGGCAGGTGTCATTTCTCTATAGACAAGGAGGTTCAAATCCTGTGCGGTGTATACAATTCATATAATGAATTGGACACTTATCTCCAACTGAAAACTAGCCAGGAAAAAAAAATCGTATAACGCTTTAACAACAAGTTAACATTTCGCTGGAACGGTGTTGAATTGGACAGTTTTAGCGCAGACTAAATATGAATCTGCCGTTTCTGAGGCTTTAACAAAAAAAAGTGAATATTTCGCTGGAACAGTGTTAAGTTGGACAGTTTTATTGTATCCCAAACATGAAGGCGCGGATCCTGGCGCGTGCTGCCATGCCGGGCGATCCTGCTGCTTGAATTTCATGCGTCTCGTGCGGCGTCGTTTATAAAATAGGTAAAAGAGGTTCGGCGGGAACAGGTGCCGAAAACGGTCCCCTGGCTGCGGAACATGTATACGAGGCATCTGTTACTTCGTTACATCGTGGATTTGTTTTCGTAGGCGTGTAAACGTCCATAAAAAGTAACAGCTAATCCTTGCTGGAAAAATGCTTCGCAATATAGTAGGGGGAATAGTGGGAAGGGTTTTATACACGTCGTCGGTACAGCACCGGCCGCCGTCGGGATTCTCGGTGTGAGGCAGTTAGAACCAGTGACTGGAACTTTATGTTTGTTCCCGGCTCAGCCCTAATTTCGCGTAATGATTATTGCGCTTGGAAGATAAACGGCACAAGCATATTGTTCTTTTTCCTGAACGCGAGCTTCGGATGGAAAGTTGCCTTTTAACATTTAATTTATGTTTAACAAGCCATTTATAGTTTCGGAACTAATATGAAACGCAAATAACAATGTGGTCCTCCACCGCAACACAATTGTTTTTCCCGCGGAAACACTTAAAATACGTAATGAGCTACAAATTGGATAATGTATGAAATTTAAGACAGTAACGGGTCTGGCCATGTGCTACGCGGTTCTTTTTAAGTGTGCTTAGCGGATCCACTTTGTTCGGGTTTTTTCTGATGCTAATCAGTTTTCTGCTCACGTACGTTTGGGTTTGAGCACTATGTAGATGAAACCGCTCATTGGAAAAACCGTAGCAAAAGCTTTATAGCCTGCAGGTGTGCTGCTGATGGGATATAATCGGCATCTGGAAGACTACAGGTCTCTAAAGAGACTGGACAACCACTGCCCTGGAGCATTCGCTTTTTTCCCATTTACTTTTCTTATACACTGTAAAGCTAAAGGACTTAACTTGTGCATAAAGTATTGGCTGAACAAGCACCATAATAGTAAAAAAAAACTAAAACTAGTACTGCTGTTGATAGAATATTAGATAATTGATGGGAGGTGATTACTTATTAAGCAAGTGAGAGGTTCAAACAAGGTATTGGACGCTTAGAATATGGTGGATAGCTATCCCCGTTGTCTTCCATGCCCGGCTTCGTGAACACAGAAAAGGACTTTAAAAACAGTTACAAACCATTCTTCTCAACAGCAAACAAAGAGATCTAAGGATCTAGATGCATACCAGAAGTTCAGAAAAATATTACCAAGTCATTAAATCTTGAAGACCGGTGATGTGATCTTGACTGGTTGCACCACCAGGCTGGGTCATGTGGTCTCCTCTCGCTTTCATCTTTTCTTCATCTTACAGTGATCTTCTGTTTCAGCTGATTGCATGCCAACAGGAACGCTGTGCCTCTTCAAAGTAGTCTGTCATGTAGGACATGTTGGGAGCTTCAGGCTGACGAGTCTCATGTTACCCGGTGCCTCAGTCTAAGAATAAATAGCTATGTTACCCATCACTCCCATGGGCCAGTGTGGGTGGGGTTTTGCAAGGTTGTCGTCAGTGACAGGTGATGGAAGCTGGCTGCATTAATCTGGATGATTATTGTGTCTGTGAGGGCATAACGCAGAAAAGAAGAATGCTTTTTGGGGTAAAATAACCCCTGAAACCTCTACCAAAACTAAAAGTAGCACAATACCCTAGAGATTTATAACATATATACAAATCACCAATACTGCTCCAGACTCTGCCACAAGCACAATAAAATGGGTCTGACACACAATTCTATATGTAGACACCAAGACCCAAGTTAATGTTAGTTGCACAAATCCTTCCAATGCTGTCATTCCTGGGACCTTAGTTTGCGTCCGCTTCAGCCATGGTGCCTTGCACGGCTTTTTTTTTTTATTGCCCTGGTGCTCGCCTGATGGTACAGCGTGTCATGGGAGAGCGCGCGGCCCATCTCGCACCAAGAGTACCCCACTGAAGAAAGGCGTATTCTGAAGCTCCAAAAAAGCACCACCATGCAGATGTTATAATGTGTACAGTTCTACAGTAGTGTGGGGGCTTGTTTGTTTACTTGCGTAAAAGAAGCCAGCGGCTGAGTGGAGGGCTTATTTCTGTGTAGGACGCTAACAAGTCCACACACATGCATGTAGAAATACAGAGAAGATATCTCTCTTGTATGATTTTATGGTTTATTGCCCCTCATCCTTTCTTCCCTCTACCAGTCTAGTTGTTTTTTTACACCTGTCACCTCCTCTCTTCCCCTGAAGTTCTTTGTCTCCCGTTTTCCTTTTGTCTGTTCAGTTCAGCTCAGAAGCTGACAGGAAATGCATACGGTAAATGCTGTCAAGCCTGGAGCTGTCAAGGAAGCACGTCTGTTCTGACAGTTTAACAACCAAACCTTTTAAGCAGCAATAATTAGTTTGGTAACTATAGTGAGTTAATCGTGATAATATCTTTAGCTAGTGGTTACCTGGTCCAAATTTTGGAGACACTTGAAATAAGGGTTTATCTGAGGTCATTTGGTGAAATGACACGAGGCTTTACTTGCCAATTCACACAAGAACATCGAAATCCTTTTCCACGTATCTCATCACGCTCCTCTTTGAGATATGCACACACAGATAAATAAAAACAGTTCAGAGCTTTCGTGTATTAGTCTGAGCATCAGGTTGGGCCCCCCGAGCATTTCAGGGGGTTAGGGGCCTTACTTTAAGGGCCCAGTGCAGATGTGACTGTTCTACTGAGACCAGAGTTTGAGCTGGTGCCCTTCTGATCGCAGGCTTGACCTACTGAGTCGCTCACCACCTTCCAACCTTGTAGTGTTTCTTGGGTTATAACAGGCTGAGCCATACTCTGGTGCAATTGGGACTCATTTCCTGAGCTCTTGCTTGTCTTCCTTTTTGGTGTCATGCAGCTCGTGGGCGGTGAGTTCGACCTGGAGACCAACTTCATCATCCAGGATGCGGAGAGCATCGGCTGCATGGTGGAGCTGCTGGAGCACTGCGACCTACCCTGCCAGGCCGAGATGTGGAGCATGTTCACGGCCATCCTGCGCAAGAGCGTGCGCAACCTGCAGACCAGCACCGAGGTGGGCCTCATCCAGCAGGTGCTGGGCAGGATGGGCGAAGTTGACGACATGATCGCAGGTATGTCCAGCGTCTATGGACCTTATTGTTTACTTGCGCAAAAATGTTCTGAGAGCAGGAGGAAAAACGATTGGTTCAGAGAAATAACCAATCGGATTGTAGAGGAGGTGGGACCAAGACATCTGATAAAGGAATCCTACTTTGTGGAATACCTTCCAGATTTGGTAAAACATCCATAAATATGGCACTGTAATCTTTGCTGGTTCCAGTGACTGACCAGATATCAAATGTCACAAAATGGCTGATGATTCTAATGCTTTCATGGACATTAAACATACTCCCAAACATGTACGATGCTTCCGATGATCTCACAAGCATTAAACTTGCTTCCAAGCTGACCTTAGGAACATGGCTGATATTGCCAGCGCTCGCACAGGCATTAAGAGCGCTTCCAGCCTGTCTACACAAACATGGCTGATAATGCCAGTGCTCGCACTGACATTTAATGTGTTTCCAGCCTGACCTGACAAACATAGCAATAGCTAGACCTTGCTTGCTTGCAGAAGTACTGCTGTGTGCTAGTGTTCTTTACGCTGAGAGGTTGTCTCAGGTTCTTTGTCTTCTGTGCTGGATGCCAGTGTGCATGGCTGGGTGGGCGCTCACAGCCTAACACACTCACCTGAACCATTTAGCGAAATTCATATGATTCCACGCTCCAGCCTTTCACAGCGGATTAACACAATTTCATTTACCCAAGAGATGATACAGGGGCAAAAGAGTTTGAGTGTTGACAGGAAAACAAATTGAAAAAAAAATCTCATTAGTCAGGGTTATTCTCATAACAGAACCTTGAAATATATTTTAAAAGTAATATTAGAAATTTGGTTAAGTTATTATTGTCGGTGCTTGGTGCTATGTCACGGGTCACTTCCTGTTTGGTCTTCTTTGGACCTTTTCAGACTGACACCAGCTCTTCCCTAAACACCTCTGTGGATTTTTGTGGCCCTACATCTCTTGAGATGTTTTGTGGGATCACTGCCCCCAGACAAAAGAAAAGGTGAAACTGTTTCCATACTGGTTTTATGTACACATAAAGGGGACATTCCCAGTTTGCTCATTGCAAGAATGCTGCGACGAATGTTGTTTGCCCGGGTTGAAAGGACAGGATAATGTGATTTTTTCCCCCCTGGATGCGTGAACAGGCCTGGGAAAAGGTTCATACACAGAAATCTCAGGTTCTGCTGGGCTGCTGGGAGGCTGTGTGATGGTTGGTGCAGGACGTTCCCCAGTTACTCACTCGTGCCATCGGGGTCAGGTGGTCCTTGGTCTTGCCTGGCTTGCTTTCTATCACATTCCCCGAACGATTTCATGGCCTACCAGTAAACAGCATCGATGAGCAGCAATAGAAAGATGGATATGCTCACAATAATAAAAGCTCTCTGCTTTGAAAGGATATCAAGCCACATCTTTCTCTTTCATTCCCTCTCTCCCCTGTCAGTCTTGCTCTCCTCCTCTCTGTGTTAGTCACGCTCCCTGTCATGCGCTCTCTCATCCTTATTCTCTCTGTTAGGGTACCAGTACTTTCTATCCTGTTCTCCCTTCTCTCTCAAACTCTGTTGCTTCATTGGCAGCGAGAGCCTTTCAGTTAGTGCCAAAGCAAGGCAGGGTATTATATAAACAAAAATCAGTTGAACAGCACCGACAAATGTCGAGCACAAAATAAGAAGTATTAATACTAACAGAAGAAATGTATACGTAATCGCGGTGTAAAGATACTGTTTGGCCACATTTCGGTATCTATCCTTGTTTTCAGGCCATGGTCACTTAAGGTTTCTGTATCCTTATATTTAAAGTTAAATAACACGTCACCCTTTACTTAAACAACAGACTCTTTATTTTTCCAAATAACTGTATATTTAGGTTATGTTCACTTAACCGTGTACCAGTATGCGATATATTATTGAACTGTTCGGTTCCCCCCGCCCCCCCCCATGGTTCAATACATACATGTGCACTACAGCATAACGGTATGCCTGTCATTTCCTATATGTACTGGCAGGAGCATGACAGTCTTCTTTCCCAAAAAAAAAATACATCTAACAAACTGGGGTTGTCTTATCTTCTAGGAATAGAATTTAAATGACTTTATACAACAGGAGAGGGCATACTGAACAACTGCTGATGTCCATAATATGTAAACATTGGATAAGGCTTTGCATGTAGATATGTATTCAGGCACACAGATGACTGGGGGCTTCTTTCCATAGAACAGATCAGACTTATGTCTGAGTATTTGGTACATTTCTGAAAGCTCAGCTGTCTCCACATATCCTGCCTCACATGGACACAGTAACAGTTAATCTGCTGTTGGTCTGGGGTTCCTTGTGTCTCTTCATTGGGGTTCATCCCTATTTCGTGTCTGACGGTTTGTTTCTCCCTCCCTGCGGCGCAGATCTGCTGGTGGACATGCTGGGCGTGCTGGCCAGCTACAGCATCACAGTGAAGGAGCTGAAACTCCTCTTCAGCATGCTGCGTGGGGAGAACGGAGTGTGGGTGAGCCTGGACGGGGCACCGGGGCGGGCAAGCCTGTGTGCAATTTAAAGGTTTGGTCCCTCGATGGAGCGGCATTAACCAGCTCAGAGAGAAGTCCCTCGAGGGAGCCATCTGTTTGCTGTGGCCTGATTATTGACTGACAGTGGTGGGAGTGGGCAAAGGAGGCGTAGATCTGATTGGATCTGATTTGACACAACATTGATCTGTAGCAGAAGGAGCCGTGAAGGTGTTATCCTGGTTTTTTAATCCCCCTTTACCTCCTGTTTTCTTATGAGTAACTCCCATCTTTTCCCTGCATGTTGTCCTGCTCCTCCTCTGCAGCCAAGACATGCCATCAAGCTGCTATCAGTGCTGAATCAGATGCCCCAGAGGCACGGGCCCGACACCTTCTTTAACTTCCCAGGACGCAGTGCGGCAGTAAGTCCCACCCGTCTTGCTGATCGGTCTGCCCACTTGCAGCAGGGAGTGAAGCAGATGTTCAGTAGTTATGCTGATTATGGAAAGAAAATAATCAGAAATTTGGAATATCTTACTTTTTATGAACTTCATTCTAGAACCTCAGACTAGTAGGTTTGCCTGTTTAAAGGTTGAGTTATGATCTTTAGTTCTGATTCTGAGAATACTCCCTGACCTCTGGCATTAATTTGTTGGGATGATAAATACATCACTGATTTATGTCAGCTGTAATTCTGCATGAGGCTTCATGGATTAATAGAGCTTAACAAGTCTGGCTCACAAGGCTGTTAGCTTCTGAGTAGCTTAATGTAATTCGATTTGAACCTGCTTGGTCACATGCATTCATCTGCCTGGGATCAATCTTGGGCCAGTCTAGATGACTCTGTTGGCTGAGATGTTGTCTTATGTTCCTATTAGATGACTTGATTGGTTGAAATGTCTTATGTCCCTTTTAGATGACTCGATAAGCTAGGATGTTTTCTGATTTATCACCCCTTTTACCTTCTACCTGTCTCCGCAGGCCATTGCATTACCTCCCATTGCAAAGTGGCCTTACCAGAATGGTTTCACTCTCAACACTTGGTTCCGAATGGACCCTCTCAACAATATCAATGTGGACAAGGATAAACCATACTTGTACTGGTAAGTTTGCCTCCACGGATGCCATGGCTACTGGTGAAGGGATCTGGAGAGCTTTTGGTAGGTGTAGGTAATCTGCCAACATGAGGTGTAAGCCTAAGGAGTGGAAAGTCCAACCAGAATATCATCTTAACCTGTGGCTAGTTGGTTAAAGCTGAAACGGTGTTGGGCATTTCCCATCCAGAAGCTACAAATCCAGACAAGGATTTTATTTCTACCAACCAACTGAGCGTAAAGTGCCATAGTCACAGAGTAGTGAACTGGTTGGTAGAAATAAAATCTTGGTCTGGATTTGCTTCAGGTTTTGAAATGCCCAACTCTGCATCTATGTTTCAGATGCAGTACTCATTTTGTGTGAACACGAGACATGAGGCTAGCGGCTTCTGGGGTTATGAATCTGGGATGGGATGTACAGATAGCATAATTTAGGTGTTAATTATGGTCAAATATCTTAATGATTTATTGGAAGACACAACAAATGGAGGCGGGCTGCGGAAACGCTCCGCTGAGCTAGGCTGCACCGAGCCGTTAGCGGTGACCTTTACATTTCATTACGGCCTTTCAAATCGCACAACCGTTATGCAACACAGAGAGGGGTTTAATGCTGAATCTAGTTATTCCTCCTTATGTTTTAGTTAACAATCAAAAAAGAAATTATTAAGAGTAGTTGTAGAGTGACAAAGACATACTTTTTCTGCCAAAATGGTGGTTATTAACAGAGTCATTGAATATTATGGAATCGATTTAATTCTGCTCCTTGCCATTTTCTTGTCTGACCACTTTAATGACCTGTCATCAGATATCTAATGCATTACGCATAAGATAACGTTACCCTTCTGGCCATTTACAGATCAGTATTTCTGATCATCCCATGAAGTTTAGTACCAGTTTACATTAACACATTTTTTGTGTTAATGCCTTTAAAGCCATTGATCCCACAACCAAGTGTTGATTTACCAGGTGTTGAAATGGAGTGTCTTCAAGGTCCTTGTCTTTCATTTTATTTTACCGTTAAGCTTTAAAACCACAATCGTACTGTGGGCCTATCTGTGGTGGCTGAAGATTTTGTTAAATGACAAGAACAGACAATGAAAAGAAGGGGGGGGGGGGCTCATCCTCTCTGTCCAGTTGTCTTCTCATTATGTGGGTCAGCTGCAAATGTGCTGGCCGACGCACGTGGGGGGTGTTAACGTGCGTCTAGCTTGCCTGGCTCACTCCCACCGTTGTTAGCCATTAACCTGCTAAAATGGCATTTGACCATGTTAAACTACAACTATTACAACATTTAAAGTGGTTAAATACACCAAAGAAGGCATTTTGATGTAGGTGGTGAGAGTGAAATAAAACAATGTGTAATTTTAGTGACTGGGGGGGTGCAAGGCGGGACATTGGTACAACCGCATAGTGGGTGAATGGATACCGATGCCATCACATACATGTCTGGAGAAAGAATAAGTGTGAGGAAAGGTGAGATTGAAGGGATGGCATGTTGACGCTGTTGCTGATTGGATGAGCAGGGTCAAAGGTTATGGCAGTGGGGTCACCGGTTAAGTCATTGGTATGGTTTTAAGGCCAAACTCTGATTCCCAAAATCTCGTGGGTAATGCTTGACTGCACCTTCATATTGCCTTACTCATGCATTCATAGAACATTCAGTGCACTTTCATAATGCATTCATAGAACATTCAGTGCACCTTCATAATGCATTCATAGAACATTCGGTGCACCTTCATAATGCATTCATAGAACATTCGGTGCACCTTCATAATGCATTCATAGAACATTCGGTGCACCTTCA
>JAODUD010000038.1:14694293-14707332 GCA_026784285.1 Stomatorhinus walkeri
TAATGCATTCATAGAACACTCATAAGCAACATATAAGTACCATAACATCCTGATATACATTAACAGCATTATTATACATTTATAACAAACATTATATGATTCAACAATTATAATGTTTCTTGTTATCATATAGTATTTGCTATTAATGTATATTAACACTGTTAAAGTATGTTAGGGTGTTAAGGTATATTTACTGTAGATGCTGCTTTTGAATGTTTTATAAATGCATTATAAAGGCATTATGAAGGTGGCAGTCTGGTGTTTAGCTGGTCACACCATCAAGGGCAGTGTCTCAGCCAGTGGTGGGGTAGCATGGGTACCGGGTTGGAATGAGACTCAGTACAGAGCCTCATGGGAAACCGGAAGACCAGACGCATGTCCAGCGATGGCCTGTGACGCCAGGTGTCTTTGACACACTGAACATCTGTAACATCTGGCTGGTGGCGAGCTCTAGCGGCTGAGCTAAGAACTCCGTACCTCAGGCTTGCTGCGGGTTTTAAATGTCTGTCTACAGCTGACAATTTTGAGATGGATGCCATAGGGTGACAATCAGTCTGTCACTTGACTGACGAGTCAAAAGCAGCGATATGTGTTCTGTAAAACAGTGCAGAGGTGATTTGTGTGTTCGTGTGCGTGTGTGTTCCCTGTGATGGGTTGGCGCATCGTCCTGGGTTATCCCTTGCCTTTAGTCTGTATCTTCCGAGACATGGACCCCCACAGCCTTGCATTGGACCAGTGGGTATAGAGGATGGATGGATGGATGGATGGATGGACGGATGGATGGATGGATGGATGGACGGATGGACGGACACCCACAGATTAAGTCCTGAATGTTAATGTGTAACCATATTTAATATGTATTGGTGCTAATTGGTATGTATAAAGAGGGCAATGAATGGTTAAGTTGAACCTCAATGAACATCAATGAGTGTATTTTTAGTATATATTTTTTATTGGGGACTGAAATCCATATTTAACCAAATTAGTATTTTTTTTTACGGTTGTCTCTCTTTTTTGTGTTTGGTGACAAATATAGCCATTATGATGTCTCTGCACGTTTAATCTGTGACAGCTAATGCAAATGTTTACCCCCCCCCCCTCCCCCCCGGTTCTTTGAACAGCTTTCGGACCAGCAAGGGCATCGGTTACTCCGCGCATTTCGTCGGGAACTGTTTGATCGTGACGTCGCTGAAGTCGAAGGGCAAGGGCTTCCAGCACTGCGTGAAGTACGACTTCCAGCCTCGCAAGGTACGCGCTTCAAACTGCTGCATGGCGCCGACGCTTTTATCGTGTCTATTCCGGTGGTTAATTTTAGCATGGCAACAAGGAGAGGACAGACAAAGGATTCTTTTTATGAAAACTGATATCAGTGGTGAATCACCTTTGTGGGGGTGTCTGGAGAAGAAATCCAGCTGAATTTTGGTTTTTAGTAGCCCCCCCCAAAAAAAATCCCAAAAGCACCCAGTATCTGGACCCCCCCCCCCTGTCTGATTCACAGCTGTCTTTACCTGGCCAGAAGTAAAGCTTATTTGCATTTGACCTTGTAAAACAAAAATGGAAAAATGGAAGATCAGGAAAACAGGAGCTTAAAAATGAAAAGGGGGGGGGGGGGGGGGGGGAGAGTGGGAAGGAGGATTTGCAAATGCCACTTGAAGGCCCAGTGATTAAATTGCATCACTTGTATGCAAACTCTGAATAAGTGTTTCATTAATGAAGCTTCCTAATGAAATAGTGCAATTATTAACCGCAGTATTTATCTTGCTCACGCCCTCATGTCAAGAAAAGTATGACATGCTTATGAAATTGCCAGGAGCCAGAATGATGACAGAAATATGCGGGGGGTGCACATGATAAGGTGACATGTAGCCACATCTGTTATGGGACTGGCATCCATTTAAGAAAATGCAAATCACCCCCTCACACACACACACACACTAAACTTTCTGAATTTCTGAACTTCTGCATGATTCTGTTCTGCTGTAATCCATATCGATTTTCCGGCACTTTCCAGCGTCTCATGCCAGAGTTACCCACTCACACCTGCTTGTACTAGAGTCTTTGTGAAGTTCTTTTCAGATTAAGGGAGATAGGAGGTGGGTTTGGGGTCACGGCTTCCAACCTGATCAGAGAACAGTAGTGATATTACCGAAGCATGATGATACGTGCTGTGGTTTGATTCATCCAAGGCCTGGACCCATAATGCTTTGCTTGGGCTATAGTTTCCTGGGGTTGTGACAGCAGGGCAAACCCCAAAATTGTATTATGTATGTGCTATTTTGTACTTGCCTATGTATGTTTGCAAAAAAAGAAAAAAAAATCTCCTTTTTTATTATTTAACAACAAAATGGTAGTATTCCGAAGTTCAGTCTCCATGTACCCTGTCTTGCTCTTCTGAGTGACACGCAGGAGAGACCGGTGCTGGGGTGAGACCTCAAGGTCATCGATTTCTCTGAATTCACTTGAGGAATTTTTGAATTTTAAAGGCTTTGCTCAAGGTACACGTAGTAATATAAATATTTTTCTGGCTATGGAATTTGAACCACCAATATTCTGAACACAAAAACTGCAGAGCCGTACGCTGCCAAACAGTGCTGGCTGGCTCAGTGCCGGCGTAAGGTTGCTGATATTTTGGCTGGTTCTCCCGTGTTTGGAGCCAATAATCTTGGTGCTGCACTTCAGGCTATGTCTGTCAGCCTCTGCTGTGGGTTCTGGGGGAGTGGCAGGGGGGCAGGGGGAGTCCTGTGGTCTTTGTCTTTCTTGCTGCCCCCAGTTGACGGTTGCAGCGTGCCATTTGCCAGCTCCATTCAGCAAACACGCTAACGATGATGCCTAATGAACGGTGCATTCCTCGTTACCAGATACTGTTAATTGTGTCGCTGGTTGCCTTAAATTGATGGCGGGGTTGTTGTCCGGCCAGAGGCTGACCACGGACGCCGAGACGGGGTTAATCTTTATGGGAGTGGCAGCCTGATTCACATGGGGAGGTAGGGGGGGGGCATTTGATTTCTGTATATTCGGGTTGCTGATTCTGTGGTCCTGTATAAGCCCCCCCAAGAGGTTGTTTCCTTAGTCTCCCTTATTACACTTTATGTTTACCTAGTTGTCATGGAACCTGAGCTGGAGCTGCTTTGAATAGCCTGGGCAGTGGGTGGGGCTTATACAGTATATTTACATTTATTTGAAGCCTTAAAATGCACTTAATATCCATTAGGCCAGCTGCCTACGTCAGATGGCCATATAGCATGAACCTTGACCAATAAGCCAAAAATCTGAATGAAATCTGGTGAACGCAATATTTGTGAAACAGCATGTCACTCATTATTAGTCCCCTTGTATCCTGACAGTGAGTTTTCTGTTTAGCTTCTCATCAGACATGTGGGTGAATTATAGGTTTATGTTCATGAAGGCCTAGGTGCCAATCTGCCATGCTGCTGTGCTGCAGCTTTTTTAATGGTCGGGTTAGATACTGTCTGGTTCAGTACACTTCTTTTGGGTCCCTAGATATTCAAACCGTGTGGTGTTCCAATGGGGGAATATTATGGGGGGGTGTGGGGTTGTAACCTCCCCAAATACTCAGAACCAGCCAATACAACCCCCTGGTTCTCCTTAAATGGCTGGAGACCTCAACCCCCCACCCCACCCCAATGCTTAAAACATGGTTGGGTGCCCCCCCTGGTGATGTATGATGGAATTGCTAGTGGGAGGGAAGACTGGTGAGGGGAGGAAACAAAACAAAAAACTGAGGTTTGAATTTGATTTTGAAATGAAATACAAGTAAGTTTAAGAAAAACATGGATACATTGCATTCATGGTATTAAATAATTAAATAAAATGTATTAATTAAAATTTAATTAATAATTGCAATTTATTTGGGGTGTTTGGGTAGTGAGGGATCGTGATAAGTTTCAGTGCCAATGCTTGGTCAGTCTGTCAGCTGTCTTTGTGTCGAGCCAGGCGGTGACCAGTGACCTTACCCCATTTCCATCATCAGTGAGCTTCGGTTAGCTCTTTGTCACTTTGTCAGTCTGTGGGACTGACACTGAGACCGTTTAGTGTCTGTGTATATGCTTGTATGCTTTGATGGGTACCGCTGGATCCCACAGCTACTTCTACACAAAAATCGAGGTTCGAGCAGTGTCCTTCCCTCAGCAGTCTGATCTATAATTAATTCCCTGCTGCTAATTTTAGTGTGCGAAGCTTCAGACCGTACGGCTGCTTTAAGAAGTTCTCTGCTCGATGGTTTTTTTTTTTTTTTTTTAAACCTTCATGGCAACTAAGAAGTGAAAATGAGCAGAATGTGAGTTCTGTGAATTTGTGAATTGATTATGCACACTTGGGGAAAAACAGTCAATTACAGTTGATGTGACTTTGCTTAGTTTGTCTGCAGTTTCTTTTGCAAGTTATTGATATGCATATTTTTACATCTGTTTATATATATATATATATATATATATAGACACACACACACGCACACACACACACACAGCCATATGCAGGGGGCAGAAACATTGTAGGGTCCAATAAGCATCCTTTGCATTTCTGTGAATTGCTTTATCCATTGCTGTGTTGTCAAAGTTTTGCTCCATATACCATGATATGCCATTGGTATCCATGCCCCTCCTCAGCCTCTGTAGACAGCTCCACCAAAAACGATCCTGGATGCAAGCACTTTCCAAATTACAGTCTTGCCATAAGTTCCAACTTTGTGAAGCTCACCATGTACAATTTTTGTTCAGACAGGGTCACATCAGCATTGATTCAGCGCTTAGGTAATTTTTGAAGCTGTACTTTTGTGGTGTTTAGAAAGCACTCCATTAAGTGTCCATTTCTGTTGGCGAGCTGTGACTTGTGAGCACCATTAATCTTTGCTGGTACAGTTTGTCTCTTTTTATGCTGTTGTGTTTTTTTTTCCTGCTCAGGACACATTAAGTAATTATGCAATATTTTGTGACCCATGCACCTGAAATTTGGACAGTAACTATTTAGCATCTTCGTTAAAATTGAAATGTCAAAATGCTGATAGTCAGACATACTTTATTGTTAGCTGGTTTTGATTACTGGGGGGCTTACAACCCCCCTCCCATAATTTACACTCATGTGCGTATCTATAGTGATCAGAAGTCCGCTTGGTCACTGTCCCTCCTGTTGCCTCTGTGTAGTATATAAGGCTCCAAATGGACACATGGAACAGGTACAGGCCAACGTATCTTGGCAACCGCATCAGGCACCAGCATTGACGACGTTGCTAACGCTGGTCTCATTTCCTTTACAGTGGTACATGATCAGCATTGTTCACATCTACAACCGCTGGAGGAACAGTGAGATCCGCTGCTATGTCAACGGTCAGCTTGTCTCCTACGGTGACATGGCCTGGCATGTCAACACCAATGACGTAAGGATCCTCCCACCATCACCAGATCATCTAAAGGACTCCAGTACTCCTCACCCTATTACAGAGGGTGAAGCTGTGGAGAAACCTCATTTCACCTGGTTGTAATGAAATTAAAGTACCCGTTTGCCTTTCCTGTTTCTGATGATGATTGGTCTCTGGTCTTCACTTCCTCGTGACCATATAAATTGTAAATCAACGTTCCCCTCCTCCCCATTTTGACTTTCAGAGCTACGACAAATGCTTCCTAGGATCGTCAGAGACGGCAGACGCCAACCGGGTGTTCTGCGGACAGCTGGGGGCCATTTATGTGTTTAGCGAGGCGCTCAATCCCGCCCAGATTTTCGCCATCCATCAGCTGGGGCCTGGGTATAAGGTACGCTCTTGGGCCGACCGCCTGCCGCGTCTGCCTGGTGTGATGGGGGTGGGTGGAAACCATTTTGCGAAAAACATCTTGTCTAATCTTTATTTAACCATTAAAATCTGGTCGTCACCATCATTTATATCTTTTGAGGGATGCTGATTTGAGTGCCAATTAGTATTAAACTCTTAAAGTAATTTTATCCAGGACATTATTGTAGTTTCCAGAATAATGGGACGAAGTCCAATTCATGTTCTTGTGGCACCATGCTAAGCTAGACTGTGATCAGTCTATTGTGCCATCGACTCTGTTAGGTGCTGCGACATTCAGATTGTGAGAATTGTAGTAATTCCTTAGCATTCGCTGAAGCTCTCCTTAATCTGAATCCCTCCCACTAATTACCTCCAGTGGGAGATAGGTGCAGCTTTTGGCAACAAAAGTATATTATGAAACATCATTATATTTGAAGAGTGGTGGTGATGGCTTTTGAGTGGATTTTGCAGGGAATCAGAGGCTGGTGCTTATATTGGCCAAACACACAAACACTGGCGTGCGTCCCTCATTTTGGCTGCTCTCAAACACTTTGCTGTGCTGCTGTGGGGGCTTCGGGGTGGGGCTTATGAACGGACAGTCTCACTGGGGTGTCAGTTTATCTCTGTTGCCCCCAGTTACCCGACTCGGGTGACCTCACAGACTGAAGCCACATAACGTGGAGTGACCTTGTCCCTGCATGCCATGGTGGATTGCTGGTTTCAGGGGGAGAGAGAGCAGATGATTTTTCCCCCACCCCCCCACCCCCATTTTTCAGGCTGCCGGACTGGGGGGGGGGGACGACAGGCGGGCGGGACACTGGAGCGCCATGCATCTGGTGCATTTCGATGTTCTGCCAGCTGCCGTTTATCTTAGCAGAACAAACACATATGACAATTGGGGAGGGATGGGTGTTATCTTGTTTAATGCTTTCATGAGGCGTAACTTTTCAGGGCTCACAGATGACACGACTGTGCACGCAAAAGCTATATACGGCATCCCGTATCAAGTAGGTAATGTTATCAGCCGTGCTGTGGCTCTCAGCTACATTATACTCAGCTGTCTTCGCGTCTTTCCACTCTCCACACGTCAGGGATAGACGTAAATGTTTTCATTTTAGATTCCAAGGCTGGCATTGTAGCATCTCTTGGTTTAATTTTTGTGACACATATTTTGTTTGACAGGACAGAATTTAGCCCATGTGGTTAGTATGCTAACGGTGAAATTCCACTCTGGTATCAGCGCCGTGGGCCCTGTAGCACTAGTTAATTTGGGTTTGTAGTTAATTCAGGGAATCGTTATCTGCCTAACGCAAATGGCCAGCAACATTGGACCCTGAATTTGGATTATTTACAGACCACTGACCACAGCTCTGGGGTCCATGGCAACTGCAGGACAGCCCTCCTAATGCATTGTGGGGATGCAGCTCCTAGTTTTCCGGATCCTGTCTCATATGGTTGACTTTAAAGCCCTGATGACCTCAGCGAACTCTCACTTCCATTGGAAATTTCTAACGGGGAAGTAATAAACTAACTGTTTGTGAGAAATTTAGCTCTTTACGTTTCTTTCATAGTCTGTTCTGTGATCGCTACATGTTTTCCTTGGCCTTGCTGGTAAAAAATGTCCATTGCATTTGAAATTCACGTCTTTTAATTGTTTAATAGAGCATGATACTGCGTAACGTAATGACATGGAACCGAAGGTTGTAGGACATCTGCTGTTATCGTGCGATACACCAGTTTGTGTGAAAAAGCATTGTGTAATTTATATGCAAAATATACAATATTGTGAGGAAATAACCAACATATATTTAGGGATCTTTCACTTTACTCTGGATACAGCTGCAAAAACTGACCTTGATGGACTGTGTGATAAGAGATGCACTGGGCCTCTTGTTCTTGCTGTGAGTGGAACTCCTACTAAATATAGGATATTTTAGGAAAGACCCCCTCATTATTCATTCAGAAGCATCCAGATGTTCTTGAGAGTGCCTCATCTTGGTGTGCTTGGTGGCATCTGCTTGCTGTGTGGGGGTCCTTCTGGTTGGTAGGTCTGGAAATTTCCTAGTGCTGGATATTTGCAAAGGGGGTTGTGTTTCTCAGCTAAATTGAGCCCACAGAAAGGCAGAATGCAGCTTCTGGGATGGGAACCAAAGGAACATGCCAGGGTAGCTGTCAGAAGTTTCAGTACACCTGCTTGGAATCATAATCTATGATTTAATCTGCACATTCTTCTGGTCTAATGAGTTAGAGTTTAATTTCACTTTAAACTTGTGTGGAATGAACTGGACAGAAATGTCAAAGCAAAGTTATAGGGACTGGTAATACCACTGATTTTCTTTTCCATTTCATCCAATACCTGTTACTGATATTTGGTGCTGGCCCAAACCTGACGGCAGAGTTCACTGAGCGGGGGGCTGATGAAATTTGCAGAGTGGGGGGGGCGTCTGTTCAGTCCTTTTCCCTGTTCACTAGTATCTGCTCATTAATAGCCCACGAATGGCCTCTTCACGTTTCTCCTCCCATATGGGTGGTTCTGTGTGGCAGTAGGTCACGTCCTGCTCCCTAAATGAAACATTCAGGTGGAAAGAGTCGATGATTTTGCATCAATCTGCACATCCAACCCAACAAAGCAACCCACAAATAGCTGGCATCACTGGGAACTGCCATCGGAGCCGTGTTCCTCTGACTGATGCTACACTGTCCCGATGCTCAAGGTGACAGTTCTCCCTAAGAATGCCTGTGTTTGGTGGGGGGGGGCAGAGATAACACTGGGAGTGGGGCAGATTTATGTTCGCCCGTCTGGTTTCCTATGGATAAACAACGGCGAAATGGTATCCGCCATTTGCGAACACGGGGCGCCTTCAAATGTGGGCGTCTCCAAGCGTACCTGTCAGCCACGATTTATGTTGCACTTTGTCTCTGTCAGTGAATCTCCAAAGCTCTATCAAGGAACCAGCCAAAACCAGAGTAATCCAGGTGTCAGATGTATAAACATATGGATTTTAATACCCGTCCCTATTGCTATTCACTCTACCTTACCCTCCTTGACAGAAGACACATGGTATCTCTCCTGGGGTCATTGAGGCTGTTCATGTCGCCGTGAGCGCGCATTGCAGCGGTCATTGGGAAATATCATTGACGTAGGTGGAAGGTGTCTTACATGAATCGCGTAACATGAATGCTGCTTCAGAGTGTCTCGACAAGGGTGAGAGCCCTGGCATCACGGCGCATCGCAGAAGTGATGCCATGACTCACTGTGCTGGGGTTGGTGGGAGTGGTGGACCGGCATAAGCAGTTTTGTCCCTTCCTGCCCCCACTCCGGGGTCAAGTTACTCAAGGTTGGGAGGGGGAGGTTAAGAATCTCAAAAGTAAGGTAATGGCACCGTGTTACAGGAGCAGGTCAAGAGTGTCATTATGCTCTTGGCTGCTGCAAATACCATTTAAGTTGCAGGCGTAACCCTTGAGTCTGTAAGCTTTTGTGCTGTAATGGGCTTCTTTTTTAATAAAACATGGCTTCATTTAACTAGCACCAGCCCCAGTCATCTCTGGCAGCACTTTCAACTTGACTGGAATATCCTCCTTTAAGTCTCGTTTAGGGATTAGTGCACCTGAAATTAGCTGTGAATATTTTCCGGTTTTTGGGCTGAATTTCACGCAGATAACATAAAATGTGCGAAACAACATGAAAGGAAGCTCCTCTAAAATGGCCATAACAATGCACTGTGATTGGGGTGAGTGACAGCCTGCAGGCCCCATTGCAGCCTGGGCATTTCCTGTACTTGTGACCTGTGAGGGTATACTTAACGGCCAGTTCCAGATACTGAGCGAGCTGGAAAGACTGCTTAGAAACAAAGCCGCAGAGCCAGAGCCAGAGCTGACTGGCTTTGGTTAGTCTGCATATTCGAGGGACTTCAATGCTCTTCCCGTAGGGGGTTGGTTAATTCTGGGCCCCAGGGCCATTAATTTTTTTTTTAATGCTTTTTCAGCATGTGCTCCACAACCACCAGAGCTGTTCATTATCATTTAGATGTCTGTCAGCATTAAGGCATGGGTGTTTTTTTCGTAAGCTGAATATCGAGTTTTTAGAATGGATAAACATGAAAGGACCCCTACATGGAGAATAAAAAGGGAAACTTTGTGACTGATTGGTAATGTGAGTTCACCCCCCCCCCCCTTCAGGATTTTCTTTACTTTAGTTACCATTCTGTAAGTTGTATATGAAGTAGACAAGAATGTTGAAGGAATTTTGAGATGTTTGTCCCGCTTCTAACATTGAAGTGAAGTGCAGGACAAACAGAAATCCTCATGTTGTAGCTTGACAAATATAATTTCACAGTGGAGATGACAGGGCTTAGTGGTGGTTTATGCTGGTGTTTCTCACCCTGGTCCTCGGGGACCCCCAGACAGGAAATAGGAGGCAGCAAAAATGTGGGCTGCATGGCCGGGAGTTGTGAGGGAGCAAAATCGTGGACCGTCTGCACTTGAATGTCTGTCTTGTAATAATTATCCACCTGTTCAGATCAAAGTAAGATGGTTGGCAGCTGAGGTAAATACATTCTGAAGTGGTTTAGGTCCATTTGCGGAATTGAAATTTTGAGCAAGAGGATAGAAGGGAATGGATCAGAGTGTTGAGATGGTGTGTGTCTTCTCCAGGCAGGACCCAGATGAAGTAAAACAGGTAATGAGGTGGGCGGTGTGTAGCGCAGATGTTTCCTGTTTTTCTCGTGGGGGGCGGTATCTTCTGGGCTGCTTACACCAGCTCTGAGATTTGTGCGCTAATTTTTTTGGTATGAAATTCATTGGCTGGCTTTAATGATTCTACAGACTTCCACAGGCTGTTAGTCTTGTTCATCTTTTGCAAGAAAACTGATTTTTAATTACTCCACAGCCCGCCTTCACAAGCCATGCATGCTACTTTATCTTAATTAACATGATGCCAGTGGAAGAGTTCATTCAATAATGGGTCAGAGATTCAGGGCTGACAAGTTTTCTTGAGTCTTCGATTATTAATAGCTGGTGGACTCAGGAATCAATGAGTAAAAATCAAGGTTGAGCTGAAAAAATGTTTGGACAAAAGTCTTTTTTAAAAAAAGAATGCCTGAGATGATTGTAGTCATTGGGGTTCTTTGGATTGTCATTGGGAGAATGGGGGCCTACATGCGGTGAAGCCGGCCTACATGGTTTAGGTTATCGGTGATGCTTTGTACTAAACTCAGCCTATTTGTCGGTCGCCATGCATTTTGCCTTCATGAGCCAATTGGCTCTCTCTCCTTTGTTCCATACTTCCTTAGGTTGGCAGCCCCTTGGTTGTTTTTTACAGTATTTCACCATTTGTCTCGACCCCTTCATGCATTGCCTCTCCTCCTTCTCCAGAGCACCTTCAAGTTCAAGTCGGAGAGCGACATCCACCTGGCTGAGCACCACAAGCAGGTGCTGTACGACGGCAAGCTGGCCAGCAGCATCTCCTTCACCTACAACGCCAAGGCCACCGACGCCCAGCTCTGCCTGGAGTCCTCGCCCAAGGAGAACCCCTCCATCTTCGTGCACTCGCCCCATGCCCTTATGCTACAGGTCAGTTTGATTTTAGTTTTTCATTACTTAAGG
Organism: Stomatorhinus walkeri; assembly: GCA_026784285.1. NCBI lineage: Eukaryota > Metazoa > Chordata > Actinopteri > Osteoglossiformes > Mormyridae > Stomatorhinus > Stomatorhinus walkeri. The sequence goes on from JAODUD010000038.1 coordinate 14,705,680, forward strand.
CAGTCTAAAACTGATTTAAGGTGTAGTCTCTTCGCACATGACATGAGAGCTGTCTTATCAAAATCCTGGATGGTTCTCCTGACATGGGTTTCGCTGTGTTTCTGGGTGGCTGTTATTTATATTTATATTTGTGTGTATGTATGTATATTATTTTTATCATTATTTATTTTTATTTATTTGTTTGTTTATAATTTATTTATTGGGGGGGGGGGGCAGCGTGTGGCTCAGTGGGCTAAGCCTGTGTGCCAGTTCAAACCCAGCCTCAGCACCACTGCAGGTCCGTGAGCAAGGCCCTTAACCCCCAGCTCCCTGGGCACCCCAACAGGAGGCTATCCTTCTCAGACAGCTTACTCTACAAAGAGCAAGTTGAGGGAGGCATAAAAAGGAATTTCCCCATGGGAAGGATTGATTATTAATATTATTATTATAATTATTATTTCCTTTTGACTGACAGGGTGACGGGAATCAGGGTGCTGGACGATGATGGTTGGTTTCGCTCTGTGCATCTGGCCTAACCTCCCTTCACCTTCTCTCCTGCTAGGATGTGAAGGCCATAGTCACCCATTCCATCCACAGTGCCATTCATTCCATTGGCGGCATCCAGGTGCTCTTCCCACTCTTTGCCCAGCTGGATTACCGCCAGCAGAACGACAGCCAAGTGGAGACCACTGTGTGGTGAGTTAGTGTGCCTAAAAGAAAAACACAACAGCTCAAAACATCACTCAGGTCCTGCCACCCATAGCATCATTCAATTAAAGAGAACCTTGCTGGTCATAGATATATAGTGATTTCAGGGGAACTTTGGTCAGTTAGCCAGTTCTGAATTTTGTGTTCTGGCTTGCAACATGGAGGCAAGTGGCTGAGATGTTAGGGTATCATAAGCAATGTTCCATTAAAAGTTTAGTGCAAATTATAGGCAAATTTCATGCAAATTATAAGCAAAAAGTCAACATTGTTAAATTGTGACTAGGGTGTGATTCTATTGAATATCATATGAATTGTGCTTTGCTATTGGACACCCTGCTAAGATCCATGTCTCGTACTTTAACGTGCAGAGGGCTTTCCTCAGGTTAGTACCTCAGTCAAACACTCGATGTCATGTGATGCGTATGTGCATATGCTCTAACTCAAATTCCATTTCCATTGCAGCTTCTTTGGAATCTGAGTGTTTCCATTAATGTTTTTTCAGTTTGCATCTTAAATGCACAAAGTGATAATGGAAGCATCGCCGTTGTCTGCATGTGCGCACCTGTTCAGGATACTACCTTGGTTCCAGTTGTGAGGCAGATGTATTCCGTGTCTGCATTCTGTCTCTAGGGCTGACTCATCCCTGTTTGTGCCATGTGCCTGGCAGTATGTTTGTAATGGAGAGTCTGAGGACCCTTGGAGTATGGGGTATGGTCAGGTGCAGATGTGGCTTGTACTGCGCAGCTGAAGGATCGGGCCCCCACAAATGGACAGACCTTATAGGCCCCTGAACCCCCTGGAGGATATGCGTTGAGAAGGTGGCTTTCTGATTTTCGGGAGAGCTTTTCCCTGTGAACCTCGGGGGAAGATGATAAGCACAGAACGCCGCACAAAGACTCTGCGTGTCTGTGAAGGGCTTTTTTCTGAAGTGACAGACCAGAGGGTGGGGGGGGGGGGGGGTTTGCA
>JAODUD010000038.1:14730675-14742874 GCA_026784285.1 Stomatorhinus walkeri
TGGTCGATTTATTTTATTTTATTTATTTCATTTTTAGCACATGTAAAATATTGCAGTGGCTGAGCTGGCCGAAGAGGGGGGATTAGCCAAAGTGCCACGGTCTGTTCCTTCGTTGGAGTCTTGCTCCAGCTTACTCCAGCTGAGTACTCTTTGTACTCAACTTTATACTCAACTGTCTGTAATGGATTATTTTTGTAAGGAACCTTCCCAACACTGTAGATGCCATGAGTATAAGCAGAATGCATGGACCATACTGTGTGTATCATTTACAGGATTTAGGTGAAGTACCCCTAAAATTTTGCATATGTGTTTGTTGGCCAAAGCCCCATGACTCCACACCAACGTGCACTCTAGCCCTCTGTGATGATTGGCATGCTGTTCCTGTTCCTCCCTCCCCAAACTCAGTGACTGATGTAATACTAAAGCCCAGTGTGGAGTCTGTCCCACAGCACCTGGCCCCCTTCCCTGTGTCTGACACTGCGGTCTGCCCCGTCCCCCAGGAGCGTGGTGGTGCCGGTGAAGAAGCCGCCCCCGGGCAGCCTGGCCGTCAACACGGTGGGCACACCCACCGCCGGTGGGGGCATGGCTTCCGGAAGCACCCCCAACATCTTTGCTGCGGCCACAGCCACACCCAAGAGCATGATCAACACCACAGGTGAGCCATCAGCTTGTCACACGTCTGCGTTGGTTTTCCAGTATCGAGTTCAAATTTTCTGTTTAAACACATTTACTTATAAAGTATGGTGTAAAAGTCTTAAGAGAATAAATGATGTTCAAGTGATTATCTTTTTTGATGATTATTTATTTTAATGTAAACTTGTGTTTTTTTTTCTGAGCAAATATATACCTTCTACCCTGATAAATAGCCTTAAGCATTGTTTATGCTTGCCTAAGATTTTTGCACAATAATGTATATAAATTGTCATATAACAGCTGGCAGAAGAGCAGTCAGTTCATGGCTGAGTTAGTTAGGTCTGGAACCTTATTCACATGTTCCTATCAGCATAACAGCTGCAAAGCGCACCATCTCATGCTTGACTGTTCTGCTGGAGCTGGGAAATGGCCACCAGCACTGTTTGAATCCTGAGTACACATCAGGAGGCCAGACCAGACGGCTCTTCGTGTCCGAGTCGTTTCCTGAAACACTCACTTTTTCTTTGTGTCAAATATAGATTTGAGCGCCAGTGTCTAATAGAGGGTTTTCATATGGAGATTTATTTCTGAACACACTCCCGCTTGTGGTAATTCATCATCATTTAATTTGAATAACCAATGGAAAATTGAATCATCAGTGGAAATTATTTCCCTTTTGAAGACATGCAGTGAATTATATAAGCATTTAATGAGTGTTAATGGAAGTCAAGGGCATTACAGTCCCCCTCAGCTGGTGTGCTTGAAGCCAGGGACCGTTCAGACCACTTGCAGTGACACACAACAAACACTAGATGGCCCTTTTCTCATTGTATGTGAAGAACCGTTAGAGCTGTCCAGAGAAGAGGTAGGACTACGGCCACGTTTGAAATTGACTGCTGCATCATCAGATTTCTGTTGCTTTTTAAATCTGGAAATGAGGGTGAAATCATGTGAATTGTGAGTTTGTGTGTGTAATGCATCCTCACAGTATACTGGTAAAGTATTTTTGGCAACCTTTCCCTTTGACAAGTCAAAGCACCATATTTCTTAAATAAAGTAATCATCGGTGAAAGACAGTCTTTGTATAGTTTTTCCATATTAATCTTAAAGATCAATGAATGATGTTGAGTCTCTGACGCAGAGGTCTGTAGAGTGTCTCAATGTCTGAAAATACAGCTTGAGCTCTTAAGCAAGTGACCGCTAACTTTCACACAGCACACAAGGCTGAGTCTTATAGGTGAATCTGAAAGCTGACTCTCCAACCTCCGTCTTCCGATTAATTTTTGGCAACATCCTTCTTCTAAATCCGATAACATTCCCCCTCTCTCTCTCCACTCTAACAAATCTCTGCTTTGCTTGATTATAAAGAGGCCATTTTGTCACAATAAACAACAAGGGTGGATTATTCCGTTTATTTTTAGCCTCGCTGCTAATGAGTAGCCTGATGTGGCAATAAAAGGGCCGGCCTGTTTTCTCCTCGTTCTATTTCTGTCTTATCTTTCGCGTATGTTCTTATGCTCTTGCCCCTGCGTGTCCTGTCACTCCATCCCTTTGTAATTGAAGGTTAACCCCTTTGACCTTACCTGCTAAACCCCTCACCGGTGCACAGTGGTTATGTAGCACAAGCTAACGTTCTGAATACTCTGAAAGGGGAGCCAGCTTTTGGCTAAGCCTCCCAAAGGTCGTCGTCTTCAGCCTTAAATTCATTTTACTGTTTGGACCAGTTAAGTCGAGGGAATTTTGAGCAGCATATAATAATAATAACAATAATAACAATAATAATAATAATAATACTGCATTGTGCCTTTCTCACCCTCAAGGACTAACAATCCAATATCCAAAAACCACTGAATGGCAACAACAAAAACGGGAACCTTACATCTCTATAAGGAACCGAGTTTAATGTGTCGTACCATCAAACATCCGAACCTGAAACTCATGCATGCCGACTGTAACTTATTGCACGGTCACTTAATATTATGTTTAATTTAATTCCACTTCTCTTCTGGTAATTTATTTTTTTCTTCTGTGTGTTGCTTTGATCTGCGCAGTCTTGGAGCAGGCTAGCTTTTTTCATTGCACATTGTACCCGTAACGGTGTGTGTATGAAGAAGAATCTCTAAATGTTGAATGAGGTTTAGATGAACGTTGATGTACTTTGATCTTAAAATTAATACCTGGCTTTCTGGGAACTTAAGAATAGAACTTTTGTCAGATTGGTGATATCTGTGTATATTCTAAACCAGGTGTTCTGGAGAGGTCCAGCAGAAGACACAGGGCCACCCTTTTTAACTCCTGTCTAACAGACACAGGGCCACCCTTTTTAACTCTTCTCTGTCCTTCTCCTATAGGTGCCACAGACTCCGCCTCCACTTCTTCTTCGTCCTCCAGCTTCGTAAATGGCGCCACCAGCAAGAACTTACCAGCTGTGCAGACTGTAGCACCCATGCCTGAGGACACTGTGGAGAACATGAGGTAACTGCAGAGGTGGAAAGTTTGGGTCCAGGAAGTAAAAATCCAGACCAAGCTTTTGTTTCACCCAACTAGTTAAATCTAACAAGTCAGTCACAGAGTACTTTACTGGTTGGTTAAAACAAAATCTTGGTCTGGATTTTTACATTTTGGACCTGAACTTTGCCCCTCTGGGTAACTGTGCCCCCTAAATCTCGCATGCATTCAAAGCGGACAGCTCTTGAAAGGCGCTTCTGCGTAGCCATCTCAGAAGTGGCTTAAGGACACAGATACTGTTACTGAGCCATTTCGGCACCTTTTCTTTCTGAAGAAAACTGCGTTCCTGCTCCCCACTGGTGGCTGTGCCTGTGGTGATGACTATGGCAGTGATCACAATCGCTGTGAAATGCATGTTTATCTTTTTGTCCATGTTATCAGGGCAGACTGGAAAAATGTTTACAAGAAAATCTGCGGCTAGACCTGTTCATCCTCTCTCACTCACAGCTCTTACTGCAGCGACTGTGTAGTAATAACAGTGCAGTCATTCCTGTGCTTTGTTGGTTCAGTACCCTTTGTAAGGTGGACCAGTATCCATTCACGCTAGGCCTGATTCCTTCAGATCTGAAATCCTTTAACCCTCTGACAGGATTCCAGGCAGCTGCCAGAGGTGAAGGGCGATCTTAGGCAAGGCTGCTTCTATTGGTCGCCTACTGCGTCTGTCAAAGCAGACCCACTCATTTTCCATCCAATGGCGTGTGACTGCCAGAACGAAGGCATCAAAGCTGGTCTACTGCCCACTCTTTTTCTTCTTTTGTGCTCTAAGTTTGCTGTTCTGCTTTTTGGGAGTGGAAATGATCCTGCCCTTGTGCAATTCAGCACAGCTGGTCTGGCACCATATTCAGCGGTGGTTTCGGGGATGATCGGGCACATCAAGCTGGTTTTGTAGGCCTGTGCCGTAAGCATGGGACAGAGACTGTAATTAGTCATCCCTTCATCCACAAAAAGTAACACATCAGCTAACATTTGGTGATGAACATGCTTATAGGTCAGAGTTTCCCAATCTGGTCCTCAGGGACCGCATTGGCAAACAGCTATACGTGATGGATCACAGGAAGATGTTGGTCACAGGCATGACGCAGTGCACTATGCACACGCAAATCATAAACCGGTTCTATGCTTGCGATGTCATTGAAAAGAAGTGGGACGGAGCAAGGTGAAGCCATAAATAACACAGTGTCTGTCACCACACAGACCGGAGCTTTGGCAGCAGTCTGGACCTGGACTGCCCTTCTCAGGGTCCTGCATTGCTTGTTCAGGTTGCATAGAATGGTCTTAACCACAGTCTCTCTCTCTCTCTCTCTCTCTCTCTCCTCCATTCCCTTTGTTTTCCTCCCTTTCTTATTATGCAGCATCACCACCAAGCTGGAACGAGCCCTGGAGAAGGTGGCCCCTTTGCTAAGGGAGATCTTTGTGGACTTTGCCCCCTTCCTGTCACGCACCCTGCTGGGGAGTCATGGCCAGGAGCTGCTCATAGAAGGTACAGGTGCTGTACGCCGCTCTTTTCCTCTACCACTTGGCGTCTCCTGTCAGCGTGTGTGACTGTGGAGGTCTCGCCCCGCTCTGCGTGCGTGTGGAGGTCTCGCCCCGCTCTGCGTGCGTGTGGAGGTCTCGCCCCGCTCTGCGTGCGTGTGGAGGTCTCGCCCCACTCGGCGTGCCTGTGGAGGTCTCGCCCTGCCCCTCTACTTTGCTCACGTTTTCCATAGCCAGTCACACCAAGATCAGGGCTTCCCCCTGCAGCACTGGTGTCTTGGCCCTGGTAAACCCTCAAAGAGGTCCATCACTAACCAGTGATAGGAGACCTCACCCAAAACCATTCCAGAAATTTCTGGATGCTGGGAGCTCAGGGATGTGCCACCACCTCCAAACCGTTCCTGCCCCTGCATTTAATAACACAGCACATGCGGTGACAACTTTGTGACAAAACAAAGAAGCAAAACTGCAACTCTGTTGCTTGGTCCGTCAGGCTTGAATCCCTCTTTCATCCAAGGAAAAAAAAAATCTAAAGAAAAGAAGAATGGCTAGTCTACAGAGATCGGTCTATAAAACCCAGGATTAAACCCCACCCATAAAACACTTGGTAGTTCATGGTATAGGGACAGAGACACACCCCTAACTATATCCCTAAAACACGAATGGAAAGAGAGCGGGAGGAGGAGTGACTCGGTCTGGCTTACACCCAGCTGCTTTATCACCCTTCATACATCCTGTAGTCCTCTGTCGCTCCAGCATGACACTGGTACCCCCACCTAGGGTTGGATGTGTGGCTCAGCAGGTTAGGACCCCGTGATCAGAAGGTCGCTGGTTTTAATCCCTGAGCTGTAATCTCCAAGCTTGCTTTAACCTATTTTTATCTGTGTGTCTCATGGAGAGCAAGTTAGGAAAGGTGACTACATGGACATAAATTATGGGGGGGGGGATTATAACCCACCAGTAATCAAAACCAGATAATACACCCCCTTGGACCGCCATAAATGTGTGGAGACCACAGACCCCCAATGCTCAACTCAAAGTTATTCCCTTGGGTGAATAGACGATGTCCCCATGCAGTTAATAAAGTATCACTAATCTGTGCTGCCGGGGGGGTGAAGGAGTCAACCTGCACTCCACTAATTAGTGAATATGTAGAAATTCCCTTGTTGCACCTGGTCTGGTCCTGCAGACAAACTGTGCAGCTCATGGTACAAAGCCAGTCTCCTAATGGCCCCTCATCTGTCACCATGGCAACTACAGAGGGGCCAGGCCCTCTCTGTCCCAGCCGACCCCCTTCCCAAATATTTGGTCGTCATACCAGCACTTTAAGCCATGCAGTGGCAGCTTTATCTGCTAACAGGCTCAGGGCTGCCAAGTGTGACACGTGTAAATGCATTTGGCTGGGATAGGTCAGTGCAAGAAGCAGGCGTTTACGGTCAGACAGAAGGACTCTACGGCATACCGTGGGGAGCTCCGCTAGACAGTCCATATAATTTATTATTCATCTAAAATGGTTTGTTTATGGTTTGAGTTTTAACAAGATTAATGTGACTGTAATGGGGCATGATACCATCATGATTATGGATACCAGAATCATTTACTGTATGTAGAGATAGGAACAGCTCACTGCTCTAGCCTTAAGTGAAGCAGATTATGTATAAACTCGGGGATTGATTAAGCGTAACTGATTAGATAGAACAGCAGGGAATGTTTTCCCTGCTGGCACAGTACGAATCAACCTTGTATCTGTTGAGAGGAAATGAGCTGTGCAGTGCACGTCTGCACGTGGCATCTTCAGTGAGAGCAAACTGTTTGTATCGAGAGGAGTAGTATCACTGAGGTCTGTTGGTAATTAATTATTCCCCTGATTTTCCTCTAGCCTAGCCCACATGATTATATGTTCTCAAACAATATTTTCCCATGATCCCGCTTGCTTGGCAGCCTGTGTCCACTTCAGAAACAGCAGGACAATCCCACATTCATGCCAGGAACATGCAGCCCAGTCATAAATCCCAACTAAATACAGAAAATTAATCCGATGTGCCACCCCAGATCTCACAGGCCAGTCCCACCTGTTGCCAAAACCACATGCTGGCTAATCCCTAGCAAGACCAGCAGGCCGAATGAGAAAACAGCCCGAATGTAAACAGATACAAGGCGTGTTCCTCTGCTTGACACTTGTACACGTTTCTACCTTCTTTGCGATAGCGTAGCATGCTGAGTGCCGAGGCTACGGCTGTCTCTCTATCTGAAGGGCACCGTGAAAGTTTGCATCCGACGGCTGTCGTTTAGTTTCTTATTTCAAAAAGCTACATAAGCGTTGAGTCTGTGGTTAAGATGAAGTTTGACTCTGTCGGTCCTGACTGAGCGCAGAGGGGTTGCTGTGTGGTGCTGGTGTCTCCGTGCGGTTTATGTTATTTGTCAAGGTCTTTGACTTCTACCTGTGTGTCCAGGGGCCAACATGTTGTGATTCTGTTTGTGAAATACAGTCCACTTGGTACATGTCAGGTGTTTCTGTGTGTCTGTGTTTGATATGTGTATACTCTGACTGCTCCATGTTATCCCTACAGGCCTGGTATGCATGAAGTCCAGCACTTCGGTGGTTGAACTGGTCATGCTGCTGTGCTCACAGGTAAGCCCCATCTCTATCCCACACACCCTACTGATTCTGCGTGGACTTTTTTAGTCATCAGCAGTGTAAAACGAGCCCCCCCGCCCCCCGCCCAAGACCCTAAAACCAACAGCTTCCAGATAAGGGGATTACCCTCCATGCATTTTGCCTGCTGTATGCTTTTAGCCGTTGGGCTTTAGGTGACCTCTGTCACTGTCCTGCTACCACAAAGTCATTCTGCCCACATACCTGATTGCGGTCATATCCTCAGCTATCACAGAGATGCTCGCTGCTGATTGGTTGGTACTCTCATCCTGGATCTGTAAAAGTGGGAGTCCGATTACAGGCACGTCCCTCTGTACAGGGCTGGGCTCTCAAAATGGCCGCCTCAGATGAGTCTGTCAGCGTACTGGGTGTATGTTGACAGCTGTGTCCGCAGTCGCACACTCATTGTTCCTTAAACCCAACACTGCTGCTGGAACATTGACTCCTGAACTCGAGGACACACAGCACCAAAAATGACTTTGATATCTGTTTTGTTTGTTTCCTAAATTTATATTCTAAATTTTCATTCAGATTAGTATTGCTTTTTAATTACTAATAGCGAATATTTTCAAACCTGCCAGGTTTCTCTGAGATTGTAAAAGCCTTCAATCCCCTTCAAAAGAGAACATCTGCAAGGGCAAGTTAGAATCTTCATGATCATTAGTAGCCATGCGCTAAACATGACTTTACAAGATCATACAGCCATTTTTTTTTGCCAATTCCCTCGCCCTACAAAATCATTAGCTCTGTCATTTCCCAATGCTTATCTCTTGTGCCCTCAGACAGTTTCAAACAGAATCTGCTACTTTTACATATGCTTTACATGGAGGTTGTGGTCACCATGATGTCGCTCTTAGAATAGATTTGGCATACCTGGTGTCCCATCGCGTCCCATGTCACTCGGAAAGCCTCCTTCTCTTTGGGTTCCTCAGTGGAGTGAGTTGGAAGAGGCCCTCAGAGGGAGGTGCAGCATTTCCAAGAACTACCCGCCGCAATCCTCTCCACCGAGCCTATCCGTCTGGTCCGACAAGGGGAAAGAATAAGCTCTCTCCACAGTGCTCACGACCGTCACCTTGTGTCCTCCTGAAGTGCATCGGCTCTTCATCTCTCTACCCCAGGTCACAGCCTTACCAGCCTTGCTGAAATATATTTAATCAGCTTCAGAGAGGTATTTCTGGGCTGTTGTCATCTTTCGGTCCTTCCAGCCCTGTTCCGTAACATCAGGAGTCCATCCGCTCCCTTGCTGTGCTGGGGGTCCCCTCCCTCTGATTGGTGGGCCCATCCTCTAGTCAGAAGGATAGCGTTACCGCTGCTCCAGACTTCCTGGCCATTAGGCTCCCCCACGGGGCTGAAACTCTGCCTGAAATATTGATCCGCCAAGAGGAGAATGTAACTTGATCCACTGGCCTACGTCCTTCCAGAACCTTCTGGGTGCAGTTGGGCCACTCTGCTGTGTTGTCCTGTTTTTTTGTTTAATGCAGGAGTAAAAACTAGGAATTTTATCTATGGATATTACACGATGCTAAAGGCTAAATTAAGGCATCACGAGACCAATGGGAATTTATCAATCCTGGTGTGATAGTTTCCCATCTGAGATTTTTCCGGATAAAATCAAGACTTCCGATGACTTGAGGGTTGCATCCGTGGGACCTCAGTGCTGTTCAGTCACCCCTCCCCGCCGTCTTTTCCGTCCCCGCAGTGATGCTCAGGAAGCTGCCTACACCCTTATTTTCTGCGGTGATTGGAAGTGCGTGATTTGATGGCGTATTTAAGATGCCTGGGTTTCTGCAAGTATGAAATGTAGCGTGACGTGGTGAACTTCACCTCGAGGGTCTGCTTTGGTGTTGATCATGCAGACTTTTACTGTATGTACATTGACTGATTTTGTTGTGCATCCTCTCATCATAGCCTAAGCGTGAATGCGATCGTGTTGGGATAGGCTTCTTCAGCCTTCCATATTCGATTTCTTCTATTCCTCACGACATTTTTAACAAAATTTTGTGCATTCATTTCTATCACTTCGGCATGCGCTGCTGTCTGGCGTATGACTTTTGGTCATAACTGTACACATTGGTCGAATAATGAGTGTTTGAATGAATACTGTGATATTAGCGAATGGTCGCAAACCGAGGAATTATTATAGTACACCAAGCAGGCCTTTGGCACTCTCCAGCTATCCTGCATTTTGAGTATGTCAGAATCCACACCCCAAACCTCATTTATGCCGCTACATGACTATTCGAACGCCCTGCGCGCTAAGTGGCCTGGTCCCATGTGCGGCCCACATTTACGAGAGGTATCGCATTACGCTGGTGGAGCAGCACACTTTTGCGCTACCCTTTGTCACATGGGCTTACTTCCCAGACGGCATCCTCAGGGGAGTTAGAGTTTCCAGTCGAATGACGACGTTTTAAATGCCGTTAAGTGCAAGACCTTGCTGCCGCGTTGCATCCCGGTGACAAGCTTCCTGGATGCATGATTATTTTGGTGACACGACTGAAGTGAGATGGTCCCTGTTTGAGGAGATACTGTAGCGCAGGGCGGGAGTGTCTCTCACCATATGGGCAGCAGCTGGATCTCTGCTCAGGGATGCCGGCTGGCGATCACACCCCTGGTGCAACACATTTGAGCTGCTCTGGTGATTTTCTCCTGAAAGGCGCTGCTCAGCCTTTATTTGCTTCTTGTGGAAACCGCAACGGTGGTGAATGCAGTACTGTGTAAACGTCTTAGTCTGTCAAAGAAAATGTTTAGGGCTATTTATCTGGGTAGTAAGTGTGTATTTGCTCAGAGGAAAAAAACGCACAATTTGACATTGGAACACAATAAAAGATAATCAGGAATTTCTTCTCTTTGCCAAAATGTTAGTGATATCTAACCGGATGGCTGGATGGACATCGCTTTGGTTCTCGAACCTCTCTTCAGGGGCACCTCAGCTATTCCATGTAATTGTTAAATTTCTGCACTAGCTTAATTAATTAACTTAGTTAAATAACACAATGAAGTATTGATTAAGTTGACACTTTCACAGACATGATATCATAGTTTTACACCAACATTAAGGTTATTCAAACATTTTTTTTGTTTGTTTTTTTGCACAAATATTGTATAGTACATTTTTGATACTATTGTGGTACAAAAGAACTGGCTTTTCCAGCTGTATGAAATGCACACTGTGGGTGAGATTGGTTGTAAGGTCTCCACGTTTGGGTGTGTCTCCTCTTTCATCTTGTCATTCAAAAACGCCGCCCGCACTGTCCTGCAGGGGGCTCCCAGCTTGCCGGGGAACTGTGAGACCTGATGTCCTTGTGCATCTCCTCATGCGCCTGTCCTCCTATGGGGCCTCGAAACGCCACCACCCTCACTTCTGTAGGGGGCCCCAATAACAGGGCCAGACCCCCTGGCTTTTCGTTGCTTCCAGACGGCGAACAGGAGAGCCGAGGTTCGTCCTGGCAGTGTGGGTAGCAGGGGGAACCAGCAGCTTCTAGAATGAACCCCAAATCCTGACATGGTTATGTGCCCTTAATCCACACCAGCATCTTTTTCTTTTTTTATTTAGACGAGCAGTTATGTACCTGCCTGTGATTCTGTCTTTAAAACAAAAATGCACCGGATTTCCTTAGTTTGAGGCAGCTGTGGATTTTTCATTGTGCTACCGCAGACATGGAAGATGAATGGACATTCTGAATTCTGTCGATGAATGGTTACTCTTCTGTTCTTGCAGTTCCTGCTGTTTAACCGGTCTGTGTTCTTTGGTCTAGCACTGTGAAAGCTGTACAGGGTTATAATTTTGTTTTTTGCTGACTGATTTGTTTCCGTCTTTCAGGAGTGGCAGAATTCCATCCAGAAGAATGCAGGCCTGGCCTTCATTGAGCTCATCAACGAGGGGCGGTAATTAGGCACTCTTTCTTATCCACTTGTGAAAAATGAGACAAATTCTCTCTCCCCTTTCATGTCTTCCTAATTTACAGTGTTTACACTTCTTTAACATGCATAATCATAACTTTTTTTGACCGCTAAGAATTTCTTCCAAAAGAGAAGTTGAAAGCAGTGACTAATTAAAAATGTGCTGGCTTGTTCTGTAGTCAGTCGCTTGGCCTTCCAAAGACTGCCCAGCGATTGATGCAAACGCTTGTACTTGTGTCTGATAGTCCAACATTTCCCCAGTTTAACCAGCCCCAGTTATTTATTAGGCAAGTTGTTTAATTTAGTTTCAGTGACCCACCCTTGCCTTTCATACCCATGGATTGTGTGCTGATCTGGGCTGGGCCAATTTAGACCCCCATCTGCCTCCCCATCTGTTATTGCACACCCCCAGTAAGCCACCTGATGGGGGTCATCCTCAGTAGAGTGCTGGTTTGAAGGACAGTGCGTCCAACCCAACCCGCCTGTATCTGTTGCCCTCCCCCTGTCCTCGTGGGCCTCTTCAAGCTGCTCCTTGCCACACCCCCCCCCCCCTTTCAAGAGTCGCTCCCCCCTTGGCAGACCCTTGGGTAGTGTACCAGAGGAAGCCCTTACGGTGTGCCTTCTGGTACCTGCCTGGTTTCATGTCTGCTTCAGTTACGGGGCACAAACGAATGAATGGGACAGGTGACTGGGTTGGCTGCATTACGCTCAATTAGTGCGAGCCGATTAGAGAAAAATCTGCAGACTCTGTTGGGCTGATTTTACCTGACCAGGCTCAGATCTTCTTGAGCTATGTTTACCCCCCCCCCACCCCAGACAAAGCCTTAGCGTCCCTGCATCTGTCCTCTTGCTGATTTAGCTCTGGATGATAAAATCAGGAGACCAGAAAATCGCTGCTTCAGCTACTTGACGTCTGTCTGGAACCTCTCCTGACTCATGGAGGGCATTCGCAATGGGCTTGGGTGTGAAAAGCAAGTGGGATTCTGATGCCTGGGGCAATGAGGAGAGTGTGGGGGGGTGGGGAGG
>JAODUD010000038.1:14753591-14764621 GCA_026784285.1 Stomatorhinus walkeri
GAAAACCACTTAGTAACTGAACGCCCATGCTGGTGCCTAATGCTTTGCATTAGCCGTGAGCCGTAAGATCACGCAGCTCCTCGCCGTCGCCGCTGCAGTCATGCAGCCTTCTGTGTGTTTTTTATTATTCTGCTGTTCCAATTCTGCGTTATTAATAATGAAGAAAAATGCAATTTTTCACGGGTTGCTCTGGGAGCTTTGGGAGTCAATCGGATGAATTTTTCAGTGGGTTATTTTAATCATGCCTCCACATGAGGGAGATGGGACTGGCTTGTGTTTTACGCTTCCACCTTTCCACATGAAACCCCTGCTGTGATTGCTACCCTCTGCCGTCTGCATTCAGACTTCATTGTTTGATTTGCTGCTTTATTTGCCTGTTGAACCGGTATATAAGCAGGCGTTGTTTCTAATATCTCATCCCACTCTCCTTTGAGACACACAGGCACACACATGTACAGCTGGGCGTATAGCTTGGGGGTCCGAGCACAGAGTCAGGCTTTTATCCCGTTTCCCTAGTGCACTTTTCAGGCCTTGCTGAAGGGCTCAATGTGACAATTCTGCTGATTCAAACCAGTAACATTCCTGCCGCAGACTCAGAGGCCTAACCTGAGTCAGGGATGAGAGGCAGGAGAGTGGTTCTTTGGGTCTGGCTAGATCAACTCTGTCCATAGGGCATAACGAGTCACCTTCCTCCTTTGTTGACTGTGTTTGGTTCTGGGGGGTTTTGTTTGCTTCTCATATGTGACCTTTGACCCCGGTTTGGCCCTGTTACACAGTACATGGCGGCACGGCAGCAAATGAGTACTGCCCTCTGCTGGATGCCGCCTGGTGGAGGAAGGTGTAGCAATGCCTTTCCTAGCAGTTTGGAGCAGGACTGGTTGCCTCTGTGGGTCATGGGTAACTGATAACTGCAAGTCTTTCAAAACAGATTATAATATGGTGTAATGTATCAAAACTGAGGTTCACTGTTTTACCTAAGGAATGAAGCCCCCCCACCTCGCCAGTCATGTCCTGGAGGTGCACTAACATATATTACATAGTCCACAAGTTTCTGAGCATCTGTATTTTTAATTACAGTCACATTCCCTGGTTAGGTGGTAAATTAAAAAAATGTACCCTTATGGAAACCTGAGTATGGGGCTTATCCCTAACTCTATCCTTAACCTCTGCCCACAATTTCCTCTCTCTGCAGCCAACTGCATGACTTCTGGCGCTTGGACTACTGGGAGGACGACCTGCGGAGACGGCGCCGGTTCGTCCGCAACGCCTTCGGCTCCACCCACGCTGATGCCACGCTGAAGGCCCTGGAGGATTACGGTCAGTGTCTATACCTGGCAACCCCTCTCACCTGCCTCCTGTCATCAGGGAAATACGCAGTGTGCTACAGATTTCTGTCACCATGATAATACCAAAAAGTGGAGTGTAAGTTCCACTGTTTTTATTGCGTGCGCGGTAACCGGTCTCCGCCCATCTGGCAGGCTCGTTCCTCAGCAGCATGTTCACATTGTCCATCTGGACCCTTGTAATGCCCAGCTGCGCTCAGCCCTTTCTGAAGCTCTCACAGTGGCTTTTCATGCAGGGAAGTGAGAGAATTCTTACCACGTCGGTGAGATCCTGCATCCCCTGTGGGCGTAGGTGGAGATGCCTGGTATATTTCGTAACATATCAGTATTGACCAATATTTGTTAAGAATCAAGATATCGCCATCGGTCCAACGGGTCAAATTTGACTGATAATGCCGGCCGATTTTTAAACTTCATTAATATTCAAAAGCAGCAAAGCTAAAGGTACTAAACTTCTAAAATAATGGAGGTTATTGCATTGGACAGTCAGCACTTTTATCAGCTTAGAAGACGTCACAAAGTAAGACTGTTTTATACGATCCGTCATGCATCATGTTTCAACGCCAGAACCCTTATAGACGTGGCATTCATAGAAAGTGTTACGAAGCAATTTATTATTTTTTTTTCCACTCTGCTCCTGAATGAGAATCTCTCCCGCCCTCATCCTGTGTTCACCAGTGTCATGTCATTGTGTTACCTCATTCCATGCAATAGCCTACTGCAATTTTCCCCTGTTTGTTGCCATAATGGCTGTCAAATACCAGCCAACATTAATTAAACATTAACCCAACACACAACTTTTCCAACGCCACCATCACCAGCCATCAGGGAGGGAAATCACAGAGTGCTCCTTAATGCTTGATCAGGTCAAGTTACTTTTTCATTTCACACACCTGAAATGAAATTTCAATTCCTCAGAGGATCAGACAGCTATAAATATGGTGGAAAGGTAAATAAATAATAAAAATGTAAATCACAATGGAACATGACAATGCACAGTAACAACAATGATGACTCTGTGCAAATACGTAACAATTTTACCTTCTGATGCGGACTTTATTTGCCCATTTGATTTTACAGAGGATAGGGTCATTAAACGCCCTGCAAACTGAGCCTAAATGTAACATGTGGAATGTAGGAACAATCGCAGACCCGAGCACTGCTGTCCATGACGGATGTCAGCTGGTCGCCGTGGCAGATGCCGTTGTTAAAAATAATTTGATTTTTCTTTTCGTTCGCACTGTTTAAGTTGTAGACTTTGACAGAGATGAAACATTTGCTTAAGGCGTGGGGGAGTGGAGTGTTTCCGGAAAAACAAAGGATTCTTTTGTATCGTCTGTTTTTCTGTTCTGAATTCGTTGTCTGTGAATCCGTGCATTCCCATTAATGAAGTATGCACTAAACGAGAAAATTTAAACTGCTGTCATGTGTGTGCGCATGTGTGTTTATGCTACGGTCTTCCATGATACGGTGCATTAAAAACCTGCTGGAGAAGTGTTGTGGATGCTTTTAGATGTTTCTTACACGTCCCTTAAGACCTGTTCATGTAATGGTCAGCCAAAAGCACTCCATCATACATAAATCCTTGTTGAATGCAGCTTTAAACTCTCCTTTTCCTTCTCACTGGGACAGCAGCTTGGAAATGTTTGAGCCCTGGAGTCTCTCTGAGATCTCAGAGCACAGAAAGTGACGAGGCTAATCAGGAAGTGACCCTTCAGTACAATCAGAAAATCTAAAACCTTTTAAGTTTCAAATTGCGTGCTTTTCCCCAAAGTCTAAGTCATCAGCTGACGCTGTGGTCTCCTATGAGATGGATGACTGAGGCTCTCATGCTTAAAGAAGATGTTAATCTCGGTGCTCCCAGTTAGGGAAAGTTAGACGAGTTGATGGTCGTCAGTATTCGTCAGGATTTTGACACCTGCTTTGTGGGCTTCTGTGCTGGAGAAGCAAAGTGGTGAATATGGCTTAAGACACTTGGTGCCTGAACCATACTAGGTCAGGGAAATGTTGCTCATTGTTTTGGATAGAAGAAGACTCTATATGCAGGGCAGGCAATTTGAGATTTCCACCGTTTACGTTCACGTGTCTGCAGATTTGCCTGTAAGTAGCACAACAGCATGGATGATTGAGAACTTGCTGAAGGCCTGTAGCCTCCTGGCGATTCTAACGAGCGGAATAATTTATAGGCCTGTCATGCAGCGGAATTGGCTTTGCTCTGATCTTACTTGGGTCTCCTCTGAAGTCCTCCAGATGATTAAGTGGTCACCTCTCCATTTTCGCTACATCTTCGTTCTTTCAAAAGCGAGCAGATGATCTGCTTCGTCGTTCTGTCATCCGGGGAGTGAGCTGTCCGTTTCCTTTGCTCCTCTGCTGTTAGAAACTGAGCAGAAGTGGAAAAAATGTAATGATCCAGAGCTGGTAGAGGAAACCAGTGACATAAGGCAGCTCTATGGCCATGTCGGGCCCCTTGAACAGCGGAGCAGCCCGACCCAGGAAAGGCATGTGTCCAAGTGGGAAAGGTGTAAGAATATACTTGCAGTTTCAGACCTAGAGCAGCTCTTACTGTAAAGGTTATTGGGCTTCAGTTTCAATTTAATTGATTTATTGATAAATTTGTTAATAGTATGCAGGTGGTTGTTTGACATGACTTGATTTTTATGTAGATATCTAAGAGCACTAACCTTTGAAGGGAGCTTTATGGTGTGTCCAAACCCTGGCCGATTGTCTAGTGAGAATGAATATTGTTGAATGCTCTCTCTGTCTGGTTTGTGATTTTACTCTGGGTGGGCAACCTACCCCCACACCCCTAAACCCGCAAGCATTCATCAAGCAATAAGCTCGTCAACACGACCACTCCATACTGGTCAGGAAATGGAAGCTGAAACTGGATATATGTTAATATGAGTAGCGTAACTGTGGAAGAGTCTGGGCTTTTCTTTAATCAGACAGTGTGCTGTGAGCCTCTGTTTCTTTAAATAATTGTGCATTTGTAGATGGTTATTTTGGGATTATAAAAATATACGGGGTTTCTTATGATAACATGCAGTGAAAAGCATGTATTTTATACAAGGTTGCATGTAGTACCCTTGAAGGTCAGGGAATATAGAGCACTGGGCAGGGGAACACCAGCCTGTGATAGGCTACGTCACCCCATGGGCAACCCACACACCAATCAGAGGGAACCCAGTTAAGATGAGAAGAACAGTGGTAGCCCCCTTGTTCAAGTGAGCGTGAGGCAGCAGTGGTAGCCCCCTTGTTCAAGTGAGCGTGAGGCAGCAGTGGTAGCCCCCTTGTTCAAGTTAGCGTGAGGCAGCAGTGGTAGCCCCCTTTGCTCAAGTGAGCGTGAGGCGACAGTGGTAGCCCCCTTGCTCAAGTGAGCGTGAGGCGGCAGTGGTAGCCCCCTTGCGCAAGTGAGCGTGAGGCAGCAGTGGTAGCCCCCTTTGCTCAAGTGAGCGTGAGGCAGCAGTGGTAGCCCCCTTTGCTCAAGTTAGCGTGAGGCAGCAGTGGTAGCCCCCTTGCTCAAGTGAGCGTGAGGCAGCAGTAGTAGCCCCCTTGCTCGAGTGAGCGTGAGGCAGCAGTGGTAGCCCCCTTGCTCGAGTGAGCGTGAGGCAGCAGTGGTAGCCCCCTTGCTCAAGTGAGCGTGAGGCAGCAGTGGTAGCCCCCTTGCTCAAGTGAGCATGTCACCTCACAGTGAAAACTTTTCAATTATAGTGATTTTTCAATCCTGTTTGGTTTCGTCTGGGGTGACTAAACCATTTTTTATTTATTTTGCTGGTTTAGTGTCATTTAATATGGGAAAATCAGGGCCTTGAGTAATCTTGAAAAACAGGTTAGTTTTTGTCTATACTTTACTCTTGTTCTGTGATGTACTATTGTGATAAAACTCCACCGATTACATTTCCAGGCTTGTGCTCTGGCATTAAAGCATGTCATCATGGAGACGAGCGGTGGGGGATAGAGTGTAAAATCGGCCTGGGGTAAGCAAAAGGGCTATGAAAGTTGGTCCTTCCACATAACCACCCCCCCTTCATGCACAACAGAAAAGGAAAAGCTCTTCAATGTGACTAAGAAAACTGAAAACCATTCGCTAGAGTCACACAAGCAGACCTGGGCTTATACACACCTCAAAACCATGTGACATAATGTGCTTATTTTATTGGTGGAGATGAGAATCCACATAAAGACCACTCTTCTAGCTTGATTCAGTTAATAGATTAATTATAGTGTGATAGGGGACATTGGAGGGAGTGTTTATTTAATGCCCTATTTAATGCTTTTTTCATGTAAACAAATTTGAGAACTGATTTTTATCTTTGTTTGTTTTGGCTGCGGGCTGTAGTAATTCAGCTCTCCCTTTCTCCATAGGGGGGTTCATAAAGCTCCCTTTCTGAGGGCGTGACTCTTTGCCCGTCCAACAATTTGCTCTTCTGTGTACACTCTCTCCCTGGGTTACAACAGTCTGTGTTGTATTTTGACGTTACGATGGGTATTCCAGTTCCATTTTGGCTTTTCCACTTTCAGTATTATTCAGTAAGTTACATGAGATATTCAACACTTGGCTGTCTGTTAATGATTTTGCCCAGCTGTAGGGTATTGTACATTTTCTAAGCATGTTTTAGGCTAGGCTAGTCTATGGTGTTTGTTAGATTAGGTGCACTGTACTAAAATGCATTTTCACCTTACAATTATTGGAATTTAACCCTTGAAATGTCTGTATATGGCTTTATTATAGTATCTGAGTGGAAATTGAACCTGATGGTCTATAATGGTTCTGGTGTCTGACTTGTAACATGGATTAGGAGTGGGGGGAGCCTTTATGGAATTTTCTGGAAACCGCAAACCTGTCCATGGTAATCCAGAATTTGGGTGCCCCTGTTGGGTTCCTGCTACTGCTCCAAGCTGCCGTCGGAGCCTGGCACTGATCTTACGCATGCGTGTCTGTGTTTGCGTGTGCGTAATCATAATATTTACCCCACTGGCAGACATGTTGTTATTGTGGTGATGAGATCACTGAACTTCTGTGCTACCAAGTTACCCAAGAATAAACATCACCCTTCCACCCACACTTTTGGACGTCTCCCTCCGTGAGAACCTCACATTGACCAAAAAACAAAGAGATAAATGAATATCTGGTATGAACTGAATCTTCCAGGTCCTCATACCATTTTTATTTCCTCTCCCAGTAGCTCCCCCCCCAAAAAAGCATGTTCAATATTAAACTGGGAATAAAATGATTCAAAGTGCTGTGTGTGTGTCGTCACACTTAGGCTTTGTGGTGATTGGTGCAGTTGGGCTTTGCTACTTCAAAGTCTCTCTCATACGTTCTTGAGTATACATTTACATTTCTTTATTTAAAAGTATTTGCCGAAAGCCAGATACAAATTTGGCACATTACAGGCATGCAGCTGCCAAGGAGACGAATAGGCATAAGTGACCAGTAAAAATCTCATAAGCTTTGTAAAATAAGCTTGTAATATAAGCTTTGTAAATGCATTACAAGCATAACGAGAACCTGATATTTGGACATTTTATGTTCTTTATTTTGCATGTGTTCTTATCCGAACGGATTTGAACTGGCAACCTGCTGATCAGTTCTAACCCTCTTATCCACCCATTCTGCTCAGATCTTGTTTGAAAATAGGAGATTTGCATATTCCCTATCTTGTATCTGATGTTTTTTCTCTCTGTGGGTGATATTAGTTAAAGATTTTAAAATTTTAAAAAATAATAATAATAAATAAATAAATAAAATAAATAAATAATTAAAAAAAAGATTTTAAAATTTTTATTTGCCTAGTAACATGCAGAAAACCCATAAATGCTAAACACTGATCTACTCATTGGATGGGTGTTGGTTTTAGCCCCGACAGTCACATCCATATTACGTGGCCTCTTCACTTTATGACATGACAGTAGGCACCGGCCACTTGGGTCAGAGATACATTTCCATAGATCTGATTTTCCTGCTTGAAAGTTTCCGGGACAGCAGTCCGCTTCCGCTAGTTGAAGCTACGGTTTGTGAGACTCATTTCCAAAGTGTTGGAGCTTCTTCCATTTCATCTGATGGCACTGTTTGTGATCCATGCTCTTTTGGCAGGTTACAGTGTAGCTGGCTGTCAAAAAGAGAAAAAGAAACCTCTAAGACAAGGGACATATTCCCCGGACGCACTGGGGGTGTTTGTAGCTCTTATGAGGATTTTTTTCTCTCTATTGTTCTACTCTACAAATTTAACTTTTAAAGACACGGGCATCCGGGTGCGGTAGATGAGCTGTAAGCTGTAAGCTGTAAGCTGTGCTGCAGTTGGTATTCCTGGTTCTCTCCTACACGCACTCATCTAATGGCCTTTGGAGACGCCTGTCCAGACTGTCGCCCCATTCAGTTCTTGATCCAATAGCTACTCGTCCTTCCTAATGTACATAAGATCCCACATAGTAATTGGATCCCTGGGAGAATCTACATAATTGGCGATTAAGGAGATGCATGGTAATATATGGTAATGCTTTACGCAAAGTGCACCTTCATAATGCCTTTATAATGCATTCATAGTGACTTGTACTAGAACATTAATAACCAGCATATGTTGTAAGTATTTGAAGATGCACTTAACTGAAAGCATGACCAAATGTATTTGTGAGATGATTTGAGTTTTTATATTCCTATAGACATGTTTTTATGATATTCTGTTGTCCCCCCCCCCAACCCCAAAGATTCACATGGGTTTTTCCATTGGTGGAAAAATAACCTCTGTGATTTGCTTTCAGCCGCTATTCATTGGCCTTCTTGCACTGTCCTGTGTCTGACTCAAAGCTTCCCTCCGTCCTGAATGCCGCAGGTTCCGAGGATGACGATGTTGTCCGGTCCAAGAAGGGCTTCCGCAGCCAGACAGTGGTCAACCAGAATGCGGATACAGAGCTTATGCTGGAAGGGGATGACGATGCTGTTAGTCTGCTGCAGGAAAAGGAGATGGACAATCTAGCAGGTGAGAGGTCCTACACCAAACTGAAGATTTGTTCTGTTCGAACTTCATACCCTGTAACAACACATTATGTAATAATGCCGCATTATGTAGTAACTCGACAGAATGTAACACATTGAATGATGATGATGATGACGACAATAATAATTATAATAGGGTAATGTTGCAATATAAAATTATTATGTATTCTATAAATTTGTTACAAGTTATTACATAATGTGATGTTATTACATGCATGCATTTTTACATAGTGTGTGACAACGCATTATGTAATATCACATTATGAGATGAAAATTTGTTACATTTTGTCAAGTTATTACATAATGTAATGTTATTACCTAAGGCCTTTTTACACAGTGTGTGACAACGCATTATGTAATAACATCGCATTATGTGATGAAAATTTAAGTTATTACATAATGTGGCATTTATTACATAATATGTTTTCACATACCCCTACAGTCTCTAGGACAGCTTCCCCACACCCCTTAATCCTCCCAGATCCATACGACATGGCATTACATTTTATTTATTTAGCAGGCACCTTTATCCTTTTTTGAGAAAGCAGGCTCAGGCTCCCTGGAGCAATAGGAGGGTCAGGGTCTTGCTCAAAGGCCCAAAGGTGAAATCACTCTGAACCGGAGACCTGATTACAAACGCAGTATCCTAACCCTCTGAGGCACAAAGTGCCTCCATTGACTCTCCGATTTCAAATTAGGTGTGAAAATACTCAATGTCCAACCTGCTAGGCTTTAAAATTTGGGTTTAGGCATGATACACATGACAGTGGGCCTGCAGTATTTGGGAGGCAGTGGGTGAGATAGTGTTGTAGTATTTCTTCTACCCCCCCATCCTAAATCAGCTTCCTCATGGTCCTTGTTCTTCAGCTACAGCCCCTGCTGGGGGCTCTGATGTGCTTCACAGTAACAGTATCTATTTGTTTTTTGTTTTAGTGTCTTTTCGTCCCCGCATGTTTATCTCCAGAGGCAAGTTGTTTCCTTTTGTCAATGCACTAAATTTGGACAAGAATCATTCTGTCTCCTAATTTTGAACCTGGACACTGAAGATTTTGGAAATTAACAATTTCAATCAAGCAGTCCACTTGTGGATGTACTGTAGTATCTGGAACTAGGTGATCAGACCACCTGATTTGCAGCCATAATGTCTGAAGAGTCCAGATACTTTAGTCACGTTGATTAACTGATCCTATTAATAGTTCTGATCAACTAATCTGTTTAAAGCTAAATGATTCATCACCACTGATGACAGAAATCTCAGCCTCCGAAGACCAAACCACCGCTGAGAAGATGTCACCAGAAACTAACAAGTTTATTTATTCATTAATGAATTAATGTGGAAAGAGCTGATCCAGCTGGTATCTGAACCAATTACACAGTTCCCAGGGAGTTTAAATAATTATGAGCCTTAGAAGTTCATGGTAAAGAGACACTGATAAACATTTGTATGTACTTATGTTCTGGATTTAACCTTTTGACAACTTTTTTTCTGTGCTTGGGGCTGCATTGTGTGTGATTCATTTTCTCACCACTGGGAGCGCTGTGCTTTGGGTGACTGAAAGGGAAGTCATTTGTGGAATGACGTCGGACGCCAAGGAGCTGGGAATTGAGTGACTGGAGGATTACCTTAGGTTTTGCCTGGGGGGTATGAAGAAGCACGGCTCTGCTCTCGCCTGACACGAGCAGGGCAGCTGGGGAGTCACGGCAGAGTCTGGAAACAGGGGGGCCACTTAAGAGAAGGAATCTGCAGCTGTGTACTTGTAGACTCACTGTTTAGGGTCATGCGTGGGACAGTGAAGCCCTGAGACGGTGGCCGGGCTTGATTGTCCTGGTACTAGACGTACGTTTCCTTTCATCCTCTGCATGCAGAGCATTACTCCCCCATCCCGTAGCTTGTTCCTTCCTGCCGATCTGCAGGTTCTTTTGGGTACGGCTGTGAGAAGCTGAGCCTCAGCCCAGCATGTCAGTTTGGTTGCTTTCCTGGTTAACACTGAGGATGGCTTGCTTGTACGTTAAACTAGAGCAGTGGAGTCCAATCCCACTAGGGGTCCTGCAGACAGTCCACGTTTTTTGCTCCCACCAGACATGGACCGTCTGAGGGTGCCCTAGGACCGGACTGCGAGACACAGAACCAGAGGGCAGCTCCTGACTGAATGCTTATGCTTATTTAACGTCGCTCGCTCCAGCCTCCCTCTCAAATTCTTATCAGGATCCTGCAAACTTATTAAAATGTAATGTGACTTTTAGCCATTAGCAAGGATCGTCAACCTGTCCACACACTAGTATTTTTCTAGGTTACACTTTTAAATACCATATCCATGATATATATTGCTTTTTGACCAAAATGTCTTTCAGAATTCGTCACAGTGACGACCCATGATCAGTAGTATTTTTTGTGTCGTTAACGTCTATGTGCCATTCAGCAATGAGAAGCTAAAACAGGCCGCTGTGAGCTTTCTAAGAGCCCTTCTGGGAGTTCTTCACTGACTTAATATTTCTGCAGTTGAGGTTCTCCCTCAAATCAGCAGAGTTATCCCACTCCTCAGGCCTGCTGGACTCTTGGTTCCCGCTACACATTTTGCCATTGGTCCACTGCTGTGCTCTTGGTTCCCGTTGCACATTTTGCCATTGGTCCACTGCTGTGCTCTTGGTTCCCGTTACACATTTTGCCATTGGTCCACTGCTGGGCTCTT
>JAODUD010000038.1:14818310-14830118 GCA_026784285.1 Stomatorhinus walkeri
CCTAGGCGGGGACTCGAACCCAGGTCCCAGAGGTGTGAGGCAACAGTGCTAACCACTGCACCACCATGCCACCCCTAGACAACAACCTTTTGTGCTTAATGAAACTGTTCAGATCCTATATGAAAGTGCTTCCTAAATCCTAAGATTACATTAGTGTATTTCTCATATATTTATGCTCAAATATCAACAGACTAATTGGTGAAATAGGTTCTGTGCCCTTCCATGTTTTTCACGGCTCTCTGCAGGCGGGGTTTACCGTGATAACAGACACTTCAGCCGTGGTGCTGACAGCCCGGGGCCCAGTGTTGAAATGCTTCTTGATCTTGCCAGCAACAGACAACTGGTGCTCATTCTCTGACAGGCCATCTTCCTGTGAGATGTGAAGGGAGCACGGGTGAGGTGAGGCAGCGCAGGGCACAGCGGGCGGGTGGGCAGGCGGGCCGCCAGGAACGCCCGCACCGGTGCTATAACTGTACCAGTGCCTGTCCCTTATTCCGGGACGGTCAGCCTGCCATTTTTACTGTCACATATTCCTGCATGGCTTAGTTCCTGCTGGATGTGTCAGTCAGCTCGGTGTTACCCAGTCCGCTCCTCTGGGACCCACAGACAGTCTATGTTTTTGTGGTCTGCATGGCAGACAGCGCGGAGGGAGCAAAAACATGGACCAAATGTGGGTCCAGAGAACCAGACTGGAAAACAATGAGTTAGTTATACCGCAGCCAACACGGGCGTCATGCAGATCAGTCATGCAGAGTTGTCGCCCTTCCTGGGGTTGTGTCGTGGGTCACTTACGTTGACCCAAGGATGCTCTAGAACCTGCAGGGCAGTGTAGCGCTGGTCCACTTCCACCTGGAGCATGCAGGTGATCAGCTCCTGAAGAGACCAAAGCCAAAATGTGCTACGACTCACACCGTGTGTATGCACACAACCACACAGACTGGCATATACCAAATCACATACCTTTGCAGAGTCAGACACATTATCCCAGTAGGGTGATGGAAAATCTAACTGCCCCATAAGGATCTGGTCAAAGAGAACTTCCTGATCTTCACTGCTTCTGCAAGAAATAAATTGTGGTCAGATCTTTTATACAATGACACCTGTATGTGATTGTAGAATGAAAACTGTTTTCGGGTTAAATAAAACATTTTTTATTCCGCTTATTCAGTCTCCAGCCCAATGCCACTGTGATATTCCAGAATAACTTTGGACCCAGCAGAAGGTTTTTAACTAAAATGAGTCAGGTATCCACACAAATAGCAAACAAACTTAATAGAATCAGTTTGTTTGCATGTATATTACTGATGGTCCATAAACAACTAACATTCAATATTTTCCGAATGATAACATTATATTAGTGTTGTAGTGTAACATCTTGAGATAATTATGCAGCGCAAAGTGCCGTACTGGCGTTGAGTATCGCTCTGGATAATGGTGGCTGCGGAACGAGTAAAGATGGGGGTGACTTGAGAACCCACCCACGGAACGGAGGGAAGCCGCAGAGCAGGATGTAGGTGATGACGCCGGCTGCCCAGATGTCCACCTTGAGGCCGTACCTGCGCACAGATCAGCGGTGAGCAGCAGGGAAGGGCGACGGATAAGGCAGCCGATGGCGGGAGACGGCATGCAGACTGTCGACGGAGAGGAAGCGGCTTTCTTACCCGCTCTCTGCAATGATCTCTGGTGCTACATATGTGGGGGTCCCACAGACGGTGTAGAGGGGTCCGTCCACCGCTGTGGCCAAGCCGAAATCACCAAGCTTGAGGGATTTGCTACCATCTTGGTGTTCGTACACCTTGGGTGCAGAACAGTAATGGTGATTATTCACACCAAAACAGCTACTGTTTTATATTTTAAGTGTATTTCGCTGTTACACGGACACATTCACAATAACAAACCACCAAGAGAATGGGCCTGGTGTATGCGCATGAAGATATGTTTGGCACATTCACAGGGCTAGCAAGAACAGTGGGACCCCAGCACAAAGCATTCTGGGTTTCCAAATTAAGTAAAACAAAATCACAGAAAATGTCTCCAATTGTGAAGGCAATGATTCATTTCAGCCAGCATAAAAAATATATGCAAACTGGCAATGAGAGAATTTGATCTCTTGCTAGCAGACGACTCTAGAAAGCTACATATTTTTGAGAATTCAGGTCAATTCAGGCACTCAAAATGCATAAAAGATGGCATATGAGTCTCTGAGAGCCTGACGCTTTTCCGGCTTGCCACACCGGAACAGACGCTTGCCTGTTCCTCACACAGTGCAGTGACAGTTCTGCTGATCCCTAGGCCTGGCCAACAGCCTGTTTAAAGCAGAGCTTCGGAGCACGAGCAGAGGAATGAATCACTGCCCTCCTCTTTGCGTGGATGATGCCGTGCACGGCGCTGGATTTAGAAGCTGCTCTTTGCTGCTGAATACAGCCAGAACCAAGTTTATTTTTATGGTTTTCCTCGACCCGTGGGGCTTTGTGTCGAGGTGCCGAGAAGCCAGCGCTGCCCCCCCCCCCACCCCCCCGCTCTCAATTTCACAGCCATTGACGGGGGCCACCGAGACGAGGGTAAATAACAAAACGACCCTTTCATTTTGTCTCTCAGGAAACTGGATTTTTTTTTCTCTTGTTGTCGAATACAGTTCAACAGAGGTGAAAAAAACAACACCAAAGCACTTCTGAATTTTACCTTCACGGTTTCAAAGTTATTTCTTGAGAGATGACTTAATTAATATTCATAAGACTGACCTATATATTTGTTTACTGCAGTTTAATCTTTTATCGCTGTAAAGATTATGACAGGCAGTCAGCCAAAAGACAGGAGGCATATAATAGCCCTGCTCTCCCATGCATACACACACACACACACACACACCCTGGCCTCACCAGCAGGTTCTCTGGCTTTATGTCACGGTGGACGATGTTGAGGCTGTGTAGGTACTTGATGGCGCTGGCTAGGTTGTGTAGCATACCACTGGCATCTCTCTCTGTGTACTTGTTGGTGGAGGTAATAGCATCAAAAAGGTCACCGCCCTGGACAGAAAACAGAATGCAGGTCCCAATGAACAGATGTGAGATCACTCCCGCGCAGATGGCCAATCATTCCACCTCTACTAGCAGGACTGATGACCAAGCCGAACCCTTAGGTTCTATTTTCCCGTATTTTTTTAAACACAAACATTTCATTGAAAAAGAGTCACTTGAGGAAAACCACAAAACTTCAGCTTCCACCAAGGTTCCAGAAGTTTCCCCTTGAGACCATCCACATCAGCCTCAGCTGCCCACCCATCCTTAAGGAATGCCTTGTTGTCTCCAAATCTTTTCAGAGGCTGTAAGAAATATGGCCTATTTTCTCCTTCTCTGACATGTATAAGAGTTCCGTCTCCGAGGCTAATAAGTAGAGCAACAGCCCAAAATAGCTCTCCACTCTGAACAGCCCCAGCTCATCTCAGGAACACTCATTAAAATGAAAAAGGCTGTCACACAGCGATTCTCCACCCACAGTGCACTGACACATCTCTGCCTCTTCGACCCGAATGTTCATCTCGGTTTGGGATGAAGTAGGATACAGACGCACCATCTTCGACGGTGATTACGTTCCATCGTTTGGTTTGGAGCGGCCTTGTTAACCAAACCAGCCACTAAATGCTTTGACTCCTTGCTCGTCGCTACCGACGCACACATGCAGAGATGTTTTGGGCCGAGCGTCGTGCTTAGTGGCGTAAAAACAGGACTACAGCTTGAAAGGCTGTAAAGCAGCATGGAAGGTAGGACACGGCTAAAATTCAAAGACTGAAGAAGCTGCAAGGACCAGAAGGAGTACAAAAATCAAGTGGTTTTCCTCAGGAGTGACGTACATATTCATCAGCGTTCCTCAGACATGGACATGGACATAGGCATCTGATGTCAAGAAAGCTGTGTTGACTAAGGATAACCATACCTTGACCAGCTCCATAACCAGATAGAGCTCACTGTAAGTGTCCATCTCCTCAATCAGCAGGACGATGTTGGGGTGTTTGACTTGTCGGAGGATCGACACCTCGTTCTGTATCATGTGCTCCTGGGAATGGACAGATTGGTCACGGGCATCAGCCGGACAAATCCAATACTCAGACTGCAAACCGACCTCCGCCTCTTGGGGGGGACATGCTCAGACGGCCCCCTCCACACACACTCATCACCTTCCCGGCCCCGCATACCTTTCCTCTGCACTTGCCCTTGTTGATGATCTTGAGAGCGTACTCCCGGCCCGTCGAGTGCTCCACGCACTCCCGCACCACGGCGAAGTTGCCATCTCCGATGGTCCTGCCCACCTTGTATCTCTCGGATATGGAGGTGGGCATTGGGGGGCAGTCATTCATTGCCTCGGCTGAAATGACGACACAAGCGAGGGTGTTAGAGGTCAGCCTCTAGTGGCGCCTTTCTACGCCGCAATGCTTCCCCGCTTCACACTCACTACACTCAATACAAAGTTCTTATAAATCAACGACTATCCTTCCCCGCCTTCTCCTAAGAGATCTGGGTATCTCACTGTTGATAGAGGACTGTCCCCCTCTCCTCCACATACTACCGCAGTATATTCCCTCCCCACCTCTCACCTTCACTCCCTGCACCATCACTTTCTTCTATGGAGTTGGACACCTTGGTTGAGGTAAGAGACAGGGATGAGTTGCTGTGCTGGGATCCCTAGAGGACGAGGGGAAAGACAGTTAGTATAATCCTGGAATTAAAACCGCCTAAACTCCAAATGTCAACACGATGAACAAACGCCCTAATCCACTACTAATTACTTCTATCCAGGTAGCTAAGGTAACTAACTTTATACTAGTACATAGAACTGCACATTCCTCCACAGTGTAATTTTTGCTTTCGTACTAGCATATTTTTTTTTCCTGTTCTAAATCTCATTCACGGCTTATATAGATGTCAGCCGCGAACACAGAATTCCGGTTTCCATGGGAATGGTTTAGGCAAGTGTTGCTAATAATATGTTCACAATACTGAGTCAGCTGGCTGGTTCAGGGCTAAGAGCCCTTCCTTTGACCAAATAAGGGCACTTCCTACTTCCAGGTTCCATTTCTGACATGCAAAAAGGTATATCAGCTAATTAAATTCTAAGTTAGCTTAGCAAATTCTCTGCTAGAACACCGGCCAAATTTTACAATTTTACTTTATTATACTGAACATACGTTTACAACATAAACATTAACTGAACAATACAATAAAATAAAAAGGACAATATGGAAACACAAAGAAACCGCAAAAAAAACATTCACGTGTAATGCTTTTTCAATGCTTCGTATGAGAATTGAATCGACTCACCAGTATTTGTAAAGTACTAGAGTGTGTGTCACCTTGTTTTACACAGAGCGATGCTCCCTCCTTGGTGCCTCGAATTACTGCACTGCCCTGATGGAATCTGACTGCACCAGGCTCTGAAGGGGCTGCTGCTCTCCAATACAGCTCTGACTAGTCCATGCCAATCAAATCTCTAAATGGTCACTTCCCTCCTCAAACAGTGCGCATCTCAGGCAACAAGGAAGTAGGTAAGATGGCCATCAGTGATCATGGAAGTTTTACTAAAATAAAAAAATTCTGAGGGCAGAATGAAAAATCATTGGTTCAGAGAGATAACCAATCAGATTGTAGAGGAGGTTGGACTAAGATATTTGATTGGTTGGTCCAAGGTCCTCTAGTTGTTTGGATCCACCTCCTCTACAATCTGATTGGTTATCTCTCTAAACCAATCATTTGTTCGGCCTTCAGAACATTTTTGTGTAAGCAAAACTCCCACCCCCATAATCTGGGCAGTGATGGCTTAATGGTTAGGGAAGCATGCTTGTAATTGAAAGATTGCAGGTTTGAATCCCTGACATGCAAGGTACTGCCCCCAAGCACTATTCTCTGGGTGCTGACTTAGCGGCCCCCTGCTATGTCACATTGTCATATATGGGTTAAATGCAGAGAACATGTTGTGTTGTGGTGTGTCAACAATGACAATTAACCACTAAAAAATTAATCTGCATCCTGTAAAACTACAGACACCCAAGAACCCTGCCCTGTTTTTCACTGAGCTAAATAAGAGTGCATCCTGAAAAGGAGGATTTCCTTATCTGCATTAAAATAAGGATCACACACAGCACTGGGAAAAAAAAATGTACAAGTTACAACAAAACACACAGATGTTACATGACATTATGGCAGGACGAATGAAATCAGAACTCAGGATAAGAATTAAAAACCCAGTGTGAGAAACAGCAGGAGAGTCCTCAGATGATCAGTGCTACATACAAGCTGGGTATGGGAGCAGAGATAACCAAGCTGGGTATGGGAGCATGTTCTTGTGAGAAACAAACGAGTCTGTAGAACATTGCACTGGGGGGCAGGCTCTGTTGTCTTTCGTGCTGTTCCTGTGCATATCAAAGGTCTTGCAGATATTACACAGAACCTCCAAGAGCATGCAACTAAACAGGGAGAATAATGAAGATGAAAGCCTGTGCTCTGAAAATATAAGAGCCATGGTGCTGAAATTGTAGGTGATGATGGAGGTCTTGGAGAATCATTGTGGGAGGTGTATGTTTCCTGGGTCCTGCACTGAAATTCCGTGATATTTCTAAGCCTCCATTACGAGAAGAAACTAAGGCAGCAAAATACTTTGAAATCAGCAACCCTCTCATGGTGAAAGAAGCATACGGGGTGGGTGAATTCATTTTACATTCCTCTATTATTTTCTTTTACTTTATTGAGCTTACAGTGGACAATTACTGGTCTCTGTCACTCATTTCTTTGCAAGAAAATGCATTGTTGGAGAGGTTGTGTCTTCGCAGACTGAGTGGGGACAGTAATGGGAGGACGGGCTGATTTCCCCAACCTCAAAAGCAATCATTGTGAATTCAGCTTCAAAAACATTCCAGCTTCGAAAGTTAAGTTCTTAAGCAGGCACAGCCCATAATGCTCACCGAAGGCCAAAAGCTTCAGTCTAATTTGGCACTCAGTGACAATGTGGCCATTCGCTACTGCAGTATTCTGGGGACATTCCAGCCGGGAGCTATATGTTTTACAAATGAGCTCATGAGGCACCGTCAAGCCCCTATCCCTACCCACACCACCTCACTTCACCCTATGCCCATCCACTGTGGATGCTTCACGACGGGAGGTTAGCGAGCAGTGAACACAGGCACAGCCATAGTTAACCCAGCTATCTGCGAGCCAATGACAGGAACTGTCAGGATGCCACACCGAGGTGGCGCGCGCCTTGCCGCACACCTCACGTCTCACACCTTCTCTCCGCACCCAGGCGCTCTGTATACCCTGCTGAGTGAAAGTAGGCAGGTCTATGTTTACGACCTCCTGAATATAAAAACACACCAGTAGCTACCAGACCTAAATGAATTTCCATGAGAAAAGAAAACAAACCACGAAAAAAGGACAAATTAACCTTCGATAGTAGATACTACTGCTGGCTCTCTGAGGACAGAGAAACATCCAGAATACCTACATATAAAATACCATTAATACTGATTAATAAGAGTGATGAAGCCCATTTCAACTGGCTCTAAAGAAGCAGAAGGTTGTTAGGCTTCATTAGATATCGACAAGCAGGACACCAAATAGGGCAAATGAATTCAGCCAACCATCACCCTTCCTCTGGAGTGGAACCTTCAGCAACATGAGCAGCGGAACCAAAGACAGAATGAAGCAGAGCTGCAGAAGTTCCCACAAGGCTGGCAGCACTGGGTTCAGCGGGGGCCAGTGGGAAGGTCAAAGGAGAGGATGAGTGCTGGGAAGCAGATGGGACACGGCCTGACCGCGAGCTATCTTCCACCTCGTCTGCAGAGGTTTCTCCTGGCTCAGCATTCTTTGTGTCCTCCTTGCTCCATGGAGGAAGCGGAGTATGACTGCTAAACTACTGGGGACTCCAAACTATTACCGTGGTTGTTATTTCCTCAGCTGGAGAGCTGGTAGTGCATGCTGGGAAGCCTTGGGTGTCCCACATTCTCATTCATTCTCTGCAGCCAGGAGCGATCCCATCACAGAAGTGGGACAAACCGGTTCTCCGATGAATGTCTAAAGCAGGGATTCTAGCTACCAAGAACATTTTCTGGACTCAGAGCAGCAGATTCATGGCATGACACCAGAAAAATGACCACTCAGATGGTACTATTCTGGAAGCTCCCATTCCCCCCCCCCCCCCCTTCCCTTCCGGCATCCTGAGACATCAAAGGAAATTTGCATGAAAGGGAAATTAGGATAGAAACTCAGCAGTCGATAGACGTTCTTTGGGTGGCTCACATGCAGAGATTGTGGCCATCTTCAGCCAGGTCTTATACATCTGGGTGAGGGTCCACTTTCTCCCATGAATCCAATGTATACGGCACCATTTTCACCTGCCACAGTGGTGCTGGGCTAGATTTCTGGGCAAAGCCAACTCAAGCGAACACATTTGATACGCTTAAAAGGTTTATGGAGCAGTTTACGGCTTGTGTAGAGTAAAGCATCGGCTCATGAAGGGCTGTGAATGTGATCGATCAGGATCTGCTCTACAATTCTCTGCCTTCGATCAGCTACCCTTTGGATCAGCTACCATTTGGATCAGCTACCCTTTGGATCAGCTATCCTTGCTGAACCACTTGAACATAATAGAAACTCTTCCTGTTTAGTTGCATGCTCATCAAGGTAACAGCCAAGCTTTTACAAAGCCAATCCTCCTGTATCAGTCTGTATATCCCACTGTGTTTTTAAATACATACTCTGTACAAACTTATTGCTTTTCATTTCAGATCTTTCAAAAGATATCAGCTGTGAACTCAGATGCATTTCGAACAAGGATGTGTCTCCTTTCTGGAGCCCAATAAGCACTCTGGCGACTCTCATTGGCTCCTGTAATGCGAGCTCTATGCTGGGCTTTCAGTGGGAATTCTGTCCATGTCCTGAGAACACAGAAGGAAGTGCATTAATGCATGCGCATATGCGCGAGTGTGCACGGCTGATCCTGTGACTACATAACCGCTTATGTCTATGTCTTGTTAAGAAGGTGCATAGATGTCTTTGCCAAGGTGCATAAATGCCAATCCAAATCTAAAATGGGTGGTGAATGAGCTGGACAAGGGATTTGGAGTTCCTTGTTTTGAAACCTAAGGCAGCGATCAGATAATGATTTTTGCTGAAAATTTCATTAATCATCCTCGAGCACAGAGAGTCAGGTATACAAGCACTGTGTATTTACCCGCACAGGACTATCAGCTAATAATAATACTGACAGTTTTTTATAACACGTTGGTACCTACTGTCCAAATGCGTGACAATTGAATATACTTAAACGTTCTCCAGAACATGGTCTCGCATGAGAAACTGCACTGAATCCGCTGCGCCCTGTATCTATAGGGATCCATGCACTGTACACACTGCTGCGGCCATACTGTGACCTCTAAGTGTGCCTGGTGCCACCTGACTGGCCCTGACTGGCCCATCTCGTCGTGATTGGGACCCGGCAGTCTCTCGCAGGGCGGGGGGTATGGGGGGCCGGATTTGCGGGATGCCAACGTGAGAATGAGATGAAAGTTACGCACAGATGCAGATGGCACCGAAAGTAATGGTGACGGTGTCTCTGTCGAATCCACAGCCGACAACGCGGGCGACTGCAGCGGCGGATACAACGACCCGGGCCGGTCCCATGATGCGTGTGTGTGAGCAGGTGAATATGCGATAGCATGTGTCTCTGCATGTGTTTTAATGTATGAATTGCAAGGATGTCCTTCTTTGTGTTTGTAGTAGAGCAACGGCGGCGGCGGGGGGGGGGGGAGGTGTTTGAGTGGCAGCTGCCGGTTCTCTTACTCTGCGTTCCCGGAGGCTTCCTGGACTGGCCGGGGAGGGGCTGGGGGATTTGGCGGACTGGGGGGTGGACAGCTGGCTGCCGGGGGTCCCGTTAACTGCGGCCGCCAGACGAGGGAGAGAGAGGAAGACGGAGAGGAAGAGAAACGTACATGAGAACTTGAAGGGGAATAGAATACAGCCCCCCCAGCGTTGGAAATGCCAAACACACACACAGCCGACGATACAGCACATCTGCCTCAGACAGTGAATTTAACAGCTCATAATAAATAATAAAAATAATCATAAGGAACAAATGGGCAAGTAAATGGCTATAGGGAAATAAATGTAATTTCTTCAATGAACAAAGCCTCCGACAGCCCTGTTGCCGCGTCCAAATCCGACGCTTATCTACCGCCTCATGACTCACGGTGAGCATCTGAACATCAGACAGACCGAACCTACAGGAACATCGAATCTCCACAGCCGTCACTAAAATCCCACCCTGTCCACACAGCCCTGCCACAAGACCGGCACCATTAGTAATGAATAAACCGTGAAACTAACATAACAACAAGCTTTTCAGGACAGCAGTGAGCAGCTCTCAGCACCCTTGTTGGTCATGGTAACAAACCGCGGCATATGGAATGAAACACGGAACGGCACAGAGCGAATGCCTGGCAGCTCACTGACAAACTAGCGGGGTGGCTAACCCCCCAGTATTTAGCCATCGACCCCTCGAACCCCTATCAGGCTATCAGGGAGCCCCCCCCCCACCCGGCCCTACCTTCAGCGTACTGCAGCATGCTGCCGGCACAGTGTTAGTCCTGAGAGCGGGAAGTCTGCCGCCGTTCCGCTGCGCATGCAGTGAATGAGCACGAGGGGAGGGGGGAGCGGCCCAGATGTACCCGGCGACGGCACGCCATTGGCCACCCGCGGGCCTGCGTCAGCCTGACGCGTGGGGGGAGGGGGCCCCCGAAAGGATGGGAGGGGAGAAAGATCAGCCTGCTGGGAGCTGTGAGAAAAGGTACAAGTGTGAACGAGAGGCGGGTATTCGGCACATTGCCAGAACTGCCCCCCCCCACCTTAATTAAAGGGCAGACACGGCATGGAGTTGCATCTTCATCAAAATCACATAGCTGTGCCAGAGAAGAACTGCCTGACGCTGAAAGAGGAAGGTAAACAGAACAGGCACCATGTCGACGTGTCCTCAGGGGGTGTCGCTGAGTGATCTCCCCGGCACTCTGCAGCCTACCCTGCCCCCCTCTGTCCAGTCCCCAGCCTGCACTCGTGCACTGCAGGCTGTAACGTGTCGCACACGCTGTACTTACAGTCCATCAGAAATGTAGAGAAAGAGAAGATTAAGAAGAGCAGAATGACAAAGGGGTGAGACCTGCCTCTCACTCCTAAATGTGCTCTCTTCACACGCCCAGTACATCCTTGCCCCCTTTGTAGATCCTCCCCGAAGCACGCAGACACACACACACACACACACACCTACACCCCCCTAAAATGTTCTTCACCCCCCCATAAATAAATGAACACTGGTTAATGTAAATAGTGTGTTGTCATTCATCGTCATTAAAATTAGAGCCCTTAGCCCCCCCTCATAAACCTCCACTGACACCCTGGCCAGAAAGAGGACAGTATGGCGTGTGACAGACGCTGTGTGCTGTGTGTAAGAGCCAAAAAGTCTCATTTTTGGACAAGGCTTTAGATAACAGATACGAGGCTTTGGAGAGAGTTTGACAAACAAAGCTAGACAATACTGCACTCAGATTCCGTCAGCATCAGAGGCGGGACTGAGAAACACATTCACACATAGATTAGGGATCTATATCTTTGTGGGAACATTCATTTCTCTGGGTATAACCTTAGTCCCAACTAAGACAACCTTAACCCCTATGCACACACACACACACACACAAGCACACACGTGTAGGGTAAACATATCCTTATGGGGACCGCTCATTCATTTCTATAGGGAAAATGCTAATGCTAACTA
>JAODUD010000038.1:14853270-14863904 GCA_026784285.1 Stomatorhinus walkeri
ACACCTTTAAACCAAGGAGGAGTGTCAGGAAGGAACTGAAATGAGGAGCGAGACTCACAGAAAGACACCTTTAAACCAAGGAGGAGTGTCAGGAAGGAACTGAAATGAGGAGCGAGACTCACAGAAAGACACCTTTAAACCGAGGAGTGTCAGGAAGGAACTGATAAGGCAGACAGTAAATCAGTGGCCTGGAAGACATTTCCTGCCTTGTATCGATTTATACTACATTCACAGCAGTCCCCCAGATCACCATTAGGGTGGTGCAGGACCTCAGAAGGCTGATACAGATAACGGACCGTCACCCAGACACAGCTGCCAGCACTGTCGGGACATTTACTTCACAAGCGGTCTCAGAAAAGCCAAATGCATAATGATAGACCTCATCTACACTGCACGGTCATCTTTCTCCCTGCTACCTTCCAGAAGACGCTACAGGTCCATCAGAATCCATTCTTCAACACTCAGGAACAGTTTCTTCTCAACAGTAAAGAGAATGTCAAATATACACTGATAACTCGCACTGTAATCCCTCATAATTATTCATGTTGACAACCTCACCACCTTGTTGATATACTTGTTTTACTGCATTTTGAATGTATATCGTGTATAATGCATGGATACTGTATATAATGTATGTATATTGTATGTATGTTATTGTCCTAATGTTCTCCCCATGCCGTCGTCTCCTCCAGATTTACTGGTATGAATGTGTGAGTGAATGGTGTGTGTGTGTGTGCTCTGTGATAGGTTGGTGCCCCATCCTGGAAGATCTCCTTCCTTGCACCTGTAGGCACTAGAATGCCACCCCCCTGAATAGGACAATCTGGTCCAGAAAACAGAGGATTACTTACTCTGCTCACTATTCTGTTATTCGCTATTTATTGTCCTTGAACGTTACATGTTTTTTTTTTAGTCCGCAGGGAGGTATGCAGACAAGTTTTTCATTATACTTATACTTGAACAAATAACAATAAAGCTTTTGAATCCTTAAATGCTCAGAATCGTAAATACGAGCCACTATTTAGAAACGGTAGCTTCTCCGACAGGCTCTTGTTCCAACTTGCTGTTTTGCAGCCTCAGACGTACGCTTAGGTGGAGATATTTCTGGCACGCTTTCCCACAATGCTCCGTGTCCCACATAAGCTTGAAAAGCAACACTGACAAACAAACAAACTCACAGACAAAAGCATAGCATCGAGGTCTAGAGGTGGCTGGCTGGCAGTGGAGGGGTTTTAGCCTAAGAGCCCGGCTCTGTAGATTGGGAAAGCACATACTGTTACATCTGTCAACAGTTAATGAGTGAACTGAGGACGCTGCTTCAAAGGCGCCTGGGAGAAGCTTTGAACTGCCAACAATATGTGCACGAATAGAATCAAATCCTTCTACGGCTTAAAAGAAACACAGAGGTTTACCGCAGAATGTATCCTGGAAAACGGATTCTCTGCAGTCAGACTAGCTACCCATAAAAACCGCCTCACCCACTGAATGAGAGCTACAGTCACATGTGACTTAGATGTGAGTGACATATAACCATGGCATAGACACACACTGGTGAGAACAGACATTCAAATAGCTGGGATTTTGGACAGGTTTCTATAACTCGGAACCAGTGGAGGACGCATTTAAAGATGTCTCCACGTGAGCCTCCAGACGGCCTGCTAGTTCTCTAGAACACCGAGGGCAAAATGGCACCCATATTTCACCGTGTGTCTGTCACAGTCTGCAGTCAGCTGCCCAGAAAACACGAGTGGTCAGAAAGACTAGGCATGTAACATCAGAGTCTGGCAAGCATGGATAGCTTGCTTTTCATGCGGTTTAGATAAATAATAGGCTCAGTTATGTAACCACAACCATGATTTTCAAAAGACAGGCGGATGAAACAAACAAAAACCAGCAGTGAGATTTACAGATTCTAGGGGTAGGGGTCATTTGAAGAGACAATGAACGCACAAGAGACAAAGCCATGTTCTTCTGGGCCTCTAAAAGTACCACAAGGGATCTGATAATTGCTAAAATAATTATTCACCATTTACATAATTAAAGCTAAAAAACAATGCTCTCAAACAATGCTTCGACAGAGTGGAAAATGACAGAGCATTCTGAAATAATGGGATTTTCTTAAATCCCTCCAGTGGCACTTCCCAGTACAATACCATAACTGGGATTAAAACAGGCACTCTCTCTTCACCTTTCAGAAGGTTAAGACTATCAATATTTGAGCTATAAGCAAGCTGACTGACTTAAACCTTAGCTTCCACAGTAATGAGGCACTTAAATCCTAGACTCTCTTGATACTGATACTGATTCATGTAGACTCCATGGAATCTGAATATTATTAGAAGTTACATAACTCGCTTGTCTTTTATCCTTCACTTCAGGCTACTTGCAGATTAAAGTGTTCTATCAACAAATATAAGGGCGTAAAAGGTCGCATTGTGTTATCAATTCAGGATTTGGGAATGGTGTTGTCATTCGATGCTCAATAAAGAAACTTTTTAAAATCCAGCAGCTCATTTCAAATTTTGTATCTGTATCAAATAAAGGCGAATCTCTCATTCTCTGTGAATAGCCTCAAGAAGCTTGATAAATAGCATTTGAAAAACCCTTTCATGATACGTTGTATAACCATCGCCCTTGGCTGTGTATGTTGGGCGAGTGCCACCTGGAGGAAATGAAGAGAGACAGCAATGTTCGGGTGCATGGCGCTCGAGTCCCACTGCATTTACGTACCGAACAGTCTGACACAAAACCAGAATGACTGTCTGAGAAGTATTGCTGGGACATTTTTACATTTCGAAATTCCGATTCCAGTTCTTCTTCTGATAACCTCGATTTGCCTTCCATGTTCCATCCGAATGCAGTATATAGTTGTGGTGAGTGTACAGTCTCTTAGAGGAGACAGCGCACAAGGCAGGACACACTCACACAGAATGGGAAATCTAGAGACACCAGCCCACCAAACTGTATGCTTTTGGATTGCAGGAGGAAGTCTGGACAAACACAGGGAGAGTATGGAAGCTTCTCATAAACATTGCCGATGGCAGGATCTCAGCCCCGACTCTGTGTACTAGATACGCATTTATGGATGATGGATGAATAGATAGAAGTAGAACAGGAGATATAGGGGGACAAAAGGACAAGCTCCTCTGCTCATCGGTAATCAGCTTGTATTTCTATAACGTAAATAAGCTCTCTGCACCAGAATGACAGAGCAGGTCCAATAGTCTGGGCTACCTTGATCTTCAATATACTAAAATATTATTTCTGCATGCTGCACTGCTCATCTATCCGTGTATCCTAGGGATACCAGTAACCTCCTTCTTCCATCCTCA
The DNA here is from genome assembly GCA_026784285.1 of Stomatorhinus walkeri. NCBI lineage: Eukaryota > Metazoa > Chordata > Actinopteri > Osteoglossiformes > Mormyridae > Stomatorhinus > Stomatorhinus walkeri. The sequence goes on from JAODUD010000038.1 coordinate 14,856,603, forward strand.
GTTTCCCATGTCCTGTGGATCTGTTTGCTGGCCTGAAGATCAACATATTTCACTTTGAGTAATAACACACTAGTAATCAGCATACTACACAAAAATGTTCTGTAAAGGAGATGAAATCAACGTACTTCAAACAGTGAAATTACCATGACATATTTAAAATTTCATTAAGAACAAATAATGTAGTTCACATTTTGATTTATGGGTATAAATAAACCAAAATATTTATCATTTATAATTTGCACATTACATGTGTGGCGGCTTCTTTCATCGACCTCCAGTCCTGAGTAAATGGAGATTTACTGTTCTATTTATTCTATTTATTCAAAATTCTATTTATTTATATATTGTATTCCATGTGCCCTATCTGTTGTTGGTTGTCTGTTTCTTGTTGCACTGTTTAAAACTGGAGCCACATCTTCTCGTCTCTCTGTATATCTGTACAATATATAGAAGAGATGACAATAAAGTTTACTTTGACTTTGACTGTTGATGGCCTTGCTTTTCCTGTAAGCTTCACTAGGTGGCAGTAGCGATGCAGCAGAACTGGATCGGACCAGAATACTGCAGCAATGGTTTAATATTTTGTCCAATTAACGTTGAGCAATCTTGCAGTTTCTGGATGACAACAAGAAATTGCCGTGGAAAAGAAACAGGCCACTTACAAAACAGCACACTAATTGACTGGGGACCAACTGACTGGGTGAAAAACGAATGATCTCAAGGGGAGACTATTCATTTCCATAAATGCCAAGAGTGGAAACAATTACAGTGTGCTGAGATATATAGGTCTCCCACTCAGTGGATGGCATCACCTGTCATCGGCCAGCTCCCTGCAATCTTCACAGTCATGCGGTTTCACCTCTGCATGCACTAGGTGTGACTGAGCCAGCCAATCAAAGACATTACTGACTGCCAATGACAGATGTAAAAACAACAAAACCAGTAAACAGTTCAAGTTCATATCCCATGCTTCCTCAGGCCCAAAAAGACATGCTTCATTTTTTTATTTAATAAAACTTAATGTCTTTTTCAATCGTCAAGTGCCCTATTGTCGCACTGCATTAAGTTGGCCACTAGATGGAAGTAGAGTTATGTATAATATAAGAAAATGCCAACGCCGCAGAAGATTCAAAGTGCAGATTTAAAAAAATAGTAACAATCACCCTTACAAAGACAAATCTAATTCCTGGGGAATTCTGATAAGGCCAGAGTCTGAGGCAGATTAAGGACAAGTGGGGGTCACTTTCAGGCAGAAAGATCCAGGTGAAATGCAAAGCCACCCCCAGCAGCCGCACTTGAGAGATACGACCTTCAAACTTTCAGTTGAGAACATTAAATCCAGGGAAGGGATTTGTTTTATTAGAGAGAGACACTTAACTCACGTTTTTATTTTTAAATGCAACTGGCAACCTTTAGAAGTAGAGACATTAAGGGACCAGAAGCAGGAGACTTGCGGCTAATTTAGATATACTCAAAACCTGAAAATCAAAAGGACGAGCAAGGACATGTATCAAATCCTGTGGGCTTTTTTTTACAGGAGGTGGGGGCATTTGAAAAGCTGTCACACTCCCATACAATGGGAACCACCACCGCAGCACATTTACGAAATGAACGTCGCCAGCATCAGAAGGTTGCCCTGCGCGCGGCCCAGAGGAGACAGGCTGCCGGCACAGATGAGCCAAGCACAAAGTGCTCTGCTCTGGCCAACTTTGGCACCTCCTTCTCCCAGAGGAATAGGGCAGTGCAGGCAGCATGCCGCAAAAACAGTACAGCACATCCCACTCTAAACACAGCACAGCCTGCACCAGAACACCGACTCTTACGTCATTTGGAACTTAAAACTTTTAAAACTCATACTTTCTCTTGTACAGTCTGAAGCCCTATTTGAAGGGGTGAGCTCCTCCCCGATTGTTTACAACAGGGGTCTCCAACTCCAGTCCTGGAGAGCCACCGTCCACTAGGTGTTCCATCATACCCTGCTTCAGACGAGCCACACTAGTTCTCAGGTAAATACCAGGAGCAGGTGTGGCACATCAGAAGCCAGGTAGGATAGAAAACATACTGGATAGTAGCTCTCCGGGACCGGAGTTGGTGACCCCTGCTTTAGAACTACAGGCAGATCTGCTAATCATCTCCCCAGTCACATTGACTCCTTGACCTGTATGGCAGTTACCACGACAGCTTTAATAACCATGTTACTCAACTGTTCACTCTGTTATTATTATGCTCGAATATTTTTCCTGTGCTAGACTTCATCGAACCTGAAACTCAGTAATAATGAATTGGGTCAACATAATTAGAAGAATGGTGGCAGTTCAGCAGAATTGAAGACTCATCATTTCTCAGTTTCTGCAAATTAGCAGCTGAAGAGGGGTTTTGGACAGCTTTTGGATTTGGCTTTGGTGATGTTGCGAGGGGATGAAGAGGCCCTGTCCACGCCATAATCTGAAGTACATTTCTCTTGGACTCCCTGACTGCCCCAGCAATGGCCAATATTTTTTTTTATCTCTATGGTACTCGGATCAATAGACTCTGTTCCCCCCACCATGCAGCAGATGATCAATTCACACCCTGCCATCACCTTCAACTATGTCAGTGCCCAGCAGCTGGGGAAACAGCTGGTTCAAACCTCTAGGAAGCAAACTCTGTCATTCAGATATAAAAGCACGGGGGCAGGGGAAGGATGAGGGATGCTGCGTTGGGTATTGCGTCTGGCTGTGAGTGTGGCCCATACTAGGATTGTTTATACAGAAAGAGTCTGATGGAGAGCTGTTGTCAAGGAAACCAAACAGACAACAGATCAGCCATTTGAAACAGTAAGTGGAAGCTTCATTCTGCACTCACCTTGTTCACACATATTTCTCCCACAGGATATAGTTGTTTTGGTCTCTGGAAAGCTATTTTTTCATTATCTATTTTTCTCTCAGCCAAACATTCAGTTACTCACCCACTCCTCAGCAGCTATGAGGCTCAAAATGGAAGCCCTGCTGTTGTGCTGTGGCTGTAGCTGCCAAGCTGAAGAGGAAGCTGCCAGGGGTTTGAGTTGGGCTGCAGATAACAGCAAGTGGATTCAGTATCGGCAGCACGGCTGCCCATTAAATAACGCTGATGTTTGGACAGAGTTCATCTGAACCGTCTACAGTTCCGGGCATTATGTGTCCGGGGAAGATTTACAGGCCTGTAAAAAATATCAGCACCTTAACATTTCAAAGGGCAGGTGTAAAAAAAAAACACAGGAAAGCTACAGTAGCAGTCTTATCCCTGCAGGGTAGGGAGAGGCCATAGTCTGAGGAATACTGGGTATCAAACTGGTAGACGGGTGTCAGTACCTTTTTTAGGGGGGGAATTAGAGGGACGTCTCAGCTGGTCATACAGCGTGAATGTCTGCATCCTCTAAGGTTCTGAAATCCGCCCAAGTTATGGATAAACTCCCATAATTAAGAAGGAAATAAGGATTCCCACAGCAAGCACATGCAGCTCTGCTAAGAGGGGGGGGCGCCGTCTGCAGAACTGAGCACACAAGTCTTTTCATCATGTACTGACCCAGACGGGGACTAAAGTGAGAGGAGTTGCACCCCGCGGGCGATCTCACACACAGGAAGGGAGAGAAGGAGTGAGCGAGGCACACTCACGAGGCGAGGAGATGAGCTGTCCGTGGTGCTGAAATCCTGACTCACTCAAAAGATGGTGTCACGGACACTGCTGAGATGTTAATCGAGAGAGCAGTTGGTGGTGCTAAACAAACCCACACACACCCATACACACGTTAGGTATCTACATCTTTGCTGGTACTTTCCATTAATTTCTATGGACATATCCTTAATTTTAACTATGACAACCATAACTCCTATCCAGTCCTAACCTTAACCATAAGTTTAGTATTTTGGCATCTTTAGTTTTTTTGTAAAGCATTCAGATTTTTAAGAAATTCATTTTCTCTCGAGTGGGTACGTTCAGTTCCCCCAATGTAATGTATACATGCACACCCCCTACGCACACACACACATACACACACACAGTCGAGAAAAAAAATACCAGTCTACATTAATATACAATCATATACGTGCTACATAATTAGTCTGTCTATTTACATATTATGCACAGCCCAGCACCTATTAATATCATTGTAGCGATTCATTATTTTTGCACTTGTTTCAGCTTTCTGCTCAGCAGGACTCCATACTGACTGTGAGTGATGAACTAGCGTCACTAAGCCAGTCAACTAAACAGACCTTCTGGCTGCTGACAGTAACTGATTTAGTTGTACAACAGCAGTTCCCCTCCTTGGATCTAATATATAATGCTTTTGTTTCAGCTCTTTTAATGTTACATCATCTGCTGCTTGGTTGAAACCCGTCTGATCCACGCTGACACATTGCATCAGATCCGGATGACATTCTTTCTTGGTGAAGCCGTAGCGGGGCATTTTCCATAAGAATATCTGCTTGCCAGCCGCCCCATGGATATGCATTTGGCCTGAACTGCACACTGTCTGAAAGGCAAACCCATAATCCTGTTATGTAATTAGCTTGCACCAATAAGGCTAAATACAAGGTGCACGCAGGCTTTCCATGAATGTGGTTCTGCCTAATGGCAATTGCTACAGTAATGTAGAATGGGTCCACAAGTTTGGACCACAGATGTATGGAGAATATGCTATCTAGAAGGTACTAGAAGGTACAAAACCGTGGACTGAATGTGAGCTCCTCCCACTCCTACTTCAGTCCCTCACTGGCCTGGAAATACCTCAGTGGCGATTTAATCCAATTAGGGGCAAGCAAATCCCAGCCATTCACGTGGTCATCTCTAAATAAAATGGCTGCAGGGACCCATCTCATGTGACAAAGGGCTATGTTGGGTGGCAGGGGAATGATGCTGTATTTGGTGGAGATAAGAAATTGACCAGCCTATAACCAACTTTTTCTATGCAGGTTCAATACAACTGAGGGATGATGACTGTATCACTTGGCCTAATAGTAGCTATTAAGTATTTTATACATAGGCACACATGGCCTTTTGTGCAGCACAGTGACTCTGTGGGCATCCTGTGACCTTCATCAGGATAACTGCTTGGAAGACAGATTGATCTTGTCTTAGTCTTTATATAAGGTTATTTGGGAAGTACAATTAAAAAACACAAAATGTCATGGTTACAGAAGGTCACGCTGTCGCTTCACACCCACAGGTTTGTGGGTGTAAGGCTGTAAGCTCTAACAGGAACGTGACCCTGGATGTCGTCAGATTCCGTATTGTCTTGCACACTTCGCACAGTTATGTGGCTAAGCACCCTTTCAGCAGCAGACGCTTTGCTTTGAATTATTATTGACATGCGACATTTCTGCCGAGCAAGTAAAACTGTTTCAAATAATTCTCATTATTCTGAAATGATCTGCTAGCAGATCTGCTAAGAAATGATGAAACCGCAGTTCCTCGCCAGGATCACTACACACTGGCACACGCGAGAACATTAGCATTAGATAATGGGGCATTACGATCTAATGATTCAAGCTTTCTGACTAATCACTTGGGTCAGTTAAACTGGAGGTGAGCGGCTGCATAAAATAGACTGCTTTGGGGCCTCTGAGTTGAGTCATTCAGACCCTGAGTGGGTGTCGCTGAGCAGTATTGACCAGTCTGCAGCTGTCCTGCAGTCTCTAAACTGCGATTAAACTAGTTTCACTTTGCTTCCAAGAATACTGCCTAACTGGACATGAGAATCCAGTGTAACATCAAAGTCCAGAATCATCAAGATTTGCTCAAAGTAAGATAAATCTAGAAATAATACCTGAAATTAAAATAATTTCAGACTGATTGGTTTATGCTTTAAGATTGAAAGTAACCTTTTTCAGAAGCAGAAAGACAGACATACCCAACTGTGCATGAAGACTCTGTATACTACAGCAGGCATGCGTAGCTTACCTCCAGGGAATCTGGTTTCCTCCCACAGTGCAAAAACATGTATCCAGATAAACTAGTGATGAACACAGAGGTCATTTAACAGGAAAAAAACACTCAAGACCCAACATTCGCAGCCTGGACGTCGCGGCAATAAGGTTGGAAATGCCTGGAAGCTGCTTCCGGGCAGTCTAACAAAAATGTGGGCTGGTGATGGCAGAAAATGCCCTGTCAGTGCTGATCTCACCCCCAATCTATGCTGCATTTTTACACTGCAAAGGCCAATTAAGCTGAATTTTGCTCAACTGGCTAGTTGCAACATCACCTGCTGCAATCTGAGCACCATACCACAATGTGGAGGCCGCCTGCTTCTCCTTCTTCTGACAGAATCCCATACAAGTGGGCAGCTTAAGACCACGGCTTGATCGGATTTTGGTGTGCACTTGGGCAGGGTACTGAATTTCTTTAGTCGATATTAAAATATTCAACTGGGTATCAGTGCAAGACGTATGATTATGTCAGTCATGTTTAACTTACAAACTCGGGCCACAGAGCTACAGAAATCAAATGCCTCAGCTAATCTAGCCTCTAGCCTCAAGTGGCGTAAGGCTGACTTGCATAACAGCTGACCCAAAAAAGCTTTTGCAGAGAATGAAAACCAACACCCCTCAAGGCTGGGCTCATGAAACCTCCCTTCACAGGAGCATAGTAAGGTGTTGAATTGTTCCTCAGTGAAAAGAGGATTGGAAGATCCGGGCAGGAAGCATACTGGAGTTGGAAGGGCTCTGGGTGACAAAATGCACTAAAGGGTAAAAGTCAGGGGGTGAAATACTTCACCTTTCAGTCTCATGTGAGGAGCCACAAGGTGATTTCTGCCAATCTTTATGTGTTAAACCGGACAAGAACCCACACAGTCAGGGATGTTACACAACACTTTCATTGTGTAATGAATGTATTATTTTCAATACAATGTTTAAAATGATTCTCTTGTCATTCTTTATGAACTGTTTGCTTCAGATAGTTCTGTTAAAGTTAGTCTGTATTTAGTGGAACCTTGTTTCTCCCGTGATTCCTGTCACTCTTCAAGTGTCAGACCTTTTGCCTTCTGGAAAACAGCGAGGGGGCGGGGAGATTCAAAAAATGAGGTAAACAGTAATTAGCAGAGGCACTGCACTATGGATGCGAGAACGATTATTACAGGACGGTCATTTTGTTTTCTGTGAGGAAGGAGAAATATCAGCGGACTAAGGTGAAAGAGCGCCCCTAATTACACAGCAAACATTATTCAAGCTCTCGCGGGAAACAGATGCTGCACAGCCAATCAGTGACTGAGACGTCACCTGACCGTCGGAAACAAAAGTGGCTCTTGCCAACAGACAAGCCAACTGTCACTCTAATCAATGCAGT
>JAODUD010000038.1:14865155-14876441 GCA_026784285.1 Stomatorhinus walkeri
GAGGGAGGCATAAAAAGGAATTTCCCCATGGGGATAAATAAAGGATTGATTATTATTATTATTATTATTATTATTAAACAGCTCACCAGAAAATAACAGGAAAGCCACTTTTCTGCCATCCATCCCAGCATTAAAACCCAAAGAGCCCTGGCAACACAGCAGCCCATAAGCTGCCCTCTCTACATCAACGGCCCCCTGTGACGTCACTGCAGTGCACATCTTCTGTGCTGCAGGAGTGGTTCCTAGGCAACCAGCTACAGCAAGCACATCGCCATAGAAACCACCCAAGGGAAAAGAGGCAAAAGAAAAGACTGTAACACTGGCAGGTGGACAGGAACGGGGTGTCTGCTATAAATAGCTCAGATGCGTATAAAGTACATCTTACAGACGCGTCATTTTTAGCTTCAGATGCCATTTGTCGTGACTTCATTTTCTGCAGTGAATCCTGCTGTCACACTAGAATAGTGTGAAACACCACTTCTAATTTATTCTTCCCTACATGTTACTTTTTTCTTGCTGGGTTATGTTTACCCAGACCAACTAAAAAGCTAACCCGTTTACACTGAGTACTATAGAAGATCCACTTTCAGTACTTGAACCAAGAACCTTCAGAACTGCAGTTCAATGCCTCTAAAAATCATCGCACCTCCTCTGCATGTGCGAATACATAAATAAATATAACAATAAAAATAGAAAATTCTTTAACTGATATTTGTATTCACTTGCTTGGTAAAGCAGTTTGGTAAAGCAGGACATTTTCATTTATCTTAAGCCAGGTGGCTAAAAGTCCTTGTACAATGCCGAAACAGCACAGCCCCTCCAATTCCATCACAATGTCACCTGCCGCATCGTTATTATAACAGGACAGGAACAGAAACAGTAGCCAAAGGGTGCTACGAGATTCTCGCTGGTTCTTATTCCCACCTTCTGGTTCTACGTTGGCTATTCCTGAACGCAGACAGGCTTCCCACTTGAACAGTGACCATCATGAAGGAATCTGGACTGAATTGAGATCCACTGGCTCCGACCTCCCCAAGTGTGGCAATACCACGGGGGTTTACACGAAAGGCCCAGAAACCTACTTTTATTTCTCAAAGTCCCACATCTTCATCTACAGTTAATGAGTTTAACCATTTCCTCATTGTGCATTTCTCAGATGGAGCAAAAATGGTACATTGAGACATGAGAAATGGAACGCTGGGGTTTGCCCCTTTCTTTCCCCAGAGTACGATTGACTGTCTTCTCTATACCTGTTTTTAGGTCTCTTCTCTTCACACCTGATCCATTTGAATTTCAAGGGTCTCACACCACGACTCTGCCTGCCACATTCTCCATTTATGTCTCTACATTTCTCTCTCCCTCTCCAATTTTTACTTTCTCTCTTACTTCCACTCATTCTTAAAACCTTAAACAATTCTTTACCTTATGTTTTTATTCATACCATATTTTTCATCTCTTTAAATCTCTGCATTTCCTGGACTTGTGCTCTTCCATTTCTCTGCTTCTGCAACCAGAAATCTGTCTCTCTGAGCCTGTCAAGATATCCTCTAATTATCAATTCCCTTCCACCTGTTCATTTTTTTCCACGCTCTGAAGATGTTCCTTACTGGTAGCTCAGAACGGTTACATCTAGGCTAGTGGTTGGAACCACAAAGCAAAGCAGTGACAGTTGTAACTCCTAAGACTACTTTCATCTGCTCTATGGAAGGTGTCCACTCACTGTCAATGAGCAGATGTCACGCACGGCAATAACCTTTGTACCATTCCATAAGCCTTGTTTTTGGAGTTGGGATGTCTGTGGTCAAGTCAAGTCACATTTTAATAGGCACCATTGTCCAACCCAAAAACAAGACTTTATAGCACTTGTGGTAAAAAACGTATGTTTTTTATGTTTAAACAATGTAACATTTTACTAAAACCTTGATTATATGTTCAGTACCTTGGTAAGAACCTCTATATGCTGCACAAAAATATTTGCAAACACTAACATCAACAACTACACGTTGCATTAATTCAGAAACTTTAATTAGCATGCCTTCATACCACTGACCTGGATGAGCAACTGGATGATGAATGGATAAATGAATGGAATAAGCAATGCATTATACCTACGCAATACAGATGCTCGCAGGGTTAGGATGGTCTGTGTTACGATATTTCAACTTTACGATTAGCAAATGTTTTTCACTTTCATACATTGTTCAATAAATTATATCAGATATTCAACTTTTTCTATAAAATAGTCTTTGTGTTAATTATTTTGCCCAACTGTTGGCTAGTGTAAGTGTTTTAAGCATGTTTAAGGTAAGCTAGGTTAGGCTATGATGTTTGTCAGGTTAGCTGTATTGTATTAAAATGCATTTTCACATTACCATAGGTTTACTGAAACATCAGCCCATCATAACATGGGCGGAGGCTATACTTATGCTATGGAAATAATTAAATTATACAGAACAAAACCTTATGCAGGCCTTCTTTAATGCGTTGTTTCAGTAGCTGACCAAGGTGCTGGTCCATACAGTGAAGGGCTCCGGTGAAACAAGAAGGCGTCCATCAGGCATCAAATCAGTGCCTGCGGACTTTTCTGGAAGCATCGGATTTTCCATTATACTTTTTGTAAATTTGAGCAGGAGCCAAGGAAGCGGCCAGTGGATGAGGGTGCTGAAGTCAGCGGTAAGAAAAAGGCCGGGGCTCTGGCGTCAAAGACTGCGCAGACTGGCAGCTCGAACACCCTGACTTGGGGGACTGAGGGGGAACTGGCCTTTTCGACTGCAGCCATGCTGCGACGAGAATGACATCTGCGCAGCGCATCTCCTCTGCTTAGCCCCTTCCCCAGGAAACAACATGCACTGAATCAAATGCACATATATGTGGTGAGTCACAGGTAAATGACAGGTTCCACATAAAGGACGCAGCTCCTGTGTGCAAGTGTGTGTGCATGCAGAGTCCTGTTACAGCAGATCGGATGCAGGTGTGTGTGCATGCAGAATCCTGTGACAGCAGAACGGGTGCAGGTGTGTGTACATGCAGAGTCTTGTGACAGCAGATCGGGTGCAGGTGTGTGTACATGCAGAGTTCTGTGACAACAGATCAGATGCAGGTGTGTGTGCATGCAGAGTTCTGTGACAGCAGATCGGTTGCAGGTGTGTGTGCATGCAGAGTTCTGTGACAGCAGATTGGGTGCAGGTGTGTGTGCGTGAGCGTGCAGAGACATCAGTGCAGGATAAGAGTGTCAGAGGGCGTCAGAGAGACGAGAATATGTGGGTGGAGGAACCAGCAAAGAAAAAAAATACTTGCAGCTATTCCTGTCTTTTCTTTGTAGGATCAGCGGATATAGAAACAGTGTAGGCAGGTCTTGGCTCCTCATTCATATCTCTCTCTTGCTTTTGTTTTTTTCTCTCTCTCTTGGGCTCACTGAATAAGTCACACTGAATATAAATGTACGCGACTGTAAGAGTTAATATTTGGTTGCTAAACTGGTGTGTTTATCACGTGCAGATTAGCATTTTAACATTGCCAGATACCTTACCGAATCATCTCCAGGTTAAGCACACAGAAGGGCTGCAGGGGCAACTCGAACTAGCAGCCTTGAGGCTGTGAGCCTAGATTCTTAACCGCTATGTGACCTGCTGTGAAGGAACATCATGCGACTGCTCTGGAGTGAAATGTTTCACACGCTCTTGGTGTGGCTGAAACTGCTAATAATAGATCAGACAGCACCGCAAAAAGATGGAATTTCAGAATATATCATATTTAAGTGTTGATATATAACATCAGTCACTGTGCATGTATCATAGCAATCGATGTGGGTGATCCAGCAATTTTGGAGTCAGAGCTGAGAAATAGTGTGTGGAATTTAATGTAGAATGTCTCCTGACAATTCCTTAAAACTGCTGCAGATCTTCCTAAGAGAAGACCTTAGGATCACAACTGAAAGCATCCCAGTTCTTGATTACTTTTTTAAATCTCCAGCCCCATCAACAGAATGCTAAACAACAATGTCAAATAACTGAATGAGTTCTTAATGGCCACATCAGGTCACATCTCCTCAAACGTCAACTGGTCCATAAATGTCAGCTGTCTCCAAGAACACAAATGTGAAGGTGTGCTTCTCCCATTCCTCAGTTCTGTTGCACTTCTGCTCATATTCCACCTGTCCAGCATCTGCCACAACATGTAAGACTTCCCGTTTACTGCCAACAGCAATAACCAAGGGCCAGAGAAGTGAAAAAGTCATTTAGATTCAATTAGCCCCCAATTAGTACTGGGTTTTCAGGAAGCATGCATAATTATGTTGTATATCTTGTTAAATCATCAGTGTAATGGATGACCCTGCCTGCTTGGGGTGCCATACTGCCCATGTGTCTGCTGCAAGAGCAGGACAGAGCTTGTTCTCTGCATCACAGACAGTCACTTCACACCCTTCACAACTTGAAGGCCTGCCCATGTAATGATACAAGTCATATTTTGGGGTCAAAGTCCATCTTCATGGATGTATACTAGAAGCATCTGGTGGAGATCCATGCTGGGAGGTCTATGCAGGGGTACTGGAGAGAAGGGTCCGCCCGTTGGTCAAACCGTTGATCCAGGAGGAAAAATGGAGATTTCGTCCTGGTCACGGAATGCCGGACTATCTATTCACCCTCACAAGGATACTGGAGGGTTCATGGGAGTTTGCCCAACCAGTCTGTATGTGTTTTATGGACTTGGAGAAGGCAAATGATCATGTCCCTCAGTGGGACCTTCAGGAGTATGGGGTAAAGGCTCCATTGCTGTGGGCCACTATGTTTGGTTCACATTGCCAGCAGTAAGACAGACTCACTGGTCACTGCCAGGCCTGCCCTATGGACAGAATTTCTATACGTAGCCAAGGAGTGGAAGAAATTGCATCTTTGCTTTTCGCACATGATGTGATCCTGCTGGTATTGTCGTGCTGCGACCTGCAGCCTACACTGGGGCGGTGTGAGGAGTCTGAGGCCATGGTTCTCGACAGGAAAAGGGTGGATCGCCCTCTCCTTGTGGGGGATGGGTTGCTGCCCCAAGGGGAGGAGTTTATGTATCTCGGGGTCTTGTTCCCGAGCGAGGGAAGAAAGGAGTGGGAGATCAACAGACGGATGGGTGCAGCGTCAGCAGCGATGAGCGAAATGAGCCGGAAGGCAAAGCTTCTGATCTACCAGTCGATCTACTTTTCTAAGCTCATCTATGGTCATGAGCTTTGGGTAGTGACTTAGAGAATGAGACTGCAGATTCAAGCTCCAGAAAGGAGTTTCCTCCACAGGGTGTCTGGGCTCAGCCTTAGAGATAGAGGAGCTCAGACATTCGGAAGGAGCTGAAAGTAGAGCGGCAGCTCCACCGCATCAGAAGGAGCCAGTTAATGTGGTCCGGGCACCAATCAAGGATGCCTCCTAGACAGCTCTCTGGGGAGGTGTTTCGGGTATGTGCAACCAGGAGAGGGCCCCGGGGCAAACCCAGGACACACTGGAGAGATTATATCTGTCAGCTGGCCTGGGAACACCTTGGTATTCCCCTGGTTGAGCTGAAGGAGGTGGCTGGTGAGAGGGAGGTCTGGGCATCTCTTGGAATTTGTGTGGTGGGGCATATCCATTTTCCATCTCGCCCGCTTGCTCATGTTCACACTCAAAGCCACACATACAACGGCATATACATAAATATTAACATACAGAAAAATGGTGTGTCCAATTTTCTTTCCACACTAGGATTGCGCATTACCAAGCATGTTTACATAATTGGTAATGATATTAGACAAATAACCCGGTGATAACTGCCTTTGTCGGAGTATTAGGATTAGGCTACACACCAAGCAAGATAACAAAAATTTCTCATGTGGCCCTCAGTTCAGATTACTAGCATAGGTTTCCACCTTCATTTTTAAAAAAAGACCTTTGGCACTTAAATGCAGAGAGCAAGATACATTCTGAGGTGGCACATGGTGTTAAAAGTTTGAGAACCGCCACACAACCAGTGACATGTTTTTAAAGTCATCATTAAATTGGTCCCACCAATCAGCAAGATTTAACGCCAGTTATGCAGTGGATTATCTATATATCGTTTTTTTCATGCAGTCACGTTTTTCTTTCAGCACTGCATCATTCCATGTGTGTTTCTATTGGGGAGGGGAACTGTTGGGTTGACTCAATATTACAGACTCGTATTACAGTTTATCCCAATATTTTTTATATATCACTTAATTTTCTAAAATGTTATTCTTGGCCACACATCTCATATCCTCTGCCATACAGGCAGTAGCCAGCCTGTGGTGCAGTGGTTAACACTGCTACCTCACATCTCTGGGACCAGGGTTCGAGTCTCTGGCCTGGCTCTGTGCACGTTCTCTCTGTTTTGTCATTTCCTCCAGATTCCCTGGTTTCCCTCCGCAACCCAAAGACATGCTAAGATTTATGGATGCGTGAGACCTGTGATGGGTTGGCACTTGGATAGGAATGGGCTCCAGACCCCTGTGACCTTGAAAAGGACAAGCGGGGGTGGATGGGGGGGCACAGAAGCATCTTATACTCTCACCTGCTTCCCATCAACAGTGTAGAGCTTCTTAACGACCCCAGAGTCGAGCTTGATGGCATCGGTGATGTCACTGAGCACCTGCTCGAAAGAATGCGCCGTCTTCTTGTTGAGCAAGATGCGCACAGCCTTGCGCGGCTTGACTCCGCTGCGGACGATGGTCACCAGCTTGGGCCTGATGAAGTCCTTGCTTTCCCGGGCTTCCTGGGGGTTGGGCTTGGAGCAGGCCAAGGAAGGGGGAGCTCGGCTGGACACGGCAGTCTTCACGTTCACTGACCAGTTTGGGCTGACATTCTTGGCGTAGTCCAGTTTCTTGAACGGCTCTACGGAGCCACACACATAGCTCTCACCTGCAGTCCAAAAAATTTTTTTTAAGTGAATCCACAGGACAAAAATCCCATAATGAGCACATGTGAGAACATTTCAAACATAATAATTCACCTGCTTAATCCACGTGAGATTACCACTTTACAAATATATGAAGAGCACTTTACCACATTCACATTAAATACCTAAGGAGTAAAACATTATCATGTCCTGGGGATTTCAACACTGACCATCATTTTATAATGACTCCATTTCTTTATCCAGCACAACACCAGCTGGACCAAACACTAGGGATGCACCGAAATGAAAATTCTTGGCTGAAACCAAAAACCAAAACAGAGGAAACCAAGGCCGAAGGCCGAAAACCGAAAGAAATTATGCCAATAATTAGTACCATTGCATTTATGGCAATGACTGTGTACTAACCTTACTAAGATCAAGGCATTGCAATTGCATAAATTAATATTAAAGTTTCAAAGAATAAATCAGTTACAAATTATGAAAATATTTATTTTCCTTTTCTGTGCTGCTTTACTCTCATATCCAGCATGGCGGTCGGGATGTTTGGATTTCAGGTGATAAATTAAACCCGCCGTGGAGAAAGTCTTTGCAGACGCACCCCCTCTTGAAATTTCGACATTACATGTTTTGCAAATCGCTATCCGTGGGTCTTTCTCAGATATATTAAAATACGCAGACATGCTGCTTCAGACAAACACGTGCAAGCCCAGGTTTCTGTTGGCGTCATCACAACATACTGTTTCGGCCATGTTGTTTCGTTGATAAAAATCTTTCACTATGCACTTTTGGACCATTTTCGGCCGAAAATTTTCGGTGGCCGAATATTCGGCGCATCCATACCAAAAACACAAGTTGCTACTGGAAAAATATATCTATCTCATCAAAACAGTAAATTTATTTAGTAGGTAAGGATCAGAGAGCTAAGGTTCAGATGGCATTTCTGGAACAACAGAGGTTAAGGTCCTTGCTCAAGGGCCCAACAGCCGTATGACTCTGTCAGTCATGAGATTTGAACCGGTGACCTTCCCATCAGATCCTAACCCACAGAACCATATACTGCTCCATCTGTGCTTTTGTGGTTCCCTTGACACAAAACAGATTGTAAGTGTGTAATCCCTTTGTTGAGATTTAGACCCTGCACATGTTTAATTATACAGCAGTTACATAATACTTATCCCATTAAGCCTAATCCTCACCATAAACCTAGCCCAAGCCTTTGAAGCGGTTACGAAATAATAATGCAATCAGAGACATACATTACTGATTTGATACTATATCGCAGTGAAGACCTTCCAAAGTCATACCATTAATAGAAGACAAACATGTTCTTCTTACAATTGAAAATGCCTAATCGGAAACAGACCCCCCATTTTCCCAACACCTTTCACACGACAGATCAATGATAATTATCCAGCATTGCTGATACTCATCGATGAGTTTAAGCAAAAGCCAATTAACAAGACCTGAGAAGATGGAGAGATGGACCCAGACAGTGATTACACAAGTGACAGCTCTGCAAAGGTTAACTGTTGTGACCAACAAAATGTCCCATTATCTTTCACCAAGCCTGAATTTTTCCCCTTTTACGTGATGTTTGGCCAACTTTTTTCAAGGTCATGAAATGCATAATGTGAATCATTTCCATCCACCAGTTGGGTTTACATACCATAATAACCCGTTGAATAACCTGTTGAACCTGAATTAGTTTATTCAAGAAAATGTTTTAATGAATACATTATGAAGATGAACTGAACGTTTTATGAATCCAATATAAAAGCATTATGAATGTGCAGTTAATGTACAGTGTTTCCGAATATTTTGAATGTGCATGTGCACATTGTTCTAATCCAGTCACTGTGACAGGGACCGGATATTTTGAGTGTGGATGTGCACATTGTTCTAATCCAGTCACTGTGACAGGGACCGGATATTTTGAGTGTGGATGTGCACATTGTTCTAGTCCAGTCACCGAAACAGGGACCGAATATTTTGAGTGTGCATGTGCTCATTGTTCTAGTCCAGTCACTGTGACAGGGACCGAATATTTTGAGTGTGGATGTACACATTGTTCTAGTCCAGTCACTGTGACAGGGACCGAATATTTTGAGTATGCAGGTGCACATTGTTCTAGGGAGAAAGTGATGGCCAAAAAAGTTGATGACAATGAGACTTCACAACACCCTGCATCCGCCATCCCACAGAGCTGTGAATTATTACACACAAAAGGTGTGATGTCCACAATTATTGGCTGTCTTGCCCATAATGCCCACATAAACCACCCCCACTCTAACACGCACCTGCTTGCCTATTTTTTGATTATGCATATTACACGTACGTCAGCAAGACACACTGCCACCCCCAACCCAAGCCCCTTGAAAGAAAATTACTTGGGCATATATCTCAACAACCAAAGACTGTGCTGGAGAGCCAGTGACTGGGACTGAAAAAGACTTATTGAAGGAGCTATAATAACACATTATGGGAAAGAGGGGCAAGCAGAATTCTGGGGGGTGGGTGGTGATTTTGGGTGTTTGGCAACCTCAGCTGACATTCGTTCAGCAGAAATCAACCCAGTGGATTGCAGTCTGTTATTCACAGCTTGATAACGGGAAAGCCAGTGGCCTACTCATATTACACCCCCATGACAGCCAGCTACCATAAATTATTCTTAGTAAAAAGGCAATTGTCGAAAGATATAGACTCGATTTTATTCCATTTTGGGTGAAATGGCATAATCGGCCATTCACAGAGAAAATAAAAAAGTTCCTCTGAAAACTTACATCAACCTCGAAAGATGTACTATTTTGATGGCAACAGGCAAACAGGAACCTCTGAAGACCAGAGCTACAAAACCACATTTACGTCTTTAGTTTTGGTATTATTGGGTCTGACGTGGAGAAAGATGCTCTAAAACTAACCGAAACCGGTTTGGACATGGCCAAGTAAATTAAACAAGAATGAGACTGTAAGAGAAAATAACTCGTAGCCGCAGTTTTAAAGTTTGCTTTTTATAATAACAACTTATTTTATGCTTTATGCGGAGCCCCTGAAGTGGCGGAGCCGTACCTTCCACCATCTGGTCAACGTCCGTTATCTTCCTGCTGCCATCGACGGTGTAAATGGTGCGCACTCCCTGCGGCAGGTGCACGTTGTCGCACAGGGAGCGGGTGAGCTCCTCCAGCAGGGCGTCGAAGGCGCGGAAGCGCTCCCGCGACACGGCGTACACGGCGCCGTCGAAGTGGCGGTCGCCGTTGCGGTACACGCGCACCTTCCTGGCGCGCTTCTCGCAGCTGAGCGCCCGCAGCGTGCGCGCGCGGTACAGGCCGCAGTGCGCGCTGTGGGAGGGGCTCGGAAGCCCGTCGGCGCGCGCTGCCCCGCGCCCGTGCCGCCGCGCCTCGTCCCGCTCGTCGAAATGCTCCAGTTCCATGCCTCCGGCCCGGGTCCGACTCGTACGGGAGCGATGGCAAAGCGACGATCGCCCGAGGAATGACACCTATTTCGGATGGGCGGAGAGGCAAATGGTGCATTTATAGGTAAGTGACAGGTGAATGCTTAAGTTGGTGTTTTTTTACAAAAATCAAAAATCGCATGCTACTTTACGCTCCGATTTGTGTCTGTGAATAACTTTGTAATGAGAAATTGTGAGCTTTTCTCTTTGTAAGCTCCAGGTCGTGACGAGCTTCAAACATCTGCTGTCACGACCCGCACAAAGCTTCTGAATACGAAGCACCTTACACGTTACTAGCTGCGTGATTTCTAGGTGACATTTACTTATTTTGTGCGATTGCAGCAGAATAGTGAGAACGCTTACTGCAAATAATAAACATGATGGATTTTAACCAGCTGCAAATAAATATAAATGCCAAAACTTTCGGAGTTGTAGGTTATCATAAAATGAAGGCCAAGAAAACTGTAAAAACTGTTAAGATTAACTGTTAAAGGGGAGTAGAGCAACACATGCCTGATATATAATTTCACGCCAGTATATCAGTATGTTATTTTTATATCTCCTAAACTGCTGCCAGAAACAGGTGCGGTTTTGTGTTCGTTCTGTGTAAAGCATTAGAAAAGATTCGTGCTCCGCTTACCGTCTGTATGACGCTTGATCCAGCCAACACGTTTGAAACTGGGCACTTCTCAATTCAAGACCAATAACCGAAAATTGTCCCGCAGTTTATCAGCCCTGACCGGCACGTCCCTGTCGTCCCGCGGATCTCCGTTGTTTTTGGGGAGGCGAAGGACGCTGGAGTGCGGCTGCTTTCATCCGTCCGTCGAGCGATTGCTGTAATTTGCATTAGCCAATCCCTCTTTGAAACACAGCCCATGAGTCGGAGTCAGGGGGGGGGGGGGGGGGGGGGGGGGGGGGGGGGGGGGGGGGGGGGGGGGGGGGGGGGGGGGGGG
>JAODUD010000038.1:14876541-14896441 GCA_026784285.1 Stomatorhinus walkeri
TGTCCCCCCCCCCCCCCCCCTTTGCACGGTGTCCCCCGAGGTGTTCGCCTGTCGCGCGCCGTCTCCTCGCCATCCGCCTGGACGATCGCGCTCACACAATCTCTCTTATCACACCTGCTCTCAGCATATCGTACACATCGCATGTGTCTAATATGTTACATGTTTGCAAAACATGCATATAAGTTAATCGCAGAATGGCCTTATGGGTTCATGTAACTGACGATGATTTCAGTATTAGTTTTATATGTGTATAAAAAAGCACAACAATTGAGGTTTTTGCGAGTATAATTAACAGGAGATGTCGTTAATACGTATGCAGACGATTCACGCCGCAGGCTGTAGCGGGCTGCGGATTCTTCACGCTGCCTCAGCGCCCAGCGATACCTTAAGGTCGCCAGAAAGAAACAGCTGGGATATCTGCAGCCAGTATGTCTGTGTAGATGTTTGTGCAGGATAATGATAATGTATTATAAAGAACAGAATTTGTTTTCCATGGCAATTCACCAGCGTTACAATCAGTGTGTTTTGCCGTGAAATATCAATCTTTGATACAGCATTATATTCCACCCCCGGCAAAATACAGTAGTCGATAGATGTTAAAAAGGGAATTACGCTTTTAATGAAATGCGCAAAGCAATAAAGAACGAGTTAAACGTGGTAAATGTGCCACTTCTTCTGAAAAACTAAAGCCCAGGTCGCCTCCTCTTATCTAGTTGATGTCTGCAGTGCTGGCGATTAGCAGGTAGTACTTTTCCAACCGGACCTGCTCCCGCTGCCCAGTTCTCTTCAGGCAAACCCTTGGGGACCTACGAGACTGCAGCTTCTGCCTCCAGTCTACTGTCTGGGAGAACACACTTTCCTCCCAGCCCATTAAAATATCCAGCAAGGTCACTGGAATCTCTTTCGCAGTCAAATAATGAGATGCTGGGACTAAGACACCCCAAGCACCAGAAGGGACTGGATAAGAGTCATTCCAGTTCATTCACAGAGTGTGAATGGTATTGGCGATGTTTCCAGTCCCTGTTACCACATTTTTAGTGGGTTGCATAAGTATCAGCTCAAGTGACAAGTCATGGAGCCCTTCTATGTGACGTCTGTTTTGCTGGTTTTGAATGAAATAACCCCAGTGTGCGTGTGTCTGTGTGTGTGTGTTTGTGTGTGTCAGTATGTGTGTGTGTGTGAGTGCGTGTGTGTGTTCCATAAATCGCTGAGAGTTTGAACAACAAAGTGAACTGAAATCTTTTCGGCATGTATTGTTCGAACCCTAAGTATGTAACATCGACAATCAGAATACAAAACATTTTATTTATGTTTATAAAGGATTTGATTTCCTGTAATGAACCCGTAAGTAAGGTCACAGGACGGACATGGGCAGAGGATGGTGATGGTTGGCTGCGTGGGTAGTTTCCGGTAACTAGGCCACACGTGCATGACTCAGGAGACTTGCAGCCATAGTGGGTCAGTGGAGAAAATAATGATGCCAAATGCACAGTGTCAAGTATTAATGGTTGGGGATGCCAGACGAGATCATGGGGAGAGAGGGCCTCTCATTGGCTACTTCTGACCGAGAGAAAGAGGGTTTTCCAATGTGGTTCAAATGTACTACTGTGGTGATTTGTGCTGCTGTGAATACAAGTGATGTGCTGAGAATGCAATTTACTTCTTGAGACTCTGTGCCTCACTCAAAAACACTGACCATGTTGGGATTTCTCAGACTGTATTGCTGTGAAATGACAGAAGGAAATGAATAAATATTAATAATAAACATTTGCTGTTTTTCCATTTCCAAGTACTACATTTTGTTTGTCAGTCGTTGTTGGAATGTTTCGTAAGTTTCCCGTATACTGCAACAAAAATCTTGGTTTTCCTCATGTTGAGCATCTTGAATTAAATTGTCAAACACGAAGAGGAGGAATGAAATGAAAAGAATAAAGGGCACTTTCAGGACTGAGGACTGCTTTCAAGCCAAACAGAGAGAAAAAAATTCAAATGTGTTGACCTACTTCCCCCCTCCCCCCTGCCCGATAGTGCTATCTGGCCCTCCTGATGTTTGGATTATGACACAGGCTGGAAATCTCCAAGCATTCTGACAGAGATTACAGCCAGCGTGCCACTGGTTACTCTCTGTAGGGGTCTCCAGTGAGGCGTATCTAAGCAGCAGGAATACAAAACCATGTGTGTATATATCGTGTGGGTGTGCCCCCCAGTCTGTATGACAGTATAAATGAATCCAGGACCTCATTTTTCCATTCTCACATTCAAGCCACCCTACCATGTTAACCTTTATGTCAAATGGTTTAAGTGTTCAGTCCACCTCACTCATAATTCTTCAACAAACATCACAGCAGCTGCTAACCCTTCACTGCGTAGTGCCAGACATATCCTGTAGGGGGCGCATATTGTTGCCAGCCATTTCTCATATCATAGGGAAGGTACTTTTGTATATATTCACATTACTCATTATGACAGCAGTATTGGCTCAAGCTTCATGTCTTTCAAAATTGGGGAGGAAGTTCACCAGTTTGGCAGAATGTAACACAGACACATTATCCATGAGTCTTTACCTAAGACAGTAGCTGATCGTGGCCTGAATAGCTAAATGTGAAGTCCTGTGATGGGTTGGACCTGCAACTCCACTGGGTCTCCTACCGTGGGCGCTGTGGGCTCTAGGCTCACCACAACCCTGTGTGGATGGATGGATGGATGTTGAGATTCTTTGCTACCTGGAATTTTGTCATAATATTCACTAGAAAAGGCAGCTAAACATATTTCACTGAGCGAACAGAGTAAGAACGGCCTTCCCACTAATTTCCATAACCATAGAAAGAGGTAATTTACCAAAAGAAAAATCAAAATCCTTTATTTAAGACAAACACAGTGACAGTAGTTTTCTTAATGTGATTAGATGTTAGTTTTGCAGCTGGATTCTGTATGATGGACATCACAATAAAACTATTAAAAACTATTACAACTTAGGAAATTTTTACATACTGTTGTCTAAACAGCTTTTTAGAAGAAACAGCACTATAACCCTGAATATAGGGGAATATAATGTATGAGCAGTGGTGGAGATTTCAGTTCCAGAGAATAGAAATCCAGACCAAGATTTTGTTTCCACCAACCAGTTGAGCACCGGTGACTGTGACTCTTTATACTCAGCTGATTGGTTGAAACAAAGTCTTGGTCTGGATTTATACTCTCTAGACCTGAAATTTCCACCTCTGTGTATGAGAATGGATATTCTGCCTTTATTGCCATTTTCAAGGATTGAAAAGTGTAGGTGGTGTAGATATGTAGTCAGAAAATTATGCAAATACTGTGAGACTGTGACACAGACCAATGTGATCGTGGGAAATGATTCTGACAAGAGGAATGACATTTGGAAGCAGGGAGTCAGGGGGTGTGAGTGAATCTGTCAGCTTGGCAACGTGGAAACATTTACGCCTTTTTCAGGTTGTGCCACTAATGCATTTCGCTTCAGGTAAAGACAGATTCACTGGTTTTAACAGTTAGATTTTAGATATTGAATATCAGAAAAGAACTATAAAATACTTATTTTATCATAAGTGCTATTTACATTTGTTGCTGAAAAAAAATATTTTAAAATACACAAACAGTACTGCCAGTCAAATGTTTTTTAAAAACTTCAGAAAAATATTGCAGTGTTTGTTCAATTGTAATCACTGTAAAAGATGACCATTTTGATGGGTCTACAATGTAGCCATTTTTAATTATTCTCGTTTCTTTACATTTATTTGTTTAGTTGATTCTTTTATCCTAAGTCATATTAACTTACTATTTAGTAAATGGCATTTACAATTGAATTCTTCTGTGTCTCTTTATGAATGCATAAGATGGACAATGAACAACCAGAAGAGGATCTAGAATATTAAGGAGCTGATCTCTGGAGCCATTCAGCTCTGCAGGGGTTTTAGATACTCAGTTGCTTAAATGTAGGATTGGTCTTCAGTGACTTGCTTCCAGGGGAGCTGAACGTCTGCTGAAAGGAATCTCCTCCACACCAGGACCTTCTGTGCTGTTTCGAGAACCTTATCTCTCACATCTCCAAGCTAATTTTGCTGGTCCGGAAATTCTGCAAGAGGCAATAATTGCTTTAAAAAAGTATGCAGGACGGCTAAAAACACGCACACTACTCATCTCAGTCTTTATAACCAGGTAGTTTTTATTTATTATTATTCGCAATGCATAAGCATTAGTACAACAGCAACCTTATGGGAACCACAGGAACCTGGCTCAGAGGGTTGCTGGTGACACAGTTATGGATTTTGCTTCAGACATGGGACATCTCCCTTCGTCTCCCTCGGGGGGGTCCCTAGTGAAATGACACCTTGTGATTGGCAGCCCCAGTACACTGTTGCATTATATGGGCCCTTTGTTACAGTTCTAGTTAAAGGTCTGAGGCTGTGTGGTGGCAAAAGGGGACAGTATAGTGGAGTTAGTAAGAGGCTTGGCCTAAAGGTGACGTGGTTCAGGTTAATCCTGGGGTGGAAGAGGGGTTTCACGGCAGGAGGGGCAAACGGGGGTGGGGGGAGGCATGGTCAAATTTGCAGGGGAGGGGGGTTGTTGGTAAATTGTTAAGAATTTTGCATGATCTTCTGTTATCTAATGGGGCACTCGGTAAAAATTGCTGGCAATTTGCTCACTCCTGATAACTCATGGGTTCACAGTTCAGAAAAAACTATCATAGCAGAATTACCAGTTCGCAGGATTATAGGCAATATGTCTTCATAGATAGAGAACTAGGTAAATAGCAAAGTGAATTTAAGGGTGAGAATAAACATGCAATGCGTAAAAAAAAATCCTGTGAAATTTGCAAAAGAGCACAAACATGGAACAAAAAGCTTTCATTGTTGCATGATTGTTGATTGAGTTTCCGGAATGTGTAAAAGAGGGAGAGAATAAAATCCTGGAACATTTTGGGCTACGTGGGTTGGTGCTAGAGAAGTGGAACTGTATTTACAGCTTGTGGCCAGCAGAGGGATACATTCACAGCTGGGCTCTGCGGGGCTTCAAAACGGCGTTGCTAAACTTAAAAAAATCAAAAGAATAGCAGTGAGAGTGTGTTGAATATGTAGAGATTCCTGAGGGATTAGCATAGGACAGTTATGGGAGGCTTTTGCGAGGCTCTGTGATGAAAGTAAGATGAAAGTAAGACAACAATTAATGGTCATAAATTCCTGCGACATAATGATCAGTTTCAGTTCCCAACAGCAGCATAGATTTATCATGTGTCTAGATACTGGGCAAAACTGGAACCATCTGGTACTTAAACAGAAATATGTGCCAGATTGGACCTACAGAATGAACGCACTGTGTGTTGCACAGAAGTATAAAAACAATGTTTTTGACATCACTTCCCGTTCCATCAATTGATATCAGCAGATTCAGTCACTAAAATTAAATATCCGGGCCTCCTTTTGTGCTAAAATAGCCTGAATGATAATGACAGTGGTGTTATGTGTGCCTGTAATAATCAACATCCAACCGACACTTGTGTTTTCTTGTATATTTTCATATTTTCTCATAATTAGCGTTACATACCTGCTAAGTAACAGCTTCCCTCCTCCAGTTTTTTGTACCCTGCAGTTTTCCAATTTTACTGTCTGAGTCTTGATATAACCTGATAAAATAAAATTCCTAGGGGGTCCAGCAACCCTACTGACAGGTTCACCCCAGTTGATTGGCCTCTTTGCCATAAATACATTTTGCCTGGGGGGCTCCGACCTTTGCTGATTGGGGAAATAATAAACAAGCAAACACAAACAATCATATAAGCGAACAACCAAATAAAGTTGGTCAGGGGCATCCCCCTCAATATTAATTTCTGATGGGGGCTTTGGTAGGTTTTGCTGAATGGGGGGTGGATTTTTCCAACCAGAGGCCTGAAGCTTATTTCTAGGGGAGTGTAATCTCGTAATTTTACTACCTAGGTACCGACCTGATCAGTAACAAAAACATTTGGATGAGGAAGGGAGACCCGTTATTTTACCACAGAGCTACATACTTGCAGTATGAATCTTCCAGTAATGCCACAGTAGGCTTCTATCTGAGAATATTCAGAGTATCCTGAACACACACTAGAGTATTTTCTTCTGCAGTTGAATGCTGGCAGAAGCTCAGATGAGCAAGATATAGACCCTGAGGAGACCTGGCACTGTGCCTAGACAGAAAATCCAATTTGCGTGATCGATTACCAAGCACTACCAAGTGTGACATGATTTTTATTTCTGCACAGCACACAACAGCATCCCGTTAAACTAACACACACAATTAAAATCTGATGAAGCATAGCACCCTTCACTGCAGGGGGGAGACCTGGATTAAAATTAATTCGCCACAGTTACAAGAAAGAGATAGTCTGGCATCTACCTGTTGCCACTGCGTCGCAATAGATTGATTTGCGGCCTCTGAGCCAGTGTTTAATACTTACTAGGTAACTTAGTTATGAAACTCACTGCAAAGTCATGAATGACAGACACTGCACAAATGTACCTTAAAGCAATGATTTTGACAGTCCCTCATTTGTAATCAGATTTTGGATTAGGATATTTAAATTTAAATTTTTTTAATACATAAATTACACGGCCAATATGAGCCCATGTAATTTGTCACTTCATTACACAATAGTAAGTGCCATATTTTTCCTTTCTCTTATAATAAGATATTAGGAGCGCTCATGATCCGTCCTGTGGTGAAACAGATGCAGTGTGTCAGTGCCACAGATAAGGGCTGAAATGACCAAAATATCATATGCTATATAAATGACCTCTCCTTCCCACCTCCCCTGCATATGGAGCATAAAAGAGAAGAGTGATTTATTTCCTTCAGTGTTTTCGCTCTGGTAGCCGCTCTACTCTAGATTTTGTCCTCAGCCGTGTTCCCTGCAAGCAGAATCAACCGCCTGCTCATTTCTCAGTCTATGGTCGATTGGGAGGCAAGACTCGAAATAAAGACGCATCTCAGATTTTAAAAAACGCTACTACGTGAAACCAAACGCAGAGGGATGTTTTTTAAGGTGTGGTTTGTTGTTTTGTAGCTTAAGGAACACACATTTAAAGTGATGTACACAGAGTAAAATTTTGATGTGCATAAATCTGAAGACAAATATCAAAAATAAAAATGTAGCATAAGGTGATGTCAAAAATATTGCATGCTTTATTTTTATTTTATGGAACGTAAAATTAATTTCCTCGCACATCCATATGCAGTCTAACATATCTTGTATTCCCAGGCAGAGTGTGACTAAAACGGCTTTACGTGACATATTGGGAGCTGAAATGGCTAATCTGTTACATAAATGTATCATCGTACTCAGAGGGGATGATGTGCGACTCCACGGGTTTTAATTCTTGGATGTCTGGAAGGTTCTTAGTTTGAATCCCATGGCTAGCAGATTAATCATATAACCACGAGGCCATTGCTGTTGAAGGTCTGAGGAACCTTCATTCACACCGACTGAACAACACTTACACCACATTCAGTTATCCAAGCAAGGCCAACGCTTGACACCACAAACCCACACAACCCACAACGTTCCCACTATTGAAGAAACACTGCAACGCTGTTATTGAGAGAAGACAAAACTGGTAAGTTCTACAAGGAGACGGTCTAGTTCTTCTACACAATGTCCAGAATCTCACAAGGCCTCCTAAAGAACCTTTGAGATAATCCTTGTTTCCATACTAGCTACCATCAACCACCTACAAGGCTAAATACTCGCTGCATCTAGCGCTAACATCTCAAATTTAAAAATGAAAAATAAACAAATAATTAAACAATCCCTCTACAAAGGATTTATCGGTAACATCAGAAAGAACAATTAACGTGTAATAGCTGCACACCATCCGGGAAGATTCAGATTTACTATAACGTTCATCTAGGGTAGGTGACCTGGTGCAATAGGGGTTGGAGAGAGGAAATAAGATATAGGGCATGATGTTCTGCTCCCATTAAGATGTAAACAAAGTGGATGACAATATCAGCCTCCCAGTCAGTCGGTCTTTGTCAGCTAGTTCTACACGCTAATTTTGCTATTTAGCTGGGTGAGAAGGTGTCTCGGAGGGTCCGGACACTGCATAGGACTTAAAAGCCAGGCAACATGAGCCCAGTTCACATCCCTGCTGTCCCCACCGGGGTTTTAAACCAGCAATGTATACATATATCGCCTTTATCATTCTCCTGCCCGCTTTTCAGCCACACCTGCATTTTCCTTGCCTTTCTATTACATTGTTTCCAGCTTTTCATTAGTCA
Source organism: Stomatorhinus walkeri (assembly GCA_026784285.1). Classification (NCBI taxonomy): domain Eukaryota; kingdom Metazoa; phylum Chordata; class Actinopteri; order Osteoglossiformes; family Mormyridae; genus Stomatorhinus; species Stomatorhinus walkeri. Next base: position 14,884,813 of record JAODUD010000038.1, read on the forward strand.
CTTGTAAAACATGACTAACGTGAAAATAATAATAATTATTATTACTTTATTTTTATAAAAAATATAGTTCAATATTGTATACATAAATGACTCGTCATACAGCAGAAGCCACGTACGCAGGTGTTTTCTTTGCATTGCAACTTTGGTTATAATGTGTGGAGGGTAATGAAATGGCTCGTGCCGGACATAAGTCGTCGTTGATATAATAAATCTTCCTTTTACTTTTCCTTTTTACTGCTCTGGAGATTACACCTCTGTTGTAAACACTCCAAAGCAACAAACCAACAATGACATCTATTGGAAATAAAATTCCTCGCTGTAATTATAGTGGGAGGCCAGACAATATTATCTAAATTCATTGGTTATGACAACCAAGTAATTATATCTCTTTTAAAAACTTAAATAAAGTCAACTAAACATGAACTCACTACTGGCAGGCAGCAATAAAGATGAATGGAAATCAGCCCCAGATTTATGTACAGGCACACTGAAGACGAGAAAAATAAAATAAACCAGACAAAAAAAACATACACACACATACACAACAGAATTAATCTGCCTTCCACCCTTGCTCCTCCACAAACACATTTTGTTCAACAGCAGTGTGACAAGTAACAACAGCTGTCAATAGAAAATAAAATCAACTTTATTTAATTATACTGTTTTGGACCACAGCAAAGCTTCCACCCCCGTTTCGGGCGGATTGGACACTCGTGAACTTCCGCTATGTACTCGGAAGTTGTCGGGAGTGTCTGCGCTTTGAAAAGAACCGCGTGCAATTCTGGCAGGAGGGCACCGAGACTTCAGGGCTTAGAAAGGCGACAAAAGCAATGGATTTAATGACCGAAGAGACTAGACATGGATATAAGACAATTGCAGAATTACTAGGTATGAAAGGCACGAAGTAACCTATATAAACGACCTTGGGCTGCTAGGCGATATAACCAATGGCAATGGCCAAAGTGCAATTCTCAGTATTTAGCAACTGGAAACTGTAATAATGTTTTACGGTGCAATCCAAGTACGTTTAAATAAATGTGCGACGTACATATCGATGTAGTTAGTGACTCAGTCCTCATATGGATGAGGTAGCATGTTAAGCATGTTTAGTAAAATGCTCTGTTGCAGCCTGGGTTGCCAACTCTCCCGCATCTGGTGTGATACGATTTCAAACGGCAAATCTTTATTATTCCGTTTGAAAACCTAATATCAGCAACATCAGAAGCGTTAGGGTAGTTTATAACCCTATAAACTATTTACAATATAATATGTGTTACATACATGTAAACGCGTGTTCATGTGTGCGCAGACTTGCGTCTAGTTGAGAATCTCACGCCAGCCAACTGATCAAAGTTAGCGACTTCGTTAATGTCAACGTATAATTTGCCGTCCAAAGACGCGGTTTCCGTAACTGCAATCTTTCAGACGTCAGTAAGTGTGCATAGCGCTATCGTGACACGAGGTGGCGCTATTTACCTACACAACTCGATTGAACACGAACTATCGTTATGGCTGTATTTTCTTAGACAAAAGCGTGTGACATACATTTGTGTCGAGTACGGTGTGGAGCGCTATGACGTATAGCTTTTATAACTCGTATTGTTGTCCTAGACAAATGCAGTTTAAACCGATTTGCTGTTTGCATGTATAATGTATTGCACCGTGTCTGTCAAAGAGCAACTCACACAAGAAGCAGGCAAACTGGAAGAACATCAGAAGCAGCTGACCGAGCACAATCAAGCCCTCGGCGACCTTAATAAGTCCTTTAATGAGGTATATGCTTGTATATCACTCAGCACACCGGGTAGTATTTATTGACAAGCAGTAAAGTGGCAAACAGAATAAAGACATAACACTTGGTTCTTAGTTCATTAAGTTGTAGTTCAGCTCAGATGTACATTTACCAACAACGCTGTGTGTACTCAAACTGTTTATGATGCCTTGCAGACCCAGTCAAGACTGAAGCGCCTAGCGATGATCAGGTGTGGCAGCCATCTACTGAACCTGTAAATGTCATTGCTTACACAAATAAAACTCATTTGCCTCCATCTTCTCTGTCAGTTTTTATCAGGCTCCCTCCAGGTTTTGACTGTTTAAATATCAATATGAGTAGGCCTATATTGAATATCACATGACAGGCTTGTATTGTTAAACCTTGACCTCAGCCCAGGTGACAGCGACACACAGGAGGGAAGCATCGTTTTACCATTTATACTTTTTTGCGCAGCAGCTGACATTGCAGAGTATCTCTGGAAATATGATCCCTAATTTTCCCTCCACTAGTCTGTTAGATGGATGGATAGGTGGCTTGTTACTCTGGACTTACTTTCAGCTTACTCAGTAAAGAATTATGAGATGGAATTTAAGGCTAGTTGCACTCCTACCCTTCAAATATGGGAATTACACAGTGCACTAAAGGTCCTACAAAATATGGATATAAATGAGGAAGGTGACCACCGAGTTAGGAGCGAGTGTACAGTACCGGTGCGTAGGCGTCAGAGCCACGTTGATGGTTTTGGGTTTACCAATATAAATGTCAGGGGGGGGGGAAATCACATCATTCCATCTGGACTGAGATAAGTGGAGTTTGAAATGAGCATAAGCTGCAGCAGCGTCCACTCGCATGGAAAGAGGAGGCGCGCAAAAGCATTTATGAAGTTTATTAACAGAAGGAGCCCCCCCCCCACCGCCACCACCTACACAGGAAAGAGACCCAACAAATCCCTAAGGCACCTATTAATCCGTTACAGGTTTGGTGTTGCAAGGAGGCTCTAGTATGTTTTCTATACCCCTAAACCTGAAAAGGAAAGAAGGACCTGATTAGTTTCCTTCAGTAGTAGGAAAAAAAACTTTAATAATCCACAAGGTAAAGAAACAATTATACCACAAGCAACTATTCCTCAAGAGGAAAAGTACATAGAAACAGAAAAACATAACCCGTTATTAGGGCGGCCTTGGAGAGAGTAAATACATACTTATGCTTCACGGTGGAGACGGTCTCCGATGCCACGCTCTTGCCAATATTCGTTGACGCCAGTTCCAGTCCAGACCACACGGTTGCAAGTCCTGCGGGAATCACGTTATTGGCTCGTTTTGAAGAAAAACACCCAGAGACAAGATACCGAAGGTGCGCACAAGAGAAACGGACCAAGGAGTGTGTAAAATCATCTCTGTAAATCCTAGGGCAAAAACACCACCATTACCCCCGTTCCAAAAACCTGACCGCTCAGTGGCACTTATTCCCACTGCAAGGCAGTGCTTTACAAGGCTGGCGCTGGGGCACCTGAAGGGCACCGGAAGGGCATCACCGCTGGCTTCCCCTCCAGTGTGTCTTCCACCAGGATACTGTATTCCTTGCACTCTACACCACTATAGTCCACTTGCATAACAGAAATAGTGGTACCTCAGACCTCGAATTTAATCTGTTCAGAACTCTGGATCGAATCCTAAAAAGTTTGAGTTGTGATCGAATTTTCCCCATAAGAAATAATGGAAAACCAATTAATTGGTTCCCAGCCCCAAAAAATGACACCTAAATTATGTTTTTGTTTTAGCATTTAACCACAAAATGAACTGGATAAAACAAGAGTATATAATGTACTAAACAGATCTAAGCACATTTATCAAAACAGTAATTTGTAAAGTAAGAAAATAAATGTATCCAAACAATGTGTAAAGTTAAAATATACCCAGTCATCGATGCGACTCCCCACCAGGACGAGGAAAGTTCCCCAAAGCAGCATTCAGACAACAAGCTCTCTGAATGTCAACAAGACTTGGGAGCTGGTCAACAGCTTCAACAGCAGGCAGGTAACATCCCATCTACACTGGAACACTGCAGCTTTAAATCTCTCGGGGGGGCGCCCGGAGCCAACCGTAAGCGGTCACAGCATCATCAGGCCTCTAAGGAAGGCGTGAATGTGGACTACAACCCCCAGAACCCTCTACAGGCGCACCGTGAGGTCTGTCCTAATGGGGCACGTAGCATGCTGGCATGGCAACCACACAAGGCCACGAGGAACCACGTGACGTGGTGAATGCAGCACTGCGCATCGCCGGCCCTGCTCTTGTCACCGTTTACTGCTCAGCCTACTGGCACTTATACCCAAGTTGGCACCTTGACATCTGTATGCCCGGGATTTAGCATCATTTTAGGCAAAAGCATCTGCTAAAATTCATGTAAATATAAGACTATTTAAACAGCAGTGTTTGTACATTAATAATTATGCTACTAAACAACAAAGGTGATCACATGCCACTTTCCAAGGGAGAATGCCAATATATGGCACATATGACATAAGACTTCGAATTAAACTTGATGGTAGAACTACAGTTGATCGCCTTCCGTTTCACCGTCTAATTATCCTCGAAATGGTGGATGTCTTGCTCGGAATTCTTCTCCATACCTTGCATCCCGCTGGCCGCCACCTTCATCGCGCCGTCGACGTTGGAGTGCCCGTTCCCAGTCTTCAGGGATCCTGGCACCAGCTTGCTGCCGTGCCTCTTAACATGCGGTGCCAGCTCCCTGCCCATGCAGCTGGCCACTGTGCAGACCCCGCCCACTGCAATGGCACATGGGCAGCTGTGACATCACTAAGTCTCAGCCACTGCAGTAACTTCAGATGCTAAACAGTTTTTCCATTTAAAAATTGCATATCTGCAATGACAGGGAAGGTGCTTAGTCCTCATTGGAAGTGAGCAGTGGAGATTTATTGCAAGCCCAGAAAAGGGATTTAGTAACGCTATATACAGGGAACCTGGACGCAAACCCCAAAGGGCTCACTGCACAAATCCACAGCAGAAATTTAAGGAGGCAGAAGATGCCTTTAAGCATCTTCAAGGAAAGGACAGAGGGATGAGATCGTCAGACAGAGATGTCTTCATGATGATGCTCCACACAGGAGAGACTGGAGGTTTATGTTCTGACTCTGCAATTTCAGCCTACGTTGCAGACATGTGGAGTCATCATCAACAACAGCCGCAGCAATAATAGTTGTCCACTCTGCAGTCCCCCCGTAAATAAGTTGTATCATGATGACCCATTATAATCAAAGCGTTACATAATCAAATAAAGGTAGTCATTTCACAGAATCATTTCACACACTCATCCAGGGCTGCAGCAATTGCTTCTCACCTAAGTACTGGCTCACTTTGACTGCACCCCCTGTGGCCTGCTTCGCCACCTGGAAGCCTCTGGCCACGCTGGCAGAAGCGTCCTCTGGAGTGATGTGCTCCCGCAGCTTGGACGCCCCCTTCTGGATGGCCTTCTCAGTGTACTCTGCTCCTTTGACCAGTCCCCAGCTCAGCCATGAAGCTCCTGTGCAGTTACAACACCAGAGATGCCCATGAAGATCAGATTCTGCTTTGGAGGGAGGGTGCAGATTGGGGAGAGGGTGCGGGGTCACCTGTCAGAATGCCATGGGACACCTTCTCACTCCACTCTGGCAGTGTCTCCTCCTCTTCCTCCTCCTCCTCCTCCTGCGCACCCACGGCCTTCTCCAGGTCTGGTGCCTGAAGGTAACGTGCTTGTGTCTGAGCATGAGTCCTGTTCTAGTTCCCTTGCACAAAGCAACTCAACCTGAACTGCTTCAGTGAACTATCCAGCTGTATAAATAGGCAGGGTTCGAAATAATCAAATTTTGAGAAAAAAAAAACAATGCTAGTTAACTTGTCAGTTTACAGATTCCATACATTTGTCATATTAATTTGAAATCTGCCGTTTGTTACAGCTGGAATAAGGACAGAACTTCACTGCTCTTGGACTGAAGCCGTTTGTAGACTGAAGCTGTAATAGCCATAGTCCATACTAGGGATGTCACAATGCCATTTCATTTGACTGAAGTGGACAAGTTTTACTCCATCCAGCATCAAGGTGCTCACTGCTCAGCTAAAAGCAGTCTTAATCTTACATAAAGTAAAATAACCTTCTTCCTTAATACTTCTCAATGTCACTTAAAGGCCACAGGCTAATTACCCGATTAAAAAAATGACCATAACCACAAGAATTACTGGATGGAAGTGACCTAGTCTTGCAAACACGTTCTACCCCCCCATACTTCTCACTGACCTGGACTCTGAGGTCCGTCAGTTGTGAAAGTTGGTCCCGAAGCATCTTGCGGTCTGAGTCGGGCAACTCCGAGGACAGAACCACACCCACGTAAGACCCCGGAGTGACAGTCGACGTGTCCGGGAACATGAACAAGCCAGAGCTGCACTGGAGAACGGGGGTGTCTACAGACACGTCGTAAATCCAGTCACACACCTATAAAAATACATTTACATTTCACATATTGCTTGGCTGCATTTACATTAATCCCAATATCCATTCATTATCCAGTCACGTTTGAAATAATCCATCCCAGTCGACAGATGCGAAGGTGCATTTTTAATGGACGGCCAGTTCAGCACAGGCGCCGCGTACACACCAGTACACACCACTACACAGACAGAGCTGGAAAAAAGTGCTGGACAGCTGCCAAGTCACAAGGGGTCCCAGACAGTCACAAAAAAAAGTTAGAACTGTCAATCAATAAAAAAAAAAAAAAAAAAAAAAAAAAAAAAAAAAAAAAAAAAAAAAAAATCGCAATGAATTAATCTAACCCCTCCCACTCTCACAAGTCCTGCATGCAGCGGCTACATGGAGACAGACACCGAGGCAAAGCTGGCAAAGAGGAGCTGGGGGGGTATTTTACGAAGCAGGATTCCTTGTTCAGCCACTTAAATCTGACAAGGTAGTCTGAGCTGCATTTAAGTGGACGATTATATAGTCCATTTAGCCCAGATTACCATAAATCCATCAAGTTATCCGGTTAAGCAAGACATCCTGCTTAGTGAAATACCCCCCTGGTTGGTAAAATAATATATGCCGGTGTTCTAACATTTCATCCTAACCTATGGAAACGTTCTACCTTAGACAAGTCACATATTTATTTTTTGGATTATCCGCTTTCAGTTTTAGCCCATAAAAATGACAATAATACTTTTGGAAAGGTAGCACCGATCGATAGATATATCTGTTGACACACAGTATGGTGGGACAAAGTGACATTTTTGAGCCATTTTTCATGTACATGTACAGCTGTCTGTAAATAAATTGTCCGTGACATTGAGGACATTTGGCTCAGACTTCCAACTGTCTATTTGTTATTACTTTATGGGAAAACAATATTGAGATATATAGTGTATATCACAGTTAAAGATATCGAGATATGATTTTTGGTCCATATCGCCCAGCCCTACTAAAGCTTGTTATATTGCATTTTAAATGGAAAATTAATCACCAAATTATTAATAATTAATACGTAATAACAATAATTAATTATTAATAATAACAATAATCAGAAAGGATGTATATTTCAGATATAACAATGTAGTAGGTCATGAATGACAACAGTATAAATATAATTTATAATTTATATTGTTGCCCCATAATGCACTGATGTTGCTAATCACATGAATTGTATTAAAATAAACATGTTAATTGTTTTAAATTAATCGTGACAATTAACATGTTAATTTTGACAGCCATACAAAAATATGTATTACACAAATGCTGAACTCCACCTATAAGCGGAACAGATAGTTGTCTAGGGTTCCCTAAATTACCTGCGTTGTGGTGAAAGTCAAATGATCAGAAATTTTCTTGGTTGGAGGGCCCCCCCAAGTAAAGCTTTGCTTAGGGCCCCTGAAAAGCTAGAGCCTTCCCTAGCTACATCACTGCATAGAGATACACTAATTTTCATCCAGCCAATCCATACAGTTGTAGCTTGGACTAATTACGATAAAAGCCCATGTCACGTTCACGTCTTTTCAAAGGTTTCTGTCCTGAACTGGCTCCCTTTATTTACGCACTAACCTTTTATTGCCAGCTAAGACTTTGTACAGCTCTGGAAACAAAAATGCTGCGCTCTGGTAGTTTGTTCAGATGGGCTGGCTGGTGGGTAACCCCCAGTCAGCCAGTAACACCATGAAGTTAAAGGGACCGAAAGGTCTCTGGGCACCATGCCCACTGGCTCAGCGTGTCCAAACTGTGAAATTGCTCTGGCTACAGTTGCCAACAAAACACCAACTGTTGCAAGAGCACTGGTGCCTAGGGGCCGATTCATCGGAATGGGACAGGGAACGTGCAGCGCGGTGCTGAACACAACAGAATGATAGTGTCATCAGCCGCATCCTCTGTGTCAGCAAATTAAGGTGTCAAAGTGCCAGAACAGGCAGCGTCCAAATTACAACACCAGAGATAAATCCACATCAGAGCTCCTGCATTTCAAGGCAAAAATAATAATAATAATAATAATAATAATAATAATAATAATAATAATAACAGGAAAAATTAAAGCCAACAGCAAAGCTGAGTGTAACCTGTAAATTTGACCAGCTCGATTATATGGTTAAGTCCCAGAATCCATCTCCGGCCACTAAGCTCTGGAATTTGACAAGGCGACAAACCAGTGGCACAGATCTCAAACCTCAAACCCTGCGGTGATGGTTTTCCCCTTTGTGACTTTCCACGGTGCTATAGATTTTTTTTTTTAAATCCCTCTCTACAACACAATTTAGAGCCTTTAAACCAGTAGCTGAATTAAGGCCAATTATTTTTACATAAAAGATATTCTACCTAAATTAATTGTTTGTCCTGTATAGTGTTTATCATTAAAAATATTCATTTTAACTGCTGTTTTATCAAATGTGTTTTGATTGCACATCTTAAATGAGGCCTTGAAGATAACTTTATAGTCAGCGATGCCATTAATTTGTGGACTGAAAGTGCATTAATCATGTAAAGAAGAAAGTGCATCAAATCCCATCTCCCTGCTCCCCGCAATCCCAGAAGGCTTTCCACTTGCAATAGCAAAATATAATTACTGACAGCCGGGACAACACCCCCATCCAATACGCCACCCCACTGTTATACAGGCAAAACAACAACAGAAAATGTCAAGCCCAAACATATTACTGTAACTGGTCAGCAAGCAAATGTGGCACCATCAATAAAAACAGAATGAAAGAATGGTGTAGGACTGTGGACTTTCATACCTCCTGACACTCTGTTGTCAGGGAGATAAGAGAAGTCCATCAAAGGAAAGAGATTCCTCCTAGAGATGTTGTGGAACTATCAGGTCAGCTGAGTTGTCAGTTGTGACTGAGGGGGTGTCTTATTTAAAAATACCAACATAGCCTGTAATCCAAAAGAATACGGTATTGCGACCCTTAGAGACAGAGAGCGCTCAAATCAATGTTCTGGCCTGGTTGGCCCATCCACTCCATCTAATCTCACAGAGATGATGGGACAAACACAATATCAGCTCACAGGTGACTCCTGAGACTGATGATGCAATGAGGTGTGGATCAAAGTCCGGCCAAAGATGACAACACGACAGGACTCAATAGCTCCTCAGGTCGATGGCTGGACGTGCAGATGGTAAAATATATGGGAATAGAAAATGCTAGAGAAGCTCTTAGGATGCAAAACAAAAAAAAAAAGAGTGGACTGTATTGTATTAAAACTGGAAATTACATATGTCAAAACATATTTGAAGATCAGTATCATGTCAAGCCATAAACACCTTCATCACGTACCTGCAGGATGGACGGTGAACCTCTGCAGGCAGCATCTGAGACCTGCTTGGTACGCCGAATGATACGTAGGTGACCTGGGCAAGAAGGGGCGCTGACCTCCCCATCGGGAGTGACGAAGTATATCTGCACACCCTTTGGGATGAAGAGGAGTTCCTGACCGCCCCGGACCAGAGACCGAGTGCAGGCAGGTGAATCAAGGTCCGTATTTCCAACATCAGTCTGCCGACCCTCCTTGTTTCCACAGGAAATGGTGAGGTCCTCATCCACGGCCAGGGGGGTGTGACCTGGTGGTTCCTTTGCAGCCCCTCCTGTAGCTCCCTCGTTCGAGGACAGTTTGGAGGGAGGTGTCATAGACTCCACTACGGCCGGGCGGGTAGAAAGGCTGTTCATAGATGCCTTGGTCTTGCTCTGCATCTGTCGAGCAGAGTACCCAACAGGGCCTTTACACTCCACTCCTGGGTCCCGTGTCCCTCTCTCGTGGAGTTGTGGTGCTTTAGCAGCCTCACTTTGGAACTTGCAGGCCTTCTCAAAGACCTTCCTTATCGCCAGCACCCTGTCCGAATCAGCATGGGGCTCTGTGTTTTCCATTCTGAGAGGGTTGGAGGTATGAGATCATTTGTAATCACTTAATACCCCTGGAAAATTCAACGGAACGATTAAAACGTCAAACAGTGAATAAGAAAAAAAAAGTATCTTCTGTGTCATTACGAATTTGCAACATAAGAAGGAGGGCCTTCAAGTTCCTATTTAAAGCATAAATCACGTTACTATATTGTTTAAAAAATAATCCCAAACAGACCAGAGATTTACTTTCCTCATACAAACATCGCCTTGAATGGCTGCAAGCCACAACAAACACAGAGTATTTACGGCGAGTGTGTCGCTCTAACTGACCTGTCTTTTTAAAATACCCAGAAGCAGGTTCGACTCAATCTCGTCATTAAACACTTACCTACGAACCACAAAACTTCAATTTAATTACTCTTGTCCCATGCGTGATGTTGGATGACCGACTAGTATGCAATTCAAATAATCTTTTTAAATTTCCATAGTATTGCCCGAAAGTGGTTTTTTTAATGACTCTCCTACTTTAGCCAAACATCAAATCATGGTATACGCAGGCAGTTTCCTGAACTTACCATCACATCCCCAATCGCTGGCGAAGCCATTAACCCCAACTGACGATCATTCGCTCTTATACGGCGAATGGCCGATTTAAAAAAAAAAAAAGCAAACTGCTAGAGGTGATGCACGGTCACATGATCCTAGTGTCAAACAGCGATACCGTGCAGAGTGAAACGTGCGCTGTCCCCTCCCATTATTTCAGAAAGCATCGTGCATGTGTGGTGCGCATGCAAGCAGACTTTCCCAGCTTAACTAACCTGCGAGTAGCAACTAATCTATAAAAGGGTACAAATAAGGGCTTTGTGTACAAGTCCCCTGGTGGAGAGTAAAAAGATGTTAGGAAATTCCCTTAAACTTAGTCAAAACACTCTTTTGAAGACTGACAGAAGTCGTTAATATTACGATTTTGCCGAGTTAAGGCTCGTTTTATGGACGAATTCTGTTAAATATCGGACACTTAAGGCTACTCTCCAGAAACAAAAAGAAAAAAATTCCATCTTTGTTACTCAGACTTTTACCTCAAGGGTCTCCCAGTTGTAACCTTAGCTGCAGGTAGTTGTACCTTAAGGTACAGAAATGGACACCAAGGAACACTTCTGTATTATTGACGTATTAGTGCCATTTGTAGCTTTGGATGTTCCTTCAAGTCCATCGCTGCACCTTAAAAGGTGTACCGACCCACATACAAGTCTTCCACCCTTTGAGTGTAGCAGACAAGAACTTGGAATAGTTATTCAGCACTATGGTCATTGCACCCTTCAGACATCTTGAAAAGGATGCAGGTAGTATCAATGTAACATTTACAACTGAGAACTTTCCAATTACAGCACCAGAATATCAGCAGCTGAGAATGTGAAGTGGTTCACAACAATTATTCATGCAGTGCATACAGATGATAGTTTCCTGGGGGGGGGGGGGGGAGATG
>JAODUD010000038.1:14897008-14907357 GCA_026784285.1 Stomatorhinus walkeri
GGGGGGGGAGAATGAGGAAGAAAAAAAAAAAAAAAACCACACAGCCTTGGATTAAACTCTTGGTGACTTGCGTCATTTAATCAGTCATAAAAATGAATTACAGCACAAGACAGTCTCACATGGCAGAGAAGTATCCTGGAATCGTTCCAGGAAGTATGGAGTCAGTCCCATAGCCATATGATTATAGAGAGAAGAGTCAGACAGGGATACAATCCCTACAAGGGGCAAGTCACTTCATTTTATTGTTCACTTGATAGCCTCCTATAGGAACTATCAGAGATAAACAGAAAATTAAAATTAGTTTAAAAACACTTCATAAACCCACATTTGCCTCCACAGTTCATAGCTGGAGCCCCATCTGAAGAGGTAAGCGCTCTGATGTTGATCTACTAGCAGTAGAAGCCTAGCAGCATCAGTGGAAGGGGAGGGACTTTGGTGGAGGGACCAGAGCCACACTGCAATACCTGCAGAGGGAAACCAAGTCAGCTTTGATTCATTATGCAGGATACCATTAAGAGCCAACAATACTTACTTTGAAGTCTTGTATTTTTCTTGGACAGCCTGTTGGGGTCTGCTGTCAGCATCCAGGTACAGCTTGTGCAGTTCTTTCAAGCAGGGCAAGATCTCCAACAGTGTGTAGCCAGTGAAGGCATGTAGAGCATCAGGCTGTTGAGATAGGAGTGTTAGATGCCACTACTCTTTGCAGCTTGAGCTGCTGTAAAGCTTACCCAAAGAGTCCTGTTGATTGTGTAGTTCCCCAGGCAGTATGCTGCAGCGGCCACCTTTGAGGGGATATACTGCAGGAAGGGGTCGACTTCCAGCAGGCTCAGTTCAGAGAGATACTAGGGGGGGAAAAAAAAAAAAAAGGAGAATTCTACAGCTGATATAAAAGTGCATGATTTAAACGAGATGCACTATACACTGCAGGAAGCATCTTACCAGGGCAAGGTTCTCAGTCTTACTGCAGACAGACTCCACAGTGAAGAACTGCCTTAGGAACTGATAAGCTGTTGGCACGGTCAGGTCAAATGCCAGGACGTTAAGGAGCAGCTGTTCCATTCTCAGGAGCTGCTTTTTGGAGTAAGTGTCATCAGTTACATGTACAAGGTCATCCACATCTGGTGGATAGATCTCTTCATATTTCCTGCAAGAAATAAAACTGTTTAGGATACAGTTGAAGGCCACTGTATAGACAAGCAAGATAATGTACTTACGCAGCAACAAGAATGGCTGCTGCTCCCACTAGCTGAAGTTTCTCTCTATGGACAGACATGCAGGACAGGAAGCGGTCCAGGTAGTTGACAGTCAGATAAAGAGTCTCAGTACAGAGCTTATACTCTTCTCCAACATCAGCCAGCCAGTCCACCAGAATCACCCTCATCGAGTTGGTGATGTCTGGCTGCTTCATCATGTATCCAGGCTTGGGTCTGTGTTTCACCTAAAGAAAACCAGCCCTCAAAACCTGGAATGGGGGTGTAGGCACCCCCCACCATGAAGTCCAGTATTTAGAATGAGGGTGTCAAACTCCAGTCCTGGAGGGCCAGAGCACTACACATTTTGCACCGCCCCAACACTAACTTCTTAAGCCAGTCATCACAGCTCTTGAGCTGAATCATTTGTGGTGGAACAGGGAAATAAAGCTACCAGGGCTCCAGCCCCCCAGTAGCTGGGTTTGAGAACCCCCCCCCACAATTTAGAAGATACGCACTTCACTTTGTCGCAGATACACATGGATATCCTCTGAATATTCTGCAACTGCAAAGAAATCTTGTGATGTCAAGTCGTCTCCTGGCTGAGATTGCATAGAGGCATCCAGACAGGATCCTGTGCAAAACCACACATTTAGTCCTTTGACAAGAATTAGTCTGTCAATTTATTCATTAATATATATTTTAAGTCTTTATCCAGAAGGAAATTGTGTACATTCAGTTGCACCATTTACATCTTCACCTGTCCCTATATGCAGGTTTGCCCATGCACAATAGCTTTTCCTTGTGATCAATGAAGTCCACAAGAAGACATCGAGGAACACTGTACCTGAACTAAGGTCCAAGAAGAGGCAGAAGTCTTTATGCTGCAGAGCAGCATGGTCTTCATCTATCAACTGAGACTGTACCACCCCCAAAGTGCTGGTGACTGGAAAGACGTCACTGGGCTCATCCACATAAATGTCCCAACTTGAATTGGAGGGGCAGGTGGGTAAAGTAGTTGTCGTAACTGAAGGGAATGCATTATCAAGAGCTGGTCTTCTCTTCAGTTGTTGGTCGCCCTAGAATACAAGGCAAGGCCAAAATAAATGCCAACGACTACGGTTGTTTTCGCTTAGCTAAGTTTCCAGGCAGTACACACCTGACCAGATGATCTACTCTGCAGCTCGTTGTCATTCAACACGCCCAGCACGGTCCTCTCCCTTGTTTTGGATGAGAATGGCAAACGAGGAGCGCTAATTCCGTTAGGTTCACCCCGTTGGGTAGTCATGTTCTCCTGGCCATACCGGCTTGCAGCAGTGATGAGGCGACCACGATTCATGTTTGCCCAACGAGCAACTACAGAAGTAAAACATAACACCGCAATTCACAGTTCAGATCCCTTAATCAAACTTACGTTCGTGAGCCTCAAAAGATAACTGCGATTGCGTTAATATATGTGCAATTTAAAAAATGCTAACCAACAAAATACAACCGAACAAATACGGCAAATGTCGAAGAAAAACACGCTTGCCTTTTTTTTTTTTTTTTTTAGCGTGTGATCAATAAGTTGCACTCCTTCGAAACGACAAAATCAGCAATTTTCAAAACGCCTCGATAGCGAAGGAGCGCCTCTAGCGGTATATATGGGCCCCCGTCATCCGCTTTGACTCCGCTGTCGCACGGAGAACCTGCGCCCGTCTTTCCGATCTCAGCTGATGCGGATTCATTCATCGCTCGCGCCGGTTCATAGGGCGGCCAATCAGAGCCGACGAACAATGTCGCGTGCGGGGTCTCTATGCCAACGGACAAAAGCTATAATAATCGTGAACATCGGCGGACAATGTAGAAAGCGGAGTCAATTAAATATGGAAATATTTCCAACCCCCCCATGACCTTTAAATAGAAATCTCACAGAAAGGGTAAACGTGATATTCCTCCTAATGCTGTTAAAAGAAAGGCACTCAGCTTAACTGTTTACCAAATTCCTGCTCCATAGTTTCCCCCTTTTTAATAGAATTGTTGGTCTAATGAACAAAGTCAATGTTTCTCTGGCGAAATATGGGGGAGTCTTATAAGTAGACTGAAAGTCTGAAATGGAACACATTTTCATGTTGATACTCCTCAATGGGTTTTTATTCTTGTCTGTTGGAAACGAATAAAACTAAAACGTAGCCTGTCAAATGTAGTCCACATTCATTTTTCAACAAAGGCGAGCTGCAGACGCACGTAAAGAAATCGAGACCAAGAAAATCATGGACGTAGAGCTAGCCAATAGCCACCAGGGGTCGCTACCATAATTGTAGCGTGTAGTTCATGAACCAACATCCTTTCGTTTTGGTAGTGTGCAGCAGCTCTTCGTGAGGCGATACTCATGTATTTTAAAAATTATTTTGTTATACAAAAATATGTATGATAGCCATTTCAATGAGCACTTTCATGAAATACCCAATATAAGAACACCAGTCTCAGAGCTCAGTATGACATGGTTTTATTGCAGGCACTAAAAATCAGAAACAAGGAAAAAATAGCAGGACCAAGCCTTTATTTAAGTCCTGCTGCGCCTCTCACACAGCTGGCTCCTATCGAAGTCATGACTGCTGCCCAGAAACAAAAATAAATGGGAAATATCTTTGTTACGGATGTGTCATTTAGACGCACGTTGGCAAACAAAATGCCTCAGAGCACGTACAAGCTTAGTATCATTGAGTCAATTTGCATATGTTTCCATGTAAACACATGGGTTGAACTTAAGTCATGTTTTGCCTTTAGCCATTTTTTATTCAAATCAAATACGCAATTGCAGTGCCCATGAAAGCTCCTCTGTGGCTTTTTCAAAGCTATACAGTTTTTAAAAAAATGTAATAGAGTAGGTATCTTTGAGTTTTTAACTGCTTGTGGGGGTTTTACTTACACAAACATGTTTTGAGGGCAGAAAAAAAAAGATTGGTTCAGAGAGATAACCAATCAGATTGTGGAGGAGGTGTGTCCAAGCAATCAAATGTCATGGAACCGCCTCCTCCAGTTGCTCAGCCCTCTGGTTGCTTGTCAGAAGCACAGAAGCAAAGGGTTCTGGAAAGAACTACTCCAGGTTAAAGTGGTAATTAATTGGCCACCACTCAGTCATGGTGAGTTTCTGGGTGTTAGAAATGACCTTGAATTGCAGGGGATGTGCTGCCTATTGTAGTATCATTTGGTCCAATCAGTGAGATAATTTGAAGCGAAGCAAAAAAAATTAAAATAAAGGCTTCACATGGCATCCCAGACATCAGGTCAAGCCGCTGTCAATGTATAATTCGCCAGAACTCAGTTTCAAAACAATCACCATTTTATTAGATGCTTAGAAAGTATTTCATACATTAGAAGTGATATAAAGATTCAATAAACATCTCAAATGAAAAAAAAACTGAAGCTGTAATTGGATTTGATCAAGGGTTTTATCAGAAACACGCCTTGCACAAAAAACACCAAGCATACAGCTGGAAAGACAGTCACTCCATGAACATCCTCCCACCATCAATCACACCTTTAAGTATGAGAAGAGTCCACACACATACAGTGTTTTTTCCAGAATTATCCATCCATCCATTTTCTTATCCTGCTCAGAGTTATGGATGGCCCGGAGACGTCCAAGGCAGCTCTACTGAATTATGTGGAATGAATGCATTGGTGGCAGTAAGGACACTGCAAAAAGTGCTTTGATAAGCAGAAACAGAAGATTGTTGAAGCAGTTTACAGTAGGCTACACATTTTAATGTCAACAGCCAACCCACACAACCCTCTATTCAAACCTTCAGCTTCTCTCCTGCTGCTTAAACTTTCTGGAACCTTCTCAGTACAATCTGAGGTAATCTTCAAGCACCTGAAAAGAAAACTTGCATAGTTCTCTGGTTCTCTGTATTAGATAGTACTTTATTAATCCCTCGGGAAGGTTCCTCCGGGAAATTTAGTTCCAGCAGCAGTACACCGACACATAACAATTATAAGAATTATACATGGATGTACATGGTTGGGGGGGGGCGAAGAAAGAAAAAAATATATACGCACATACACACATACATATGTATATACATGTACACACATATACACAATATATATAATAGACACTTTGTACTTGTCACTAGATCTTGATGGTATGAGTGCATATTAGATAATGTACTATATATACAGATATACAATATGAATAGTAGAATGGATAGATAGAAAATATACATATATACAGATATAAAAAATAGTAAGAATAAACAGAATATATAACTGGGCTATTGCACAGATAGTAAGTAACAGTAAGTGACAGGGCTATTGCACAGGTCATTATTGCAGTTTGAGTTATAATAACGGTCCAGTGGTGTCAAAGTTTTATTATTATTCCTCCAGCTTCTCCCCTTATTCCTCTGTCCTCCTGTTCTCACTCCCCTTCCCACCCAGTGAGGAGTTGTACAGTTTGATGGCATGTGGGACGAAGGAGTTTTTAAGTCTATTGGTCCTAGACTTAGGAAGAAGCAGCCTCTCGCTGAACGAGCTCCTCTGGTTGTTTATGACAGTGTGCAGAGGGTGACTGGCATTGTCCATAATGTATATACTGTTTTCAAAAAGAACACCTCAAGTCTAAAGTTTTTAGTAACAGAAATGTTTTTTCTTTGACAAACATGACAGGTGACAAGAACCATCGATGCACCAAATATGGTTGAAGTAAACAAAAAACAGTGCAATGCTACAAGATCTCACTGTTTTCTCACTGTCGATCAGATGAAGTTTCCATGGAAACCTGCAGTTTTTTGATCATGGTCTGAAAATGAAAGGTTTCCTGGAATTGCCTGCACAATCTGTGTTGTCACTTCAGTGTTTTCTATGCACATTAAAATGTCTGTCAAATGACAAGCACTAGTTCATGCCCCTAAAGACAGACAGACACACACACACGAAAACATCTGCATCCCGTATACTGGTGGGTGCAATTTGCAAACACAGATTAAAGGCTGAGGAATTTCGAACATTTGATTTAGACTGCTGCCCCATGTTCATGTACAGGATATGACACAAGGAGCCTTGAGATCTTTGTGTTTTTCAAATCATACTTTTTCCTCACAGACAAAAAGCAGTCACCCTCACAATCTTGTCCAGATGTATCTCAAGATGAAAGTCACCTGAGCCAAGGGATAAGATTGCCCAGACGGGTGAAAGAATTTCCTGTGCCCATGTGCGCACATAGGGACGTCAGCAGATGTAAATTGCATGCACCGGACAGGGCCGAGCCTCTGACATTCGATTAGCTTGATATATTGGCGCTGACGTCCCTGGACAGCAGTGCTGCAGCAGCAAAGTTTCTCACCTCAGAAATACAAAGACCTCGAGGGCATTTTTCACAAAGGGTGCGAGAGTGTCATTCGGTGGTGGCGGATCTCATGTTAGTTACAGGCGCCTCCGGAACGTCAGAAACCTTGTGGATGTTCTCTTTTCTCGTAAGATCTGTGCAAGTAGCCGCAGTGTGTGATATCTGGTACATGTCATGGACATGTCTGAAAGGAGGAGAGGCCATGCCGCTTGTAGCTGCTTATCCTGGCCACGGGTACGGGTGGGGGGGCAGCCTGTCTCAATCAATATAGAGCACAAGGGTGGGTGCATCTTGAACGGGGTGGCAGTCTATTATAAGGCGCCTGAACACACACTCTGTAGGCAATTTAGAGACACCATTTAGCAGGGGTGGGGGGGCGAGCTGGCAACAAAAGCAGCTGTCAAATGGTGCCAATGTATTTTTCTGCCTGTCTTCCGTGGCACATTTTGCCACCAACTTGCTGTATTTTGCCACCAGCTGGGGGGGGGGGTGTCCCGCTTGGAATATGGTGCATTTTGCAAGCGTGATCCCAGATATGCAGGCTATGTAATAGCATGGAGGGGCGGCGTGGGGGTGCAGTGGTTAGCACTGTTGCCTCACACCTCTGGGACCTGGGTTCGAGTCCCCGCCTGGGTTCCATGTGTGTGGAGTTTGCATGTTCTCCCTGTGGGGTTTCCTCCGGGTACTCCGGTTTCCCCCCACAGTCCAAAGACATGCTGAGGCTGATTGGAGTTGCTAAATTGCCCATGGTGAATGGTGTGTGGGTGGTGTGAGGAGCGTGTGTGTCACTTCTTAACCAATCACAGTCTTCATTGTATGACATCACCACATTGGTCCATTTTTTTCCCTCATTGTCAAACTCAAGGCTTCTAGCCATTGAGCAGGAAGCGCTCTGTGCCTTTGATTGGAAGGTTGGAAGGTTGCTGGTTTGGGAATTCTTATTCTTGTTACCATAATCATGAAACAAATTGCTCCGTCCAGCCTTTGCAGGTAAGCATGCTCTTATGTTTTGTATCTATGGCATGTGCTTTAACAGAAGACATGGACAACAAAATGGGTCCTTTACAAATTTGTGCACCATGCCGCTTAACAGAAAACACTGGTCTCCAGCAAGTTCCCCCTACAAAGGAGAGTGATAATGTCATACGATAAAGACTGTGATTGGTTAAGAAGTGACACGCACGCTCATCTGTTGTTGACCCAGTGACATGTTGAACTCGGCAAAAATCAGGAAATGTATGCTCTGAACTGGTTAGGTTGGCCTTTGCGTGGAAATGCCTGTGTATATATCTCTTCAGGCTCTGACATAAGGGGTGTTTGTATATCTGAGCTTGTGCTGTTCTTATCCAATTAGCAATGAGTCCAAACAGCAACAGACCTGTAGTACAGCCCCTCCCACTGAGGTGTAATGAGATCCATCGGATGCCACAGAGCTGAACGTTACCAGGGAGGGTGTCCACTAATCAAACTGGGGGCAGCGAGCCTTGAGACAGCCGACACTGGGTGCACCACTCCCCAGAGCTCTGCCTTTCCTCAGGCGAGAGAAGGCAGGCAGCAGGGAGCAGCAGATCCCAGGCCGGGAGGGAAAAAAACGGAAGATATCTGTCAGACGCGATTTGGAAACCTTTTCGTTACAGTGCAGCACATGCGTGTGTGTGTGTGTGTGTGTGTGTGTGCAGCGCGTCAGCCCCCGGCAGAGCCCCCACCTGCTCCATCTCTACTCCTCACCTCCTCTCGGCCCTCTTCTCCTTCAGTGACCCCACAGCCCAAATAAAAACAGGGGAGGCAGAGGCTTGGGCTGAAGTCTAAGCTTCTCTGAAGTGTGTCCCGTTCATGGGTCACAGCTCGGCGAACAAGACCTGTGATGCTGAACAGTAAGAAAGCGTTTGTGAACATTATTAGCATGATTTTGTTGTCCTTTTAAACCTTACGTTAAATACTCCACCTGGATTTTATTCATTTTTATGCAGATCACATCAACGACCAAAGATACTTCGATTGCATGCATATTATTCAGTCAAAGCAGATCAACTATCGTGATCTGGAAATGATGATTTGGGCTGTGTGGGGGCTGCCAGCGTTTGTGTGGAGCAGTGACACTGAAATACACCCTCAGAGCCCTCATGCTGGGATGTGCTGCTCAGTGGCATCACAACATGGGCGAATCAAAGACAGCTTCTCTGTGTGCTGGGAGTGGCCTAGGACTGGGCGATACGGCAAAATATTCTATCATGATATGTGGCCATGACTATGCTATGCTATATGGTGATGAAAGGGTTAAAAAGAACACTAAACAACATGGCTTAAAGATTATATCATTTTTATATAGTATACTCTACATATTATAATTTTTGCATATAAGATAAAAAGCCGACTTACGACCAAGTCGAATCAGACCGATCATGGTCGTAAGTCGATTCAGTCATTATTTGATTATTCAATGGTCCATTTTTACCCAAATTTCCCTCAGAATCCCCTTAGTGAGAGCACGAAGAAAAAGGCAGCTATTGAATTGACTACAAAACAAAAATGTAATTTTAATAAATAAATTATACAAAAATATGTTTTTTGTCATAAGGCATAACACTAGAAAACACTGACAGTACATTTCTCTCTTACGACCTCACTTTTATTTCCAGGAAATGGGTTTGACTAGGGCTGGTTAATGCCCTAAAAATGATATCACTATATTTTCAGGGATTTTCACAATATTGGTATCACAATATTCTAAAACTCATATGTTTAAAGCAGTAAAAGATGACAGGTGCTTTTGAGGTTTTTTTCATTATAATGACCACATTTTTTTCCTAATGGTTATGAAGCACATCACAGGTATAATTTACACCAACAACAGACTCATACCTTGATAGAATTTTTGTAAAAATAGGTAATTAAAACTGTCTATGCATGAAAACAACAGCACGATACTCACAGCATCCAATTGGTGACGGTATGAATGTTCATTATCACGACACTATATTTCATCTATATATTGTCCATCCCTAGGGACACCAATGACCTATAGGTTTAAGGGCCTTGCTGAGGGGAGTACTTTTGAGAAGTAATCTCTAGCCATATACATGGATAAAGCGCTTTATATCCAGGGTAATTTGCATAAAACTGTCTACTAAGAAACGTGATCCTCTCTTTTCTCAGTGCATCACCCATTCTCTGTATAGAATCACCACCTTCAGATAATTAAAGCCTTTCATCAGTGTTGTCTTTCATAATAAGCTTTTATTCCTAAGTCTTTATCTTTAAATTGAAATCCTTGAAGGTTTAAAAAGCACAGCGGCGCACAGACGCAATGCAGAATCGTATTTAAACCCACGCAGAGCAGGTTCAGTCGAAGGCAACTCTCCACCTGTCAGAGCGTAATTGGGTGCAGCTGTTGTCTTCTTGCCTGTGCTGTTGGACTCTTTGTTAATTTGATTATTATCTGGGTAACTCTGCAAGGCTGACGTGTAATGCGAGGTCACCCTTACGTGAGGAGAGCGCCACTCACATCTACATTCAATCAGCACATCACAGCAGGACAATCCCAGCATCTTAGCTCACGGATCACTTTCAGTAAGTGTCTGAGCATAGAAGATGCACAACAGACGAATACTAAAATAGTGAAGCTAAGTTCTCCTGTGTTGTAATGTATGTATTTCCACAGTTGACATGCCAACTTCTCCAGAGGTCACCACGGGCTCAGTTTCCTATGTACCTTGCTAATATCACAGCCTGGATGAGTCACAACCACCTCCAACTGAAAACCCCGTTTCATGTCTTCACACGTTAGCATGACATCATGGTCCATGGCGGTTTGGTAGGAACCTTGG
>JAODUD010000038.1:14918987-14932503 GCA_026784285.1 Stomatorhinus walkeri
GATTTCCATTGGGATTTGCACATGAGGAGCAGGGGGGCGTGGCATACACAAGGCTGGAACGGACGGAGCGTGACACTGACCTCATGTCAACCAAGTTCTACAAACATTTTCAGACATAAAGATGGATCCTTCAAACTGTGCAGCATTTTCCACCGCCTTGGAATTGATGCACTGCCTTCAGAATACTAAGCTTGGTTTAACTGGAAGAACATCTGCATAGGATGTGTTTTTCTGGTCTTTGACAGCTGGACACCTGAAGACAGAATGTACCTCACTTTGCTTATACTGATTGCTAATCAAGAACCATTTCTATACTCAATTTGCCTCAGTGACAATTAATAGATAAAAAAGGCATTCATTGTATTCATAAACTGTCAGACAATAAAGAAGTTATTTATAGGGTAATATATTTCCCAGTCACCTGAATGGACCTTGAAAATCACATTAGTATTGCATTTTGCACTATGAATGCAAATGAATGAAATGTGTGAGTCAGTTCACGTAGATATCTACATTTAAGATCCTCTCCCAGTTTTCCAATTTATTTTACAAATGTTTAACTAGACAAAACTTGCATCTTTTTCCTGTATACGTTTCTATGAATAAATAAAAAAATCATCATCTCCTGGAGTATTTCGATAGAAAGGTGTGAGTCTCCAGCCTTGGTAGAGATATTTATGTTTCCTTCAGCTCTAACGAGGGTCTGATGAGAGCTCTTGTGATATTTTTCCTGTTTTAACTTTATTTGGAGCGTCTGTTTGTCTCTAATGCAGTATTTGAGATTTCCTTTTATGCAGTATACAACACTGAAATGCAAGACCACTTCACTTGGCTGCTGGTCCTTGGGTCTGGTTCTGAGTCTTCTGGAACCCCAGCAGAGAGATACCTGGCCCGGTGTTCCATACCTCTGCTAATTACCAGGAGGAAATGGCATTGGTGATTGGTGAGGGAAGTGCGGCAGCACCGCGGCCTGCATGGAAGACTCACCTTCCACCAGCCCTGACTGCATCACGGACGCGGGCACGCGCTGCATCACGGACGCGGACACTGCGTCTTAATCCACCTCACTGACAGACTTTGATTCTGTTTATGTCGGATGACAAGCTTAATAGAATAAACCCCTTAACAACCAATCAATGAGGTGACAAGCTAGCTTAATATTTAGCTTAATACATGCCTGAATATTTACAATTTTGTAGGGAAACCAGCACCCCCAAGATCCATAATATATATCTTATCTTATATAACATAAAACTGACACGTGCAGGGGTTGGGGATGCAGTCGTCAGCTTTTACCGTCGAACACCCGCCCCTTAAAACATCTCTGCTCTGTCCAGACACAGAACACTATCCTCAGTCTACATAAAGCTTTTGAAATGCAAACCTACCAACTGCTTCATTCTCCCTGCCTGTTTGCTAAAAGTCCCTATTGCTAGAACAGGAAACGTATCCTTAATTATCTTTAATAGATATATCAATGATGAGTAATTAGAGGCCACGTCAGTTACCAGCTGTGCTGCTCCTGCACAAAGTTATTCAGCATTTAACAACATTAAAGGGACATTTTTACATTTATCAAATCCCTGAGGCCAGTAATGAATGCATCTGTTTTCATTCTTGTTACGTAAATAAATTCCATTGAGTACAAATAGTTAATCAAATTACACAAGATCTCATTTACTGTTCCCCAGGGGAGGTAACAAACGAATAAAGTAGGTTCCGTCATCCACTCTCATAATGCTTGTAGATGCGCAGTAACATACACAGGAAACACAGGGCATCAGAATAAATTGAACTTTAATGGTCCCTTTCAAGTTAGATCTTTTAACACCTTCACAAGGCAGAGAACTAATAAGCAACAACTCTTCTAACACCCTTGAAAGACACTCTACTAGTATTTTAACATAATGTACTGAAGTGTAGATGTACAGATCAATATAAAATATTGATTCTTTCATTTAGAATGTTTTCATTTTTGGAATCGATTCTAACATCAAATCAATTACATATTACATGCAAAACGTTACTTGACGGGGTACAAATGATGTATTATGTTGTTACTTGTTATGCTAAATCTTAGTTACATACGTCACAGGAAACGTCGGAGGCAAAGGCGGGAATGGCTGAAACCGAAAGGGGTGTTATTAAAGCAAACTACCATACAGGCAAGGAAAAAGAAACGGACCAGAAGGGAACAAGGCAGTGGAAACAGGCGGCGTACATTCATATATGTAAAGAAGTGATCTCATGTTTGTTCATGGTTAATGAATTGTGGCGCAACCTTTATCCCAAGCAGTTACTGTATTTTTCACTATATCAGTTAATTCGGTAATGTTTATTGAACGAATGAAGGAAAAAGCAACGAATAAGTGAAATACTTATCTCATGTTCATTCATCATTAATGAATCGTGACATCTTTTCTTATGTAGCGACTATATTTGTTCATGATTTGTACTTAGGTAGTAACTGAGTTAAGTATTTGTGACCCTTAAAGTCAAGCGTTACTGTTTTTATTACTGTAGGGAGCCGCCGATAGGGGGGGAGAAAGGGGAGGAGATGCAGGCAGATACTAGCCTATAGCGACTACGGCAGGGGTCGGCCATCCAAATAACAAGATCTGATTTTTCCCATTTCAATAAAACCACACCAGCAAAGGAGCCACAACATGCTTCGTTTAATATTCATGTTTTTAATTTGCATAAGAAACACAACAGCCTATAAATGTAAACTGTGTCCGCTATCATAATGGGATTTGATGTAACGGAAATACGGAAACGCTACGATCGATCCACCAGCACGGCTGCCCGTTCGTCTAATTCTACCCTCCCCCTGGTTAGGGGCTACCAGCACTGGGGACAACTGGGGTTGCACTTGGCGTGGACCTGCGCCGAAGTCTTACGGCAAATCTATATTATTCCATTATAAACCTACATTTAGCTACATCAATACGCAGGGGTAGTTTGCAAATCTTACAGACTGTTTTCAAGGTAATAAAACTGTTTCATATGTGTAAATGAGTGTGTCACTTGTCTCGAACTGAAAATCTCACGCCAGCCAGCTAAGCAAAGTTAACACCCCTGGCTGTTGCCAAGTAGTGAAGCGTTTAACTCAGCAAAAAATATTTGACATCAAAATATATCCAAGCTCTCCCTCTACCTGTTACGCATCTCATTAAGGAGCAGTCTTAAGGTTATCGAGACAAAATCCATGTGAGGTAGTGTTTTATATTAAAAGTTAAAAACGATACATTGATACCTCTTACTGGTGCCAGAGTTTTCATAAAACCCCAATAGAACCGCTTAGTTCAAGGGGACGCAGCCCTCTAGTTTAGGAGTACGTCACGAACTATTTGACAAGCAAACCCCCGTTGTAGAAAAGCGGCTGACGGGTCCAGACAGGCAAACTGCAAAGTATCAGGGTTTGTGAAGGAATTAGGAGAAGGGAAACATATTTTATGTTTAGATACTTTTTGTATTTAAAGATTAATACAATTTTTAAAACAGCAACTAGCTATTCCGTCTTTTTGGCTGCGATTCATCTGCATGATATACTCACATGAACTTTTTAAAGATATACTCACGGCTGTTGATTTATTTTCACGAGACTTGTCTGCAAATTTCAAAATGTATCGATGGTTTGCACTTTACATAGTCCTTCAAGATCCCCGTCTTGTCCAGTTTCTGCATTACAAGAAAGAAAAAAACACTCATTAAAGCTTATGCAAACATAAAAATCTGTCAGATCAGAAATTACTTTAATGCCACATAGCATAGTACGCACCATGGTCTGTGAACCACGTAATCATTTCCCCCCTCACTCTTTGAGAAATTGATCCATTTCCATTTCGTATAGAAACGATATTTCTTTTGCAGAAGCAAATCTAGGACCTTTGGGGGCCCTAGGCAAAAGACTCCATGAGGCCTCCAACTGCCCCTTCCCCGGCATGGTAAAATGTATTACCTTTATTTTACTGTTAAAGCGTACGTTAATAATAGCAGCAAAAATAATTTAATAAACACAAGACCTTTACCTTAACGTTCGTGAAAATCAGAATACATAAATAAAGCAAATTTGTCGTTGCAATGTACTACGTAATCTGCCGCCATGGGGGGGGGGAGGGCAGCTCCCAGCTCCCTCGGGAGTCCCGAGGCGATTGTCCACCCTGCCGGTCCCGTCACTGCGCCTCTGGACGTATCCCTGAACCCAGCCTATGAGAGCGGATACGGGCGCCTGGCAGAGCGGCGACCTTCCGCGGTACCGCTGCGCGCCACTAGGTGGCGGCATCCGAAAACCCGCGGCGTCACGGCGAGGCGCGCGAGCCTCCTGCCTGACGTCAGCACTCGGGCTTTGTTTCCAGCCGAAGGGATGGCAGTCGCCGTCTCTGCTCGTCTCGCATATTTTAATAATAACGCTGTACGCGGTCTGTGAATGCATGCACCGCGAAATGCCCTGAGTTAGAATTAAATATCGGTGGTGGACTGTTACATTGCTGGGCAAGGCAGGCTGTCAAGTAGCGAGTGGTCAGTTTAGCGGCTAGTTAGCTACTTTCGCTTGTTGACACATTAAGATATTTTCGCTATTTTGTGGCTCGATTCGGGGTCGAAGTGTAAGAAAAAATGAACGAAGAAGACGGCTGCACGACACCGGTAAACAAGGACAGTAATATTTCACTGCTGTTCACCAAGGACGGACAGACTTACTTCGTGGATAACAGCGGGGGTCTGGAGAGCAGGAGCACGGCCACGCCGCAGGAGCAGGACGGCGGCATGCTGTCCTACGACATGGACGATCCGGGCGAGGAGAGCGACGTCCTGGACACGTCGGACCCCAGGGACAGCGCTGCTAGCCCCGAGGAGCTGAACGACGAGGAGTCCTTCGGTGACAGCGACAACGTGACGAAGACGTGCACGTACGAGGGCTGCGCGGAGACCACGACGCAGGTGGCCAAGCAGAGGAAGCCGTGGATGTGCAAGAAGCACCGCAACAAGATGTACAAGGACAAGTACAAGAAGAAGAAGAGCGATCAGGCCATGTCCAGCGGGAAGCTAGACGTAAGTATGTTCGTGTGTACAGAGGTTTTTTGGGATAACCTTCTGGGTCAGCTGTTAAAACCCAGGCATGAGGACTCTAAAGCCAATCAGTCCTCTAATTAGTAATCTAACTAGGGAGCTGTAGCAAGAACCGTTGCCCCCCCTGTTCTACAGTAATGACGATTTTAATAAAACTGCAACGTCATCGTAAAATACCGAAAATGAAAGTCCGTGGGCTGTCTGTTTTGAACAGGAAGGCTCGGAAGAGAGACCTGTCTCTGTTAACAAGCAGCGGCTGGGGGACCGGCTGGGAGACCGACCGGCGAGGCCCTCCCTCATTGAACAAGTTCTCAACCAGAAGAGACTGGTACGTTTCTGCATTGCATACATAAAAGTGCAAAACCGTATGTTGCAGTTCTATGGAGTTCACATTTTTCTCTGCACAGCTAAATACTGCTTGTGTTCATATATCTGTATGGTTTTGTTTGGTTTACAGTCTCTGCTGAGAAGCCCAGAGGTGGTGAGCTTCCTGCAGCAGCAGCAGCGGCGACTTCTGACAAGCCAGAGAAGTGGAGCTGTGCAGCAGGAGTATCAAGGCTGCTGACAGGAAGCGAGGCTGGACCTGAGAGCTCACAGACCAGCGAGCCTGGGCCCGGAGAGGCCCAATCCAGGTTGTCATAGCAATAGGAAATCTTATTTGGGATATCATGACCTATCAAGCGGATGATTTCTTTCTGGAAGTGGATTCATCCAGTAATTAAACCAAATTTCTGTTTAATATTCAAATCGATTGCCTCAAACAGGATTATCCCAGATCCATTTCCTGGAGTCCTCCTGATGTTGAGCTATACCTATAGGTCATTTGACATCCACAATGAATGAATCCAGTACAGGGGGATTGAAAACAGATTGTGTTAAAGCGTGCACTGTCAAACTGGATGTAATAATCACTGGCTGCGTCTACTTCCCTAGAATGAGGACGTCCTAGATGGAGTGCGAGTGAACCTGGAGTTTCCAGGCTGACGTTTTCTGTGTGATTGGTTTCTCTGTAGTGAGATACAGAAGTTACACATTCTCACTGTCACACGAGGGCCTTGTGAATCAGGCCGCACCACTGCTTCTTGAGCCCTGGACCTTGTCGGGTCGACATTGTGTGTGATTCAGCTCTCATTGAACTTCCTACCTCTCCACGGCCTGAAAAGGCTGAACCGCTTCAGTCTGCTTCTTAGCACTCATGTAGCCTAAACACGTGCATACGGGGAACCACAGAACTAGTGATCGATGGGAAATGTGGCTTCAAAACTTGGGATGGGATTCCTTTGCCAGCTCACACCAGATTGATCTAACGCTCTCCCCGGGTTGATATCTGTTGAGACAAACAGATAAGTGATGGACAGCACATGCCGGTTGAAGTTTCCTGGGGATTCAGAGCCTCATTACTTCATCCACTATGTTAGTCTACACTCAGCAGTGCCAGCTAAAGCAGGGCTTGGGGAACCTGGTCCATGGAGGGCCAGTGCAGGTGTTCGGGATGACCTCTCAATCATCCAATAACATTGGGTCTGCAGGATTGGAGTTGAGAACCACGGTTTTATTATTGGCTGATGGAGAGGCTATCCCAAAAACCTGCACCCACACCGGCCCTCCGTGGAACAGGCTCCCCACCCCTGAACTAAAGGCTAGCAGGTGTAAGGTGGCTGTATCCACTACAGTCCTGCCTGATTACGATTATGTATTTTCGTGCTTTGCATCTTATGAACCAAGTGGGGAAATTATTAATGGATGCCGTGCACACCCTGCCGTTTGGCAGGACTGGAGTCCCGACTCACTGGTGTGTAGCATCACTGTGAAACGAACGATGGTATTTTTATATGCATAAACATTTTATTTATAGCATCATAGTTACATTTGCTGGCCAGAGGATTGAGTAAATGGCCAGATTTCCCCCGTCCCAAAAAAAGGGCAGCTGGTGGCAGCTAACATGAAGTTGATATTTGCAGCTGCGCCCACAAGACATGATAGATTTGTGGTTAAAACCATCAGTGTTTTGACTCTTGCGACTGTCATCGCGTTTTTTTTTTCTTCATTATTTGTACTTTGACGGACTATCATTGTATATTGAAAATCACTTGAAGTCCTTGTGCCATACTGCTTGTTCTGGAGAATCTGTCAGTGTTGTAGGTCTTCACATTATCAGTAGCAGAAATCAATCCTTGAAAGCCACTTGTTGGTGAAATTAGTGAAATCAGTTACCAACTGGTTTAACCCTATTCCACTGGTTGCTTTTTCTGATTCCAGTTGGTGGTGACTGGTTGGTGTCTGATAGTGCTAATCCAACTCACAGTGGCTCTGACGATTTATCTTCTCATCATGTAAGAGCAAAGAGATCATGTAGTCACTAATGGAGAACCATGTCATCATGTCAATGACAGTCATCCTTCATGTCTTTTTGATGTAACTCAAGGATTTTCGACAACCTGTTTCAATAAATAGTGAACCGTGTGCTGCATTTACCTGCGTGTCTCATCAGCCTGAAGTGTCCCTTCTCAGCTGATCTGCCATGGGTCATTTGGCAGTTCCGAGCTGATATATCATCATTCTCTCTGTTACTGAATAAATCCAGAGACTGCGAGCATTTAGCATAAGCTGAATCACTGTGCCCTGCTCAGCAGTCCTGTGTTTCGTTTGCTTGGAGAAAGTCGGGATCAAACTGAAATGGCTTAAACGACTGTTTGCTTTAAAAAATGCTTTAGTGAAGGACAGAGCACAAGTAGCTACAGCAAACAGAACAAACAGTGTTGGCAGATCCGTTTTATACTGTTCTTGCCTGATGTGAGGGACAGGACATGCTGTATAAGTATGAATGGGTCCTGCAGTGTTGTTTGGGGGGTGGGAAATTCCTCAGTTCTGCGATTTATTTTTTAGGGATTTCTAGTCCGTAACATACCTTAAATCTCAGGTGAATCTGCCGATTGTCCGTGAATGGACTTGTCCATGGGAAATTGGGATGGCATAGAAACTGGCACGATCCGAGGGCCCAAACATTCTGAAATTCCTTATGTTCCTCCACAGTCCATTAGAAAGCTGCTGGTTTCTCCAGCCCTTCAGTGGCAGCTTAGAGGACCAGCAGCCATAATGTCTGGAGATGGCGCCCATGTAATAAAACAGATCGAACAAGGCACACTGTCCCCGAGATAAAACCCTTCTAAGGACAGCAGTTTGTGGATGCAGTGACACGATAATGCATTTCTATGTTAGTGGGACGAGGAAAATGTCTTGGGAACCTGTCTGCAATTTTTTGTGAAGCTGGGTATTTTACACACATTCATACACACTAGAAAAATAACAGATTTTACAACATATTTGGGAGCAAAGAACTAAAGATCTACATAAAGGTTTATAAAAAAAAAACAACCAAACCAAACAAGCCACTTTATGTAAAGTATCCCAGAAAAACTGGCTAATATGCTTAGGCTAGATGTTGCATGCGTTAGCTGCGGATGAAATTAATAAGGACAAATTCTTAGTCGTTTATCGCCTAGGTGTAAATTCCAGAGTTCTGACGCTGACCTTCCTGATGTCACCTGTTCAAGGATGTCCCTGATATCTGTGCAGTAAACCTTCCTGAAAAAGCCCTATTTTTCTGACATGGTGCAGCAGACCCATTGAGGGTTGTGCAGCTGTTTCTCCTATGAGTTACTTTTTCCTTGTAAGATGTGAAATCACAGCGCATGCGGATCCACGGTGTATTTTTCGCTTCTTTTTCTCCTCCGGTCACCTCTGACCGCCACATTGCTCACACCTTCACCGTTAGGATACAGAGGAGATGGGATTGTGCGGGGAGCCCATTTGGGTAAGAACTTTGTCCAGCCATTGGAGAGGGCCGTGCAGGTGGATCTCCACCCAGCAGGGGGTGCTAGTGACATCTTGTCGGTGGTACTCAGCTCCCCAGCCCTGTAAAGTGTTCGTTTAATGGGGTGGGGGGAGAGAGAACAAAAAGGACACGTCAGTGTTAACTGTCTGCATTGCAAGGCCCAGCACCAAATACATGCAGCCCCAGGTAGGATGTTAAACCTCTGAATGTCTTCCTGAATCACTGCCCTCTGCAGTGGGATTGATAGCGTCTGCAAAGCCGGTTCACACACACACGCACGCACGCGGGCAAGAAGTGGACCAGTGGACAGGACGCAGTGGTCCTCTCTGAGGGCTTGGTGACGTGCACGGTAACCGGAGACTCATTAAATCTCCACCATGTGCCTTGGCTCGCACTTCAGTTTGCGTGTGAGCCCCAGTATCAGAATACCACCAGATTCTGTTACCACAGCAACACACAGTAGAAATTCTATTTGGGCCCACAGTCGGATGTGATGTCGCGGCCCGGAACGCGACCCGTCCACTTCATTGGTCCACAGGGCTAGGTGGGAATGTGTCTGTTACCTGATAGTGCCAGGATTCCCTGAACTCTGTTCAGTAAGCTTGAGAGGTTAAACCTTGCAGGGGTATGTGCCAAACTACAGACTACACCTTCACCACTCCATTATGGTTATGCAAACATTTAAAGCACTGATTATTTTTTTTAGAAGGCTATATATACAAGGTGACTTGAGGAACATGAAAAAGTGAACTCGCTAGTTGCGAGTTGACAGTCCCGCACACCTGCAACCCTACCCTGCGATTGTGAGGTCCTGCAGCATGCCAGTGGCTCCTCACCTTGACGAAGCTCATGCGGATGGTGCACATCTTGGTGAGCTCGTAGACCACCTCGAAGCCGTGGTTGACCGACTGCGAGAGCAGCTGCGCGAACAGCTGGTTGTTGAAGATCTTGAGACTGCAGCCGCTGGGGATCTTGCAGACGGTGGTGGCGTGGAAGCCGTGCTGGTAGTTGCAGTTGCGGCTCTGCACGAAGATGCTGCTGTCGCTGAGGCACTCGGCGTAGACCTCCCCACCAACGTAGTACAGGTGCACACCTGTGTGGGGAGTCGGGCATGAGGAGGGGCTTAAGGCGATGTTTGCAATGCTGCCAAAAATGTGCATTAGAAAAATAGGAATGATAATGATGGTAAAACTTTACGGAGCACAAATGTAATATTATGCTATTGTTTATGCATTAATTCACCACAAACTAAATCATAGTTATGTTCTGATCTCACGTTAATTAATGAATTATGCGATGAATGAAGCAGTTACTATATTTGTTAATTCTGTAAACCTTTATGTCCAGCTGAAGGAACAAGTCATGAATAAGTTAAATACTGATGTCATGCATCTTCTCTCAAGTAGTTTGTCCATGATTTGTACATTACTAGTAACTGAGTTGTTACCAAGCATTTGAGCCCTGTCAAGAAAAGTATTACTGTAATAATACAATGGATGGAAACAAAACTTCTATACCTATGTATTTATTTTCTATTTTTATTTATTACCACACGCCTGGCTTTAAAAACCTGCCGCAATTTAGACAGCTAAGCAGACCACTGGAAGTGCGCAGATTGAGAAAACTCAAAAATGCATCACATTCTCGCTCCAAATGCAGTCAGGAAATGACAGCGAGTGGCGCAAATGCTGTAGCTGCTAGCCCTGCTCTGCCGAATCCTCATCCGACATTCACCACTTAAAGGTCAATTACAATGTCGCTCAAAGACAGATTCGCCACGGATGAGATTTCATCAGGAAAGGTCCCCGAGGTAGCAGGATTGAAGCTGATTATTAAATGGCAGTGAAGCAGGCCTCAGGCTGTTAGGAGGAATATAAACATATCCAGCTGGATGCTTCCAAGGCTGCATGGATAGATTTACTTCCGCAACCACAAGACCCAGTAAACAGTGGCCACTTTATCCAAAGGAGAGAGAGAATCCTGGAATGTGCTCAGTCATCTTTTACAAATAAAGCAGATGATTTAAAAATCATCCACACAATTTGGGACTTGGAGTGGATGGCATGACATAAAATCAATATCATAATATGTAAAAAAATTTGTGTGAATAAAAACAATTAACCCAGCAAAATCTAGAACATCGTCACAGATCCCTCAAAATGAATACTCATTATTACAGTATGCATCAAAATGGGATTAAATTATTTAAACATGCTTAACCGTGAAAGCTGCATCTGCCGATGCCATTTCATACACCAGCAGCCAAAATTGTGGAAATATGTCCAATTTTTAGAGATTTCAGAACTTTAACTGCTGCTGCAGTTAATCGTGCGGCGTATGATATTTGTAACATTCCTTGATTGTAAACATTACTGGCAAAATTTATGTAGTCATTTTTAAAGCGTAATGCCAAAAAAGCTATACGTTTCCACAATTTTGGCCACCAGTGTCTATGTGGGGCATAATAATTCATAGAGGCAAATAGAACATCAGTACAAAATACTGAACATTTTAAGAAAACTAGAACTTGATTGGTTTTGCTTAAAAGTGCAAATAGTCCTAATAGTAACGCAATGAATCTTATCAAAATCGTGGTTGTTCTAGCCTGGTTTGTTGTTTGCCATTGTTAGCAACACCTGTTGATGATAATGCATTGTGTGGTATTTCGTGCATAAAATCACCATCCAGAAATAGGTTGGACAATACTGTGTGTTTGCCTGATATAATGAGACACATATAAGACACTTAACTCCCACACCTCTTTAGTGTTGATGCAGGGAGCAGCCATCTTGAATTGAGAGGCCGGAGCTGTAGAGGGCTCTGTACATTCCGAGCTGAAAAGTCTGACTTCAGGGAGCATTCCAGTTGAAAGTTTCAACTAGGAACTTGGAAATACCGACTTTCCAACTTTCCAGTTCAAATGGAACGCACCATAATTTCTAAACATACCTACATCTGCGAAATTAGGTCGGTAGGTGCCGTTTAATGTCGATATTGGTAAAATCTCGCTACGTTGCCCAGATCAACTTGGGACTTATGAACTGTGCTCAGGCAGTCAACCTGCCCCCCGTGCCGGGTGCCTTGGTTCAGTAAACGGGCCCAGATGAGCAGGCAGACAGCAAACTTTCCCATGCCCCCTCCCCACAAGGAATTAATTTCCATGGCAACCCTGTTCAATCAACAAAAAGAAAATTCAGACTGCGAATATTTTCCCCTCAGTCACATGACACCCACTATCATTCTCTTTATCTAGTCGCCTCTACTCGCACCTTCCCCACCTGCTTCAGCGACAGGCGAGCACCCACCTTTGCCAATATGCCTGCGCGTGTGTTCAATGGTGGAGTTGCGGTTGACGTTGGAAAGCAGACCCAGGCAGAAGCGACTCTTGTTATTGGAGGGGTCGGTGAAGCCGTCCACCAGGATGCTCCGTGACGAGGCGTGGAAAGTCTCGCCCACGCGGTTGTTGAGTTCGTAGTACGCCACTGAGCACCAGTACTCGGGCTCCTCGTAGCATACTGGCCGCAGGTCTGCAGGCCCAGAGGTCAAAGGTCACATACCTGCCCTTAATGTAACACAGACACCTTTTTCACAGGGCTTACATAGAAATGTAATTTTTGAAATATCTATCCTCCATCTGTCAAACTAACCAGGTCAGGGTCACAGGAATGTTAAAGTGTCAGGTAACTTTTTGTAAGTACTGAAAGAAATATTTCCACTGAATTGTATTGGACATGTGGTACAATAAACTTTAATTTAAGGTTTTTATATGTACACAGTGACAAATAAAATAATAAGCAGTGTTGGACATTTCAGTTCTAGTAACTACAAATCCAGACCAGGATTTTGTTTCTGCCAGCCAGTTCAGCATAAAGAGTCACCATCACAAAGTTCTCAGCTGGTTGGTAGAAACTAAATCCTGGTCTGGATTTGAGGCTTCTGGACCTGAAATGCCCACCACTGAGAATAAGCTGCCATTGTCGTGGGTTAGGTACCTATTTTCATTTGCACACACGAAGGAAACATAAAGGGACCAGGTTACCTATAGAATCCTCCCTGTGATTTTCTGCAGGTTCTAAATAGGAGACGTGTGACATCTCACCTATGTGGGGTGCAGAGAAGACCAGTTTGTTGGAAGAATCACCCGGCTTCACATCCTCGGGTGTATCTGTCATGCTGTAGGGTGGCGGGGGTGTTTCAGCTGTGAGGGAGGGGGGAAGGGTGGTGATGACAATGCAGTAGTGCTTCTCATGTGATTGAAATATGACCTCACGTCCCAGCAATGCCTAAACGGCACCTCCCCCAAAGGCGGGCTCCGTAGATTAAACGTGAAACTTTTTGCTAACTTCTGCCACTGGCCAGCGTACCTGTCACCTGATAAGGGCTCCCCGGCTCAGTAGCGCTGCCCGGTGAGTTTGGGTAGCTGATCGTGCTGGGAGACTGCGTGAGGGAGCCAGCCGGGGAAGCGGAGTAGGCGGCGCAAGGGTGCGGCGGGAAGGAGTCCGGGTAGGTGGCGTTCTGTGGCATGAGCGGCTCGCTGTGCAGGGAGGCGCTGCGGAACTTGGCCAGCAGGCTGTGCTGGGGGTTGAACTCGCTGTGCCGTGGGACCAACAC
>JAODUD010000038.1:14988849-14998957 GCA_026784285.1 Stomatorhinus walkeri
CAATTGAAAAAAGTGCACTGTTCCAGACTATTGCACTGTAAGTGTGCAACCCATGTGAAAAGAATCCTCCAAATTATCATAAGAGACATGTGATTGCACAACTGAGTTTAGTAATACAAAGAAAATGAAGTCGGGTATTTTTTTGCACTGTCACTGACAGTGAAATATGACTTACATTTCAGCATGTGCCAAATGTGCTTCTGCACAACCCAATGACCTCTTGCTGCAGGCCCGATGTAGTAACAAATGCATATCTATTTTCTAATAACACTAATATTTGCAGAAATTGACCAGAGCATTTTGAATTCAGGCACAGCCAGCACTGGTTACTTTGGTAACAATCGCACCTGCATGTGTGATCACAACTGCGGTCAAATTTTGTAAAACAGGAACTCTCCTGTGCTCTCTCGTAAAGTCGTCCTGCTCCCATTCTGCAAGTGATTACTAGTTCTTGTTACCTTGGAGCCCATTCATGACATTTGCAGACAAAGAAACATCTGAGATTACCCTGGCCCAGATCAGATCTGCTCAGATTCTACAGAACTCACTCAGAAGTAAGTATTTAAACAAGGCTACCTTTGACGGTAAGTCGATACCAATTCTGGATGCATTCCGCAAGATGTGAGTGGGCAGAGGTCCGCAAAACCTCCCCGGGAAAAAGACATTTTCCCAGTGGAAAAGAAGAACTATTCTTGCATTTCATGCGTGTTATGCTCTGACTGTATACCTTGCATGTGACTAATATAACTATTATTACTTTTATTATCATATTACAGCTGTACAGAAAAGAATTAACATCAAAAAGAATCTGAGATTTAAATTCAAAGGCTGGCTAAAGTGACTTTTTTGTTGTCCTAATGTCAGAGTTTGATAGTACTTTGCCTATGAAAATTTTTTTGATTTCACTAGAAGAGACCATCCAATTATCTTGTTCAGTGGGCAGCTGGTCTTAACTGCTACATGTTCCAGCTGTCATGTGACTCTTTAGGAATGTGACGTTGACGTTGCCGTCATGAGTTTCAGGCTGACACTTGCGCAGTCTCCCAACAAGCTCAGCAATTAGCCTCCTTGGATAAAGCCTGAGTACCATTCCTGAAACGACAGGGATGAACCTCAGTTGCCATCAATCCCCAGCACATGGCTGCTGATAGGCTAACGCGTCGGAGTCCTTGTACGAGAGATGAACCTGCCAGAACTGAAATATGCCAAACAATCTTCTGAGATAATCATTAGGTTTCAGGATTACCTTTGAGGGCTTTTTGGATGAGGTGCTGGTTAATACCCCTGCAAAAAGACCCAAAGCTCTCAGTTCTCTCAGCATCCAACTGTCGTGCCGCAGTCATGATGTAAAAAGCATTCTGGGTAATAAGAGAGAGCCCCCCTACATTCGGCATGTGCTCCAAGACTCAGACTCCTAAGAGTAAGTAACAATCAAGGCCTGTACGTCAAAGACATACGCTATTGTTATCTGTCCGGTTTCTACTGCAATCTAGGAATGAAAAAATCTCAGAATTGCATAGGGGTGGGAAAAAATGTGAATGTGATCTTTGTATGAGGAAAGAGATTAAGGATTAAAGTCAGGCAGCTAGCGGAAGCTCTGGATGAACCCAGCAGCCCAACTGAAGAGGTGGGCTCAGATTCCTGCTTCCTGTTTGTGAAATCAGATGCCTGTGAGAGTACGGACCCCATAAAGCAGTGGGTTTCCACACTGTTACCCTGCCAATATATTTCTGCTTTGTTACACCACCTGCATGCCTATGCCAGGCTATTAAGGGCTTTATAATAAGCTGACAGGTGAACCCAGGTGTGTAGGCGGGGGGACCAGAACAGCCCTGAGGACTGGTTGAGATTCCAGTGTATTACAAACACCTGGGGTGTGAGGTGGGCGTCTGCACCGCAGTGTGTGGGACGTCCCGCACCTTCAGGATCTTACAGCGTTGGAGAACGTCAACGTGTCACGGTCACACCACAGGGGGACACCTGAGATGACAACGAATGTAGAGGTAGTTCTGGAGATGGGAGAGATCTGTGACACTTCAGACAGCTAACATAAGACTGAAATGAAAATCTTCCCTTGTGAACGAAGAATGATAAAGCAGATATTAAACCGTTTTCAGTCTTAAAGAACCTTCAAGAAACAACGAACATGTTCCTGTCATGTTCTGAAGGGAAGAATTTGGGCAGAAAATTTCCACAATAAGAAATAAGGGACATTGAATGGCTAAAGTAATAATACAAACGACAGTTTATTAATTTCATACTTAAAACAAACATTCGTCTTCAAAATGCGGTCCAAAGCCTTACTGGACAAGGCTTAATATTAGCACTCGATCAACTGTGTTTTTTGTTTTGGTGACATTTATACATCGATCCAGGCTTCTGATTATCATACGCATTGGTGGCTTCATATCTGATGCTTATTATGCATCTAACAGAAAGACAAAGTTAATAGATAATATGGACAAAAAACAAAGTGTATAAATAAATTTGTTTTACTGTGAAAGTCTTTCTTGTCTGTGAGAGCTCTCATTGGAAAGCCTGCCAGCTAACCTGCTACCAACCAATTGCTCCCTATACTATAATATGGATTAAATTCTTTTTAAATGATAAATCTACACACATTATGCCATAATTGAAAAGCAAAACCACATTTTTACAGGACTTTGCCTGTCCCATCACTGGCTGCATGCATCCAGTTCAGGGACACGCGGGAGAGTCTGGAACCTATCCTGGCATCTCAGAGCACACTCGCACACCAGACACTCACACTCGCACACCAGACACTCACACGTGCTCACCAGACACTCACACGTGCTCACCAGACACTCACACGTGCTCACCAGACACTCACACTCGCACACCAGACACTCACATGTGCTCACCGACAGGCAATCTGGTGACTCCAATTAGCCTTAGCATGTTTTGAACAGGGGGGACCAGAGCGTTCAGAGGAAACCCCATAATGACGCAGGGAGAACATGCAAACTCGACACACACGGGACCATGGTGGAACCCTGAACTCAGGTCCCACCACCAGCTCCAACACTGGGTATCATGTATTAAACAGACTTTTTGATGCAGGAATGTGATGATTCCTAGAATTTGCTAATCATGGTTAAGGATTGAACTTGACTACAGCCCGTATAAAAAATATATTCCTGAAAAAATGCACCAAAATAAATGAAATCTATTGACAAAAGAGTATGTTTTTTGTAGAGGTGGAGATTTCAGGTCCAGAAAGTACAAATCCAGACCAAGTTTTCTTTTCAACTGACCAGTTGAGTATAAAAACTCACAGTCACAGAGTACTCAACTGGTTGGTTGGAACACAATCTTGGTCTGGATTTGTACTCTCTGGACCTGAAACTTCTACCTGTTTTTTTAGACCTTCAGGAGTATCAAAGTTAGCCGACTTTTCCTCAGCAATGCTTGTTTCGAACCTCTCGCTCCTAACAGGACAGGCAAACCTGTGAGATAGACCTGGCATTTGCTGCAATACAGGGCAAGTGCAGCTGTTACATCGTTCCCTAAAAGGGGTGCCAGTGAGTCTTTGAAAGGCACATCTTTCCAGCTGCTCCAGACTGCAGATCAAATTGCAATGTGGATGTTTTTCTTTGTGAGTTTGGCTCTGGCACCGCAAAGATCCTTCTACATACTTAGCAGGACGACTTCCAGTAACCGCTGGTGATTGTGGCACAGCGAGAAGCCATTGAAGTGATTCCATCCCGTCGTCTTATCAGCTGTACTAATGAAGAAGGGTAATTAAATATGATTTATTTCTCGCTCACTAAAACCACCAAGCCCCACGTGCCTCTTCCAGCACGGCAGCGAATTGCTGCTTAAACCTTAATCATGGGAAAAATGAATGGGGTGGGGGGTGGCTGGAGTAGGGTGAGAGGGAGGGGTGATCGGCACATGCCAAAGAGGGCAATGACTTGGCTCTGCTTCGCCTTCTGAACACATGTTTATGGCTCAACTCCAACAAAAGGAGGAACACTCCTACCTTCAGGATGTATCCGCAGGTGGCTTAGCGATTGATTAAATCAATAAATCCATCCATCCATCTTCTACAACCACGTATCCAGTACAGAGTCAGGTTGGAGCCCAGGGCAGGGGAACACCTGGCATGGAATGTCAGTCTATTGTGAGTCGTGCACTAATACTCATATACACTCAATGCCATTTGGATGGATTAGAGCAAATAATACCACTAAATACATGTTTTGGGCTGCAGGACAAAACCTGTGCAAACACAGGGAGAACATGCAAACTCCACATGCACCGAGGGGCACCTGAACTCTGCAGGTGTGACACCACAATGCAACCTACAGCATCTACTTAAAGGTTCAGGTTCAGAAAGCACAAATCCAGATCAAGATTTTGCTTCAACCAGCCAGTTGAGTACTCTGTGAGTGTGACTCCTTATACACAACTGGTTGGTTGAAGCAAAATCCTTGTCGGGAATTTAACTTTCTGGACCTGAACTTTTAAACTCTGTACAGTTGTATTGTCACCTTGGCAAGTCTGAGAGGAAAATGCAACACAGGTTGGTTTTGGTCCAGCCCAGGTTTGCGCTGGATCTGTATTGATATAAAATGCGGCTCAGAACAAGAAGTGAATCATCACTGTAATTACGGAGGGGAAAATGGGGGCCGTGCGGGGGTGCGCTAATGGAAAGCTAGCCAAGTAGCCATCAAAGATGGTCCAAGTGTGTCTTTTCTCTTTTTCCTTTTCACTCTTTTCTGCCGTGACACAAAACAGATGTATTGGACTCAGCGGGGAGAATAGAGAAGACCTCCCCCAGCTTGGGGCATGTTCCAATGTGAGGTGGGGTGGGTGGGGGGGTTTACATAACCTTATCTCACCTCACGGGGTAGCTGGACAGAACCCATGAAGGTGCAAGCCCCAAGATACTGCTCCGTCACATCTTGTCATGGGTCAGGCTTCAGTGACACTTGTGACACAGTACTGGCATCAGTGTAGGAATAATATACTGCGCACACCCAGCGCACTCCCACAGAGCTAGATTGATTGGCTGAGGAGAGAGAGGTGACCCCCCCCACTTCCCCAGGCAGCGGTCTTGTTTGGAAGGCAGACTAGTCGGCAGTTCTGAGGGTTTAAGTCTTTGGGTTCGGACTGACATCTGTACAGCCTGATTGCTTTCACCATCCCCCTCTCTCTCTTTCAGTCTCTGTCTGTCAGTCTCTGTCTGTCAGTCTCTGTCTGTCAGTCCTCCAGGTGTTCTCCAGGTGTGTGTCCCTTCCCCCGTCAGGTGAAGAGTACCTGCCCCAGTAGACCTTTCCTCTCCCTTCCGCTGGAGTTGCAGACACATGTGAATCCTCTCACTCATCTGTCAGTGCATCCAGGGTCATGCCCCAACCAATCACCGCTCCATGCCACGCTGAAGAAGACTGCAGTCTGTGCAGTAATTCTAGTAAAGAATGACTCTTTGCGCACTGTGTGCGTTCAGCAGTGTTAATTGAGTATTGTGTTTATGATTTTAGAGCCCTACATTAGTCGCACAGCAGTATCATTTACATTTTCACTGGCATCCAGGGTGTTCCTCTGCCTTACGCCCTGTGACCCTGTGACCCTGTACTGGGCAACCAATTGAAAAAATTGAGACTCATCCCAGCATCTGCCTGTTAGAGCTGCTGAAATCAGGCAGGTTCTATAGAAGCATTACAGCAAAAACAAAGAGACTGAGGAGGAATTTCTATCCGCACGCTGTAAGACTCCCTAATCAGGACATGCCACCATTACAACCCTTCTCAACTGTCACCAAGCGGCAGTTTTTAACAATCTGTAACTACATTTCCCATCCACCTTTGTTGCTTATATTTATATTTACACTTATGTCACCTGCACTTTAAATACATAGTTCTGTCATCATATGCACACGTACAGTTTTAACCTTAGGATTATTTTCTATATTAGAACTTTATTTCTCTATATTATGTATACATTTTTAATTATTGTAACTTTTTAGTTTACTGTAAGATTTTTAACTTGTTGACATTATTAATTCTATTTTTGATTTGAATTGCACAGACCAAGGGTCATTTCAGGGTATATTTCACTACATGTTGTACTTGTATAACCATGTATGTGACGAATAAAGAGTCTTGTATCTTGTAAAATGGATAAATGGTTGATGAGGATACTTTACTATTCGCTGTGGGGAAATTCTCTTTTCACCTACTGCATCTTACTCTCCATGACACACAGCAGGTGACTGCAAGCTTGCAGTGAAAGGCAGCCGTCTGCAGCAGTGCACGCGGAGCTGCGGGTTAAGGGCCACGCTTGAGGGCCACGCTCAAGGGCCCGTGTGACTATTCTATAT
Organism: Stomatorhinus walkeri; assembly: GCA_026784285.1. Classification (NCBI taxonomy): domain Eukaryota; kingdom Metazoa; phylum Chordata; class Actinopteri; order Osteoglossiformes; family Mormyridae; genus Stomatorhinus; species Stomatorhinus walkeri. Next base: position 14,995,193 of record JAODUD010000038.1, read on the forward strand.
AAGGCTGGTGGTGCTTGAACCAGTGACCTTTGGATCACAGGCACAAAAAAATAAAATAAATAAAATTAATTGACAAAAAAAAGTTTTTTAGCCCACTGCGCTACACGCTGCCCAGCATTGGATGGATGGATGGATAGATGGACATTGTTTTCAATTTAACGCTCAACTGAGCAGTTAATAATCGCCACCTGGTAGAATTAAGTTGGTTAAACACCAAGCGGACGTTCTCAGTGAGACTGACTTTGAAAATTAGCTCTTGTTTGCTTTCTTGCTGGTTCTCAATCAACTATGGATTTTTAAAGTATGTTCTTGCAGTTTCACTGAGATTCTATTTAGTGGAAGTAATGGGGACCAGCAACTTCTGAGGGCAAATTAACTGAAAGTGAAAGGATACGAGAACTGCGTAAAGGGAACATAGTAGCATATCCGGCAAATCACTGCATTGCAAATGCTTCAGCAATAACATGGGGCTGTAAACACGCTGAGACTCATACATTTGTGATGTTTTTGGCCATGCAGCCGCCCCACTGGCTGCCATTGTGTTATGGTTATGCCATGATTAAGGGTCCGAGCAGCAGTGGTGCTGGATCCCTGCTGGTTTTCTACTGAGAATTATAATTATTTTTGTTTTATTTTTGGTTTGTTTTTGCTGGCTTTTTGGGAACCCGTAGGAGCACAACCTGAGATATGATCTGTGGCATCGGTTATTAAAGAATCAAATTTCTGGAGCCCCAGGCCAACCGATATGTGCAGGAATTCATAAGCATGCCTGGTCCAGGCGTCTATACCCTCTGGGTCCGCAGTTTAAGTGCTGGCAGATCTGAGAAACAAATAACCAGAGAGACCTGTAAAGTGCAGAGAAAAAGTTCAAAGCGTCTGACCCGAGAGGAAGGCACACCTTTATCCTCTGACAGCTGGGGCTGGGAGCATTAAAAATAATGTTTGAAGGGACATGTATCAGGTTTTCTGTAACAAGTGAAGACATGGGGGGGTAATGAAACACGAAATTGCATGGATGAGAGAAAGAGAGTTGAAGTGAGAGGGTACTGATTGAAAATAAAATAAAAAAAACAATGCACGCATGTTGGAAAATTGTACCATAAAATTTATCTTCACAACCTGCACAATCAATGTTATTTTCATTATGACATCCAAAATTTGAATGGACTGTAAGCCAAACACAAAACATGCAAGCACATTATTTTCCAGTTACAGATAAAGATCTCAACAATAATGTCACAAAGGTCTTTTCCAACAGGGAGGTGATATTGATCCACCAGTCAGAGAAGGAGCAGCCATCTCTGGCAGAGGCAGAGAAATCGATTCTCATGTTTGACACGGCAATTTGGCTACAAGAACAGCCTAAGACAGCATGGCTAAACAGCCACACAATTGGATGGAGATGTAGCTGCCAAACAAACTCTGCCAGAGTGCACTACAAGGATAGCCTCAGGACGGAGGATTGCGGAGGATAGCGTCAGGACGGAGGATTGACGATCCATAGAGCGGCCTTCAGACATCAAGGGGACTTTATTATAAAGTTAATGAAAAAGGCACTAGAACTGACAATGGACCATGAGGGGTAAAAACAAAGGAAGGTGGGGTATTAAGAATAAATTAGGGCTAGAACTTACACTCAATCAAACACCAGGGAACAGTAACAAGGGCCAGAAACACAGATACCAGTTACAATCCACAAGCATAAACAAACGCACAGACTGACAAAATAACAAGGCATAAGTAGCCACATATATACACAGGTAATGAGCATTAGATAAGAGACAAGTGTGAGTCATTGGCTAATTAACCAAGAACATAAAGAAAAAGCCAGGATGGCCAGTGACATCTGCTGGCCAAATGGGGACATGACGGACAGATACTGACAGACAGCTTGACCAAGGCTGGCTTAACACTTATTTCTACTTTGAAAAACGTGGTGTAGGTGCATCATCTGTGCTGAGTTTAGAAATGTTTTCTCTGATAAATACTTTGAATTGGTAAGATTTTAGCTGTTGCAGGGAACTGCCTCAGGATAAATGGGGAAGAATTTCTTTCAACTCCTAATCTATGCTGACCAAATAGGATCTGATATGTGGCAAAGAACTGGCCAAGAAACAGGGTCCGTCTCTTTGTGTCACGCGAGGATTCCGCATAACTTCCAAAGCGGAAAAGACAACAGTGTGTGCAGCTTCTCAAAACAAATATGAGTGTCCAAGCAAAAAAATCTCATCTGTGAACAGACAGTTGGATCATCCTCCCCCATATGACTTAAACCACCCTGACTGCTTGCAGTTCTGTGCCTCAGGATGAAAGGGGCAGGGGGGTTGGTATCAACACATCAAAACCATAACAGCTATGAACAGTGCTGAATAACGCTTAACCCTATTTATGAGCAGACTGTCTAAAAAGGCCTGCTGGCAAAGACGTTAGGGAAAACAGCAAGTGCCTATTCAGACACGCCATTTATAAGGGCTAGTGAAATTAAACTGCCCTTCAAGGGCAACTTTCTTCAAAAAGAGACTCAACCTGCTATCGGGTTAAGAGAGTGAGAAAAGAACTTGTCAAACAATCTTTGAACAACCAAAAGTCTTTTTTTTTACAGTTGTGAATCACAGTCTTTCTTCTGTTATCTCCGCAGACGTTTAACAGAAGCCCTGTTTCCCCCAATGGTGCTGTGGCCTTTCTATTCAAAAGTTTTACTCCTTCTGCACTGGAAATGTTCCGACTTGGGATAAGTAGTCGGAAGATAGATGGATGAAGCTGGAATCATTCAGCACTTTTCTGATTGGGTAACGTGTCTTGATTGCGATTGGTTGACTTATTTTGCTTATTTGGCCTTAATTCAGAACTTAATACAGATACAGAACTCTGTATGCACACACGACCAAGCTGAGAAACGGCTTTTACCCGGCAGCTATCACACTTCTGAATTCAGAGCACTAATAATAATAATCAATACTTTATTTATCCCCGTGGGAAATTATTTTTATGCCTCCCTCAACTTGCTCTTTGTAGAGCGAGCTGTCTGCAAGGGGCAGCCACCTGTAGCGGCACCCAGGGAGCTGGGGGTTGAGGGCCTTGCTCAAGGACCCACAGACAGGTTGAGGCTGAACCGGCGACCTTGTGATTACAAGCACACCGGCTTAGCCCACTGAGCCACATGCTGCCCCTAATCTCTAACCTTCTGAATATTTGTGTACTTAAACCTGCTGTATAACCCTACTTCTACCTCTGCGAAATTGCTCATGCACTGCACTTTATACAAAATCGTAACCATTCATGAGTATGATTATATTGCACTAATTTACCAGCACATTATTCACTGTGAATGTTTGTATACACGTGTATGTGTACATATTTTATTCTTTGAATTTTATTGTAATATTTTATCATGTATCTGCTGCCATGCTCCAAATGAAATCTCATTGTACTTGTACAATGACAATAAAGCGTCTTTATCTTTTTCTTTAAATGACACCAATAATCAATGGCAGTAACCAACGACAGTCACCCCCACACTTACAAGCCTACAGCACTCCTGGAAGTTCAGACATGCAATGGCCCTTAATTTAAACGGGAGAAACATTACCAATAGATAAATAAACATTACCGAAAGGTAAATAATCATTACCAATAGGTAAATAAACATTACCAATAGGTAAATAAACATTACCAAAAGGTAAATAATCATTACCAATAGGTAAATAAACATTACCAAAAGGTAAATAAACATTACCAATAGGTAAATAAACATTACCGAAAGGT
>JAODUD010000038.1:15026189-15045027 GCA_026784285.1 Stomatorhinus walkeri
TAAGGGAAAAAAAACAGATATTTATCACACTATGGGGACATTGTGTCCCCATAAGGATAGGTATACCCGCACATACAAACACACACACACACACACAGTCCTGTACTCATATCGTTGCATCGTTGTTGGGACTATCCAATCATTTCTATGAGGATTATGTTTAAATTATCTCCATGTTGGTGTTAAACTATGATATTATGTCTGTCAGAGTGTGCCAGTTTAGCCAATTCAAAACCTCTCACCTCAGTATTTGAAACAACTAGCCAATACACACCGACCATTAGCACGCCTTATTTGGCTACTGAATACCTCATCGAGTTATTTAACAAGCTAAATTAATTGGGTGAACTGGTGGTGAAATTTAACTCAAAGGTGGGATGGCTGAGGTGCCCCTGAGAAGAGGATTGGGAGCTGAAGCGGTGTTCATTAAACCATCCAGTGTCAGTGAGTTTTTGGAGAATGGAAGAAATTAATGTTGTGTTATTGTTAATCTGCATATATCCTAATGTTAAATTATGCAATGTCAATTTTTCTTAACAAATTCATACTAATTACCCAGATAAATAGTTCTAAATAATTCCTTTGAGTACCTAATATTTTTGCACAGTACTATATAAATATAGGAATGGAACAGCTGGCCTTTGTAAACCAGCGAGTTGCTTCCCTCTCAGACGTTGGCTTCGGGAGACACTACTGAGCATGTGCCAAGCAGGTGACCTCATCTGCTATCTAATATTCACTGGTTATTGCGGCGTCAGCACCATAATGGAAGGAACCACTAGCTTCCAGATGGCGGGGGGGGACGCTACAAGTTCCAGCAGTGGGGAAGGAAAAACGAAGCCAGAGCGGACAATCTGGGCTCTCTGCCGCAATTAGGTCATACCCCATGGAGTAAACTCCAGTCCCTCTTCGATGTCAGGGCCAAAACCAGCTCTGTGCCATACAACACCCCAGCCAGAAGTATAAAAAGTCCAGTTAGTGACCCCCCCTCCCCTCTACAACCACAGCTCTCTTGTTCCTGCCTGGCACCTTTCGATGTCCCTCTCCTACTCCTCTTGCATAATCACACCTTTTCTCTCTCACTTTCTGGGTCCCAGGTCTTAGAGGAATAGACCACGGGTGGGTGGGGGCACTCGAGCGGGGGTGTCCTTGACATCCAGGGCCCGCCTGACGTGCCCGACTTTCTCTTCGCCAGAGCAAACACTGACTGTTGCCTCAGACGGCCTCCACGCAGTCTCCTAACTCTCCGTCATTCCTTCCTGGCATTCACCTGTGTAACAGGATCCTCGAAACCGAGTACCGGTCTATTTAGCTCCAGATTCATGTCAAACAACACGCTTAAGGGTACAACAGACCAGTCCCTGAAACACTAGCCTCTGGAGCTAAGGAAATGCAGCATGAAGACAGGTGACCGGAACGAGTCCCCCGCTAAGAGCCAAGGGCATAGCCTAGAGCCTCACACTATGCACTTTGTCACATGCCTCGAAGCTAGAGGTCACACTCAGCAACAAGAGGTATCCGACGAGCAGACAACATGCCGCTGACCACCGTACCGAAGGCCTCATCTGACCTTTACCCTTTGACCTTTCATACCAGGATCCCCTGGCGTACTGGGGACACTTACGCAAGCGGAGACACTTACGCCTTCTTCCCACAGATTGAGCCCTGGTACCAGTTCCGGCAGGTGCTGAAATACTTCTTTTTGGTTCCCATTATCTGCTGAAGGGCGCACATATTGGGTCTAAAAAAGAAGAGGGGGGGGGGCATTTTGGGGGCCAGGGTTACCAAGGTGATTACGGGTTTGATGGAAAGGCGATCAGAGAGACGCTGCCCTAAATGGGCAACTTCCAATATCCTGAAATGATGCCATTGAGTGTAATTCTAGTCTGATGCCACCTTATGGTATTGTGGGACAATCTGGTAGCTTAATATGCCTCATCGCACTCAGCGGGTGGAAATGCAATTTGAAATTATGGCCAGTGAGAAATAATCAAGGACATGGAATAAAAACATCCCTGTAATTTAATAAGTTTATGTGACACTTTCATATCTCAAAGCCTTCTGATGTAATGTTTAAACTGAATGTTTTATTCAAATTAATGACGCACACCAAACAGGTTAAACTAAATAGAATCGAATCAGCATCTTCACACAATGTTAAATAATCAGTTCTCAAATTGATTTCAGAATTATTTTTCAATTAGAAATGTTTCCCAGACCTAAAGCTATAAATTAAAAGTTAAGGTTTAAAGGAAAATGCATTTCTTAACCCAGATCATTAGGGTCAAAGTACACATTCAGTTCTCCAGGTTTTCTGGGACCGTTTGACACGGAAACACCCTTCAAGGCGGTATCATGCCATGCTTTCCTGCTCCATCTGCTCCTTACCCCTTCTCCTTTGCACGGATGCGGCTGTGGGTCACAATCTTGTCGTAAGCGGAGGACTCGACCCGGTCCAGGCCGGAGAGAGCCAGCAGCATGCAGAGAAAGGCAAAGACGCACTCCATCCTCACCCCAATTAGCAGGGAAAATGGGAGCCGGCCTCCGTACAGAAAGTTTATATACCACCAAGTGTCCCGTGGAAGTGGGAGGAGTGGTGTGTGTGTATTTGTGTGTGTGTAATCGGGGGAGGAGACCCCAGCCTGCTCCCTATACCACCTCCCCCTCCTTGAGGTCCAGGGAAATTTGCATGCCCCCAAATCAGCAGCTGATCTCTCCTTTCTGCACGTGTACGCATCTTACGCATCGTAGCTTCCCAGGTGAGGCAGGCAGATTTCTCCCCCCAGGGATACCCAAATATGGGGCATGTGGGAATCTGCAAACTAGTGCCTGGGGGGTAATTAGTTTGGAGATGCACATGTTGCTGTATGCCACAGCTTACTCTCCCCCAGGGAGGAAAAATGAATACAGTAACTCGCTTTCATAACCTCCAGTTTTGCTAGGGAACATGGTATAAGGCCCCCACCATGAGAAAAAAAACAGCTTGGTAATGGTTGATTTCGCGTTCATTATCATTAGTATTTGAGGATTAGAGTTGACACAACTGCTGAACTCCCTCACAGTTTCTCATGAACATAGAAAATGTACCTTGTCATCTAGGACTGAGAAAACGATCATCCTACCAGCATATCCAGGACAGATGAAAGCATTTCAAAGACACAATGTGGAGACATCATTCGTTTGGCTACAAGGTGAGTCCTGTATGGGGCGAGTGTGTGCGTGTGTGTGTGTGTGTGGGGGGTTACTGTATGGGTTCTGATCCTCTGGATCACACTGTTACCAATCACTAAGTTTTGTGCTCCCTCTAGTGGTTGAATAAAAAACAAACATCGGGGGTGTTTGAACTTCCAAGTATACAGCCCTACGGCCATACTCAACACCCAGTTCCCTCTGGAACTTACAGTTCGTACTTTTGCTTTCGTGATTTTCAAGACACTGGAGAAAAACGTCTTCGGAATGTTTGGGACTCGTAAACCTGTAAGGACTGTTTTTAAGGTCCACAGCTTGGCCTTTTAAGAAAACCATAGGGGTGGCTGGTCCGGGGAGGCTGAGCAGCCCCCCCGCCCCGTTTCCCCTGTAACTACGGCAGTTTTAATAACATCCCCATTCTTATCTTCTGGTTTTTTTTTCCATTTCGATTTTACTGCTATGCTATTCGTACTGTTGCCTAGTGTTGCTTTTGTGATGACAGCACGGTGAGTACCTCAGCGGGGTAAGAGTCTGTGTGATCAGTCGTGTGTGTGTGTGTGTGTGTGTGTGTGTGTGTGTGTGTGTGTGTGCGCTGTGACCCCCCCAAGCTGTGGACGGCAAGGTGGGGTTGCTGTAGAAGCAGTCCAATGTACCTGTACTTGTGCAAATGGACATACCGTGATTGTTTTGTTTTGTTAAAAACTTCGGAGAATGACACTATATATAAAAATGAATCAAACTGCTATTATGCTCAATAATATTAATCAATTGTGCTATTAGGGTTCATTTACGTAGCAACAGAGATTACAGAATAAATGGAAGTGGACTGGTGATGAAGAAGAATGTTTCTTCATTTGGCAATAACTGGACTAAGAGCTGGAAACAGATTTTAAATTAATATAATTATTAGTGAACATCTTCAGATTCTAATTCAGAGATCCTCAATATCTTCCCGGATTTTCTCTCATCCAACGGTACAGGTTTCTTTCCTTTCATTGCCATATGTTCTTCCTGTTAAGAAAATTACCTGTATGCAGCTCTACTTCCTCTTCAGAACTGCAAATGGTCCGACTTCCTGTACTGTACATGATCTATATACGGCAACTTCCTGTACAGAAAGACGTGTGTATATGGTACCACTTCCTGTACACCTCACATGTATATTGCATCACTTCCTGTGCAGCACATGCAATAACAGTTCAGATAATAGCCATTAAGTGATGGTGCACATAATCTCTGAGACTCTGATCCAAACTATTCAGTTGCTGAAATAACTGTGCATTTCCATAGTAGCTACAGAAATTGCTTTCTTCTTCTGGACCTCCAGCACTCAAGGGGGTAGAGCCGTCCTGGAAAGTCAACGAGAGGGTGGTCTACACAAAAAAAAAAAAACTTTGTTCATGACCATTGTCAGAAACTAATTTCTAAGAAACTGATAAATGAGATCATATCTGCTCTATGCGATTTGTGACCCAAACTGAATAAGAAATGCATCCAATATGTGGAAGTTCATTGTGGATGAAAAATAGTTGATGATGGAATTTTTTTGACTATTTGAGAATAATAGATGATTTAGCAAGGTTCAGGAGGGGGTATGTCCTTCAAAATTTCTATTTAAACCAGTACAGATGTGAAAGTTGTTGGGACAAAATTTAGCTTTTATCAGAAATTCATAGCAATGTAATTTCATGAACGCGAGGCTCAAAATATGACCAGACAAATTCAGACAAGATGGCTCAGTTGAACTTGAAGAGGCGAATCCTGGAGGTGGGCAACAGCGAATCACAAGCAATGTCTACATTGCTGATGCAAATCCATCTAAAACCTCACTACCCAAAGCAGAGGGACCCTTTAATTTTGAAATATGAAATAATTCTTGAAATATAAAAAAAATGCTCATTTTGAGCAAGAAACATTTTGAACTTTCTGCTCTCTCTGGCATGAGTTTGCTAGTCCATAATTCAATGCAGTTGAAGGTTGTTCTTTGTTCCAGAAGGAGGTAAATTTTGATTCCAACTGTCATCTGCCACCTGTATTTGGTTACATATCCTGCAATTATGAACAATTAGTTGCGAGCTTGCTCTGGTTCCCTTGAAGAAAACCTCTGACAGTGGGCTGCTTAGACAACCCCAGCAGCAGGGCTACAGCCTCAAGGTTTGTGTTCATTCCCAAACGTGGAACACACGCCATTTGAAACCCCTCAGAGCATCTGCAGTACATTAATCCTGCACAATTAAATGCCCGCTTAAGTTTGTGAAAGCCAGGGTTTGATAAATTTGTGTAAACAATTTGAGGGCCAAGCCACTGCCAAAATGCTTTGGTGATTTGAGTGGTGGGGCGTTAATAATGCATGAAAACCATTGATGGTTCCTCAAATCACAACAAACAAACACAGCCAGGACTGATTGCGATTATACAAATTTTGAATTTCTCTTTTGTTTCATATACCCTGCCATCCATGGCTTTCGCAACCGTCTCTATCTGTGCCTAATTATACAAAATTCATAACTCTGCACTGTTCGAAGACCCCCCCCGTGAGCCTGATAGAATGTGCCCTTGCCTTTTGACCAAACATAGGCAGGGGGGCGATCGTGACACTGATGCCGAAAAGGAAATCACAGTGTGCAGATGGCTTGTGCCTCAGTGGGCCCGAGACGGACACCATACCCTGTGGAGAGAGACAAACTGAAAATGTCCTCAGTCAGCAGGGAAACACGGATTACTGTGGAGGAAGACACATTATTGGTGCCATTCTTACAGTGTTTGCCAGCTATACCAGCGTTTCTCTATCCGCCTCCGGGGAACCTCCAGGCAGTCTGCATTTTGCTCCCTCCCCACTCCCACAGTCCCCGAGGACCCCTTTGAGAAACAGTGAACCATGCAATACACTCATGGTTGGACCCAACATCAGTCCTACAGACAGTCCCTAGGCAAAGCCACGGAACTTCTGTCCTTAATTATGGACCCCCCCCCGATGGGGGTGTTTATGTATTTATGTATGCTACCCACAAGGTCACAACATTTATCTAGCATAAAAACTATTTTGGGGCATTGACGGTGATGTGTCCAGTGGGTTGTGTGTTTAAAGCTCAAATCTATCTCTGAGAAACCTTCCCCCACCGCGGCTGGGGCGTCACTTAAAACACCTTTAAGTACATTTGTTTTTTCATGCGCTGTCCTTTCCCATCTTTGCAGGAAGTGAGACGTATTCAGCAGTGCGGAGAGCGGTGACAGATTTAAATGAATCCCTGATCTCAGAGCGACTCTTAACAGATCACTGAATGGTAAGTACACTCATTCCCACCTATTAACATACTTTTACGTAACAAACTTGATAGGTGGGGAGAAAAATTTTCAGCACCATAAAAGCCTGAACATCAACCTGGACTCACACCCTTAATTGAAGGGAGAAAAACACTACAAAGCCTTTTAAAGCACCCAGTGATTAGATGTGATTAAATAAGTAACACAAGCTTCAACCTCATGTTGCCATAGTTACCATGAAGACAACCGTTTCCTTTGGAATTTGTGTTTTAGCAATATACTTTGTTAAACATGTTTAAAAGCAACTATATAACAATAAATAAGCATATTTATTTAGATATTGATAACAGATCAAATGGTACCTTTAAAAGTAGAACATATTAAAAACATATACCTGTAATTAATATCAGATACATGTATTTTATCACCTAATACATAACCCATATAGTACACAACTGCAGTATGGTTTAATGAGAATTTGAAAAGGGCATACTGATGGACTGCTAATTAACTGCTCGGAATACACATCAGCGTATGTAACTTCAACAGCACTGGGGAGAGAAACAGGGCTTGTGCCCTTGGTACCTGGATAGGCGGGGGCACATCTGGTTCTGTCGTGCTGAAATAGAGGCAGCCCCCTCACCATGTCATACAAAGTGGGAATGAGTTTTTATTTTGCATAGAAAGGGTCAAATTAAAGATACTCTGCCTTAAGAAGTGACTGCGATCCTCTTAACAACACCCGGTATAAAGTGCTAAAGTAAACTCAGTAAGGCGGAGTATGGGCTCTGTGGACGTCACAGGCACTAGACAAGCTGGGGGGGGCTATGAAAGAAGAACTACGATGGTGTCTTTCTTGCTCCATAGAGAAGAAGAAAAAAAAAGCACGGAATGTCAAATTGTCCCCAAAGTGCAACGTAAATCGTTTTTTGTGACACAATCCGATGCTTTGTGTGCCGATTCGTATAAATATCCATGCAAAAAAAATGAATGAAACAGCAACACCCAGCACCTGAAGGCACAGGAACATCTGCTGTGATCTAGTGGATTCTTTCATCAGTGAAAGGGGAGATAGACGTCCCTGGAGAGGAGAGCGAGGGGGTCTGCTCAGGTAGTCGGTCTGCTCACCATTAGGTGAGTGCGTCAGCATGATCTCAGAAGGCGCTAGTAGCCCCCATTTGGTTACAACTTCCCCCCTTCACGAACAGGAGGCACCCCCCTCTGCTCCAACTGAAACACACGCCCTGCCCCCTATTCCACCCCAACGGGCACCACCTCACGGAAGCGGCTCCTTCACACACCACGTTTGATTGTCAGTTTGCTCTGGCTCACAGACAAAGCTACGTCTCTGTTGACAAAGATGGGTCATTGTTATTCTCCCTGACCTGTTTCTGGAGGAACCTATGCTCCATATGTTCTGCTCCCAAGTCCTCCTCCCCTTTCTCCTCCTCTTCATCTTCACTCTTCTCACACTCATCCTCTTCTTGATTACCCTCCCCCTCCTCCTCATCCTCACCCTGGTACCCGGACACTTTCCCCAGCAACTCCTTTCCAGCTACCGGCCCCGAACGCTCTGCCTGCTTCCTGCCATGACCTGGCTGCTCCGGGTCCAATTCGTCCACCTCCTCAGAGACGGAGTAGATCTTGCTTGGGGTGTGTCCTAAATTTCCACCCCGGCGGCACCTCTGATACAGACTGAAGTCAGAGATATTCTTGTGGAAATCTTTCCTGTGTAGGGCAGAGGAGGTGGATGTTGAGGGGGCCTCCGCAGGAAGCAGGAGAGACCCATTGGCCAAACCGTTGAAGGCTTCCGGTGATCTGGACGCAGCGGGGTTCTGCTTCAGCATGTTGGTGACGTCAAACAAGTTGAGCTTATTCTTCTGCTGGCCCGCAGAGGGCGCCGGTGTGTATTTGAGGGAGTGGTCAGAGTAGGCGAGACTTGAGGCAGCAGCATTCCCCTTAGACTGATGGCCTTTCATCATGCCCAGAACCTCATAGCGAAAGCTGGAAATGTCTTGCTTCAGTTCCTGAAAGATGAGGGAAAAGCAAAAATCCCAACAGCAGTTTAATGAAGCGTTATTTCTGAATAAATCCCCATTTTCCCTCTGGGGATCAAAAAAAGTACCAACCAATCAGTTGGATTTAATACAGTAAAATCTATGCTCAATTTAATGGGAGATCCTATTACACTTCCTGTTATAGACTATGAAAATAATATATTTTCATTTTATAAGTATTTGTTTAGAAAAACCTGCTGGCTATCAGTGAGGACAGGAACAAATATTATGTAAATATAACATAAGTATATAAATGTTGATAGTATGACAGCCAGGGGTGGAGCAATTCCTGAATGAACTCATCAATTCCTGAATGAACTCATCAATTCCAATCCAAATCAGGAAATGGAAATGGGAGTTGGAATTTAAATCTCACTTAAATTTGGATTCAATTCCAATGCTGTTCCCCATAATTATTTTCCAATCCCAACTCCAATTCCACTTTCTGATTTGGGTTTGAAATTAGGAATGCCTTCCGGAATGGTCCCAACCTTGCAGAGAACATATCTTGAGAAATATGGTTTGATACAAGTTACCTCAGTGGCTAGTCTTGAGACAAACTATGAACAAAGAAGATTACGCATGAAATTTACATACAAAACATCTCCTTGTGGTCCTTGATTTAGTTGCTTGGCTATGACCTTTATTTAGAGTGGTGATGAAGCTCACAATTAGTCCATTTTTACAGCAGGACATTTTAATGGAATAAAACAGTAAATCCATTGCTCAGGTGATGTGATTATAGGTTTTATTGTTATTTTGTTTTATTGACACTACAAATCAGACAAGGTCTTTCATTGGTCCCTCCCTCACTGCCCCCCGATGACGAATGAATTAGACTCAAATAGAGACTGCGGCATGGATCTCTGACTAAACTGCCTGCAGCGTCTCTGAAGCTGGTGGAGATATTGGAGGATCTCACCTTGAAGTTCTCCTCAGTCAGCCCCTCCTCCGTCTTCGCATCTCTGATCATGGCTGCCACATACCTCTTCACTAGGTTCCTCAGCACCTCCTGCGAAAGTTGAGCGACAGGTTCTCACACGTGTTTGATGCGAGTCCCACACAACCAGGAAGCTCTGCCCAGATAGAGCCCAACGTTACCTGGTACTGGTGGTTTAATCTGAGGTTCTCCGCAGCACGTCTCTGTAAAGGGGGAAGGTAGAAGGTGACACCGTGATCTGCTTGCTTGATGTTTCCCTTTCATGCAAATGGTGGGCAGCCAGTCCAGGGGTATGAAATGATTTTGCCTCAAAGCTGGCTGTTGTCTGCCATTTATTCGTCTGCATGCACGTAGACCCCATGGAGCTGGAACAAGCTTTGGTTGCTTTTACATTTCACGTGACAAGCATTGGCTAAAACGCCAGAGCAAGTCAAACCAAAAAAAAAGGAGTTTAACCAGTGCAACTTCACATAAACTAGATACATCTTCATTTACATCATACTGTTGTAAAGTTTGATCCTGGGAAAGCATTCATTTTATTGCCGACAGACACTCTGCACTGAAGATTCGGTCTCACCCCGAGGGTTCCAATGGTTTCGGGTCTTTTTGACTTCGTCCGTTTGAAGACGTGCTTCTTTATCCACTTGATGAGGTACCACACGGACTTTGGGCTGGGGATGATGTTGAAAGGAGATGGCAACGTGCCTCCTTCTTCAAAGTAACTCATCCACAGCTTTGTTCTTGCAAATTTCCATTCAATGTCTGCATGATCCTACAGATTTACGAGACCATGATAAACTCAATAGAACAGCACATTCACACAGAAATTATATCAAACCACAACAATGACATTTCTGACAGAAAGTATAATACAATTCAACCTTGTTCCACATATGCCTAAGACATTTCATGTCACCAGTAACAAAAAGCTTTAAAAATATGAACCAACGACTTTTATCCATTATGTATATTGCTCCTACAAGTGATAGATGGGAGAGACTGAGTGGGTGGAAAAGGGAAATATATGGTCATAAAGACTCACAGCGATGTGCTGGTACGAGTTGTTCATCATAGCTATCAGCATGTTGAGGAGAACCACAAGAGAGATGATGTTGTAGGTGCCGAACATTGTGGCACCCACAAACTCGGTGAACTTGTGGTCAGGCCCGACGTTGGTTACATAGAGGCTGATCAAGCCAAAAATTGACCAAAAGAGAGACTGCAGGGTCTCGAACAACCTAAGGAGAAAGAAGAAAAAAGGTGGCTACTTGAGAGTTTCAGTGAGTATAACTGCATCCGTTTTCATCCATTTCTACAGCATATATCCAACGCTACGCAACCAGCGAATGCAGAGCTCCGTATTTAGATGTTCAGCTTCTGTTGTTAAGTCACACCATCAAACTCCTTCACAACGCTGCATGTTTTACAGTCAACTGTTGCCTACAACCAATTAGTACGAGGCGAAGATAATATTATATTGCCTCAAGGGTTCACTGTATGTGCACACACTGTTATTCACCATGTCTAACTGAATGGATTGAGACTGCTTTAAGGGTTTAGCATATCTGCACTCCATGGACTGTGTTCTCAACAGGAAGACATGAAGCTTTGGACGGGAGCCATAGTGAGTAGGATTACTGTACATCATAGTCTGGTTTAACAGACCATTGCCGCATTAAATCGAGCAATAATTGGCCATGCATACTAACTCCAAGCTCAGTCACCCAATGATTAAGGACGAGTATAAATCTAAGTTTACGTTGAGAAGGCGTTATTCTGCTTCTCGCAGCGGATGCCCTTGCAGGGTTTGGGCTCGTCGCTGCCCTGTGTCTCGTAGTAGAAGTAGAGCTGATTGAGGCCATTGGCGAAGGCCAGCAGCACCAGGCAGTAGATGAAGAGGAACTTGAGGATGTCCAGCAGCATGCGGCCCAGCGAGATCTGCAGCGGGCCCAGGTGCGAGTTGGCCGTGAACAGCGAGATGAGCCGCAGCGAGCTGAAGATGTTAGCGATGGCAAACACGGCCTCCGCCACCAGCGTGGGGTGCCACATCTCCCAGTTGTCCCTAGGCTTGCAGCCGCTGTACTGAAGGGGGGCAGAAAAGGAACGCAATGGCACTGGTGAGAAGTCGGATGGAACAGGGGGACAGAGCACCAGTTTAACTTGGGTTACAGAGAGGACAGGCTGTCATTATCCATCTGATCAAAGGGGTCAGTCTAGGTCTGACTCCAACAAGAAAGAAAGGGACACAAAACACGACGGTACAACACAATACTACCACACGACAGTACCACAAAACACGACGGTACAAAACAATACTTCCACACGACAGTACCACAAAACACGATGGTACAACACAATACTACCACACAACAGTACCACAAAACACGACGGTACAAAACAATACTTCCACACGACAGTACCACAAAACACGACGGTACAAAACAATACTACCACACAACAGTACCACAAAACACGACGGTAGAACACAATACTACCACACGACAGTACCACAAAACACGACGGTACAAGTAACAGGCTTAGTCATTTGTAGAAATGTGCAGGCACAGGATGGCAGGACAATGAACAAAAACACTGAAAACACAGTACTATTAAAGAAACAATCAAAAGGAAACACAGATAATTGCCCCGTCTGCCTCTCAAAACCAGGAGAAAAGAGGCAGCAATCAGAAAGGGCAGCCTTTCCCAACAGCCTTACTTCATTCCAGTATTCGATGACTAAATACACTATTTACAAATATATACACACAATATACTGCATGCCAAATGAGTTACATTCAATAAGCAAACCGAATCTTCAAGTAAACTGAAGAAAAAGAGGAAAATTAGGCTATGAGACGGCATCCAAATCATTTTCTATCTGGCAAGAGTACAATGCTTGGTTCCTCAGTGTCCTCTCACCTTCATGAATGCTACAATCTTCAGGGAGATGGTCGCCAGGTAGAGAGAGTTCATGACAAAGTCCATGAGGTTCCACCAGTCGTGGATGTAGTCCTGGAGCCCACCGTCCCACATCTGTTTGATCTCCGTCCAGATGAATCCTGCATGTGGGAAGGAGAATAACAAGAACGTTCACCTTCTAACCCAAAAAACAAGATCTCAACTTTTTGGATGGTGGATGTTCTTTAAAATCTCAATGCAAATACAAATTCAAGTAGATGAACTGCAGATATGTTTAATTAGCACCAGCTAATGCACTGCACATGTGAAAGAGCGTTTAAAGTTCACATCTGATATCTGTCATCCCCTTGTGTTAGATATGCTTACTTTTATTTGGCAGCGCAGGGATTAGAAAGAATTTGTAGTTCCTTAGACCTTTCTTTCTGTGTTCTCATGTGTCCTCCAAAATGTAGAGGTTGCCAGTACTAACTTTACATCCTCCCATATATATGGCTAAGAAATGGCATTCAGTTGTCATGCACTTTTGTGGAGTTACGGTTTATACCCTCCCAAAGAGGGGTACTCAAATTGCAGACTCCAGTCCACATCTGGACCAAAACATAATAAGATCTTGCCTGCTGATAGATTTTGGACCTCGGGGGAAAATAATTGAGTGCCCTTTAGCACAGTGACTACTGCTTTAGAACATTGGGTACTGGATTAGAACAGTGAATGCTGCTTTACAACACTGGGTGCTGCTTTAGAACACTGAGTACTGCATTAGAGCACTGAGTACTGCTTTAGAACACTGAGTACTGCATTAGAACACTGAGTACTGCATTAGAACACTGAATACCCACCAAAGGAACAGCCCAAATCTCACTGTAAGCTAATCTGACAGCACCATGACGGTCTGCTGTTTCTACCTACTCGAGTCAAAGTGCCAGCCACCTGCCATTACCTAGGACCCAGGGTAAGATCATCCATTCCACGGCGGTGGGTGCTGGCCCCTGGCGGTTGGGCTCTGTGGAAACGATGTGCTGGGAGGCCAGCAGAAGGAGGAAGAGGAAGGTCAGGTAGGAGGCCGTATGGCAGATGAACTTGATGAAGGGCTTGCGGATGAAAAGACCGTAGCGGCTCTTGGGGGCAATCAGGTAGAAGAGGGAGAAGAGCGGGAACAGGAGGCCGATGAAGACACAGGTGAGGAACTTCCCCCCCCAGTGTCGTCGTCTCCAGCCAGGAAACTCGTCGTACCATCGTGACGCGAGCAGCTGCTGACAGTTGGGTTGAGCCACAAACTGTAGGTTGAAAAGTATAAAAGGACAGAAAACGAAGAAAATGAACAGGAGGTCAGTGAGAATTTGGTCTCGGCATTTATTCGAGTGATTATGTGGAGAAAGGTGGAATTCATTGGAATAAAAGTCCTTTCACATTCTCTTACTTTCATAAGTCAGTCACTACAATTTACAGATTTAATGAACAGAATTCACCCCTTGACAGGTTCTCTTTTCAAATCAACATCAAGCGTTTTTTTCAATCTGCCAGACGGAGATAAAAGAGGCGTTTTCACCTGTCACCTGTGTCAGATACATCAGCAATAGTTATCGCCTAGAACATGGCACAATGCAACTCCCGCTATACGGTCCTGCCTGTGTGGAACCACGTGGAACTTGCTGGGGAAGTTCCTTCCAGTTTGGTTTCAAGCCAGCACACGCTTCTGAGAAGCTCATCGCTTACCCCAGTCAGGCCACCCGCGTTACCAATGCGGACTGAACCATTTATTACTACAACTACATGGGCAATCACTGCAAAGCTGTACGCCTTGAGTGAGAGATTCCAAGCACATATGTTTGTGTTTAAGATCTGCTGCAGCTTTGCTATGGACTATGGCCAGTAAGTAACAGAAGTATGTTCATTTTATTTGAACTTTTTTGTACTTTATTTGGCAAAATGGTTCTACATATAGTTAGACTTTCATTGGCTTGCAGTAGCTGGATTTAACACCAAGGGGGAGGTGGTGGAGAGATGAAAGGACACTGCTAACCTATGATCTGTGAGGTTCATGTCTTAATTTAGGCTGGTGATTAGGACAGGCATTTCAGGAAGGCCCCTCTTGAATCTTCCATACGAATAACTTAAAAACAGTGGTGGCGACCTGTTGATCATGGCATATTTCTAGTCAATTAAAGGATGATTAATCGATAATGCTTTAAACAACTGATCAATCGCGATCAGCAACGTATACCAATGGGGAGCCAATCCCCGGTTTGCAAAATGATGAAGGGTACCCCCCCCTGGTTAGCAAAATATACAGCAAGGACCCCCCCCCAGTCAGTGAAAAAATTCAAATCAAGCTTAGTGCAGATCAAATCTTTGTGCTTTAAATGGCATTCAGAACATCCCATAATAGTTCCCGGTTACTTCACATCCATTAGTAACTCATTTTACTACACCCCTGCCTATGTTCCTGCTGTTGCGTCATGCTGATCTGAAATGCCACACATTTTAACTGTAATAATCCCAAGAGAAAAACAAAAAACAGATGTCTGAATTTGCACCCACAGCAAATCAATGTAAAATGCATTTTGATGGAGGACTTGAGGCTCCAAACGGCAGTAGGAGCCATTTTGTGGTCGTATCCCAAGCTTTTACTTCCAGAAGGCGGCTTCACAAACATCACACTCCGCAGGATATTATGGTGACACTCAGAATGCAAACGACAGCTAAACTACTGAAGATTTTCATGAGAGCCAGTGGTCAGGCTGAGAAACACAACCTCAGGGGCAAAAACTTGTTTCCTGCGTATTAATCTCTTCTGCTAAAGCCCTGCATGACATAGAGAAGAGCAAGCCGCCATCACACAGCCACAGAGCAAACACGGCGCTCAGCTACCCAGGCGTCTATTCTTACAGAACCTCTGGCAGCTCCCTGTGAGGGGGCGGAGCCACACACGCCAAATGGGTTCCGAGTACATTTTGACGTTCTTTCTTCGCTTAAATTAACATCTGAACAAATGGCTACGGCCTAATGGCTTCTCAAACTCCATTAGCCAGTCGGAGAAACGGATTTTCTGGCTTCCTTTAGCGCCATTTCTCTGCCATTCTGTATTTGCAGGACACTGTAGATGTTTAATAAAGCTCATTACCGGCACAGTATATAATCACTTCTAACAGGAACAGAAACTTGGTTTACGGCAGGAAAGTCGTTCTACAGTTGGTCGAGTTAATGACGGTTGTTTTCTATTTTGTCATGCCTGAACAGATTATAGCACAGCACTGCTTTCCCAATGAACTTAACACCATGGCTTAAAAACCTCCATGGGCACTGAAGGAGTTACACGCGTGACTCACATGATGTATACAGTACTTCAGTTCTCTTGTGTTAAACTTATCAGCCATTAAAATATCAACTGTTACAGTCAAACACATGGGGGCAGATAAAAGGGGTGACAGTTAATTCCTTGGCTTAATTCAAAGCCAGGCATGAAATGTATACAGATGTGACTCTTACCGAGCCACGGAGACCCGTGTGGTCGTCATTCGGGTTTCTTGCTGTGACATTTCCTTTTACCTGCTGTACCGTCTTTTCATGCAAATAACGTCTTTACACAAGCTACAGTAGCTTGTTTATATTTCAAATTTATATTTTTATATTTCCAGATCACAAATGTTTGCTGACGTAACGCATAAGAATCCCAGCACTGTCTAAACAGGCGATAGCTGTAGATTAAAAATTAAATGTAACACTGATGTTGGGCAATTTCCCACCATCCTCTGGAATATTTAGTGATCACTGACCCCTCCCACACTCATTTTAATGGCCCACCCTGATGTGGACCGGCTGCCGGCTGGCTTATAGATTTTGCTCCAGAATATCATATTTCTAAAAGTTATTTACCTCCAAATAAGAAAATAATTTTTTTATTTAAAATTCCACCTGCTCAAAACATAAAAACCTACTTAACTGCGCAACGTTGCCATCTAATGAAAAACACGCATCTCCAACAGTCCAATAGTGCAAGAGCGTGAAAAACACGTCGTCTCAGAAACTCATGTAAACAGATCTTTACACAGCCAATAGTGAACGGTGTAATGTTTTAAATGGACACTCGCTGTCAGCAACGTAAGTATATCAGAATAAATAAGATACTAACTAATCTCACTTTATATTTACAATTAATGAAGTGAGCTGGCTAGGTATCTAGTAATAAATGTTAAATTGTGAAAATTAGTTATATATAGTAATCCACACAAACGACCACAAAGAGTTGGAAATGTTAACGGTCACGCTTTTCTTAGCGCTCTCCTCTACGATGCTTTATGTATACCTTCATAATGCATTATAATGGTTGGTGTAAGAATTGATAAAGAACTACAGCATCTACTATTGACAGTCATAAGGCATTACAGTGTTGATTATAATCATTTATAAGCTGCATTGACGCTCTCATCTATAATGCACTATAGATACCTACATAATGCATTATAATGGTCATTATAAGCTACATTATGAAGGTAGCTACATAAAACATTAATAATGCATAATAAACATGGCTATAATGTGTGATGTCTTATTAATATTTTAGCCATGTTTATAATGCTTTATGAATGCATTATAATGTATTACATGCTTATAGATTCTTATTGACATTCACAAAAAGTGTTACCATGTTAAACAGTGCAAACTTAAATACTGTACTAGTGAAATAGATGACTTCGTAAAACGTGTTTTCACTGGTCAGTTAGATGTTAGATAGGAAAATGGGTACATGCCATCTATACTAAACAATCCCAATTATGAAGTAAGTATGCAGTTTTCAATCAGACAGCGACAATATAGTCACATATTACCTATGTGCTGGGTATCCTTCAGATCAAACCAGATTCCCTTAATAAGACCTTTTTTTAAATTTTAGTATCACACTGAAGTTACTCAGCTGCGACTGCAGCAGATGTGACTTAAGAGAAGGGCAAGAATTCCATCCTGGGGTGTCTGGCTTGCAAAAGCTCCTTAAGTGCTTTGCTGCCTGATGCATCGATAGTCTGTCACACAACTGGCCACGGTCACTAAGTCACATGGTGTGGACACCTTTGACAAGTGAGGGACACTGGGGTGACCGAGACCATAACACACAGGGTGGGGGCCCTGAGGGGAGTAAATGAGGAGAGACAGCACTGCAGCTAAACTGACTGGGCTCGCCGTCGTCATGGGAACAAAGTCGTGCGGAGATTCCTCCGAAGTCGCAGTGAGGTAGGTGTCGGTAAGGGGGGGTGGGGGGGGGGTGGGGGGGAACTCACTCGCAGTAAGATAATTATAAAAGGCAAATTCACCCAGATTGCTCAAGCGTATACTACTTGAACACAGATGACACAGCTGTCTGGCAAACACCTCTGTACATTCTTAATATGAAAAAACACAATCAGGACATTCAGTCAACCCCTTATCCCAAAGATAGCAGAAAACAAACATGTCTGTAAAATAAGACCAACACCGGGGTTTACATAATATTTTGATTGACAAAGCAAAACCTCTGACTGCATGAAGGCTGTAATACCAATCCTTTACAGGGGGGGGCAGAAGCAACCATTGTAAATGTTACAGGCTGCTGGATTGGTCTGACATCAGGATCTCTGAGATGCCTGTGACAACAGGCAGTAGCTGCCTTCAGTTGGTACAGCCTTTATTAAATTCACACCAGTTCCTGTATCAGCAAAACACAATTCCTTTCTCTCATCCTAAGGTGAAAGGGAATGCTGTTTCACCAAGGAAACAGTCTTGTGTCACAAAATGAAAAGACTTGGAAATGAAGTCAGGCGATCTTGCCTCGGCGATGACACTGACACTTACAGAATGTGCACAGTCACCAGTTCAAACAAACACAGCAGAGGACAGATTTGGTGCTAAAATGAACCCTTCTAATGAGTCAAGAAGAGATAAAAACCAATGAATCTTCAAACAAGACACCCTTTCAGTTATTTTTCTTACCTTTTTGTCCACCAATCCACACTACAGACGAGTACACTGCCTACCTAGACCAATCCACACTACAGATGAGTACACTGCCTACCTAGACCAATCCACACTACAGACGAGTACACTGCCTACCTAGACCAATCCACACTGCAGACGAGTACACTGCCTATCTAGACCAATCCACACTACAGACGAGTACACTGCCTATCTAGACCAATCCACACTACAGACGAGTACACTGCCTACCTAGACCAATCCACACTACAGACGAGTACACTGCCTACCTAGACCAATCCACATAGACAAGAATACTACCTATCCACACCATTTCATCCTACAGATAATTACACAACCTACTTAGTCCAAGCTACACTACAGAAAACTTCACTACCTTCCTGAAAATATTCATACTACAAATACACCACCCACATACACTTATATTGTGGACAGCTACAAATACCTAGGAGTTCACATAGACAATAAACTAGACTGGTCAAAGAACACGGATGCTGTGTAC
>JAODUD010000038.1:15068605-15079097 GCA_026784285.1 Stomatorhinus walkeri
GGGTTTGGGCTTAGTGTGGATGTTGACCCTTTGCTCTCGATTCTGCTAAGTTTAAAATACCATAGCTGCGGGCTATGCACACCGTCGGGGGACCACGTTCTGTGAGAGCAGAACATACAAACACACTTTACTGATAAGCACATAATTGAACCTGGCTGGTGGATGTCAGAGATAAAAAAACAGATAAATAGGTTCACTAATAGCATCTGCTGCCAACAAAATGGTTTTGGGAGCATAAAATTACTAAGAAATCCATTTTGTATTCCCCGTTGAACTAACCTAAGAAAATCTTCCTTCCTTCCCATATTTTTTTCCTATTGCAGAAATAGCAATGTCTCAGCATGAGGGATTTCAGTTCAATATATATATATATATAAAACTGGCAGTTTACACATAAACCACAGGGCCACAGGGATGAGGAAGTGTGACTGTCACCTTAAGAAAACGGACTGACCGGGTGCGCAGAGCACCCCGTGGTTTATACCACAGAAAATAAATGTTTACCCCCGAGGGAGGGGCGGGCCATTCCTCGGAGGATGTGTATGGAAATAAACAGAAGCTTAGCGGATGCAGTCTGGGGACGGTAATGAGCGACACATTTACACTGCTCAGTGCTTGGTTTTGCCAGGGCCCTTTGCAACCTACAGGATGGTGCAATGATGCGTGCATTAAACACGCGTGAAGGACAGGAGACGTGACTAGGGAGTGCTTCCATCAAACGTGACTCTGGCACTTGTGTGGAGTGTGGCAGCTGGGTAGTGGGGGGTCTTGTATCAGAATTACAAAACAACACTACATAACAAGATGAAGAAGGTAATATATCACAATCAAAACTCAGAATGATATATATATATATATATATATATATACTGTACACACATATATATATATATACTGTATGTATATATATATATATATATATATATATATATATATATATACGCATACAGTTCTTTAAACTACTTTGTACAACAATGTATCAAGTTTACTATGTAACTAGTTCACTTTGAATAGCTAAATGCTGTAGAGTTGAAGTGTTGAAGTGTTTGACAAGGTGCATTTCATACTCAAAGCAGTCACTCACAGAGCCGGTACTTATGCTAATGCAAAGCCATTGTATCCTAAATAAGGTCCGGCTGCCTGGAATGTCCCTCAGAACCAGTCAGATGCCTGGAACTCCTGGTGGCCCTTATACCATGAAGTTCTCACCAATGTTGTAAGAGAAGCAGTCCAGGACTCGGGGGCTCAAATATCTCAAACACGACCAATCGGTTAAAGTATGATAGTAATGTGTTAAGTAACAGTGGCCTAATTTGGTCCTACTATTCCAGAGTTTTCCCTGGGAAAGTCTACGTTCATCTCCAAAAACAACCACAAATAATAGCCGTTTGCCAAGTTGAGCATTTGAAAGCCAAATAAGCACAATAATTCTTTTGTATTTGTATTTCTAATCTTAACTCTTCCAGTCATTCCTGTGACGAAAGCTGAGTAACATTTACTCGCTCACGTGATCAGTCTCAGTTGCAGGGCTGCTAGTTGCTCTGTGAGCCTTTCAAGCCCTGTCACATGACCTCCCGTGGCAAGCCCCGTCACATGACCTCCCATGGCAATGACCTCATCGCTGTGGCCTAAATCCTGGTCATAATGTGTAATTAGCTGACCAGACCTCTCCGCTCACCTCCCTCCAAACACAGCATTCATCAAGCTCCTTTTTCGAAACACAAATTTCCACGCCATTTCGACCAGTGGTGACGGTGCTTGGCTGACTTTGCGTAACATACCTCCCAGCAAGGAGGATAAGGGTTATAATTGCACCTGTACTTCAAAAGCAATGTTCAAATCCAGTGAAAATAAAGATGGGACAAGTTCATTTTTAACAAAATCATTTGCCTAGCAGTGAGCCATGCCTAATGCAATCGCACAATCCCCCTGTTTCTGCACCATTATATTCAATATGCTTTACATATTATACATTTTCTGCCATCAGAGCAGCAAAATCGACAGTGAGATCAGCTTTGTTTGCTTCAAAGGTCTCACTGTTTACAAATTAACTCAAAAACAAATGAACTAATGAGGCCTGTCATCTGATCAAGACCTTGTCCTCCTTTAACAAGGGACCGGGGGTGTTTCCATAGAAATGTGCCGACCAACTTTGTGCACGAGCATCGTGATGCTGTGGTGCGCAACGATCTGCCGAACCCCAAAAATAACAATCAGCGGCACGTCGTGGCGCAGTGAGTACCAACGGGAGGGGCTGCCTGTGAGGAATGCCAGTGGGGACGCAGCTGGCAGACACTAATCACTCCAGCGAGGGGGCGGGATCACACCCCCCCCTCGGCTGATGACCAGCGCCGTGGGTAGATAGAGGCAGAGGATGGTCAGTGAAGGACCAGACTGTGCTCCTTTCTCAGTTCCGGGTCACAGACTGCCGCCTCCCATCTGTAACGGGCCGGGGTTAACCATATGGGCATTTTGGCAGGTGCACAGGGGCGACACGTCCTCAGGAGGGCGCCAGACGGAGCATTTCTGAAGTCCGCGAACCACCAATGAGCTCCCTTTCTGACGTGTGGTCATTTGCATAATAGATGAGTGCGCTGATAGTTACTGTTAGTGTTAGCTGGCTAGCACGATTCAAGATGGACAGACGTCAGTGACTTAGAGGGTGTGCAAAAAGAAAATGTAAAAAAGGGCATGGGGGGGGGTTATAGGGCCCTGGGGCTCCTAATACGGCCCTGTATAGGACCTGGGGCCGGTTTCTCAGGGAAGGAAGTAATCTCAACAATCTACAACTATTTTGTAAAAAACAAGACCCTATAGAGGTTTTCCCCATGCCTCCTTTTCTCATACTTCCTTCCCCATTACTGTACAAAATGTTCTTTTTCTCAAATCAAACGCATTCAAAAACCTGCAGCAATTTACGTTCCTGTGACCCGATTTTGGTTACACCGAGCGTTCCATGCAGACCCATGGAGCTGCGTTTCTTAGAACCAGGAACAAATTTCCCTACAGCGAAGTATATAATGTTTTTTTTTCTGTGACTATCAAAAAAACACTGACAAACGGTGTGCTCTTTCATTCAAACGGAGCATTAATTGGAGAGCTCCAATTTTTTCAACCTGTATGGTCCGGCAAGCATGCTGCACACCTCTTGCCAAACAGAAGCTGGTCTGCTTGTCCAGCCCGCTGGATTTCATTTCTGCTCCTTGGCTAAAGGACACCTTTATTTATTATTTTGTGCTTTGTTCATGTGCCTGGTCGCTGTCCTATCAAATCATGTTTCCCCTGAAAAGTATCGTTGTTCCTCCATTTCAGACCCTATTCCCTGTCCATGTATTACATCATGTGGCCCCTTTCACCCAGTCACTCCCCTACCTCATCAGTGGTCGCTCCCGCATGACACGTAGCGGATCACTGGCGCCACGTGGCTTCCTTACCACAAGGCTCACCTTGACTGCCATTTTCTTGAACTCCGTCACCGCGCAAAGCCAGCGGGTGAGAGAAATGCTTTCCTGCACAGGACGATCTTCTTACATGCCCACAATCGCATTTTCCTGACATTAGCAAAGCATTCTTCTAACTTAATTCTTCGTGGACTTATTCGCCAATTCATTTACTAGTCAGGAAAATCAATAAGCATAAAAGCACTGAGGCACCTCAGAATTAGATTTGCTTGTCAATTTCTTGCTCCTGATGTGGCAGGAAGGCTGGAGAATAATTATTTTGTGTCTTTATCTTTGTTTGAGATTTTTTTTTATATAAAAATCCAACAGATGCATGGGATCAGTCAGATACAATACAACCAGATATCTTGGCTCCGCCTCCTCTAGTTGCTTGGACCCGCCTCCACTACAATCGGTTTGGTTATCTCTCTGAATTTTTCATTCTGCCCTCAGAACATTATTGTGGAAGTATGAGTGTTTCCTTCAGGTACAACTCTGGGTGTCTTTGAAGCTACATGTAGGTGTAATGGTGCATTTTCCATCGCCGCAAGTGAACCTTCTGGAAAAGCCCTGTCCAGCCCAGGATTGTAATATGGAAACCATTGGGTTTAGCCTTTTTGACTCATGGTCTTGGAAGTATTTAACAGAAAATAAACTGATCAATGTCAGGCACATTAACAGATTTCAGTTTCGATCCAATTCTGCTATGTTTGTTTTCTCTGAAAAGTGGTCTACTTCTGTAGGAGCATCAGTCAGATGAAACGCTTTGATGCCAAGATGTTCAGCAGAATTATCAATAGCCTCGACATGATCATAGCGTTCTTTTATCCCACCATGAACTCGTAATGAGACAAGGAATTTGAGCTTCCTCTATTTGATTATGGGAAAACGAATATCCACTAATGTCTGACATCTTGATGGAGCTACAGCCATCAGTGTCGAGTTAGTGACTGGCTTCAAACGTCATGTAATGCACACGCCGCTACCCTATCAAAATGAGCGTGAGAGACATGTGGCTGTTTTCAATGGGAAAGACAGGCGGCGTAATTGCTCTGGATGAGCCTGAGATCAAGCAAGAAAAATGGAACGTCTGGAACCTGGAATATTTGGTGGAGCAGTGGAAGAAAACGGCTAATATATAGTTGTCATTAAAGGCATTACACTCAGATGAGGCGATTATGGCAGATAGGAGCCACAATGCAACCAACACGGCGTCTTTCTGTGTGAGTCTGTGGGCCATTTTCTCTGTGGGTTCGTGAGAGCCTGTCTGCACGCGTGTGCATATACACGCACGAGGCGCTGCCCGTCTGACTTCCTGAGAGCCAGATAAAACCAGCGGATTCATCTTCCCAAAACTCTTTGACTTTTTTGCCGTCCCAAGTGCACCAGCATGATAAATTTAAGCATTTTTGTTTTTTTCTCTCTGAACTTCACCAGCTAATTTGTCTAATACTGCCATCTAATTCGCGGCTTTCTCACTTCTTCCTCACTGTCACAGGCCTAAATCTCTGTGGGTATTTCACTCTGACAGAAGCACAAACGCAGAGCCCAGATGACGGAACCCTCTCATCTGTGCCTCCTCAACCAAAGGGCTCGTTTGATTGCAGGTGCATAATTTTCTGCACCCGCTGCATCGTTCATTATGTGCTTTGCAGTCGCTTAGGTTACTGTCCCTGTGTTTGTGTGTGTGTGTGTGTGTGTGCACATTCTTCAACAATTCTGTTATTCTTATCTGCCAATGTTTATTTATTTCTGTAATACTGCAATATTCTCTTTTCAGGACATTCTACTTGTGCACTGTGCACTTTTCACACTTACTAGTGCCCTGTACACTTCTTTGCATTCTGTGTACTGTCTTTGGGCACTGTCCCTGTGATCATCTGTGCACTACGTTTTTGCTGCTGTAGGCAGCAGAATTTCCCCTTAGATCACTAAAGTCCACTTTACAATAATCATAATTCTGAGCAGGTTGGGGACTGAACTGAGCTTTTCGTTCCCTTGACCCATTTCACACCCAACTTGACAGGGCAGTATGAGAACCACGACGTCATGGAGTTGAATCCTTGGATACACTCATGAATGGCTGCAGTGTGCAATAATAAAATGATTTATAGTCTATTCAGAGTAACTGGTCTGAATGAGCAGTAGCTAACTTTGATTTTGATTTTGATTTGGATTTGGAGAGGTACTGTATCTATGCTGTCAAAGTAATTGAACAGCAGGTTCCCAACTAACAATCTTTCATTCCAAGAATATTTACTGAATGTTTCTATTAAGGTATGGAAACGTTCAAAGTCCCCAGTTTTCCTGATGTTCCCAGAACACATATTTTAAAAATAACATTATCTTATAAAATAACATTAATTACAATAAAAGGTTGTTCAGGTTGCTCAGTTTTACCGTGCAGACCCTGACATATCTTTTGTTAAAGTATAAAATGTGGAAATAACATTGCATTGACTTTATAGGAACGTTCTCTGCCGACTTTGAGAAGACCTTCATATAACATTGACTAACATTCTGGGAACATGTCCTGTTAGTCGGGTAAATAAAACAGGACGCAACCTTCAGCACCATACTGCATGCTATGCCTCATCACGATGCTCACTAAGGGCATTCCCTCTCCCTCTCTCTCTCTCTCTCTCTCTCTCTTGATCTTTCTGCCTGTCTCTTTCCCTTACTCTCTCTCTCCCACTCTCTTTCTTTCTCTCTCTCCCTCTTTCTCTCTCTCCCACTCTCTCTCTGTCTTGATCTTTCTGCCTATCTCTCTCCCTTACTCTCTCTCTCCCTCTCTCTTTCTTCCTCTCTGTCCCTCTTTCTCTGTCTCTCTCCCACTCTCTCTCTCTCTCTCTCTTGATCTTTCTGCCTATCTCTCTCCCTTACTTTCTCTCTCCCTCTTTCTCTCTCTCTCCCACTCTCTCTCTCTCTTGATCTTTCTGCCTGTCTCTCTCCCTTACTTTCTCTCTCCCTCTCTCTTTCTTCCTCTCTCTCCCTCTTTCTCTCTCTCTCCCACTCTCTCTCTCTCTTGATCTTTCTGCCTATCTCTCTCCCTTACTCTCTCTCTCCCTCTCTCTTTCTTCCTCTCTCTCCCTGTTTCTCTCTCTCTCTCCCACTCACTCTCTCTTGATCTTTCTCATTGTCTCTCTCCCTTTCTCTCTCTCTCTCTCTCTCCCACTCACTCTCTCTTGATCTTTCTGCCTGTCTCTCTCCCTTTCTCTCTCTCCCTCCCTCTCTCTTTCTTCCTCTCTCTCCCTCTTTCTTTCTCTCTCTCTCTCTCTCTCTCTCAATCTTTCTGCCTCTGTCTCTTCACCATCTGTTTCGTGCTCAGCCAGGGCAAAGGTGACTCATTGCTTTAATGCCAGGCATTTCGTGGGTTTCATAGTCATTTTGTGACTGGAAATCCCAGGCAGTCACACAACGGCTATTACTCAGGCCGGGAAAAATCCACAGACTCAAACATAAGGGGATAATGAGTTAACATTGCTTGGCCTGACCCACAGCACACATAGCAGAAGAGCCCCAGACAGTCCCAGGCAGAGGAAGTGGAGCCCCTTCAGTTTCTGTGGTGAAACCCTGTGTGTGGGGCATCATGGATCCCCGTGCCATTCAGAAGCTGTGTTATTCTCCTGGAGTCCGGGACGGTATGAAACACGAGTCCTTATAAATACCCTGAAATGGCACAGGCCTGTCGGGCCGACCCAGAGCATTAGTGTGTCTGGCTGTTTCATCTAAGGAACACAAACGGTAGAGCAAAATATAATTAAAAATGTTGTTGTTAGTAATGTTTCATAAACTGATGAAATGCCCTCATGTGGTGTATTGTGACTGTCAATAAACACTGCAGTTCTGTACAGTCCAATGCTCTCCTGGAAATAACGGGGTGGTAGGATCAAAAACACAAGCAAAAATTAATTTGCAGTGCAATATTTATGCAGGCAACTGCTTTGTTTGATTTCTGCTGTTAACACCCCAGGCAATGCAACAAATCAGGCTCATTTGCTCCTTTGGAATCATGTCAAGCTCCCGGTTCAGTGTCTCGTTTGTTTGACCCTGTGTGTCATTCATCTTATGGACCACCAGGTGGCATACTAGTTAATGCAAAAAACTTGTGGTTGAATAATGTGTTTAAGCGTAAACATTCTCCCTTTTGCTCAGTAACATTGGATGAATTAGACTTGATCGACTGCTTATCCAAGGGGAGCTGTTCAGGAGTGTGTGAATGTGTGTGTTTTGCACTTAAATGCTATGGTTCAGTAATTCTATCCCACTGACCATTCCTATGATCCACCTACTGCGTGTGCCGGTGGAGTAGATGAGTCACATTCATGACTCCTGAGGAAAAGTTCTACGGAATTATTGGCAAGAGATGACATGGGACACATTTCAAGTGTTTGAGGCAAATAACTGGTAAAATTTTCACTTAATCTATTGGTTCCTGGTCACATGTCCACTTGTTTGTGGCACGTATGCTTGAGACCCAGGAGAACTGCCTTGTGCGTGATGGTCCCTTTAGTTTTCTCACATGTTCTAAAAGGCAAGTTCATCTTATTTCAGTTAGTGGCATTAAGGGGCAGATAGACAGATAGACAGACCGACAAAAATTTTATTAATTAATGCTCAAGAACCTATTAGAATGTCACAGCAGGACTAATGCTTGCAGTCTTGTTAGAACATGACATCAGGACTAAGGTTCCTGAACCCGTGAGATTCCACTTGCACAGTGTTGACAGTCTCCCAGGAGTGACAGGGCCAGGCAACATTTCCTATAGGCTTTCCATTCCATCAGCACTGAACCACTCACTACAGCACCAAAAAATGGCACAAACAAATGAAATACTGTGCTGATAAACCTGAGACAGGATGTTCCCTTTTTCCTCTTTTTATTATCTGCTCTGAAGAAATCCTCCAGGGGAGCACACCCCAGCAGCAAAGCAGGGTGACTCGCATTTACCAAATACAGCATTACACACAGCCATCAGGAACCCTGGGCGGCCTCCACCATAATTGCGAAACTCATTTCTGCCACAGATGCAATCACCGAACCCCAAGCCTTTCGAGGACAAGCTCTCAAGTCAGGTCAGAGTTTACATGCGGATCTTTTCCCTGACGGCAAAAATGTGCCAGGGCTGACTTTCCTTCATGCTAGGGGAGGATAGTTCACACTTAAAAGGCCCATTAAAGGCATCAGTCGGTAATGCCAAAGGTCGCTAGTTCTGGGTGCCACTTTCGGCATACGGCGCTACTTTCTGTAGGTGCTGCCAAGTACAGGGGTGGAAAAGAAGAGGGACGAAAATACTTGTGGGTGGGCGGAGTAATGACTGTGTATTGTCAGTCACTGGCGAGAGGAACAGCAGAGGCATTTCAATGGGCTGGGAAATCACATCCAGTGTCTGTAATTGGTACCTCACCTGCAATTTCTAATGAAGACAAATGAGAGAAAGGTGCTTCGGCTGAAACAGCAAAGTCACATCAGACCCGGTGAAGCCGCTGAAGGTGGAGTTGGGCATCTTCAGTATACAGGCAGGCTTGTATACTGGAGATGACGATCAGTTTTCCCTCCCAGGTATTCTACTCCAGTGGAAGTTCCAAAGGACCTGAGATGGACAGAGAGAGCGACTTAATCTCTCACACTGCAGAGCCAAAATACATATCCGTCAGCAGTACTGATCTCTGGTCAGCACCAAATCAATGCTGATGTCCATTGACAAGGTGAAAGTGTGGCAAGCAAAGGACAGGTGGGAAGATTCCAGAATGGTGCCTTTTAGCAGAGGAGAGTAGAATCTTCAACTGGCTGCCATGACAACAGCATCACACAACTACTTGGTGTTATTTGCAGTAACCCGAAGAGGTTATGTAGCAATTGGCTAACTGAGTCTCATGATAGTATAAATATTACTGCATGACAACTGCTGCCACACTGCTCAGGAGTGGGCCGACCAGCCTCCAGACTAAGACCAACGAAGTTTCATAACACCCATCTAGGTCTGGGAGTTACCAGTGTGAGATGAATTTTATAAGATGGTTGCCAAAGGCTTCTTTCCTTTTAAGCTACCAGAGTCACTTCATACTCACCTGTCTCTCTGCCATGCTCAGCGCGTGTTCAGCCCCATGTCGCTGATTAACGAATTCGCAGACCGGAGCTAATTTCATTTACTCTTGTGCGATCTGATTCCTATATTTAGCAAAGGAGCTGAAATCTCCACCCCCAGGTGCTATGATCTGAATGGGAACAGCTGCGGGACTGATTAACCATCACACATTCACAATTAAAATGGATTCAGAGGCATGTTTCTTTGACCTTTGATTTGTTCTGACATTTAAGAGGCAGACAAAAAATGATCACAAGCAACAGTTAGTCCTCATGTAAGTTCCAAACAAATACAAAGATTTATCAAACAAATTACAGCTGACCTTATGCTAGTGCATTCTGGGACGGAGTGCCGCTTTGCAGCTTAGCTAACTGACAGGTGAGTTATCATGTTCCAGAGAATAGGCTGATCATCACCATTATCACGCCGCACCAGTACATACCAGAATGAAATAGCATTCCTTCTGAACCTACGGTGCAACATTCATGGTGGAACAGCGCCAAAGACAATTCCTGCACAATTATCAATGCTTTATGGCGAAGGGGAGACACAGGGAAGTTTACTACACACATACAATGTATGTATATTTTCCACCTAACATAACAAACATTACACACTAGACAAACAATGAACAAGCACATCACTGGCAATTTTACACCCCATATAGGGAGGGTTTCAGCCACCAAATACTTTGTCTCCCCCCTCCAGAAAAAATATTATTCTAAATCCATTTATCAATTTTGTCCTGTGGCCAAATCCTACAATCGCCCTGGAGGTATACTGGGAGTATTTTTTATGCATCCCTGCAGTGGGGGTTGGGGGGGGGGTGTCATTCAGGTCCCAAAGTCAGGTGACAAGCTTATTCATTCACCTTTAATTACTGATACTAAAAAACAAACTCCTGATTTGTTTTTTTGTCCCAGACTGCATCTCTTCTTCAGTCTCTCTTCCCATTCCACAGAG
>JAODUD010000038.1:15090737-15101469 GCA_026784285.1 Stomatorhinus walkeri
CCCCCCCCCCCCCCACTGGAAATGTTTGCTGCTTCAGTGTAAATTTATAAGATCCTTTTCCATTTCCTTCTAATTTGCTCTGACTGATTGTTCCATTTACTCGGGGGGGTTAAGACGTTATTGAAGATGGATGGATGAGCATTCTCATACTGTGCCACTGGACGGCATTTAATTGTTGTAATGTAATTCATTGACAGCTAATGACGTTCATTTAACTTATTCTTCGTAATTTCAATGCATATATGCAAAGGAAATTAATTTAAAACCGCATCTATTTTTCCTTTAGATATTCAAATAGCGGGGTGGCATGGTGGTGCAGTGGTTAGCACTGTTGTCTCACACCTCTGGGACCTGCATTCGAGTCCCCGCCTGGGTTCCATGTGTGTGGAGTTTGCATGTTCTCCCTGTGTCGTCGTGGGGTTTCCTCTGGGTACTCTGGTTTCCCCCCACAGTCCAAAGACATGCTGAGGCTGATTGGAGTTGCTAAATTGCCCATGTGTGTGAGTGTGCCCTGTGATGGGCTGGCTCCCTGTCCAGGGTTGTTCCCTGCCTCATGCTTCCGGGTAGGCTCTGGACCCCCTGCGACCCAGTAGCACAAGCAGGTGTAGAAAATGGATGGATGGATTTTCTAATAGCATACTGTAATTAGTGGCTTTAAATTTACTTAAATTCCAAATAAGCCTTGATTTGTTATGAACTCCTTTTAAGATCTATCAAGGTCACTGTACCGTTGGTACATTGTGTTTTCATAAAATGATGTCGATTGATAGATCCCAAATTATCTATTATGGAAATGCGCGTATACATCCTTTATTACGGTAAATTTATACCGAACCTTCCTATAATTGTTTTAAATCGTACGAGCACGCTATAATTTTTTTATTATCAGAAAAAATACATATAACATATCTCACTCATTAAAATATATACGCGTTCAAAGTAAAAGTCGGGGTGTTAAAATGACGTGTATCATAGCTGGTACTTTCCACTTCCTGGTTCAAGGATCAAGGCGTGGATTCGTCTTTGGGGTAAAAGAAGCTAGAGATTTTTGTCAAAATGTAAGTCCGTGTACATTGAATTCATTTATTTGTGTAGAGCTATTAATATATAACAGTAATGTTAAATTTGACAAGGTGATGTGATCGCGTCTTACTGTGTACCCCATTTCTCTTTCAGGTCGAAAGTGACGTTTAAAATAACGCTGACTTCGGACCCCCGGCTGCCTTATAAAGTGTAAGTGACAGTTTCCTAAAGAATCGGGGCTTCACAGTATCAGGTCTGCCTTCGTTAACAAGCCCACCGTTTAGGATCTTATTATTGTTCTGCACTGACTGTAACACTAAGCCGGTAATAGCCAGATGTGTTTCTGTCTGTTATGTTTTGGACCATAAACCGGCTGTTGATGGTCTTGATTCATTTAACATGTATGGTTTCCAGCGCTTTCTGATGGCAGCACAGATTCATTGCTTTATTCGTTCAGAATGAGTCCCGAGCAGCATTATTATTATTAATATTAATATTATTATTAATTTCAGCGCTGCTGACTGCCCTGCGGCGTATTGCCATGCGTACGCCGTCTCCGTGTGTCCGGAAGGAGGATGCTGTTTTCTTGTTTGCTAATCGCATTAGGGCAAATTTATTTATAAATGTTCCCGGAATAAGACTGAGCAAATGTGCTAATGGTGCCGATTGTGTTGCAGTTTGAGCGTCCCCGACAGCACGCCCTTCACTGCGGTGTTAAAGTTTGCAGCGGAGGAGGTAAGGGGGCGGGGCCTCGTGGCGGCGGGGGCGGGGCCTCGTGGCGGCGGGGGCGGGGCCTCGTGGCGGCGCGTGCGGCATCTGCGCCACGCGCACAGTTACAATCTCTCACATTTCTGTCAGTTTGGCCAGTAATTGATTGTAGTGGGGGATTTTTGCTGGGCTCCATACAGCTTTCACATTAAAAGATTAACAAATTCAATAGTAATTGTAAATAACGGTAAACGCTACACTCTGTCTAGCTGTCGCCCGCAAACGGCGGCAGACGTGCATTGCGCAGAAAAACGTCAACATAGTAGGCAGGCAGTCGTTTCCATCCAAAAGAGCTTTTAAGAAAAAAAAGCTGATAATGTAATTTCATTCACGTGGCTTTGGTTCACATATGAAACATTCCGTGATAATTGTCGATTAGATATGTTAAAAGGTATTTCTCTATTTATTGTCCTTATGTCCTTATTAATTTCTATTTAT
The DNA here is from genome assembly GCA_026784285.1 of Stomatorhinus walkeri. Lineage (NCBI taxonomy): Eukaryota > Metazoa > Chordata > Actinopteri > Osteoglossiformes > Mormyridae > Stomatorhinus > Stomatorhinus walkeri. The sequence continues at coordinate 15,092,967 of JAODUD010000038.1, forward strand.
TATGGCTTTGTATTCTGGAGGTCACCGGGAGTGTGTTCTTGGTCCTACTCGGTTCAGTGCTTGCACAGGCTGGGTGTTGGGCAGGGTCAAGGGGTCCAGTGGTTGTGGAGCATCTGTTGGTGAAGAAAGATTTACTGTTCTTGACTTTGCTGACAATTCTGTGATATACGCGGAGTCAATGAAGGCTCTGATCGGGGCTCTTCAGAGACTGAGTGAGGAGTCCAAGCGTCTGGTATCGCGCGTGTCCTGAATAAAATCCAAGATCCAGGCCTTTAACCATGTCTTGGGCACAGCCATCAGCAGTGTGTCTGTCTGTGGGGAGAGCGTCGACCTCCTCGAGAGGTTCGCTTACCTCAGCAGCTACGTTCATGACTCTGGTGACTCTTCCTATGAAGTCAATAGATGGATGGGCAGAGCATGGGGGGGGGGTCATGAGGTGGCTGGAAAGGGGTGTGTGGTGCTCCTGATGTCTTTGCCAGAGGACGAAGGTCCAAGTCTTTACAGTCTTGATGCTCCTTGTCTTGCTTGTTATGATTCATGGCTGTGAGACAGCTACCCAGTGAGCTGGGATGAAGACTGGACTCTTTGGTACTTTGGAGAATCCTTGGGTACCGCTGGTTTGGCTTTATGTTGAATGAGTGCAGCCGAGATCCTGCATCAGCACATGTTCCCCAACCCAACCCAACCTGAGCTGATCTGACTATGTATTACACCTGCTGTTCATTAAACACCTGTTTGCTGCTTGATATGTGCAGTAACTGAACATTCTATTCTGTTGCGGTGGGAGACACTTTTTCTACTTTCATAATTTTAAATTAAAATTTTTTTTATGCTGCTATATTTGCATAATGTTTTACACCAACTGTGTCATAAGCCTTTCAACATATGGCTGAATCCGTTCATCACGCAAGGACTTAATATTCTGATGAGCCTGCAGAAAGTCCACCTCAACTGAAGGTGGCAGCACCTCGTGCAAAGGGAGCAATGTGTGAAACAATGCGATGGAAATACTGTGGAAAAAATCTAAATTGTGAATCATACAAGTTTTACAAATTAAAAAAAATATACATATAATTTTTTTGGTATGATCGGACAGTGATTCCTGCCCATATCACGGTTTTGGTTCATTGGTAAAGTGATTTTTTCCCCCTTTTATTGTTGAGGCTCCTGCTTGACTGATCCTTTCTTCACCTTCTGTGTTCAGATTGGGATTGACACGGGTCGCCCTGGGCTGTTTTTCTGTCTCTCTCTTATCTAAGACCCTCTGCTTGGTCCCTTGCATCACCACGGCGATTTTTCTTCTCTTGTGATGTGGAAGTGAAGTTAATGGGAAGCCTTTCTATAAGTATCGCAGTCCTGGGAAAGATGGGGCATTTGATTTTAGCAAAGGGTGATGTGTCATGTGTCTCAACCAACATTTTTGTAGTCCTGTGTTAATTGGGGTGTGGCAGACTTCAGTTTCTTTGAAGAAAAAGGTTATTTCTTAATTTGCCGCATTAATTGATAAAAGGTTTTTTTTTCTTTAACATTCCACTGATTCTTTGGTCTGTGGCAAGCTTAGGTGATTCTACGGTGACCTTTGTAGTGATTTTTTTTTTTTTAGAGTTTGATTACAAGCTGCCCAGAAGTAAACTTTATTCTCAGAAGTCGCATGTACTTTAGTGGGGGGGTGGGATTTAAGGACCACCTTTTATCACAGTAGCAGCAATTCCTCCACCTATCTCCAGCTGTCTCCGTCCAAGCACCTTCAGACAGTGAAGCTTCTCTTACTGCATAACTGCATAGTACACCGGAAAATATACAGCATGCTTGATTGCCGGGCTGTTTTCGGGTGTGGGGTGTGTTGTTTTGTCTGGGTGGGGGTCCTGGCCTGTGTACTGCTCTGTGATCTGTTTTCAGAATTGTAACTTTGGAATGACAGGTGTTATCATCAGTGTGCCTGGGTGTTTGTGCAGAAGCTGCAAATAAACTATGAGGGTGTTTTTCTTTTCTTTTTTTTTGTTTAACAAAATATTAAGTGTGGAGCAAAATGTACCCACTACGGTTTTGTGTGTCTGCCGTCCTGAGGATAGGCAGTTGGTTTCTGTGCTATAGAACGCAAAGGACAAGAAGAGAAATGAGTAATAATTAAACTGTGCATCTTCTGTATTTTGACATCCTCGTCTGCCTGTCCTGTTCCCCCGCTGCTGGCGATGCATTATTTAAAAAAATTTCTATTTTTCTTTTGCAGTTTAAGGTGCCGCCAGCGACTAGCGCCATCATCACAAATGGTGAGTTTTATTCTTTTATTTTCTCTTATAAATGTTATTTGTGGCTTTATGCATTTTGGCCGTAGCGCCAGTGCACAGAAAGCCACATGTCATTGGCTTTTTGTGGGGCTGGCTGTGGTGGAGTTTCATTAAGATGAAAATGAGAGCAGGCCGGTGATCTTGGAGACGCTTATCTGTGGTGTGTCTTGAAGGTAGCGATTTCGCCAACGTGCTGCACGTTGGTTCTTACTCTGGCGCTGTGGGTCGCTCCTCTTCTCGTGCTTTCCGGGCTTTTACTGGACGCTCTAGCGAAGCTGCCGCCGTTCTCCTGCGGCCACGCTGGGGGGTCACCGTCGGCGGCGAGCGGGTGTCCCTCCGCTTGGCCATAAGGATGGGGGACGCTGGAGAGAACGACGGGGGACGGCATGGCGGAATTAAGGTGGAGCTGCCTAACTGAAGTTCAGGAGTGGGAATGGCTTCCTTCCCGTCGCCAAGGCAACGCTCTTCCAGCAGCCTGCGAGGATGCAGTTGCTGTGCCGACACAAAGGGTGCCCCCCCCCCCGCCCCCAAACGCGCCTCCCTATGCTTATTCATGTCCTGAGCTTATATCTTTTGTCTTTACAGATGGCATTGGGATCAACCCAGCTCAGACTGCAGGTGGGTGCCCTCTGTGTAGCTCTGTGATAGAGTCCTCGACCCCCCCTCCATCCAGCTGTCTGTATCTCACCCCAGGCTCACCGCTCCCTGCTGCAGGCTGCTCTTGGAAGCACCCATTTCTACATGTCTTCTGCACGTAGTGTGTTGATAGGGGGATTACATATTCCTGTATATTGCTCTATTCTGTTTATTTCTGTCTATGATTAATTTCTTTTCTGTTACATACTGCCCAGTACACTGCATTTTTTAAAGCATAATCTGCATGCATGCACACATACAGTTTATGCGCAGAGGTTGAGTTCATTTCTGGTTGCTGTGGAGTTTTCCCGCACGCAGACTTAGGTCAGGAGATCGGCGTCTTTTCAACCTCCTCTGGGGTCTCCTAGCCTTGCCGAGGCTAGTATGCTAATTATAATTATTCCTGGCTCGTCTGCGATTCGCTGTCATCACATGTCTCTGGAGGGGGGGGGCTTTTCCTCAGTCTCCTGTCGCACTGGAGTGCCTTGTGTCATAACATTCACCTTCTTATTATTATTTTTTTTAAATCCAGAGTCTGACATCGTCACCAAATCTCAGTTGCTGGCTCCTGGCATAGTGGGGATTTTGGGAAGTGGTTACATAACCGGCGACATTTCAGAAGCTGTGACCTCTCCCTGTCTCGTTTTTTTTTTATTTGAAGGGCGCCGTAGGATATTAGTCGACGTGAACCTTAATCCAGCAAGGTGGCTATGACCTGAGTTGTTGCCAACGTTTTGGAAAATAATACCCATTACTGCCCCCTTGTGGTTTCATGTTTTTTCTTTTTGTTTTTAGTAGTCCATCACATATTAATGATATGCTTTTGGAATTTTTGCATTAGGCTTTATGATGGGACTTCAGGGACCGCAAGCAGCAGTGCTGAAATAGAAGGAAAAAAACTTTTTTTTGCTAATGATGTGGGTAATACAATTAAAAACTCCCTGCATAAACGAGTGTTGGTCCACCAAGACAGCAGGGTGCTGGTGTCACATGGCATTTAAAAAAAGCATAAAGTGATCTTGGCTCACTGCCCCACCCCCGAAATTGCCAGCTGCAGTTGTTTTCTGTAATGCAGGCAGCCCAGTCAGACCCGTTCAGCACTGTGAGCGACTGCCTGTTGTTATTTGTACAGCCGTTGGTTGCTTTGCGTCACTTTCTTCATTTTCACTGTCATTGTTCATTACTGACAATTATTACATTATTAATTGTGTTCTATTCCCTACAGGAAACGTGTTTCTGAAGCATGGTTCTGAGCTCCGGATCATTCCCAGGGATCGAGTGGGTGCCTGGTGATTGGCTGCACCATGACCAATAAGAAAACAGAGGAGATGGGGCGGGGCTAGGTGGGGTATGGAGGGGTGGGGCAGATGGGCGTGGCTAATATCAGCTTTTATGAATGAGCTGTTTTTATTTATTGGTTTTCATCGACTCTGAAAACATAAACATGGGATGTAAACAGCACCAGGAGGTTGTGACATCACTGTTCCCTTTACCTGCTGTCCTGGCCAATTCACATGCTTCACCAAGTGGATTCTCAGAGAGAAGGATTAATTTACCAGTTATCAGTGGTAAACTAGTTTCCCCGTGCCCTCTAACCTGTCCAAGATGAAGAGACTCTCATAACTGTGTAACGTCAGCCTACCAGCCCCCAGCAGTGGAGTTGGATCCCTGCACTGTTTGTTTTCATCTAAGTGGACATTGAAAGAGATTTCAATTATACTTAATTGGTTATTTTTTGTTTCCCTTTTGTCTTTCTCTTTTATTGACTGAAGTGTACTCTCTGCGCCTCGTCTGTCTGTAAACGGCTGGTTTTAAGCCAAAAGGCATTAAATGTTTAACACGAGCCTGACGGGTGAAAGCGTCTGAGCGGCCACAGTGTTTCAGTCCATAGGGACCAGCGGCTAACGGTAGCTGCAGCTCTGCTCTTATCGCCGTCCGCTTCAGCCCGAGCCCAGATTCGTGATAAACATGTACTGTGGGCTCAGGAGCAGATGGAAAGCCACATTTCATTTTTCGGTGCTTTGCCTTCGTTCTGCATTCGGTCATATTCGATCGCACCGAACATGTTGTACTAAAACGAGACCTTCTGCCAAGACTATGGAATGTACAGCTTTTGCAGCCCCAGTGCATTATGGGTCAGGCATCATCTCTCTTAAGCCGCCAGTGTGTGTGTGTGTCTGTCTGTGTGTGTCTGTGTGTGCACGCACATACGCTCCTCACAGCCATCAACCTCTTACATGCCCAATCTTCACCAGAACTGCTACAATGGCTTATTGCCCGAGTGCTTCTCCTTCCGGCGCACTTATCAAGCTCTCAGAGGTTTGTGTTGTGTCAACCAGCCCTGATAAAGTGGAGCGTGCCGAACCAGGACAAAGAGAAGGACGAGTGTCCGGCGAGCAGCGCTTCCCACGCGGCATTCGCCCCCCCCCCCCACAGCCCCTCCCCAGTCGTATCCCAGCCTGCTGCCGCTGTAATAACCCTTTCATCCTTTTTCCATCAAAGAGCCCTCTGGCTGTTTCTGAGGAAGACGAGAGAACGGCCTTTGTAGCTTCCTGGTAAAGTCTCACACCCCCCCGAGGGGGTTGATGCCTCCACCTATCTTGCGTTTTTTTTCTTCACTCAACATCTAATCATTCCGACTCAGTTCTTCAATAGACATTTTGAAACACCTGGTCCTTCTGGTGAAAATTTGGTCGCTAATTGAAATTTATTCTGAAATCCATTGTGCTCTGTCTGATTTGTTTAGACACCTGGGGGTGCAGTTGGGGGGGGTTGTGCATGGCAGTGACATTTCAGTGATGGGGGAGTTTCATAGTCTGTAACATTATCATATATTATCAATAAAAGCAAAGTGGAGCGTTCTGTGGACCGGGACCAGGCCAGCCAGGTCTGCTTTGGATACCTCGTAATGAGGTGTCAGTCACCGCGGTCCCACATCCCAGCACAGCCCCCCAGCGTGATTGACAGGTTGCAGAAAGGTTAATTAACTAGCAGTGTTTTTGGGAATCAGGAAATAGCTGGTTGGGGGGGTTCAGCGTTCCCATATCTTCCCTCCGAGGTGATCGCTGTGAGCTGTGTAGCAGGAAAGAAGAATTGTGTCTGTGATACAGAAAAATGCCCCCCTCCCCCCCCTTAGCCTTCCACAGCTCAGTGACATTAGAGGGACCTCACACAGGTTTGGCCCTGGACTTTAACATAAGCCTAAATCTCATACATGTACACTGTGGTGATCTACAAGTTGTGGTCAGTCTTCTTCAGCTCTTCATCTGCCCACAAACGGGCCACTTTCAGATGAGATGCTGCACTTGATTCACTCCTCATCTGGAGTGACTGTCTCTGTGTTGTGTGACGATTAGGCTCTTCTCTCTGTCCCTCTCATCCCTTACAGCCACGGGGTTTCTGTTTGCTGACCGCTAACATGGACCACTGGGCCGCTCAGCCAGACTATACCATACCATATACCATTCAGTGAGCTTAGCACAGGCGGCCTCATGTGCAGTGATTCACGGTTTTTCAGACCAGTCTTTGTGGACTGTCAGACGGCCCACGGTTTTGGTCCTTCCCAACGCCCAGGGAATTGGGAGAGAGCAAAAACGTGGACCGTCTGGGGTCCCCGAGGACTGATTTGTGAAACATTGCAGTAAGTAATGGCGGGTGGCAAAGACGATGTTCTGAACGTGAACTGTTTTACTGGAGTAAAATTTATTAAAAAAGGAAACCTGAAAATAGCGGAGTCGTGTGTGAGGTTCTGGGGTGTTCTGGTGACTTGTTCCTGTAGCTCGACAAGCAGAACCTTGCTCTAGCAATGCAAAGGTCATGGCCTTAAATCAAAGGGGGTGCACAAAAATTGCACCCCTTCCTTCTAAGTTGCTTTGGATGTATGAGTAAATGTGCTGTCCACTGTTTCCGACTAATCTGTCTCACTCACATGCTCTGCGTGAATAATCCTCAAGTTCTAATGTGAGTAACTGAAAGTCCACAGAGCCTTTTAGGGAAACTCTTTACTTGATTGGGGCACAAATAATATAGTTTAATACTATTAATTATGCATTGATTAACCACAGACTAAGTCTTAGTTACATACTGATCTCACATTAATTCATCATTTATGAATCGTGATCCATGTCACCTCAAACAGTTACTATGTTACTATATCTATTAATTCTGAAAACCTTGGTGAACTACTGAAGGAACTACTAAGGAATTACTGAAGGCACAACAAATGAGTAACACAAGTTAAATAATGATATGTTTGTTCATCATTAATGAATCGTGAGGCATCTTTTATCTGAAGTAGCAACTATATTTGTTCATGATTTGCTCGTAATTTGTACTTCAGTAGAAACTGAGTTATTACTAAGTATTTGTGCCCCGTTAAGTAAAGCGCTTCCTGTTTCAGTTTAGTGTGCTGATATCCCATTTATATTCCCATGTGGTCATGATGACCAATGGCCTTAAAGGTCATGTTTACCATGTTGGCCAATCAGAGGAAAGCAGGGCTATCTATGGCCCTATCTATGGTCAGATGGCTATCTATGATCTGTGGTCATTCCTCGTTTTGTTTTTTTCATGTCTTATCTTGCTCTTTTCAGTTCCAGCCCAAGTGGTGAGATTTACAGCCGTAGCTAATGATTAGCTTCTAGATTTGAGGCCCCTACTGACCTTTGACCTTTTGCCTATTTCATTTTAAATGCAAGAATACATTTGCTGGAATATGTATTTGTTGTTTTACTAGTTCAGTGACCTTTTATACCTTTGATTCGTGTCTCTATATGAACCGTGTTCCCTGTATAAACTACAAATTCAGTCCTTAATTCTGGAAGGAATGGATCATTACCACAGAACAAACACACTGGAATTTCGCACCATTTCATACTTCACTGGGCTCTGCAGTGCATTGTGGGTATTTACCACCCTGAGTTAAGTGACTCAACCTTTTTTATTTCCAGAAATGATCAAAATAATAATGTTAATGTTAAAAGACGTTGGTGAAAGTCTTTTTCCACCTACAGAAAAAAATACAGTGTTCTGAAAGGTAGTCTTTTATAATACCATTGTATGATTCAGTTGTATTTTTAAAACCTAAATAACCTGCTGCTGCCTTAGGTGGGTCCTCTTATATCTTTGCTCCATGTCCTTTTTCTTTTCATCAGTTTGATTAACTCATTTCTGTTGTGAATGTATTACTTACATTTACACAAAGTGCTCGATGTGTTTTCTCATGAACATGAAAAATTATCTTAAAGGTGACTGAAAATTTGGTATTGATTTTGCAATGATTAATGACAGCAGTCCTTGTTACTGTAAAAATAACTATAAAAATACTTGAAGATCTTTCCAGCAGAGTTGCTTATTAATCTTGGATTAAACTTAATTAAAAGGTGAACCCAGTGGCTTCTTTGTCTTGATCATTTAGTATCACATATTTTGAAGCCTGACCAAATTCACTGGGAAATGAACAAAATGGACCAAGTACTTTTTTGTTATGAACACAAGTACTTACTGTGTGGCATCCTCCACAAGTACCTGCTGTGTGGCATCCTCCACAAGTACTTACTGTGTGGCATCCTCCACAAGTA
>JAODUD010000038.1:15116746-15127445 GCA_026784285.1 Stomatorhinus walkeri
CAAAACCAAACTCATGCCCCCCCCCCCCCCCCCAACCTCCTGATTGTTTTTTCCCCTGCCTTTCCATGTGCAGATGACCCCCAGCTGTCAGACGACCGGTTTCAGGACTGGGCGTGTTGCTGGCATGAAAGTACCCCGCTAGGTTTAGTGGACGGTCTGACAGCTGTATCTGCTGATGAAATAACAGCCATAAAACATCCCTGTAATCGGAGCAGTTGGCACCTTTGGAAGGGAAACACTGAAACACAGACATCGAGCTACGGCTGACAGCGCACTTAAACCAGATGAAAGGTTCTGTCGATACACGGAGGCATGCAATTTACATTTCGCCCGAATGTCGTTCACCAGGCAACTTGAACCCAATCCGTCCCTGGTATATTGTCTTGCGTGTACCATGGCTTCGCCACAGCCACAAGTCAGACCAAAGGTGCTGCTCTGCCAGGCTCTGCGCCTGATTGCCACAGTAGATCTGTCAGAAACGCTGTTCTGTGGTACTTAGTACAGAGACCGTGTGCGTTGCGCTGAAAGTAAGAGGGACCACAGATCCCTGTATCACCCCAAGAGCTACACCCACCACAAGCTGACAGTAGGTAAAAGCACAAACTGCCTGCTTTATACTAAAGCTGATGTGCAACACTACCAGTGCATTGTGGTATCTGTCTGCCAATACCATATGTTATTGACTGCTTTTACATTTTCTGCAGCATTACCTCTCACATAAAACCCGTGGCTGTCTGGCGTCAATGTCCAAGACACCCAATAAATTCTAAGCGTAGTTTACTCTCCATGCAGCCCCACATTACTCTTGACAAGCAGGATTAGGTAACCACATAGAGGATATGCCTCATACTTTCCAATAATGGACACCCCTCCCTAAGGCTGTCACTGATTGTCTGTTTGCGTTCTTTTCAGAAGTGGTAATTTCAATATTTCTGGCAAAAGTGCAAGCTGAGCTATTACTTAAACACAGACTCCAAATGTAGGGACCTAATTGTTTGAGGTTAATCATACATTTTTGTATAATATTGAGGTTTTGATATAGTATCCCTGCCCAAATCTCCTTTATCGGCATATTTTGGTGGCGGCCTTGTTTTTTATTCACATATTCTTTTTACGATGCCTCAGTGGACGTCCTTTAGCCTGCCATACTTTATTATTGACTTAGAGAGGGTTGAAATGTCAGAGACGTGTACTTTCACTGTGTGATAAGCACTTGGGTTACTGCCAGCTGAAAACCAGTGCATTTGCTGCATTTATTTATAATCTCTTTGTGGTTTCCAGAAAAAAAAAACACCAGCATGTGCTACTGCTCAAAACTCAATCACCCACACCGAAGACAAGAGAGCAACCTGCACTACGGACGGGCGGCATCATGGATTACAGTCACACCATGGAACGTGCGGCTGCCACTTATGCTTCTGTTAAAAGCTTGGCAAATGTAATTGGGCTTGAACAACAACAAAAACATCACATGAGAAGATGGTGGTAGGATTTGCCTGACAGGATGTACCACTCTGTGCTATTTCTTGGTAAAAAAAAAAAAAAAAAACTGATGAAAATTAAATTCCTTAAATTGATGGAAATTAAAATCCTTCCTTATTAACTTTGTGTCAGATAAAACAATTGCAAGTGCTATATAAGTATCATGTTCTGAAATTTTCTGGTACTTATTATGTGGCATATCGGGTAGACCATTTAAATCTACATGTGTATATTCAACTCGATGTTTGCAACACGGCTGTAGCCAGGATTTTTAAATACCGATATCAAAGGTGTTAGCCCTTCCTATTTATGCCGCATAATTGAATGTAGTTATTGAAGTTGCAGAAAAAATACTTGACCTCGGTGTCCTCGATGGTAGGTACGGACGTGGTATTTGAGCATGGTGCTGAATAAACCAAGCCGGTGGTCAGGGTTTGAGTGTTGAGGTATTTTTGCTCGAGGGCTCTGGAAACAGGTATATATGGTGCTGTTGTACTCACCTGCGTTTCACTTACATTTTGCATTCTGCACCTCAAGTTCATTAACAATTTCACAGCACAACACGCATCGTCGACAATCCATCATTAGCGAGTTTTATGCAGTCGAGAGTAACAGGAACCAGAGGCATCATCCATCGCGGGACTTTGCGGTGCCGCTCCTGTCACTTTCCGGCGGAGAGCGTTTCGGCGTCCCGTCGGCCGCTAATGATTCGCTTCCCTTAATGCAGACTGCGATCGTAGAGTTGCGGCAGACAGTTATAAAACATGCACAGTGCATTTCACTTAACTAAACGAACAAACAAAACAAATTTGTACATTGTTGTATAATCTGGATTCTTCTTTACCCACCACAAAGTAGGCGCGTTTTTACTATGGCGTATAAATAAGCAAAAAAAAAGATCTTGTACCACTCTAGGGCAAAACCCTGGTTAAATGTCACAGCTGATGCATGTGTTAATTACATTTAAACGCTTTTGTAACGCATGGTAATGTAATTGTTTAAGTATCGATAACAACTTAGCGGAACCTGTGTACATCTTAATTAACTGCAGTGCAATGAAGAAAGCAGGAATAGAAGTTTTAATACATCATATCGCTAGAGGGAGCCGTATCTGTACAATCGTGTGCTCCGTCGTACAACTGCACTTGTTATCTATCATTTATTTGAGGCGGGTACCCAGATTAGACACTAAACTTAATTTAAAATGCTCACTCATGGGTTGCTCAAGGAACGTCGGCCCCTGTGAATTATTCGGTATTTTACTACTGTCAATGCATATTAATGTTTAACCTCTACGAAAAAAAATCAAAGCAAGTCACCCGAATATCTGTGATCTAAATGTATTTCGTTATTTCATTTGTATGCCGTTTTTGTATCTAGAAAGTTAAACACGGTCCAGCCAATTTTAAAAGATAAATGCGATAATATATAATTTTTCCGGATTACACCGATACTATACATTTTTGCGTATTGTCTATTATGCATATTGTTTAATGCTGAGTGTAATAGAGCTGTTTTTTTAATGAGTAGGACAGTCGGGATTCATTATCACCCTCATCAAAAAGTTAAGCATTCCTAACTTGCCTGAAACCCACCGTCAGCACTATTCCCGCCTCCAACAGTAGATTGACGTGCACAACAGCAAATTAGGACGGAGGAAACGCATTCCGTTGTAAAAGAGGGCCAATCGGCAGTGACGGAGGGCGTGGTCACCGCCACCACAGGTTCCCAAGTGCCTGGAGTTTATAACGCCGAAAGCTTGTCCGCGCCGGGAGAATGCTGCGTGTTGGCGGGGAGGTGTGCGCTTCTCGCTTCAACTCCCAGGGCATATTCCTTTAACTTGTCCTCCTCCTTCTCCCTGTCTGGATTATTGTTAAGCACGGCGAAGTGGGAAACACGCAGTGACGCCTGGCTCCAGATGGCTAGAACCCCGGCTATGAGTAGGGGCAGGACTGCTCGCACGCCCCCGTCGCTCATTTGCGGGCTGCTCTTGCTCTCAGTGGCCGTGACAGGCGGCGCAAACGCACAGCGCATCGGCGCTACCGGCCTGTCATATGCGCTCCGATCTGAACTTTCCGAGGATACCATACTGGTTGCCAACAACGGGATACGCGTGCCTTTCGGGAGGTCCGCTTTCATTGACCCTATCAACGATTTAGTCACTCAAGTCCAGCCGGGAGACAGATGCAGCATAACTGTCCTGGATAACGACCCGCTGTCACAAAGACCCGGACACTTGTCTCCGAAAAAGTTTTCGTGCGAATTCGGTCCCAATGACGTGAAGTACACGCACTTCGGCTCCAGGAGCCCTTCGAAAGACAGAGTCCGGGTCCAGCTCAGGTATGACACGCAGACCGATACCATTATTATACCATTCATGATGGAAGTAGAGGTCGTTTTCACCCAGCTGGAAGTGTTAACCAGAAACATGCCGCTCACTGTAGAAAAGCTGTTCGGTGTCAGTAACCCCATTGACCGCAAAATTTTGGAGTTTACTTTTGATAGAAACTCACAGCAGTGCAAAGTGTCGTCTTTATCCAGTACCAGTATATTGCCCAGTTATGGGAAACTTGTTGATGGGGGCAAGCTGGGGAAAATGATGGACTGTGATGAATTACTTAAGTCAGATGTACGCTATCGCCACACGTTCCAGCAAAAATCCCCTAACAGAGATTATATTCCAATGATGGTGGAATTAGAAGACAAGGAGGGAAATCTGATCAAACAGGAGTTTTTCCAGATCCTGGTGCGCATACGTGAGGGAGAGGAGAACGCTCCACCTAAGCCCAGCTTTGTTGCAATGATGATGATGGAGGTGGACCAGTTTGTTATGACAGCAATAACTCTGGACATGTTGGCTGCAGAAGACACAGAATCAGATCCAGACAGCCTGATTTTCAACATCACCTCTCCATTGTCCTTGGAGGAGGGTTGCATTGTCAGTACAGATGATCGGAATTTACCGATCACATCTTTCTATCAAGGGGACGTTAAAGATCTAAAAATAGCGTACAAGCCACCATCTATAGATTCTGACACCGAGAGAATTTTCCAGATTGAATTTGAGGTGGTGGACGGGGAGGGAGCCGTTTCTGACCCATTTGCCTTTATGATTGTAGTTAAGCCCATGAACACTCTAGCTCCAGTGGTGACCAGGAACACTGGCCAGCTTTTGTATGAAGGCCAGTCTAGGCCATTGTTCAGTGCTGGCAACCTGGAAATTAGCGATGAGGACAACCTGGACGATGTCAGAATCAATGTCATTGATGGGCTGCGGCACGGACAGCTGACTGTTTTAGGCTCCGGTGCAATGTTCTTCACACCAGCCGACCTCGACAACGGGGTTGTCGTTTATCAACACGACGGCAGTGACACGTACAGCGACAACATCATTTTCAGAATGACAGACGGCAAACACGAGGTGGAGTTTCTCTTTCCAATCACAGTCGTGCCGACTGATGACGAACCTCCAACTGTCAACGCTAACACAGGCCTGGTGCTGTTCAAGAACCAGATGATGCCTATATCAGCACTGATGCTAAGTGCGACAGACATCGACTCCGAGGATTCGACTGTAAAGTTCACCATTAAACCGCCCTTCTCTGCCATTGGAGAAGTGTTACTGCGACAGGCTGAGGCACCAGAAGACCCATCCTCGTGGAAGTTTAACGCAGCTGATGAACTTTATGAAAAAGTGGTGACGGAATGGCTGCAGCAAGACCTTACTGATGGGAAGGTGTTTTACAGACACCTGGGGCCCCACAGCACTGACATTGTGATGGATCAGTTCAAGTTCCATGTTCAGGATGACAACGACCCACCCAACCAGTCTGAGGAGAGCACATTTGTCATCAAGGTCCTTCCCATCGACGATGTCCCACCTGAGCTGTACCCTGGCACAGTTCTGCAAATGACAGTGCACGAGTACCAGCTGACTCATTTTACTAAAAAGGTTCTGCGCTACACCGACCTCGACTCAGAGGACCGGGATCTGAAATACATGATCATCCAGCCACCCACAGACACGGATGAGAATAACCCAGTTGTTCTAGGATCCATTGTTCTGACAGAGAATCCTGACACTGAAGTGACTGAATTCACGCAGGCACAAATTAATCATCACAAAATTGCCTACAAACCCCCTGACCTCGAGCTGGGGATCACTCCACACATCTTGCAGTTCCATTATACTGTTGAAGACACTGCAGGTAATACTGTTGTTGGAACATTCACTGTATTTTTGCAGCCTGTTGACAACAAGCCCCCTCAGATTACCAACACTGGCTTCACTGTCTTTGAGCGGGGCATGCACATCCTCACACACACTGAACTGGACACTAAAGATGCTGACACAGATGGCAACCAGATAACATTTACACTTGTCCAACCTCCACTCCATGGTGAGGTCAAATACATATTGACGGACTTGACCAAAGGTGACTCCTTTAAACTGGAGGACATTTCTAATGGCAGGATCTCCTATGTCCACAATGGGGATGAATCCACAAGGGATTGGTTCCAACTGGATGTCAGTGATGGCATCCACATTGTCACGATCACAGTCAAGGTGGCAGTGAAGCCTGTCGATGACGAGACACCAATAATTAGCCTGCCCGCCGGCACCATCGGCTCCCACATGGACGTTCTGGAGAATAGCGCCACAGAGATTACAACTAATGTCATCCAAGGGAAAGATGAAGACACAGATGATCTCAGGCTGACGTTTATTGTGGAAGATGCCCCTATTTTTGGGCAGATTTTTGTCAATGGGGTTCCTTCTACGCAGTTTACCCAGGCTGACATAATCAGTGGACATGTAGTTTATGCTCACACGAGTGGGGAGATTGGCCTGACCACTAAGAATGACTATTTCAACCTAACGCTAACTGACATGTCAGATGAATGGACGGTAGGGGGCAATAGAGTGAATGGGGTCCGTGTTGAAGTCACCATCCTCCCAGTGGACAACCGTTCCCCTGAGGTCACAGTGGGCCCTTTATTCAGTGTGCTGGAAGGAGAGAAGAATGTCATAGAAGGACATCAGATAAGTGCAGAAGATGCTGACACGCTCATCGGTGACATTCTCTGCACGATCGTCGTCCAGCCCACCTCTGGATACTTGGAGAACATCTCACCTGCTCCTGGCTCAGAGAAGTCCAGAGCTGGTACAGCCATCAGTGCCTTTAACATTAAGGACATCAGACAAGGTCACATTTATTATGTGCAGAGCATTCACAGGGGTATGGAGCCGGTTGAGGACAGATTCACATTCAGCTGTTCAGATGGCATAAACTTTTCGGAGCGCCATTTTTTCCCCATTGCCATCATTCCCGCTAACGATGAAATGCCTGAAATTTTCACTAGAGAGTTTGTGGTGATGGAAGGTATGAATATTGTTATCGACACTCCCATCCTTAACGGTGCTGATGGTGATTTTCCGCGCGATAAATTAACATTCATCGTCACCAGACCACCCAAGCATGGCTACATTCTCAACCAGTTAACCACCAGCTCAGTCCCAGTCACTAACTTTACTCTTGACCAAATCACAGAGGGTTCAACTATTGTATATGAGCATGATGATTCAGAGACTACTGAGGATAGCTTTGATATTAGCCTCACAGATGGTAAGTTCACAGACGAGAAAACGGTCATTGTCATGATAATCCCAGTGGATGATGAAACACCCAGGATGTCTATCAATGATGGCCTGGAAGTAGAGATTGGGGAAACTAAAGTAATCAACCAGAAAGTGTTGAAGGCCACAGATCTCGACTCAGATGACAGCAGTCTGACATATATCATTCGTCTTGGACCAGGACAGGGGTTCCTGCAAAGGAAAACTCCTTCTGGGTTACTGGAGAATATTACAGTTGGCATGAACTTCACACAGAGACAAGTGGACCTGAATCTCATCGTGTACATTCACAATGGACAGGAGGGCATCCGTGACCTCATCAAGTTTGATGTCACAGATGGCTTCAACAGTCTCATAGACAGATACTTTTACATCACCATTGGCAGTATCGATATGGTGTTTCCTGATGTGGTGAGTAAAGGCGTGTCTCTCAAAGAGGGCGGTAAGGTGACCTTCACCACAGACCTCCTGAGCACCAGTGACCTTAACAGTCCAGATGAAAACCTGGTTTTTACTATCACCCGGGCACCTGTACGTGGGCATCTGGAGTGCACAGATACTCCTGGTATGCCCATTGTATCCTTCACACAGCTCCAGCTTGCAGGGAGCAAGATCTACTACATCCATACATCAGACGATGAGGTCAAGATGGACAGCTTCGAGTTTGAGGTCACGGACGGCTACAATCCTGTGTTCCGCACGTTCCGCGTGTCCATTGTGGATGTAGACAACAAGAAACCTGTCCTCACGGTGCACCGTCTGACGGTAATGGAAGGTGAGAGCAGACTGATCACGCCCTTCGAGTTGACTGTGGAGGACCAGGACACGGCAGACCACCTGCTGAGGTTCACAGTCACGCAAGTGCCCGTACACGGCAGGCTGCTCTTCAATAACACCCACCCCGTAACCTCGTTCACCAAACATGACCTTGAGGAGAACATGGTCAGCTACCGGCACGATGGCACCGAATCATCGACGGACAGCTTCTCATTCACCGTCACCGATGGGACGCACTCCGACTTCTATGTATTCCCCGACACGGTGTTCGAGACCCGGAAGCCACAGATGATGAAGATCACCATTCTGTCCATTGACAATGGGGTGCCGCAGATCGTTGTCAACAGGGGCGCTTCCACGCTGAAGGTCCTGTCAGTAGGACAGCTGGGGTTTATGATCACCAGTAAAATCCTGAAAGCTGAAGACAGAGACAGTGTCCAACACTCCCTGATTTTCCACATCACCGCTGGCCCTGAGCACGGCCACCTTCTGAACCTGGCAAAAGGCAATGCCACCGTCACCTCATTCACCCAAGGTAAAATAAAGCCCTCCATATGTTGTTTTGATCCACAGGTCACTTAATATAAAATCATTACTTCATTCCTTATTAGAAATACTCTTCAGTTTAATACACAGCCTCATAATTAGTATTATATTCTTCAGGGAGTTGCTCCACTTTACTTCTTGAAGCAAATTATTGTGTTATTTATTTGCTTGGTGAGTGAAAGAGGTTTCAATTAATTTTTATGTTTTGGAGTTATTTCATGTTAACAGTTTTGTCTACAGCCTTTTGAAGTTTGACATTTAATCAAAGCAAGCCGGGATAAGTTCGTAGGTAGTTCAGTAGGTCAGCTGCTCGTAACCTGCCGAGGTTTTTCCACTTTTGATTAACCAGTTTGGCTCCTTAGCTGCTCGTCCGCCTGCTTCCCTGGGCGACTAAACCGCGGATTAGGGAAGTCAGGCTGCAGCGCTTTAATCTTTCCTAGAGAAGCAGCTGCTAAATAAGTATCAGTGCCAAACGGAGACAGCAGAAGCTGCGGTCAAGGTTCACCTGCTTTTCTCGGTTAATAAGCACCTACTTGTAGGCCAGCTTTAGGGAAGACCTGTAAGAGTGTTTGCAAAATATGCTGAACGGTGGCTGGTTATACAGTCTGTTCCATCTGCTGTTCACAGCTATTAAGGAGATTACAGGTTCATACCTCTGTCCTGATTACCTCTATGCAGGTTCAGCCATCAATTATGGCAACATAGTTTGTAAGAGACAGGATGACACTCCGCTGTAACTTTCCTCGTGTTTATTCTAATAAGTGTGTTATGAACTCGGTTTAAAACTGTGCCGTTTAATAATGGCTCTGTCCAGATAATTCCTATCTGATTATGGCATGAAAAGTCACCTAGAGTACTGAAGGTTTAGAATGCAGTGGGGGGGGGGACGGTGGGGAAGCGGAGGGCAGAAAAGTTTACGGAAACAAAGTCTGAGGTGCAGGAAGGAAATGAGATTTAATTGCCACTACCCCGGCTGTGCGTCCTATACACAGTCTGCCCAATCCAACACCCTGAGCTGTTTGGGAAGTGTGAGTGAAGTTGACTGTGAATGCTGGTCCTGGGCTCCTGGAAATGAAGTAAGATTTTAAGGAAAATGCTCTAGTTTGGGGGTGGGGGGTGTCCGACACACAACAGCTGTGCTTTGACTGTCAGTCTGGCTGAGAGTCAGCAGCTTGTTTTGGGGAGCAGAAAGAGGAGAGAGATTCCTGACGCGCTGTGCTTTTCCACTGCGGCTGCCGACCAGCGGGGGAGACTGTTGACTCGTTATATTTACAGAATGCATTTGTTGCCTCGCTGCCTCCCATCTCTAGCTGGGCGCACGCTAGAGATTTCAGGGAGGGGGGGGGGTACCTGGGTCAACAGAGAGAGTGGGAAGGTGGGGGAAATTTAACATTTGCAATATTATGATTCTGACTCTGTCCGTATAAAGAGGCAGCTGGGGGAGGATTTGAACATTTCTGCGCTGGTAGAACTGCCAGATTTTTTCTGTCACTCCCTGAGCTGAGGGAGGTTGTCAAACCCCAGAGTCCTGCTTATCAACATGGCGTCTCCTGCCGGGAGGTTTCCCCACTCTGCTCTTATATTTATCACGTCTCACTGCTTCATACATCACCTCACCTCACTAGCAGTCCATGTGCTCGGCGATTCTGCACATCCAGGTGTCTTTAATCAGACAAAAAAGAAAGACGTAAACACCTGCAGGAAACGTGACAGACGTGTCACTGTGATCCAGCGTGTTACTGCCCTCATTTGGCTAATATCTCTATGAAAGGGAGTAAGGAGGCATGTGAAGGCAGAGAACATGTGAAGGCAGTAAGCATGTGAAGGCAGTAAGCATGCGAAGGTAGAGCACATGTGGAGGCAGAGAATATGTGAAGGCACAGAGTGTGTGAATGCAGGGAACATGTGGAGGCACAGAGCTTGTGAAGGCAGGGAACATGTGGAGGCACAGAGCATGTGAATGCAGGGAACATGTGGAGGCACAGAGCATGTGAAGGTAGGGAACATGTGGAGGCACAGAGTGTGTGAATGCAGGGAACATGTGGAGGCACAGGGCTTGTGAAGGCAGGGAACATGTGGAGGCACAGAGCGTGTGAAGGCAGGGAACATGTGGAGGCACAGAGCGTGTGAATGCAGGGAACATGTGGCGGCACAGAGCGTGTGAATGCAGGGAACATGTGGAGGCACAGAGCGTGTGAATGCAGGGAACATGTGGAGGCACAGAGCTTGTGAAGGTAGGGAACATGTGGAGGCACA
>JAODUD010000038.1:15127985-15141027 GCA_026784285.1 Stomatorhinus walkeri
GTATGTGTGAAGGCAGAGAAGATGTGAATGTAGAGTGTGTGATGGCAGTGAGCATATGAAGGCAGAGTATGTGTGAAGGCAGAGAAGATGTGAATGTAGAGTATGTGTGAAGGCAGATAAGATGTGAATGCAGAGTATGTGTGAAGGCAGAGAAGATGTGAATGTAGAGTGTGTGATGGCAGTGAGCATATGAAGGCAGAGTATGTGTGAATTCAGTGAGCATATGAAGGCAGAGTATGTGTGAAGGCAGAGAATATGTGAATGCAGAGTATGTGTGAAGGCAGTGAGCATATGAAGGCAGAGTATGTGTGAAGGCAGAGAAGATGTTAATGCAGAGTATGTGTGAAGGCAGAGAAGATGTGAATGTAGTGTATGTGTGAAGGCAGTGAGCATATGAAGGCAGAGTATGTGTGAATTCAGTGAGCATATGAAGGCAGAGTATGTGTGAAAGCAGAGAATATGTGAATGCAGAGTATGTGTGAAGGCATTTAGCATATGAAGGCAGAGTATGTGTGAAGGCAGAGAAGATGTGAATGCAGAGTATGTGTGAAGGCAGTGAGCATATGAAGGCAGAGTATGTGTGAAGGCAGAGAATATGTGAATGCAGAGTATGTGTGAAATCAGTGAGCATATAAATGCAGAGTATGTGTGAAAGCAGTGAGCATATGAAGGCAGAGAATATGTGGAAGCACAGAGCATGTGGCGGCACAGAGAGGTAGAGAAGATGTGGAGGCAGAGAGCATTTGGAGGCAGAGACCATGTGAATGCATGGTATGTGTGAAGGCAGAGAACATGTGGTGGCAAAGTGTCACAGTTTACAGTAACTTAATTATTTATATTAATTTATAAATCACCAAGGTTACAATTCCGCCCCTATGTGAAGTCTCATCGGTGTCGACGTTTTTCCATCTTTCAGCTGACCTGGACGATCTGAAGATCTGCTATGTTTTGAGTGACCACAAGAATGCCACATCTGACATATTCCATTTCTCCGTCTCGGACAGCGGTAAGTCAGCTTCTGCTACAACCTTGACCTCTGAGTTGTGGGCATCCTCCACTCCATCCCCCTCACAGGGTCCCTTAACCGAATGTTGGATCCATTTTCCCCCGCTGGGGGGGCAGGTGTCTTTGATGTAAGCTGAGGTTATCAGCCACAGAGAGTATAGTCAACTGGTACAGAACAATAGCTCCGAGATCCCCGTCAGCGCTAATGTAAGACGTTGTTTGACAGGAGCCCGTATGTATACGAGGAGAGATATCTGACTGAAAATTATTTGCTTTGTCTGTCTCTTCCTCCCAAAGACGTTCCGTATTTATAGCAAGTGCAAGAGGCACAATAGATAGTCCTAGAATAGATGACTGACACTGATAATCAAAGCAGCTTTAGCAAAACAAATTCCATGGGAATCCAGATGGGTTCCAAGCAGAAACAGAATAGTGTCTATCTGAGAAGAATCTTCACTAAAGCTTGCTTGTCCCAGCCTGATGCTTTCAAGACCATGTCACCTAGAGAAAGGATTTTCCCAGTACAGAATGCTCACTTTTTTTAAGTTTCAAAGGCAAATCAATGCATCTTCCCACAGCTACTTTTGGGAGCATTTATTTCTCTGTGCCTAATCGTTTCTCTCGGCAGGCGACGGTGAGGCTGACAGTAATTTGCACCCAGAGTTTGATTAGTCTGCAGGTTTTTCACTACTATTACTAAACTGCCCTTTTTCATGCTCCTATGCATGTATGTCTGTGTTTGTAAACAATAAATCTGAGGGATTGCATTAAATAACCAGAAACTGAGTGTAAGTTACATACTGATCTCCTGTTCGATCATCTTTATTCAATCATATGCTTCATGCATTTGCTATGTTTGTTCATAATTTGTACTTGACTAGTAACTGAGTTACTAAGCTACTTGTACCTCAGCAAGTAAGGTGTCAGCAAAAAAATCTTACAGCCAGTAAACTGAAGTTTCTCCATGTATCAGGGGCTGTTTTTCTGCTCTGAAGAGCCAGGTAATTGTTCAACTGTCTTTCTTCAAGTTCTGTAAGTCAGAAAATTGGCTGAGTCTGAGAGGTTGGAGGACCCTCCACTACAAAGAGATGTTTGATATTTAAGACCAGAGGCAAAAAAGCAAATAATTAGAGCCTCTGGCCCCGTCTAGTGGATTCCCCTCTAGGCTAGACTTGTAATTAAGTGGAATTTTAGAAGCTTCTTTTTAATGGACAGAAAAGGAACAGAACTGGTATAACAGCTGTCGTCGGCTTCAGTTTTTTCCCCAGTTGTTTCCCCTGTGTAATCTTTTTGGTGGCCATCGTGTCATAGAGACGGAGAATTGCATTATGGGTAACTGGCTGGCAGGCAGTGATTGATGTTTATATCAATTCATTCGATTCCTGACGCAGGAGCGAAATCTCGGTGGGTGACTGTGAAAAACTATCAGCGGTGTCATGAAGTGGATTGGGAGGGGGGTTCGGATTGAGGACTCTACTGAGGGCAACGAGGCCTGGGGGGTATAACAGGCAGCTGTTTTGTTTTACGGTTAGCTGTTATGACTGCCAGACATCAGAGCACTGTGCGTCTATGGCTCTCCTCTGCAGCGTTCTGCTAATTCTTCCTGCTGTCATTTTTTTCCCAGGTTTTTTTTTTTTGCACAGTTTTTATGCTTGTGCTAACGATACTGCTGGTATTTACCCCCTCCCTCACCGCCCCCCATCAACTGACCCGCTTTACTCGTTTTTCATGGAGGAAATAAAACACAAAAGCCCCCCCCCCCAACTCCCCTTTATCCTTCTACATCTAGAGGTACCACACAGTGCGCTCTTAAGAGTTCATCGTCTCCCCAACCTCCCCCCACCTGCTGTGCCCCTGTGCTATTGTCCCCCATTTTAGCACCGGGGTATAAAGGTTACAAGTGAACGGTTGGCCTTTGAAGGCTGAATCGGTGGAGCTAATTATGGAGTTTGAGAAGGCCGTGACTCACCGCCGCCACCCTGTGGCAGGAGGTACCGCTCACCCGAGCTGGACCGTGCTGCTGTTCATTTGTGGGAAGCGGCGCTGTGTGAAGGATAGTGCTGTACAGTTTGCCAGATTTTGGAATGGGCGTGGTCATGGTGGGCGTGGTCATGGTGGGTGTGGTCATGGTGGGTGTGGCTGTTGTAGTTTGGTTGATAATTCTGAGATCATGATGTTTTATCATATTAAGATTTTGGCAAATGTTTACATGCTTTTGATTATGAAGACCTTCAAGGCTGTGGAATATGGGTGGAAGATAGTGTTTGTGTAAAATTATACAAATGTACTGCGATGTGAGATTTCCCCATAGCCAGTAGAGGGAGTCTGTTGTGTAAGTCACACCGAACCTGAGACCCAGAACTCAAACTAGGGGTTTTTATGCTGAGTGGTTGCACTACTGCCTCAGAACACCAGGATTGTGCCGAGTTTTAAGAGTCCCAGAGTCAAAAGGGAGGGATTCGCGTTTATTGTATGACATCACCGTATTGTATGACATCACCACATCAGTCGATTGCTTTTTTCTCATTTTCAAATTCAAGGCTTTTTTCCATTCAGCCATCAGGTCAGGTGCAGTGTGCGGCTCAGTGGTCTACGCCTCTGGGCTTGGGAGCCAAAGGTTGCTGGTTCAAATCTCATTATTATTGTTGTTCTTGTTATTTCTGTTACCACCTTGAAATAAAGATACATGCTTACATTTCTGCTTACAGACCTTAGGAGGTAGGAATATGTTGCTCTATCCTGTCCCTTGTCTATGATTATCCATGACACGTCCGTTAACAAAGGACATTTACGATAAAATGGGGACTTTAGAAATCTGTGCACCTTACCACTTAACAGAAAACACTGGTTTCAATTAATGCGATGATGGCTGCGATTGATTAAAGAAATTAAACACAAGCCCCTCCCTTGTTGACCAGGGGCACATGGAACTCAGCAGAATCAGAATGCGTGGAGTCCTGCACAGGGGCAGATGTCGTATTTGCCCGTTAAGAGGGGGCTTAGTGCCCCAGTGGGGCTTCTGCTTTCAATATGAAGAAATAGGGACCCACCCCCCCCACAGGGTTCCAGATGATAAAAATTCATAAACAAAAACTTGTGTACAAAAATATGGAACAAACCGCTAAATGGATTTCGAAAAATTGTTTTTTAGGTCTAAGACAAAATATAGGGTTGCTGTGGCCCCCCTCAGAAGGGTTCAGACTTGCCCCTGCACTCTGATTGTTCTACCCATTTCATGTGGGTTCCCTCTGGGTCCTCCTCTGTCTTCCCACAGTTGTTCCCACATCCAATCAGAGGACAGGCCTATAGTGTGTGTGTGGCTTTGCATGCCTTCTGGAGTCTACTCACTCCGTAAGCAGGTTAGATGGTGTGGAGCTCTGCAGACTGAACTCACCCAGCCTTGACCATCATGCGCCAAATCCCTCACCCAAAAGCAGGTTGGGCCAGTGCTTACTCTTGGCATCAAGCTTGCATC
This sequence comes from Stomatorhinus walkeri, assembly GCA_026784285.1. NCBI lineage: Eukaryota > Metazoa > Chordata > Actinopteri > Osteoglossiformes > Mormyridae > Stomatorhinus > Stomatorhinus walkeri. Next base: position 15,132,466 of record JAODUD010000038.1, read on the forward strand.
AGTTTCACTTCAGGACCTCCGGTGCAGAGCTCAAGTTTAATGATTCCTGGGAGCTGTTGGTTTCCAGGTCATGCGTGGGGAATCTCCGGAAATCAATATATGAAACCAGCAGAGAACACCAGCACTTGACAACAGGAGTCCCAATTATCAGCTCAGGCTAGAGACTAATTTTGCTCAAAGCTGGTCTCTGACAGCTCAGTACAATCTGGCTGAATGAGGGTGTACCATACCTATCAAACACAACATGCGCATCTCCACCGGTGCCGGGGCAGTGTAGGATCGCGCTCAACCTCCCCGGAGAACAGGATCGAAGGGAGCAAAGGTCTGATGTGCTGAGGTGGCGGCGAGAGACACGTGAGGGGCATTTTAAGGAAGGGTTTGATTGACGGGCACGTCTGACTTGAAATCTGTGAATTTGGTAATAGTACTGTAGCTTAACAAGTTGAGTACTGTGATAACAATGCAAAGGTCATGAGTTCAAATCCCCAGGAGTGTAAAAAAAAAAGTGCCTTTATTGTAAGTGTCTCTGGATAGACGTGGCGGGTAAATGAGGGAAATGTGAAAATCCAGTGAAGAAAAAGTGCAGGTGACCTTTTTGCTCAGGAACTTCATTGGACCCTCCCCCTCTCCCTAAACTGGCCGCTTCTCTCCTTGGACACTCTGTCTTCACACCTTTGTCAGTTGCTGATTGCAGAAACCCCTCCCCCACCCCCCATGGCCGCCGGCCTCTGTTTACCTTCCTGCCATCGCTCTGTCCTCCTTCCTTGTCCACCCCTCCTTTCCATAGTTGGTTTCTCCCTCTATAATAGAGGCTAAAGGGTTTTTCTGCTCTGTGTTTTCCCTGTGATGAATCCTGGCATGTGTCTTGGGAAACTGACTGATGGGTGATAACACTCCTTAGGAGGAGGGGGCTAGTGGGAGGACTGGGGAGGGGTCCAGGTTTTTAAGCTGCAGGTTTTTTATGTGATCTTTGTGTCTTTGTTGTGTGCCAGTGTTGTTGTGTTCTGTGATTTTTTTTTTGTTTATGTAATGCAACAGGACCTTGCACTACATACACATGCACGTATGTGTGTGTGTGTGTCTGTGGATTAGGTTTATATTACATTGTGGGGACCAAATGTTCCCCACATTGTAATAAAAACCTGTTATTTTTACGTTGTGGACAGCCTGTGACTGCAATCAAAAAACTAAAAAGTCTCGTATTTTGTTTGGTTACTTATGGTTCAGGTTAGGGCTGGGTAGGGGTTAAGGTCACCATGTTGGGATTAGAGTTTTCCCCATAGAAATGAATGGAGAGTCCCCACAAACCTGTGTGTGTGTTTTTCAGGGTTTAGGAAAATGTGCAAATAGACCACATGAGCCTTTTTTTTAAGTAGGTCAGTTGTTGAATATGCTAAATGGTCTACATTTTTAAAATCAGCTTTCAGGTATTTGGTTGGCGAGCGTTCACACGGTTTTTGCACATTGACTTTGTTTTGGTGCATGAATTTGTGCGTCTGCGTATCTGTTTCTGCGGATGTGTTTGTATTTATTCAGATGTGAGCGATGAGGTTTGTGTGACTCCAGATGCAGTGACCAATAGCAGGTGATCGTGCATCGCTCGTGAGCCCAAACCCCTCCTGCCAGCCTTTGTGTGTGGGGGGGCGGGGAAAGGCCGTAATCCTCACGGAGCGGCCGACTTTATCATTAAGCCAATGATATGTTTTGAAGTGTTGACTGACAGGGGAGGGGCACTCCAGGGGCCAATCATCATTCAGCTCAGGCCAGTGTCCCTGTGACCCCGCCCTTGTATATATCCCTGTTGAAGGCTATAAGTCTGTATTGCTGTAGCTGGAGACAGGGAGGTAATTCCGGACTCGATGTCCAGCCAGCAGCTCAGGCTTGTCATTTTGGGAGGCACCGGCTCTCATCCACCTGCAAGGGGCCACCACCATCATTTATGCCCCCCCCTCATGACCCGCATCACTCTCTGCCGCACTGTAGCACATGGCATCACCGCCGGGGCCCCCCCAGCTCACATCGTCTGTGGCAAAGTGAAATTGGCTCGCTAATTCAGCACCCCCTAGCTGCCGCTGGGTTAAGTGGCATTGAGAGCAGGTTGTGCAGGGCGTTACAGGGAAATGCAGACACACATAGGCATGTACACTCGGTCTTATGTACACACTCACACACACTCACACACACACACACACACACACACACACGCACACCTCGGTTGACTCTAAGATGTTCTTCACGTATTGATTTTTTTGTCATCAAGCTGTAGGGATGCTTTTCTTTTGAGTTATTTACTTTTCAGTTCTTTTCTCTGATGCTTTACTTTAAAATCTGTTTCCAACACGCGATAAATAAATAAACCCTCAACCATCGATTTGTTGCTGTGCACATTTACCTGAAAGTCCGCGTTCACCTTAAACGGACTACAGAGGAGCTGGCTGACAAACTCACCTCTACCAAATAAGTAACTAAAAACTGTGTGGAGATCCAAATTGTGTATTTTGTGTGTGTGTGTGTTGGTGTGTGTGCGCGCATGTGGTGTATGTTTGTATTACTTTGTGGGGACCAAATGTACCCCACAATGTCATGAAAACCATTTTTCAGGTCCCCACAAAGATCTGAGAATGTAATCCAAAAACTAAAAATGCCAAAAGTGTTGTATTTGGTTTGGATAATTATTGTTAAGGTTAGGGCTGAGTAGGGGTTATGGTCGGCATTAGGCCTGTAATGATGAATTGCGAATCAGTTAAAAACCGATGTAAATGTATGACGCTTTAAACCGGCTGATGTGGAAAAAGTACTTCACAGTACTTTACTTAACAGATAAACTATTACATTTGATTTCACGACGTGTGTCCAACGTCAGGTATCACTGCGTGTTCACGTCGATGTCGTACGTCAGTTTTTGGTTCTGACAGAACGTGAGGTGGCACAGTGGTTAATGCTGCTGCCCCACAGTAAGAAGGTCCCGGGTCCGATCCCGGCTCCTTTCTCCGTGGTGTTCCCAGCCCCCCCCCCCCCCCGTTTTTGCCGGGGGGCTCCGGTTTCCTCCCACGGTCCAAAAGCGTGCAGGACAGGTTGGTTGGTGAGTCTAAATTGCCTTGTGAGTGTATGCGACCTGTGGTGTGTAGGCGACAGCCCGGGGTTGGTTCCCGTCTGCGGCCCTTGTTCCCTTGATAGCCTCCGGTCCCCCTGCGACCCCAGTTGGGATTAAGTTTCAGACAATGGATGGATGGACGCGCCGCCCGATCTTAAATCATTGCTGTGGCAGCATTTCTGGTAATCGCAAACGAAAACGGCGGGAAAAGCAGAGACAAGACAAAAACTGCGTGCATACAAGACTGATAACATACACAAACAGCATGTCCACCGGCACCACAGTGAGCTGAGCGAAGGTTATTAAAAGGGGAAGCCACGCTAAAACGCTGCACATGCAAACCTTAGTTTACTTATTTGAAGAATTTTTTTATTCACTTATTTTGATTTGGGATTTTTTTTAAACAGTATTTTATTCAATTTCAGTTGCACTGTTAAGAAGAGACACATTTTGCACAGTTTATAAAGGTAGATAAAGGTATAATTTTGAATACATTTGTCTGCAGCTCATTCTGCTAAAAATTGTGATAAAATTGTAGCGTGAGTTGAGTGTATTACATCCCCATCCATCATATAGTCGTGATTAGGGTTATGCCCAAAGAAATGAATGGATGCTCCCCACAAAGATATGAATACAAACTGACAAGGATAAGCGGATGGACGGATGGATGGATAAAAAGCACTTTTTGCATCACGATCTGGGAGAACTCCAGAGCTCTTAAAAGGCCATGGGGGTGCAGAATTGAAAATCTTGTCCCAATGATCTGAGGACAGATTCATGGGGATGCTTACACACCAACTGGTATTCGTGTGAATTAGCTGTTTTGCAGACTCTTTTATTTCTAGCTATTTTACTTTTTTGCGCTAAACGCATTCAGACACTTGTAGACCCGTCGCGTGGCCGCCGCCGCCGCCTGTCATTCCTGCCCTTTGTGGCTTGGTTTTTTGGCTGCTTTCTGCACCTTCTCATCTTCTCACGTGCCTGACCTTCGTGCGCTGGCCTTCTCGCGACGGTCCGCATTAACTATCACTGAATGTGGCGTCTCACCATAAAAACAAGAGGCTCCCCCGTTCCCTCTCATTTGTCAGCCACGTCTCGGTGACACAAGCGGCTTCTGCAGAGCCGGAAATGGGCTGTGACTTATTTCCTGTCCCGCCTGATGTCGATATTATGAATCTTCCTCTGCACGGAACGTATCCGAATTTAATCCTCCATAAATTATGAATCCTCACCTAAATAGCCTGATTTGGATCTTCTCCTATGTCCTCTGAGATAGCAGGTAAGGCGTCGCTGACTAAAAACAAAGTGGCTGAGGGAAGATTATTAAATTGCTGACCGCTTAGTTTTTCTCCCTGGACTAGCACCCCCCCTCCCCTCAAGCATTTTGCCGTTATTTTTTAGCTTGGAGGGGTTGGTGTAAGGGAGGTAGTGGAAAGGGAAAAATGTGACGCTGGGGGCTCACAGTCATCAGTGCCCCCTCCCCTCCCATCCCCTCCCCTCCCATCCCATCCCCTCCCCCAAAGAACAAAAAAAACCAAGATGCTGATTGAAGAAGTAACTTCCCTAACGTGTGCGTATTTCTGTGTGTGTATGTGTTTTTCTGGGTATATGTGTGTGTGTGTGTGTGTGTTTTTCTGGGTATGTGTGTGTGTGTGTGTTTGTGTGATTGTGTGGGGGAAACCTGGATTCAGAAGAAGGGCATAGCGGATTAAAAGCTTTAGAGGTCTAAGGCCATCCAGAGAGAGCGTGAACGCAGAGGCACTCAGAAAGCCGCGCTTTCAACTGAGGGAAAAAAAACAAACGCTGTTTTGTTCTCTCTGAGAACAAACCAGACAGTCCATTAAAAAATTCACTAAGATGACGAGCGGGGTGGGGTGAGGGGGGCGAGGGCGGTGGTCAGTAGGTGCTTTGGGTACTGAACGATGACCTTTAGGGTGAAAGGGCAAATAGAGGTCATCGCCGCCGTGTGTACTCAGCGAGTCACGGAGAGGAGGGCACCTCCTATAGCTAAGGGTTAACAATGACTGTTTGTGTTTGATGCTTGAGAGGCTTGAGGGAAAAGATTTAAGTCTGGGAGTCAAGCAGGAACATGGGCGGCCAGGTAATTTCCTTAATGCTTAATGAGGTCACGGACGAGGGGTGGTGGTGCCAGGAAGGCTGGGGAACTCCATAGAATGTACCGGAAGCCTTTGTTTTCTGTCCAACGAGTTCTTATCTTGTTATATTCTGTTATTATGTGGAAAATCAAATTTTTGGACATATTTTTAAGTGCTTCTCATGTTGGACTGTCTGGGGATGATCGATTGCCATGTCTGAAGAGCAATGGAGACCATGTGAAGATAGAGAGACAGACACGCAGACTCTTGAAAGAAGTGCTTCAGAAGTGAGGGTGTTGGCAGCATACTTTTTGGCTTCAGGATTCTTGTTCCTGATCATGTAGCGAGGGCTTTGAAGGACCTTGGTCAGTCTAACGGGACACAAGAAAGTTCTCTCTCAGTCCATGATCTGAAAGGAGGTTTTATTTCTGATGTCTTTGCAATGAAAATAACAGAGGCGAAGATTTCAGGTGCAGTTGAGTCACAGTCACAGAGTACTCAACTGGTTGGTTGAAACAAAATCTTGGTCTGGATTTGTACTCTCTGGACCTCTGGAAAATAGCTAGGAGATGAGATCATCTTAGATTGACAAGGCTACTATGTTATTTTACATTAAAGAGGTGTTGAATTAAGTTCTCTACAGTTTGTTTTTTTTCTGTTTTCTTGTTTAAGTGAATGATTTGGGACATTTATGGATTAAGGTTCATGGCATCTTTCCCCAGAGAATGGAGGGATTATGGGAAGGGGCCCTAAATGAGGGGGGGGGGGGTCATTTTCACCTGCAGCAGAGTGCTACCCTCCTGATTGACTAAGTGGAGGACTAAGTTGTGTTAAAAGCCGCAGGGTTAAGCTGATCCTGCAAGCATCCTTTCAGAGGTAAATATCAGGGGAGTGGGTGGGACGGGGTTATTATTGCTATTACAAGCTGTTAAGTCCATGTCAACTCCTGGCAACCATATAGACAACATTCCTAGGAGTTTTCTATCCTTTGTCCAGATGTTCAGGTCTCCCAGAGGCATGTTCGTGGTTGTGATGATTGAGTACATCCATTCTACTGCTTGCTGCTCTCCCTCTTTGTGCACTGGGTCTTGGGATTAATTTGTCTGTCTACCGGTCTATCTGCCTGTCTGTGTGTTTGACTGTTTACGTCCCCAAAGACCACTTTGGTCTGGCCATTTTTGCCTCATCAAAAATCCGCTTGATTATTGGTCCACGGGTTTAAAGAAGTCAGCAGTTGAAATGCATTGGTAATTTTCCTGTTTTTCCTGCTTCACAACCAAGGGACCAACCTTATAGAACTCTGCTGAGGGGGTGTTGGGGACAGGGTTATTGTTTTTGAGCATGTGGACATTGTCTTCTGCCTGATATGTTCATTCTTGGGCCAGTTGATCCTATGTCCCTGGTGGCCTGTACCCTTCTGGCTGCACCACCCACCCCATTACTTCCTTTATCTTTAGCCTTATTTTGTGAGTTTGTTGGAGTTTTGCTTCCACAAAAACCTTCTGAGGGCAGAAGGAAAAAATATATTGGTTCAGGGAGATAACCAATCAGATTGTACAGGAGGTGGGTCCAAGCAACAAGGGGAGGTGGAACCAACCAATCTGATGTCCTGGTCTTGCTTTCTCTAGTTGCTTGGACCCATCTGCTCTACGATCTGAATGATTATCTCTCGGAACCAGTCATTTTTCATTCTACCCACAGAACATTTTTGTGTAAGTAAAACTTCCACAAGTGTTTTGTGAGACACAGCATAGCAATTTTAAGTGCCATGTGACTGTTTCATCCAGGCATTGATATCTCTACTGCTGAAGGAGCCTCGGAATTAGTTGTAGTAGCATCAGCAGAGCTGGAAAGTTCTGATCCAGAAAGTACAAATCCAGACCCAGGTTTTGGTTCAACCATCCAGTTGAGTATAAATAGTCACAGTTGAAACAAAACCAGCAAAATCTGGATTATCTGAACTTTCCACTCCTGAGCATTAGTACCCTTCTTGCATCCCTCAGCACTATGACAATTTTATGCTAAGGCCAAAAGGGCCACAAATGTAGCCAGTTGAGGCTCATCATTGGACACTAAGGTCACCCAGTGATGTCAAGGAGACGCCTAACATTAGCAACAGCCAAGTTATTGTTTTAAGGGAAATTTACCAAGTGAGTGGTATATAGCAGTCCCAACTCTTTTTCCTTTGTGAAAAGTGCTTAAATTGAGCTGAGTAGTATGATATATATAACCCATCTCATAAACAAAGTGGGTCACCGGACCAGCCTGGCACCATTTGTGAGAAGATTTATCTTGGGCACAGAGCTCTCTCAATAGCTGCCTCACCTGTGACAGCCACCAAATGAGGTCCGATACATTAAAAAAAAAAATGAGCTTGGAACTTCTGACTAGGCCCACAGCTCAGTCTGCTGGCTTCACGGTTGATGTTGGCTTCATCTCCTCGAAAGACCTTCAGTGCCCGAACCAGAGAGAGATCCAGATGAAGCAGGGCTCAGTGGCGAGGGAGGAGACGGGGGAAGTCCCCCCGCTGAAGATAGACAGCGGAATCTCATCAGAGCCAATACTACTGGGAACAGCTAAGAGGATTACAACCCAAATTACGCAATTTTTTTCCCCGGGAGAATTCATTTTCAGTTGGAAAATTGACCACAGTACAGATCACTCAACTGGAAATGGATTTTTTTTTTAAATGATCTAAGAAACGTGCGACATAGATTTGTGTTTTTTCAGCCTTTTGCTGATGCATTTAGTGGAAGGCGACGCGCACCCAGAAGTAGCTGACCGAACCTCTCTAAAGATGGCGTCGAGAACCTCAGTGTGGTTAGAGAGATTTAGAAGTCCCTCTTGCAAGACTTTCTCTCTTTAGATTCCTGGTAGCTTAGCCTGACAGTTTGTTAAGATCCCCCGCCCTCTGGCTTGGACCGCATCCATACGATAACAGTGACTTATTTTGAAGTGAAGCCCTCCCCCAGTGCCCCCTGCAGGCCAGACCCCGCTACTGCGGCTCCCATCGCCTCACACCTGTGTTCCTCTGTCCACTTTGCCCACGGGATTCAGGCCAAAGATAAAGGGGCCAGTGTTGGATTCCACACCACCTTTCCCCTCCTTCTTTTGTGCCCCCCCCCTGAAAACAGCATCTTTTTTGATGGTTTCCACAACAACCTTGTAAGGGTGATCAGCAATCAGAAGGGGAGGGTGGTCGTGGGGGCCCAGGGCTGCATGAAGATGGCAGTGGGGTTAAACTCATATCTGTTTTCGAAGACATATGGGACTGTCTGGCCAGATTTTTTTTTTCCAGGAACAAATCTGGCACATACGGACGGGATTATGTGAAAGGGGCATGTCAGATGTTAGATCTGTTTTTTTTTTTCA
>JAODUD010000038.1:15158219-15171405 GCA_026784285.1 Stomatorhinus walkeri
GAAAAAAAACAGATATTTATCACATTATGGGGACATTGTGTCCCCATAAGGATAGGTATACCCGCTCGCACACACAAACACACAGACACACACTCACACACACATACACACACTCACACAGACACACACACACATACATATTTGCTCAGACAAAATACAGTTTAACATCAGAACATATGCAGAGTAACAGTAACACAATAAAAAACTAACAAGAATTTGTCTGTTCTCAAAAGGTTCCTGACACCTTGCTGGATGGCTGGATGCACACCGCTTTGGTTCCCAAACCTCTCCTCAGGGGCACCTCAGCCATTAAACATTACTGTTAAAATTCACCACCAGTTCAGTTAGTCAGCTTAGTAGGTTAAAAGTGAGGTATTTATATGGTAAAGTCAAAAATTACAATTGCACATACTGGGCTGTTTTTAGGAGAGGCACTGAAATGGCTAAGCTGACACACTATGACAAGCATAATATCAAAGTTTTACGTGAATATGACGATCATTTAAACATCATTTTTCTCCGTAAGACTTTTGCACAGTAATGAAACTCAAAATATGCAAAACAATATTCTCTGCTGGGCCTCGGGTATGGCATAGAGAGCCTCAAAAAATCATCACTGACCATCCCGACGTCGCCTGGCACAGTGCGTCAGAACACTGGAGGTGTGCCTCGTTTATGGGAAGTGACATCCTGTAGGAATACCCACACGCACGCTCAAATGCAGGCGGCGTACGGGGAAGAGTCGCCGATTAAAGCTAGTATTTCCTATAGTGATTTTTTTCTGACGATATAATTGTTGTTTTAACTCGGATGCCTCTCAAAGCAGGAAGCATATAAAAAGGGCCCCTGCTCTCTGGTATCACTCACGCAGAAATATATGTGACCATCCGGAACCTGTCATTACAGCTCATTTATGGGGGGGGGGGGATGGTTATCTGGAAGCAGAATGGGGTAGAAGGTGCCGTGTTGAGCTTCCCTGTCATTATGCTGCACCCCCCCGGACTCCTCACCCCTTCCCCCAGGCTGCTGGATGATGGATAGTCTGGGCTGTTGCCTTCCCCAAACAGGCTGCACATGCCTATCTAGGTGTGTCCCAATGCTTTGTCCGGCACGTGTGCTTTCTGTCTAACACGCTAGTATGTGTACATGTGAGCGTACCAGCTTACTTTATCTCATTAACACCTGGATACCATCCACTATTTATTCATTCGGTTTTTCGCTACTCTCTCCCCTTTTAAGATTGTCTGTTTGCTACTGTTTGCAGAGCCCTTGACGAACAGCCTGGGAACTAACGCAGGTCTCCGGGTAACCGAAGCACATCTCTAAGCAACCGGCATGGGATGTTCCTTTATAGTTTAGGTTAAGTACTGCGCTCAGTGGCACAGTGGGGGCCCCTTTCAGGTTTTAATCGCAAAACCTTCCCAGTTCTTAATCACAGCACGGCCTGCGGCTCTGTCAACAACATCAACAAAGCGATTGTTTAATTCTTTAATTAACACAGGTGCAAAGTACACATCCCCACCCGTGGAGTGGTAATTCATTTGTACATTAGTATAATTCAGGTTCCAATTTGAGCGAGCGTCTTGAGGTACTTATTTGGGAATTAGCACTTGTGAGGTTGCTTGGATTATAATTACGAATAATTTTCACATTTAAGAGTGGGGTGAGCTTTTGTTCAGGCGCCCCAAACCGTTGGCACCAGGCCGGAATCTCCTCGCACCATCTGCTTGAGCAACCACATCACCCACAGATGTGTCACCAGGCAACCTAAGAGATGTGATTGGGGATAGATGGTCGATGACGTTCACATATCTGTCTCTGGCTGATCAAATGCACCATCGCATTGTTACGGTTAAACTTTCCACAAGGTCTAGAAACTTTGTGACAATTTACTACCAAGAACCTATGCCCACGTGTAATGCACGGGTTTACCCAGGCTGAAACACAGGGGCCTCTGCTAAAAAGAGCCAACCACTTCATCGTTTCTATTTACATGCGTTCCAAAAGAGTTTCGAACCATGGCATCAGATGTGCATTGGTTCTCATCCACTGCAGTGGTGGTGGTAGGGAAAGCTTGCACCCCTGGTGGTGGCTTTGATGGCTGGTGTTTACTGCCCTTTGTGACATCAGCATAATGAAACTCCATCCCCTTAAACCTGAGAGCCCCACACTCATGGACCCCCCACTTGCACCCCACACCTCCCCAGATGATTATAGTTAACAAGAAAATCAATTGGAGAATCACATTTAAATGGCAGAATCACATTTAATTAAACACTGAATTTCAGCCCGTGGCCATTATGCTACCCGTCTTATAGACAATAATCTATCTTTCTCCCATCTCTGGAATGGATGTCGCAAATTGCTGAATTTATTATTGTACAGTTTCAAAATGTGCACATAATTTCAAGGCTCTTCGCTGTCCATGGATTGAACATCGACTGTATCCAGAGTCTGCTGGTAACCTTTCATTTCAGACGGATGTAATTGATGCATGACTAAGTCCTGAGAGTTTGGAATCTTTAGATTTATTTGGTTCACGAAAGGAGAAATAAAGGTTATAAAAGACTTTCCAGTTGTTTAAAGCAGTCAGTCAGACCACGCTGGTTTTTTTTCTATCGTTACAAAGTTGCGGGGGGCTTGTTTATTGATTTCTATGAAAAATCTGGTAGAACATCTTACATTTTTTTCCAAGGAATCGATTTTTAGATATTAGCTTTTTTGAACATTCAGAAGGCTATATTGAAGTGGAGATGATCTTATGGAAGCAAACTATAAATAATTCCTGCCTCACAGTTCTCTAACAAGATGTTATATGGAAAACTGTTGAAAAAAGACTGACTTAATGGACCACCTCCTTGAAAAGTCACACGGGTTAAAACAAGTCTTCTTCTGAAGAGAAGGAGGGGAAAACAACAATTTTCCCTTCCTTCAAGCTGTCATCATCTTCGGCATCTTGTCAGTGGCGGAGGGGGGGGGGAAATGGGGGTCGCTCTGTCACAGATACGGCTGTGAACTTTCGGTCGTCTCCCAAGGTTGGTGACAAGAGTTTTGCAGCAGAAAACGGGAAAGCGGGAAACCTTGCCAAGATCCCAAAGGCAGCGTCTCGCCGCAGCCAAGCCCGTTTTGGCAATGCTCTGAATCCCATATACAGGGTTGTCATGTTATTAACCATGATTATGGGAAGCCAGAGATAGCTGCCCAGATTGGTCACATGGTGCCTGTGTGGCAGGTGGCCACACCCCCTCCAGGAAAGTAAATATACCTGCAATGGCTGCCAACCTCCCCCCCCACCACCGCCACTTACCCCACAGATTGCTATCTATCAGGTAATTAAATTTTTTTTAATTAACCCTATCTGTTCATGGTACATTTGCTTCTCTCCACTCATTCCCCCTGCCACATTAGATGGGCTTTGAGTGCGTTACGTTATTGCCAAGATACAGCTGGTAATAGTGTAGTTAAGGAACAACTTAACAACTCACACAGGACTCCATACTTTATCCAGGATCAGAATCCCACCTTTAAATCTGTTTTCTTGCAGATGGACAAGGAACATTATTCCTGGTAAGCTATTAAAAAACAAAGGGTTAGGTGCCATGTCATTTGTTATTAAGATGGAGTACGGCGATCTTGTTGACACACGTTACATGAATACTGATGCTGTTGCGGCTGTTTCTCCTCACCCCAGAGTGTGTCAAGAACGTGCTGTAACAGGAATCAGCACAAAGTGGCAGCTATGGCTGGCCTCCTTGTATATCCCCTTATTTATTTATTTCATTTCTTATATAGGTATCTCATGTTCCATAGGCGCCAGGAGCGTGGACATCAGCACGATCGCCTACGCTTGGTTTAGGCAGACAACCTTTCTGCTCTTCTAACTGCCTGGTGCTCATGTTTCCAGAGTAGTCTCTGGAACTGACAGCAGGCCACAGGAGGATACCTGGCGTCACGCTTCCGTGTAAAAAGATCCGGTTCAAGACCCTCCGTGCGGAGAGCACTGCATTCCACAGCGGAGGACAGATAAACTTCCAGATATGATCTAACACATCACTGCGAAGTGGTGCTTATGACTGTGATATGTCCCTTGTGGGGTCGTTTTTCAAAGATAGTAGCAGTCGGCCTTTGTAGAAACTCGATCAAGGGTTCCTACAACCTGCTGCTTCCTGATTACAAATTTAAACTTTGCCGATCATGAATCATCTGAGGCTAAAACAGCAGGCAGATTCCAGTTAGTCCTAGACAGAGCCTCCTGACTTTTCTCTGCACTTAGAAAAGATATTAGTTTTGATTGTTTTATGGGTGTTACTATGAGAAGGACAATCCATTTCTGTGATTTTCAGTCCCTGCAAAAGTGGCAATTTTGAAAGCATGTAGTTGTTAAGAGTTTGAAAGGCACAAAGCACTTCAATTTCTTGTTCATAGAAACTCTTTCGGCCAAACACTAGTTGCGGTAATGACACGGGCTTGTCCGCTCATCTCCTGTTCCCTCAGCACCTGCGTTCTACTTCGGAGAGCTGGAGTACCACGTTGAGGAGAGCGAGGGCCACGTGGAGGTGCGCGTGTGGAGAACCGGCACCGATCTGTCCAAGGTGGCCACTGTCACCGCACGTTCCCGAAAGACCGAGCCAGTTTCTGCCGAAGGTAGGCCTCGCTCTCGCAAAGGTCGGCAGTGACCGCGTCGGTTTCTTACCAGTTCTCACTGTTATCTGCGCCTCAGCTCATTCCCGCAACATCTGGACGTCACGCTACATTTCATTACTTTTCGGATAAATTCAAGAGCAAATTTCCCAGACTCAGTCAGTCCACAGCATACGCTTTCAGGAAGATTTCAGTGGAATGCAGTTCTGGGAATGCAATGAATGTTGTTCATTGGATTTCATGAAGACTGAGTGAGTTTTGGGTCCCAGCACTGTTACATGCGATGAGGAAGCCTGGCTTTAGGTCAGTGGCGGCTTTCTCTCAAAAACAACGTAAATGGAGTGAGCTTCGTAAATTTGCTCTTCAATTCGAGAAGTTATTGAAGATACTGTTGGTACTGCATGTGAAATTGTGACGTTCAGTGATGCTTTGTGTTTTGAGGAAAACCAGACCTTGGTTTTGCTTTTTCGAGTTAGATTTCTGTGGTCATTTTGGGGGGGGGGGGGGGTTGTTTCATGAGCAGAGAGATAGATTAGGTACAGGAATGCAGTTACAAGTTGGAGGGGATTCAGGGAGGGGTCCGTGCAAAACGCTGTGGCCCCAGGCCAGTATAGATGGGTGAGATTTGGTGGGAGTGGAGGTGACCCATTACCAGGTTGTTATGAATGAGCAGTACATCTGAGGAATGGACAGGTCTTAAAAACTGAGGCTTACACACACACACACACACGCACACACACCTACACACACCTAGATATCTGCACAGGCGGGGGCCGCATCCTTAAGCCCCCCCTTACCTTTTAGTTGCTTTCTTTCATACTTTCACTCCTTTTCCGTTGCCTTCACTCATACTCACTTGTCGGTTGACTCCTTACTCCTGTTTCATCTAAAACTTTCATGAGAAGCTTAGCTAAGGGACCGACAAGCATTTCTGGGTCACCTGCCCATGGGAAATGCTGGGAGGTCAACAAGGCACCTTTCATGCTCAAACTGTAAACAAGCAGCTAAATGATCTCCTGGGCCTTCGCATACACCAACCGGACGCCTACTAATGCCATCATCCACTTTATGGGATTCCAAGGATTCACTGCTGTCAGGCTGATCATGCAAATTCTTCCTTTATTCTGCTAGTTTTGCATACTCTGTTAGTAGTTACAAGTTCTGCTAGCAGGTCCGTGACGTCTCTATATCATTCGCAGCTGGCACAGACTATGTGGGGATCAGCCGCAATCTAGATTTTGCCCCAGGGGTGAACATGCAAACCTTACGCGTGGCCATCCTGGATGACCTGGGCCGGCCCGCCCTCGAGGGCGTAGAGAGGTTCGAGCTGGTACTGCGAATGCCGATGAACGGCGTTCTTGGAGAGCCAAGCAAGACCACCATCTACATCAACGACTCTGTCTCAGACTGTGAGTGTTACTGTGACCCCTGACATCATAAGAAAATAGTAGTAAGCTTTTTTGAGCGTTTCTGATGAATTCAGCGAATTTAAGAACAGCGCACATCTTACGGCAAGTCTGCGATTCCTCTAACCTCTGATTCGTCTGACTGTTGAACTCTTTATTCTGTCAGTGCCCAAAGTACAGTTCCGGAATACCATGTACACAGCCAATGAAAATGCGGGTCAGGTCTCGGTCATGGTGCACCGCAGTGGTGACCTCAGCTACCGGTCCACTGTCCGTTGCTACACCCGGCAGGGTTCCGCCCAAGTGATGATGGACTTCGAAGAGCGGCCGAATACTGATGCTTCGCTCATCACCTTCCTCCCAGGTAGGACACTGATGATGGTAAGAACAAAGATAATGGAAAGACAAAGGCCAAGTTCTGATGAATTTCTTTATCCATGTTTCTCAGATAAATATTCCTGTTAGACAATGAATAGCTCGAAATATTAATAAACTTTTTTACATAGGTGGCCAATTACATAATACATAGATAAATAACACATATTTAAAATGTGATTACTGCACCCAGATGAGGATTCACTCAAACAGTCTGTGCATTAGGCGTAAACATTGATAAATGGATTTCATAAACCCTTGAGGAGTTTTCAGTACTTCTCAGGTCGATGTGTTAAGTTTATTGGTCAACCAATCAAATTAAAATAAAATTTAGTTTCATAACTCCTGAGAAATTCAATACTGGTGAATGGGAGCCAGGTGAAAAAAATGCAATTTAGCTTTTGCCCCTCAGGGGAAACAGAGAAGCCGTGCATACTGAAGCTGGTGGACGACTCGCTCCACGAGGAGGACGAGGAGCTCCGGCTGGTGCTGGGGAGTCCCCGGAGTGACTCGCCGTTTGGGGCGTCTGTCGGAGCTCAAAATGAGACACTCGTCAGGATTAACGACCATGCAGACAGTACGTAAGCGGCAGACTTCCAGTACGTAGAGAGCTGACCCCAAGTCCAACTCTGCATAGCATGTAAAGTCAAACCCAAGTGAATGAAATGACGGTTCCTTCCTGAAATCCTGGAAGTCGCAGATCGGCTAAACGGTCAAAGTTGACCTGGTCGGTTGTTTCGTCTTCTGCATCACCCCGCTTCCTTATCCGCAGAGCCCGTCATCAAGTTCGCCGAGACCAAGTTCAGCGTGAGCGAGCCACGGGAGGTGGGCCAGGTGGCGGTGGTGCGGATCCGCGTGCTGCGGGTGGGAGACTCTTCCAAGGTGTCTGTGGTTCGCGTTCACACCAAGGACGGCTCTGCCACCTCAGGAGAGGACTACCACCCCATATCCAAAGGTAGAGCCCTTTCTTCATCAAGCGCAATCTCATGACCTCGCTGCTGTAGATGGACGCTGAAGCTAAATGCGAGGGAGGGGTACAATTTTGGCGCCGTCGGGCCATACCGCAAAGAGACCGTTTTCCATTGTAAATCATCTGAGTCTTACTAATCCCATACCCATGGTGCCACAATCCTGCTTACTAGCAGGGCCGAAAGCGTGACCTGACATGCTACTTCCATCACCACCATCTGATTGGTCAAAATATAAGGAGGTACTACTGTTCTGCAGATGGATTATCTGAAGGGAAGAAGGGCATATTCTATATATCATTCATTTTTAGTCGTATCGTACATCACGATGTATAAATGCATTCACGATGACTTGTAACGTGAAAATTTCCATCCACCTACTTAAAAAAAGTACTATAGAACAGCTGAACAGAATGGTTTTATAATACAGATTTACGCCAACAAATGCTAATTCCCAGCTCCTGTTATGTGGTGTGAAAGCGACACACAAAAGAGGCCAGGAACTAAAAAGTCCATGGTCTAGACAGCACAGGGATTTGTAAAACAGGACCACATTACAGAACTTCGGTGTATAAGTGCCTGCCTCTTCGCGGTTCGGGTCGGATCGATTCCTGTTTGCTATAGTGGAAAAGCGCCACATGACTGTTCATTTACAAATAGAGTTTCAGTAGTTTTTCCTGAATACATTGTTGCCATGATCTTTTTTTCTGCAGTGTATAGCAATGATCAAAGCATTTTTCTTATATCCGTGGACTTTGCGGGACAGCTTTCTTTGTGAAGCAGTTATTCCCCCTTCCAGTGAGTCATGGTTACACACCCATGTTTCAGAGAGTTGATGGGGCAAAAAATCTATGTCAACAGATGTGGAGTTTAAGGAAGGGGACACGCGACGCGCGGTGGAGGTAGAGATTCTGTACGACGGCGTGCGGGAGATGAGGGAAGCCTTCACTGTCCACCTGAAGCCTGACGAGAACATGGTCGCTGAGATCCAGGTGTGGAAAACGCGCATGAATATACTGTGGAAATTTTACTCTTTGTGTGAAACCTCCTTCTGAAATTCCCATTCTCTGGGTCAGTACTTACTGATGTGCAGTCTCTGTAACCTATACAGTATTTTAAGCTGCTCTACAGGATAACAGGCACTTCTTACACTATAATTTTAAAATGTTTTAATATTTTAAATAAACACTCTCAATTAATATAAATTTTTAAAGAGAAGCATGAAATAGTAATTTTCGATTGATTCAAGATTTAATGGATTTCATCAGTTATTTGTGCCGAATCTATTTTCCAGAAGTTCTGGAAATGTAAAAGTATGTTAATTTCAGGTTTTACTGTATGTTGTTTTATTATGCATTCATTATTGCCATCACTATGAGCCACGTGGTCCTATTTGTCGTGTGACAGATGAGCAAAGCCATCGTGTACATCGAGGAAGTCAGTATGGCCGATGTCACCTTCCCCTCCTCACCAGAAGTGGTTTCCCTGCTGGAGTACGACGACACCGGTCGGACCACGGACCGCCTCCACCCCACAGCCGGTTACCCTGTTATCTGCGTTACGGTGGGTCCATGCTTCCTCTTAGGGGGGGGAGATGCATGATGATTGATGGTGATGGGCAGGTTTTGGATTGCCGTATTTACAAAACCAAAATATCCTGACAGCGGTGTTCCTTGACCCAGTCCTTGTGGACCTACAGACAGGCCTGGTATTCGGTGTTGTTGAATGTTTGGGTCAGGTGTGCTGGGAGCTGGGAGGAAGCAGAAATGTGTCTGGGGGTCTCCGCAAACTGAGTTGAGAAACACTGCATTACAGGATCAGCATAATTGTCATTGAGGAAATCAGTTGGGGGTCTAGAGTAATTGCATAGACAGGGTGGAGACCTTGTGCTTGATTTCTATCTGCTATAGCTGGAACTCTCTTAGCCCATCCAGCCCAGCTGGTCCGCTGTGGTATCTAGTTTCCACCCCTGGCTGCTTATTAATACAGACATCAAAGTATTATGTATGAAGAAAGAAATCGAAATAGTCAGGCATTACTAAAGGGAGCTGCTTAAATGACTACCTGATCGGGAGGTGACAGCTGTCTTGTTATATTAACAAGTTGGTGGGTCCCAGACGGCTAATAAGCCATGAAGACTGCAGCTAAATAGGCTAGCGGTTACCGTTTACGTAGCGATGGAGGATTCCATCCTGAGGCTTTGTAGTTCCAGAAAGAGAGGAATTACTGCTTCCTGAAGTGGCCTGTGGGGACATTTTCATGGCGTGTCTGTTTATGCATTTGTGTATATAAGCATGTGTGTTTTTTTGAGTTGGGTCAAAATTAATAGGATTTCTAGCAACTGGTCATGACCATCGCCTTCTTAATGGTCCCATTCTCACAGGCCTGCAACCCAAAATACTCAGACTTCCACAAGACCGGCTCCATCTGTTTTAGCGAGCACATCAACAACACCCTGAGCCGGTACCGCTGGTTGGTCAGCGCTCCCGCTGGGCCCGATGGCGTCACTAGCCCCATGAAGGAGGTGGACTTTGATACCTTCTTCACGTCCTCCAAGCTCATCACTCTGGACTCCGT
The DNA here is from genome assembly GCA_026784285.1 of Stomatorhinus walkeri. NCBI lineage: Eukaryota > Metazoa > Chordata > Actinopteri > Osteoglossiformes > Mormyridae > Stomatorhinus > Stomatorhinus walkeri. Next base: position 15,168,187 of record JAODUD010000038.1, read on the forward strand.
TTACTTCCAAGCCGGCTCGCGGGTTCAGTGCGTCGCCCGCGCCGTCAACTCCAACGGCGACGAGGGCCTGGAGATAAGCAGCCCAGCAGTCATCATCAGCGTGGAGGAGGGTGAGTAGCAGAATTTACTGGTAGCCCCTGGGTATTCCAGACACTTAGGGGGTTTCTCAAAGCCAAAAACGCAAAGATCATACTTGTGTTCTTGGCAAGAGCGGTCTCGCTAATTTGCCTCCCGAGAATGAACTTGGGACACAGTGAATCATGGGATCAGTCTGGTTTGATGAGGATGCAACTGATTCATCTCTGATATTTGGGGCGGGTGCAAGAACAACATTCAGGGATTTTTACCGTCCACTGTGCTTCTGTTCTTGAGTATTGAAGCTGGTCTATGGCAATGGAAGATAAAATGGGCAGACGAGAAAACAATTGATGATGATGTATGCATACTGAGAAACACCCTTAATGATCCTATAAGTATCCCTGAAATGATGATGTCATAATGAGTGCCATGTGACCTGATGCGTCACTGCAGGCTTGTGCCAACCCCGTAACCTGGGCACGGTGGGTGCTGAGCCCTTCTCCGCCAAGCTGCGCTATATGGGAGCTGACGACCCCGACCACGCCAACCTCATCAAGCTGACAGTCACCATGCCACACATCGATGGTGAGCCGGTACACCCGTTCCTCCTCATGCCCCCCCTCCACCCCTAACACCTTGCTTGTCCCCTCCATGCACGCACACCGATAGGCACCTTGGTTCTGGTCACACTGTTCCAGTGTTTTCTTTCACACTGTGCCCCCTGCTTGACTTTTCAGATTCATCCTGAGAGCCACTCCTCTCGAAACCTCGTAGTACTTCCCACACCCCGCCTCCCCCATATATTTCCATGCCATCTCGCACTCTGTACCCACCAATTACGCTAAGTGCCACCGTAATGCTTGACCCTCCCCAGGCATGCTGCCGGTGATCTCCACTCGGCAGCTATCCAACTTCGAACTGACGCTCGGCCCAGACGGCACACGGGTGGGCAACCACCGCTGCTCCAACCTGCTGGACCAGCACGAGGTCACCACCCGTCACGGCTTCCTTACCGACGCTGCCCACGGCGCCAATGTCATCGGGGATGCCATGCCGTACCAGTTCAGTGCCGCCCTGCGGGGTGCAGGGGCTCTGCGCTTCTACAGAAACCTGAACCTGGACGCCTGCCTCTGGGAGTTTACCAGCTACTACGACATGTCCGAGCTGCTCACGGACTGCGGGGGGACAATCGGGACTGATGGGCAGGTGAGCATAGTCATTTTAGCCAAAACACAGTGTGCTGGGGGGGAGTGATGTGTGGCTCAGCGGGTTAGCACGCTATGCCGGTGATCGAACGTTGTCGGCTCAAATCCCGACGCTGAGTCTCTGAACAAGGCCCTTAACCCCCAAGAGCTCATTGGACTGTTGGACCCTACTCCCTCAAAAATTGCTTTAGGTAAAAGCATCTGTGTATCACTTTGAATAATGGCGTCTGCTAAATAAGTAAAATGAAAAAAACGAGTCACAGACACAATGATTTTGACTTTGACGCCCCCCTAATAACTAATGTCGCATTAAAACCAGCTCCTGGTTTCTAACATTTTATTAGTAGCCAACACCTGAACTCAACATTTTCTAAAATGTTTGTGGGTAACGTTTGCAGCCCACAACCACGTAAGAAGAAAGCAGAAGTCGGCAAGTTTACTGGGCTCTTTGATGCCGTTGGTTGTTTCCTTCTCCGTAGTTGTTGCGTTTCTGTGTAGCACTCCAGTATAATTCTCTTATAGTAATCAAGTTGTCTGCTTACAGTGTTCATTTTGGGTGTTTTTATGCATGACAACTTACAGGAGAAAATTTGACTACGCTAATTCTTTTTTTTTTTGCCTTACTTTAATAGTCCTATTTTGCTTTGCGTCTGTTTCTGGCTAGCTGTGCTGCGCACACAGAAAACATGACGGGACAAAGAAAGTAATTTTCTCTCAGTGACTAATATAGACTCATCAAAGCTTATGAAAAACAAGCCGCCGAGATGCAGCAGCGAAACTACAATCAGGTATATTTTATAGCGTATACAATATATTTTATATACAGCATAGTGCCGTATTGAAGCACTGAGGAGACCTGGCAATCACGGCAGCGGTGAATGAAATCAGCCACAGGTGGACTGATGTGAAGTTGCTTTTTATGTTATTCCATAAAGGAATAAACCACACAGCAAGCAACAATAATAATAATATTGAATAACATGCAAACATGGGGCAGTTATACAAAGGAGGGTAATTACACAATGGCTAAGACACATGAGGCCCAGGCAAGAACCGCGTACAACCACAATTAAAAGCACACGTGACAATCGGACACACAGCACAAAATGTAGCTACACTAACAAATACAAACAGGGGCTATATGCAAGACACACTCGGGGCTATATACACGCACCCATGAGGCAAGCCGGGACACGCAGATACTGTCGGCTACAATATTTTAGCGTATTTGAATTATACATAGTTCAGTAATTTAATTTGTACAGTACTGTCATTTGAAACAGCTATGCTGTATTTTGAAAGAGTCAATAAAATTCAGTAAATAGCAACTCTGTCCATTTTATTAGCTGTTATTCATGTAATAGATACAAATGTCAGATGGTAATCTGCCTGAGCTATAAATAACAAGGAAAAAAAAAACGGTTATAATGATAGACTGCTTATAGCGATTTCACCCAGACGGACGTGATAACTATAAGCGGATTCCACTGTATTTATTTTATATTTTAATAATTTAATTATAAATCATACAATTTTTCATGTTTCACTTTCAGAGATTCTGTTATGTATTTTGTTTAATTTTGGGGATTTTATTTATGGAATGTGAATTTATATTTACTGTCACTTTGGTAAATTATTGACGATGAAAATGTATCAAATGAGAATTAATATTATTTGTCTTCTATGGTTAACTTTAGCCTGTCTTTTTTTTATTTATTTAACTTTTATGTTGACAAACAGTCACTGACAAGAGCTAACATGCATTGGTGGTGAGCCGATACTGCCCCCTACAGTTCAACTGCCTGTAATGCCATGTGAGAAGATCCAACTAATATTTATGCACAAACAACAAGCTGAAGTCCAGTGTTGGGCATTTCAGGTCCAGAAGCTACAAATCCAGACCATGGTTTTGATTCTACCAACCAGCTGAGTATGA
>JAODUD010000038.1:15180356-15200467 GCA_026784285.1 Stomatorhinus walkeri
TGTCATAGTTAGCATTAGCATTTTCCCTATAGAAATGAATGAGCGGTCCCCATAAGGATATGTTTACCCTACAGGTGCGTGTAGGTGAGTGTGCGTGTGTGTGTGTGTGTGTGTGTGTGTGTGAGTGTGTGAGTGCGCCCTGCAGTGAGTTAGCGCCCTGTCCTGGATTCTTCCCTGCCTTGGATGGATGGACAAATAGAGTCTATCCAGCCAAAGACCATCTGCCGCTGCCCAGAATGAATCTCAGGACAATGGTTTCCCTAAACTAGTAGCAAGCTTATTTCGAACCCGCACTTCTCTTTGAGTTTTCTTTGATTTTTCTCTGAAATTTCCATCAGTCGATTCCCATTTAAGGCCTTGTGTTCACAAATAAGAGCTAACATTCTACCACATTATCCTGACATTTTAATCCAACACAACGTGCACAACAGGGAAGGGCTACAATTTATGTATGTACCGTGGGATTTTGAACCTATGACCTTGCATTACTAGAACTATTCTCTATCTGGTGAGCACATGTTAGTTATTCCTGAGGCACATGGCCTAGCTATACACTAGTCACATTATCTTTGTTCTCCTCTATTGGTTCCATGCCCCAAACAAGACAAAACGACTGATAATGGATCATTGTATTCTTAAATAAATCAATGAGACCTAGGTGTCCCCCCATCCCAGTCAGCCCTCCCCCACCCCGTTCCAGTATATTTGGATATCTTTGGTTATCAGCAGAAAGAACCTTGCCCTGCTTGAGAGCTGCATTTCTCCTTTATCCCTGTAGGTGGCGACAGGGAGGGCATGGTACCTGCACACTATTTACACAGTGCGTTCCCGGGATAATGCCAACCGTGGTATTGGGAAGCGTAGCCTGGAGTACCATTCCCTGGCACAGGCTGCCGGTTCCTCGTCCAGGTCGTCTCGGTCCATGAGGTCAGCTGGTGGGGTGCAGGACATCGCGGAGAAGATCGGTGCTGAGAACAACAGAGGTACCAACATCATGCATATCGCACTGGACTACAGCCGCCAGCGGACGAGTGCGGGTGGGGAAATTTTCGCAGATGGTGTCGTCCCACAAGAGCTCGCCAGGCATGGCAAGGAAGCAGGCCTCGTAACGACAGTGGGCGTCCTGGTGGGACTGCTGCTCTTCGTCCTCATAGTCATCCTCCTTATTTTGTTTGTGTACTCCAAGAAGAAGGAGAGGAAGGCAGCACCAAAGGTGTCTGGAAGTAAGGAGCCCATCATCACACAGGGCTTGAGCGCTGCCGACAGCTCGGAGGTTTGACCGACGTCCAGGATCCTGCCAGCCCTTGGCTTCATTATTTAGTCCATTATATTTGTTTTGAAAGCCCTACAAAGCAATTCACCAACATTCTAGGAGGACTTTTGTCACGCGGCATTGTGCGAAAATGGCTTGGGGTTCAGACTGAGGGCTTGTCATTTTCATTTTTTTTTTTCTGTAAAACCTACTTGAATGAACTGCCACAAGCTGGCCAATGTAAACTGGCCAATGAGACACGAGTTCCCATCCAGCAATCGACAGCAAGGACCCCCACTGGAAAGCAGCACTGCATATCAGTTCCTGCATATCAGGAACACTTTCATTTACGGCTTTGCCATCCTGTTTGTCTTTTATATATATAAAAACAAACACACACACACATATATAGACTCACTGAAACTTTGATGTAAAGTATGTTCATACTATCCTTAGCTGTAAAAATGCTGTTTGAAGTTCTGGCCTTTGGTCCATGTACTTTACCAGTTCTTAGTCTACCATGTAATCTGTATGTAATGTATTGCTGTTCTAAACATTGCCATCAGAGATGTTTCTGTTTGTAAACAAATGCCTGATTTTAATGGAGGAACACTGGATTTTTGTAGATTCGTTTTTTTTAATGAAAGTTAATTTGCTTTTAAAAGAAAGTATTCTACGTTTTCAGTACGAAAACGTGGGCGCAGGTCATGCTTAAGTGACGTCACTTGCCTTATTCCAACTGCATTTTTTTGCGTTTTGTGGGGGTGGCGCTGCCCTTCTTTCGGTCATTCTTCGTAACGGCAGCTGTTGTTTCACGTTCACATTTACAATTAAAAATTTATGACCTTTATATTATTGGATTGCCATTTTTAATGAACCCTTTATTCTTTATATATATATATCAACTGCTTTTCATACTTAATGTCCAAGACATGGGATCTCACGCCCATATATTACGTGCCATTTGTACTGTAAAAAGTTGTGTACGTACGTGTGCGGCTGGGAACGTTTAGTGTAACCTGGATGTAATGGAACCACTTTTTAAAGTATTGTTATTATGGTTGATCGTCTGGGAATAATCGATTGCCAAAAGACATGGCTGAGAACAATTATTTGTTTAAATGAATGACATAAATGTTAGTAGAAACACTGCTGCATTTGGACATGCGTTTATTCGCTTAGCATCAAGGTTGTTTTGTTATTTATACCTCATTTACAAAATGCACGCAGTGACACGGGGTATTCACCGAGACTTACCAACAATAAATCGGTCCTAAGGGATTCACGGGACTTTTTGGTGCAAATGTGTTAAAGGTTGTTACGATTCTAAACTCATTTCGTGTCTAGTATTTTATGAACGCTATGCAATGTTTGGTAACGCTTTCACTGTCGCGAGTTTTTTGTTTTATATTTGGCTTTTTTTGTTTTTATTGGTTCTTTGTCTAAAATGATTATTTGATTATTCCCGAAACATTTAGTTATAGACGATAAATTCAGAATGAATCTGAATTTAGTGTACTGTGTATGGTTGTATGTATTGATGTGTATACATACTTTAAAATATACTAAACTATATAGTGTTTTGGGGAACGGTCAGTGTTAAATATTTCCAAGGTACTGTAAGTATTTGTAACATAGACCTCTGAAGCACAAAGTTATTGTCTTTTACAAAATAATTAAAAGTCACCAATAAAGAGAATGTGCTTTTCTTTTCTCAAAGTGCTTTACGTGTGCATTAAATATATAACATCATAATAATAATAAATCCCCTTCGGCTATTATCGTGTTTTAATTTACGATGCGACGTCTTCAGTTTTGGGTGAGTTAAAGTAGATTGAGTCCGTCAAGACAGTAAATCACACTAGTTACCTCTGATACATTTCAATGTCTACTGAACCAGTTAATCTAAGGACTTTTATTTTGATAACAACTCCTGGAGCATGGGTAGAAACCAGCGTTCTAATCCCAGAATCCCTTTCGTCTCAGTACTTCCGCCTTCTTTGCCGAGCCAAGTTGTTGTTCTTGATAAACATGGCCATGGCGGGAGCTGCCGGTGCCGACGAGTTGCAGAAGGAGCTGGTCTGTGCAATTTGCCTGGACTTCTTTGACGACCCAGTCATCTTGAAATGCGGTCACAATTTCTGTAGATTTTGCATACTGATGCATTGGGAGGAGAACGGCGGCGAGGACGTGGGTTATCAGTGTCCGGAGTGCCGACAGGTTTGTGTTTTTTGTGGCTGAGCAGTTGTTCTCATATGCAGCTAGTAAAAGAGATGATCAGTTTCTGAGTTTGCTGCCCAAGCGAAAATAATATTGGAGCTGTCCAGTAGATACATTGATAATTACGTGCAAATTTGACTAATAGAGCTGTTTTCATTCGAATAGCAAGATGTTTGGATTTGATAGTTGCCTGGATATGCAACTATGGCTGATGTGTAGATTTCTCTTAAATACGTAATGTCAGATGCAATCCTTTTTTTCACAGATATTTGGAAAAATAAGCTTCACGAAGAACTACCTGGTTAAGAACTTGGTAGATAAATTAAGTGAACTGGATTGCTTGCGACAATGCAAGCCTCAAAAGCCTGCTCAACAGATCAAACCAGAGAGCAGATGTGAGCGACATCACGAAGAGCTCAAACTGTTCTGCCACACTGACCGGAAGCCCATCTGCGTCGTGTGCCGGGAGTCAAGAGCTCACAGGTAAGTAAATGGCATCCAAACGTTTATTTGCGCACGTATTAAATTATTTAGAATCCCTTTCCATATATAAGCGATGCATCTAGGATTGCTGTCTGTCGTCGTTATATCGCACCAAGAGGAATCTGATTTATCACTACGGAGATTACATTGCAGGGTAACTGATAGAGATCAAAAGTACGATGTCGGTGACTTATTTATGCGATAGGCATAGCTAGAAAAATACGCAATCTGTGTTAACCGACAAATGAGTAATGAAATATCAGCTCGTATTGGAGGAGGAAGGGGTCTCTCAAAATAGATTGCAGAACGTTTGTCTTTAGGTTCGTTTAACTAATATTTACAAAGTAGCACTTGTTTCACTGTAAAAAGAAGTTACTTTCGCGTAACAGGTTTGAAAGTCAGTGCTGTTTTGATTGCTCAATATTAAAATACATTTATTCAATTTAGTAAAGCTATTATCTGTTTCACGTGTGCAATTCATGCACAAACGCGTTGTGCGCCCGTTGTGTTTCTTCATGGTGTGAGGGGTTGACTCTAAAATAATGCAGCTGACTAAAATGGGGACTGACCAGCGTGCCGGCAGGGCCGGGTGACCTCGCCACAGGGCCGTTGTGAAACGGAGACAGAGGGTGAGTGATTGCTAAGACGCTGTTTTGCTTTTCAAGGGAAGGCCGCTAAGCGCTTATGTGATAAAATGCTGGGAGGGGGAACATGCAGTAACTGGAGCAAATGTCAAAAATGTTGCTGTCATGCAAATGGAAAGAATCTCTTTTCATCAACGGACCTGGCAGCGTTCTACTCCAACAGGTGCTAAAGATATCCTTCCCCATGCACTATGTTAATGCTATACCGACATTTTAACACCCGTTTTTGTTTGTGCCTGCTGTAGGCACCATGACGTGTCTCCCATTCCTGAGGTGATCGAAGACATGAAGGTAAGAAGAGTCAGGATCTGAAGGCCATAACTTTTAATGACGCAGTTCTTTGCCTTGCCTGTTGGAGTTGAGGTTTTTATCAGACAGTACAGAACATGTAAAAACATGTCCCCCTGCCTCAGTATTTTAATGCATCACAATTGCATTTCCTAGGCAGACCTGAGGATGAGGCTCATCAAGCTGAATTTTCACAGGACGCTGTGTGCCCAGGTGATAGCGGCAGATGAGCGATCAAAGACCAATGTCAAGGTGGGTGGTGAATTGCTGAGCTTGTTCGCCCCCTGCTGGCCAGCTTGGTCAGTGACCAAAAGCTACCTGACATTAAAGAGACAGTATTGTGAAGCCTAACCTGTGGTTGGGCATTTGAATACAAGTACTGTGGTAAATCAGATCATATAAGGCAGGGGGTGTTCTGCAAAGTGTGACTTCTCATTTACTTGGGTTAACTTGAGCTAGAAGTCATGATTGTCCAATAAGAGTAGGTAAGGGGCATTCCTATTGTACAATCATGACTTCTAGCTTAAGTTAACCCAGTTTACTGAGAAATCCTGCTTTATGAAACACCTCCCAGATCTGCTTAAAAAATCTTTGTTTTCCTGTTTTCTGTATATGAACTAGCTTTTAATAAATGTAATATTAATTTGGTGATATACTGGCCAGTATGGTTTTGGAAATCCATCCAATCTAACAGATCTTTGTGTGTGGAAACCAGCTTAGGAAACAGGAGCTGAAGGAGAAGATTGAGAATGAGGTGGGGGAGTTGGTTCAGTTCCTGTTGGATGAAAAGGACGAGCTTCTAGCCAGTCTGGATACAGAGGAGTACACGTACGTCTCCGTGATCGAGGAGAACCTGAAGGAGGTGGAGCGCGAGATGGCGGCTGTGGACGTGGCCATCTCAGACGTGCAGCGCAGCCTCTCAGACAGCAGCAGCTTTGAGGTTTGCTTTTCAACCTTGCGCTTGGATGTATGCATCTCTAATTCCTCTGCGTCGTCTGTCAGTTTTGCTTATCTTAAATTTCTGAATGCTAATTGTCTTAACTTCTTCTCTGTAGGGCATTTCCCAGACTACTTCAAGGTATTTCTTTTCTCATTTGATTTATGTTTTCATTGGTGTCATTTCTTAATAATGGGAATTAATGGTGTTTGTGGTAAATATACCTGTTGTGCTTCCCTTAAGACCTCATCAGGCGACTGCGGTACAATCAACTGACTTCTTGCCGAACTGGGAGGAGTTCAAAGGTCCCCTTCAGCTCATCCTGTGGAAGAAGATGATTCACGTGCTAAAGACGGGTAAGTGCAGCTTCTGTTTTTATTTGTGTTTAGGATTGTAACACCAGCCTCTGGTATTAGGCCTGTAATGTGGATACAAGAAAAATATGAGGTTTTTCCACGTAAGGGTCTCCTAATGGCCGTGGGTTTATATTTGAACTAATTCTGCAGACTCAATATTGTAGGGCGCAATGGTGTTGGCAAGACATAATGAAAGCCATGCGAACAACTTCAGAAAGAGCATGACGTGACCTTTTGGAGTGTGCCAACTTGTTTCTCTGCTCCCCACAGGTCCTTCCAACCTCACCCTGGACACAGACACCGCCCACCCCAACCTTGTGATCAGCGGCCATGATACCGCGGTGGAAGAGGCACGGAGCCGGTCCCAGGAGCCAGACCTGCCACAGAAGTTCACCCGCTTCTTCGGCGTCCTGTCCACGGCCGAGTTCTCTTCCGGGCAGCACTACTGGGAGGTGGACGTCCGTGACAAGGGGGTGTGGTACCTGGGGGTCACCACCAAGTACAGCAACCGCAAAGGTTTCGTGAACCTGTCCCCCTCGGCCGGCTACTGGAGCCTGTGCCTGCAGGACCGGTTGTATGCCAACGAGGAAGACGCTCGTCTGCCCATCGCCGAATACTGGAACACGCCTCGAGTGGGCGTGTACCTGGACTACGACGGAGGCCGGGTGTCCTTCTACGACGCTGTCACCATGAAGCGCGTTTACACCTTCGATGCTTACTTTGATGACCCCGTCTGTCCGTTCTTCAGCCCCGGGAAGAACAACCCCGGGAGCAGGATGCACATCTGCCATTATTACTGAAACCTGCAGATGATGAACTTGAAAAGGAACTATGGCATCAAGACTGTAAAAAGGGAACCAAAATGTTTTCAGTTACTCCATCTAGTGCAAACTTTTCTTGTGACAGTGACCTGTTTTTTTTTTTTTTTTTTGCAAGTAGAATAATTCTTATTAGCTGATGTGTAGTAAAAATAATGGTAAATGAAATCTGATTAAATGCAGTGTAGAATCTAGATGTGTATTTGAGCTTCACTTATTTTTTTTGTCTAATCATAACATTCATTAAGAGTCTGACTGAAGGTGGTTTTTTCATTTCTGAGTAAGTTACCGTTGAACTCGCTGCTTTTAACCGATTTCAGGAAAGGTGTCTTTCTGCTTGCGTTTGTGTCATTTTTGATTATTGAACGTTGTATTTTATTATTTTAAATCAAGAATTCCCAGCTTTTTCTGGATCGTCTGGATAAGTGCAGCCATTGCAGCTGAACTAGGGGCTTTGGGGTGCATTCTGGTCACACTACCATAGTTATTTGGGTGTGATATTCCAGTTCTTTAAAAATGGAATCGACCACAGCTCCGTCTGGCTGTCGTCCTTCTGAACAGTGTACATGCTTTATAAATGTGCCGATAGCTTTAAAACCATAAGCGAAGGTGATGCTAGTTGTCGTTATTATTCTTGCTATTGTTGCTAGTGCAATTGATATTAGGTAATTTCAGTCAAGTGTAGCAGAACTACGAGTTTTTATGAGATTTGAATTTTAAACAAAGCTCGTTTTCAAGAGCAGGTTATATTTTTATGCGCTGTGCGTAGCCCTTTTCGGATTTTTTTTAACACGTCAAAGTCAGAAATCTGTCAACACAATAATTTATCACCTGAGTGCAGATTAGCCACCCTAACCTCCCGCAAAGGTAAACGTGTTGGTGTTGTTTTTCCCTTTTATAATCTATGTACTTGCTGTTTTTTTTTTTTTTAAGTTTTGTAGTCCATTAACTATATCTGACATTTCAGATTGTCTGTCTGTAATGAACTGTCAAAATCTCTGAAGAATAAAATGTAACTAAATATGTTTGTCTTTATACCAGTTGGTTTTTGCTGGAAATGACCAGCTCTGGAGATGGTTGAGTTCTATGGTGATTAATTTTGATGTACAGTTGATAAATCAATAGACGTATGAAACAACGTACTGAAAAGACGAGCAGTCGTGGACCCATTGAAAAGCGTCTAGGTTTGTTTCAGTGTTTCGACCGCTGTATGTCACCCCCTACCGAAAGATAAGGTGTTATTAGCTTCTAAAGCCAAGCACCTGGTGGTTCTCCATAAGACTTTTGTTGGGTCTAAGCAGCCTGATGGGGTCATACAGAAACCAATCAGTCAGTCCAAGTGTGAAGGACATTGAACACGAGTAAGGGAGAAAGGCGAATTGTATAATCTGTGAAAGGGAGCGCAACAACGTTTTAGTAGGAACGTGTGAGTAAATATGCAGAATGTCCCACAAGCCTTTGCGTTGCCTTCAAGGTGAAAGTACTGGTTGTGGAAGAATTAAACTGAGTAAGCAACCTGCCTGAAGTTGGACCCCCTCTCTCTAGTGGTGATATTTACTGTCAGTGTGAGCATACAGAATGGTGGGAGAAGTGTGTGAGAGTATCCCGTAGGGAGCAATCAGAGGTAGGAGGCATTTCCATAAAATACATCAAAGTAATTATCCTTCATGGCTTAAAGGCCCTTTTACTGTGCCTGTATTATGGGGCGTTTTGTTACCTTGAATTATTACAAATTACTACAGCAGATGGCGCCATACTACCAGTGATCAGTGGCACTCCAACTCACAGGTGTTAATATACATAATGTACGTATTTTCAAATAAATTTATCGTGATTTTATCCAACTTATTCACGACTAGATTATTCCTCAAATATTTATCTGAGACTTTAATACTTGTTAGAAGAATTTCAGCCACATTCATTTAGATGTTCCTGTTCCGTGTAAAAAAAAAAGGCTTCTGTTGTTCTCTTGGGGTAACACGTTATCTGATGGGGCACAAATAGTATAGTTTAATTCATGCATAAGTGATAGCATAAATCACCAACTTGGTTAAATGGTGAACTTGTGTTCGTTCATCATTAATTATGCCTTGTATTTCTGCTATATCTCACTATTTCTCAGTTCTTTAAACTTTTGTGAACTACTGAAGGAACAAGTTATGAATAACACAAGGGAAATACTGATGTCAGGTTAATTGATCATTAATGAATTGTGACACATCTGTTATGTCACCTCCCATCTGAGATCAGGGTTTGCATCTCTGCCATGGCTTGGTGTGTTGGCAGCTTTCGCTGGTAGTGCACTGTTTGTCTGCCTGTCATAACCCTCCCCCCCGACTCGTGACTGGCTGCTTTGTCTAAAGCCCACAGGGAGGAGCTTTGAAAAGCATGTAAACATGATTCATATTTGCTCTTAAGAAAGGAATTTGCTGAAGCCTCTGCCAGAGAGTATTCATTCCATAGGCAAGGACTGGCATGAGTTAGAGCCTCTTGTGTTATATAATTTACTTATGTGCAAAGTCCTAGTAAGATTGTTTTTCAAGGAATCAAGGATTTTTTATTTTACAGTGGGGCTATATCATTCGGAGAAATGAAAGGTGATGAAATCCGCCTTAATAAAAACTGCGAAGCAATTAAGATATTAAAAGTAACCAGATGATAAATATGTAATAAAGAAGGAACAGTAAATTATAACTGCTGACAAAGTAAAAGTGAGTCTGAACTGGATCTGGGCCAGATGTTGTTCAGAAATTGCTCCAGATCCGTAAACCCAGATCTGACCTGGTGTCTTTTTGCACAACAGACCAATACTGGTCCAAATCTGCTTTCTGGATCTGAAACAGATAAGGACCCTATATGGGACAGATTTACATTGAATGTTACCAAATCTGGCCCATATTTGCACCAGAGTCATAAGTTAAATTCGGACCTAAATCCAAAGGGGCTGTGAGTGGCTCAGAGAGCTAAGGCTCTTTGTCTGTGAGCAGGAGTTGCGTTGTGAATCTGTGGTCGATTACTTTTCCTCAAGGACCCGGATGTGTGTCACACTAGATTGAAATTGAATTTGCGAACTTGAATTTTTTGAGGTAGGATAAAAGCTATTTCAAGTTACTGGAATTCAGATTCAAACCATTAAATTCAGATTCAGTTTTGTAATGTGGATAACTGCAGATTCAAATATACAAATTTCATATTCAGTTTCTAGTGGCACAAATATCAGCCCATAGGGATACACTGGAAGGTCAGATTATGTACAGCCCCCACCGGAGAATCCAGAAGTTGAACTGGCAATCTCCATAGGTCCAGCATAGCAGCTTTGCTCACCAAGCCACTCATTTGCCCCCGTTGAAGCTGGATCTGAATTTAACTTTTGACTCTGGTGCAGGTATGGATCTGGCCAGTTTCAGTTTACGGATCTGTGGCAATTTCTGAACAACTTTTGGCCTAAATCTGGTTCAGACTCATCTTACTATGTGGGTGATGATTATTAAATGATTTGATGGCTTGAGGGTAGAAGCTTCTTCAGACCTCGGCCTGGTGAGAAGGTGGCTGCCCTGCTGGCTTGTATCCCCACTGATTTTGGCAGTGCTCCTCCAGGTGGAGATTCCCACGGCCGTAGAGCTACCTAAGACGGTACGGCCGATGCCTGGCTTTAGATATCTGAATTTGTACATGATTGAATCAGTTGAGGGCATCAGAGATACAGACTCTGAGATGGAAAGGTCCTGATGCACTATTACCCCATCCTGCTCTCGCTGAGACACATATCCAAGAGCAATGAGGGAACATGGTGACAAGTTAATAGAAAGCTAAGCCAACATGACATGTAGGCAACTTTGTCGTTTACTTTTCCCTCCATTCCTGTCAGTTTCTTCCTCATGGATTTAAGGTAACGCTGTAGGGAATGACTTTGTGTAACCGACAGATTTTTTTCTCTTCCATATTTTTGTTTTGTGGAGTGTAGAACTGCGATGTTGGGTATTACTGCAAGCCATTAAAATACGAAAAATAATTTGCTTGATTTTGACTAAATATTGTCTTATAAAGCTAGGGCCGCTGGATTATGCAAAAATTATAATTGCTATTATTTTGGTCGATACTGAGATGATGATTTAACACAATTGCTATCATGCATTTTTTGAACTTTGAAAAAAAACATCTTTCTTACAGTTGATTTTCTTCAACTCTAAATATAATTAAACTGACAAGCAAATAAAAAAGGCCTGGACATTTATAACAAGACAAAATGGGATTATGACTGTATTACAAAACGTTTTGCCCAGGGGCCCACACAACCCATAATCCGTCCCTGCCTAGATGTGATCCCATAAATATGTCTCACTGACAGATTTGAGCATGTATCCCATAATGGCACAAGACACAATTTTTGTCTTCATAGCACATCATTCAGAATATTACCCTTATAGATTTATGTCAGAACTGAACTGAGTGTATTGGATCCTCATATACCAGCCTTAAAACAATAAGTATTATTCAGGACGTACGTTTAGGAGTTTCTGCATAGTATGTTCAGCATAATTCTCACAGCGAGGCTGAATTAATGGGTTAACGAATGTGACGTGACCCCCGGAATCGGTCTCTTCCCGTCCCCGTCTTCTTTTCAGTCGCTCCTTTTCCCCGCTTTCTCACCGACACAAATAAAGCAGTGCAGAAGCCCCTGCAGGCTTTTCAGCAGTTTAATATGTACAGGTTTACAGCACACACACCGTAGTAATGAAATCCAACATTTCACACAAAGGTGCGGCGACGGTTTTAACGTTTTCTACAGAAGCCACTGGGGCCTCTGACCACAACTTCTATTATAAGCGCGCCATCATGCATTAGGAATCATTCCTTCATGGTAAGACGCAGATGGAACAAACTGTTGAACAGACTTATCTATAAAAAGCCAATATCCATAATGTGGAACAAATGAATTAAGGAAGCATATAACGACAGCAAGGAATAACGGGCAACACTAAACTGGAATTTCAGACCATTATAAATGAAATCATAGTCACCATGCGAAAAAGGTACCGTTCTCAAACGGAGAAAAAATGCCCACGCCGTCCGATCGATGTTTTGCTCTCTGGACCCTTCGGAATCCATTCGGCGTAATGACATTCATATGTTTATATATTTATATATTTATTCATTTATTTATTTTTTGCAATGGTAGTTTTTGCAAACACAACGGGACGCCGGACTAACACATTTCTGACAATGTCACTTGAACGGAAGAGATTATGCGCGCTATCCACGAGAAAGGAGATGCCTTTTATATAAAACGCTTGTGAACCTCGGACAAAGTGTGTCATGGACACTAAACAAATAGAAAAATAAATACAAATACTGTTAAATTGATGGCAACAATATTCCAGCTGCCAGGTCCTTATACATATAATTTACTTCATATGATAATATTTACAGTCAAATAGGCATATTGATATTACATTTTTGAAAGTAATTATTTTCATATTAAGTGCAACCGCATCAACAAACCAAGTTTGGCAAATTAATGGGGACGAGGTTCCACCTTCGCTTGTTGCCATGGAAACAGGCGAGACGAGAGCGAGGATCTGTTGGAGGGTTTGAGACCCCGATTCTGGATTGTGTCCAGGCTTACACTAGATATTTGGCAGATAAGATCCAACACAGTAATTTAGAAAAATATTTTTTTAAAGGCGAAGTCATGTAGAAAATAAAGTAATAAATTAAAAGGATTTGTCTTTATCTTCTATTTATAAAGAAAAAAAAATCAGAACCATGTGACCAGCTGTGCTGTCGCTGTTTAAAATAAATACAGTACTACAGACTCCTGTTCTGAATGCTGTATGCAGGCTGTGCAGTGGCCGCCCTTGGGTTTATGTGCTTTAATAACGCTGCATTCGTCGGCAGTCAAAGAGCAGCATTGCTCGTCAGGTACATACAGGGGACTGTACTGTATGCATACATAAGCGTGAGTGTACAGCCACATATATGTGTATGCAAATATATAATATAATAGAATAAAATGCACAGAGGTCTGAAACCATTTTTTAGAGAAAAAAAAAAAGAGTGATTTTGTCCAATAGCTGCACTGACACCATCCAGGGGGGGTGGGTGGTTTCAGATTTATATGAAAACTTGAAAAACTAACCAAAAAGAGTCACATTCCCCCAGAAGGTCTGCTTCAGAAAACTACAACTTCATGCAATGGGGAAATGACTGTTGCTCTGTCGAAGTCCAGCTACTGTTTCGGTTACCCCTTGATCCTGGCAGATAGGGGTGGTCAAAAACTTTAGCTATACAAACACCACTCTTTTAAAATCCCTTCCATGTTCAATGGCATATTCCATTTGTATACATTCGATTTTTTTGAGTCCTTCAGCAGTTTCGCAGTAGGGTTTCATCTTGTCGAACCCCCATCAGTAGAGATCAAACAGTGTGCAAAAGGTTTCTTGATGTAACGCGTATTTGTCCTTTTCTTCTCATTTGGAGAGAGCTTAGCAGACTTCGGTAGGTCTGCGTTGCTGATGTGCAAAGTGAAGATGAAGACAGAATAAAACAAAGTATGATTGCACCCAGTCTATGTCCTACGTCTCGGGCCTCCTTCAAGGGGAACCCTACTGCAGGTAGCGGTACACCTTGAAACAGTGATTCCCCGAGTCCGCCACCACCACATGACCATCGGAGGTCAGTGCCAGGCCCTGTGGGCCGTAGAGGGGGTCTGCACTGGTGTTTATGTAGGACAGGAAGGACCCGGAGCTGTCAAACACCTGGTAAAGAACAGACATACTGTTAGGGTTCAGGATCACCTACAAAGTTAGCCACTCCTGATTTGCCACCCTTCTGAGCACATTTGCTGCACTCTTTAGTAAACTAACTAGCACTTTCCCAGTACTCCCATAATTCCCAGTATGACCGTTGGCTACTCTCCCCTTTCCCAGAATATGTGCCACCTCCCTTCCCGACCTAAACCCAGAGGTTAATACGAGTTTGAGGTCCACGTACTTGGATACGGCTGTTGCCCCAGTCGGCGACGATGATGTTCCCATTGGCATCGACGGCCACACCTGTGGGGGCATTAAACTGGCCGTTGCCCTCCCCGTGGGACCCGAACTTGAAGAGGAACTCCCCGTCAGCACTGTACACCTGTGATGAAAGGGCGAAGGATTGCTTCAGTCACTGGAAACATGCTATCGGAGTGTGAGGAACTCACTGCCACCATGGCAACAGTTTGACTGAAATTAGAGAGTGATGTGTGAGGAATAGTTATTGTAGTGAGCAGTGAGGGTTATGGGTAACTTGAGATTAACATTCTTTGTTGGTCATGTGTTCATATCCCATACGGCATTGAAGACAATTAACTTGTCTTTCAATACAGAAGTACCCAAGTACAGTAGACCTCCCGTATCTGCGGATGATAAGTTCCAAGACCAACCACAGGTAGCCAACAGCATGGATAAAAGTGAATATATAATGTGATTTTCACAAACAAACATATGGTGCAGTTTAATTGATAAATTATGCACAGTTAAACGTCACCAATATTTCATACAGTAATAATAAACATTATAAAGTACCGTCTCGAAATTAAAGGATTCTGATGTTTTAGCCTAATTCTCAAGAGAATGAATAAATCATGTATCAAAGGAAGATGACGCAATGAAAATCATACTTTTCACCCCTCAAGGGACGAAGGAACGATGGAAAAACATAGTCTACTCTTACACATTTTACAATGCAAAATATTGTACCATACCTCTACATAACCTGTAATGAGAAAAATGTATTTGTTTAAAAATACCTTAGCCTCTGTGGGTACTCACTGACTTACAGCCTGTACTTGTGGGTATTCACTGACTTACAGCCTGTACTTGTGGGTATTCACTGACTTACAGCCTGTACTTGTGGGTACTCACTGACTTACAGCCTGTACTTGTGGGTATTCACTGACTTACAGCCAGTACTTGTGGGTACTCACTGACTTACAGCCTGTACTTGTGGGTACTCACTGACTTACAACCTGTACTTGTGGGTACTCACTGACTTACAGCCTGGACTTGTGGGTACTCACTGACTTACAGCCTGTACTTGTGGGTATTCACTGACTTACAGCCTGTACTTGTGGGTACTCACTGACTTACAGCCAGTACTTGTGGGTATTCACTGACTTACAGCCTGTACTTGTGGGTACTCACTGACTTACAGCCTGTACTTGTGGGTACTCACTGACTTACAGCCTGTACTTGCTTGGCGCATGTTGGGAAACTTATGAACCGTTTGTGGGACTTTTAACTGTTTTTTTAGACCGCGGTAAACCGCCAACTCTGGGCTTCCACCGTATATAAATACTATTTCAGTTTTGCTCCTTGCTACATACATGTATATTGCCATGGACTTAAGAAAATAAGACATTAATATGGTGTAAAGTAGGACCGTCGTGTTCCATTTCACTATATGACTGTATTCCTACCTTAACAGAGTGATTGTGGAAGTCAGTCACCACTATTTCGTTCTTGTTATTCACTGCGACGAAGTGTGGACCTTAAGGCAAAAGGACAGAAGGTGAGGAGGGACACACGCTTTAGTTTATGATGTCACAAGGAGTCAGAGGAAGAGGCTCCGTGACTGGCAGGGTATTCCTTGATCAGGGAAAATGTTTAAGTATACGTCAGGGTAAGCATGATCATTTTTTTCTACTTTTTAAAATATAAAAGTAGGTGGGGAAAAAAATCAAACCATATTAGCTGTTTAAAACCAAAGACATTGATTAGCTTTATTTAGTTTTTGTTTAATTTCCAGGAAATTTCTGTTGAAGTAAAGAAATTGTGATCTGGGTGAGGAAGAAGCCTTTGGAGATTCTATCACAGTTAGCAGAGATCAGATCTGACTGGAGTCACAGTGACTCTCAGAGTTTCCCTCAGGACTGAGCCCGGGAGCGATCTGCAGCCTGACGTTTTGATTGTCCCGGACGCTGGCGTGGATCGGATTCGGGTTAACGGGTCACACAATACTTACTGAACGTGGGGCCAGATTTACTAAGCTTGTGATCCAGTGCATTGTTTGCACCACTTTTTTCTAAAAGGAAGTAAACACAACAAAGGTAAGGTTAGAAATGAAAGAGCGACGACAGAGGGTAGCATAGGGGGTTCCCGCAGCTGGGAGGTCTCCTTCTTTAGTGTTAGAATCATCCCTATTGGTCAGCCTCTTAGGCAATAGTATTCACAGCAATAGTAGCAGAGCTCTTGGTAATCCTGGCAAACCTTCGCAGCCACTGCCTGCTCCATGCACCATACCAGCAATCCAGGACACTTGAGAAGAAGGACGGGAGCAGAGGCTACTGAAGGGAGGGCTGCCTTTATGGTGTAAGGCTCTGCGGTGTGCTAGTAAAAACGGGGCTGAAGCTGACAGTCTGCATTAAGTAATGCATTCCACAGCAGTAGTCAGAAGGCAAGAGTGAGGGCAATCAGCCAGATTAGAGATGCTGGGGGGGCTGTTGTGTTTGTGGGGGAGATTTGGCTCAGGGCTAATTGAAATATTCTGGCCCATGGGGTAATGAGCGAGGCCGCTAGCCTTGGACGTATAGTAAGGGGTGTAGAGGAGCAAATGGCTTCACATCGAACTTGGGACTGGGCGTGGGAGGGGGGCCAAGGATTGTAGATAAACATACCAGGAGAAACCAAAAAAAACAGCTCCAGACACAAGCATACGAGGGCAAAGCTATGAGTGAGAAAATGAAAAACTAAAAAAAATAAAAGTAAAATAAAAGCAGATGACAGCTGGACAGATTTGACCTTTCAAACACTGGAACTCAAGGTGGCGTAAATCTGGCCAACCACTTTATTTACCATGTCAGGGGAGGGGGGGCCTTATTCCCAGCATTTTCTAAAGAAAAAGCACAATTGTGACAGACATTAAGATCTGGAGATGCCTTCTATCATTCGTCTCTTCCTCTAAGCCAAGCAGGAACGTTCCTACTTGCAAAATACCCACAAAAATATTGTCAAAGGAAATAACAGGGGCAGCATCATTTACTGGGGCAGCTAGGAAATGAGGACGACGATCACACTCAGGTCGCTGAAGCGAGTAAGTGGTGCAGCTGCCTCAGAAGCGCAAGCCTTTAGCTGCAGAAACAGGGTTCCATTGGGAACTCAAAGCCCAGCCAAAAACCAATGAAGCTCCTTTGACCTTTCGGGGGAAATTCCTGGGTGTGCAGGTACCACCATGCAGTGCTTCGCTTAACAGTTTTAGGCATCAGTCTGTAAACTTTCAGTGCTGCCGGGATACCGTCCGCCATACCTGACCCGACTGCTTGAGGTCCCACAGTCAACAACCATGTACCTGCAAACTGCCTGTCAGATGTCCCCCTAGCCCCAAACTTGGTGACCAGCTTCCCGTTGGACTGGAAGATGAAGACGCAGCAGGCCTTATTGTCGACAGCAATGATGTGACCATTCCGGTCGACAGCCACACCTTTAGGACCCAGGAGACGACCGGCTCCGATTTTGTTCTGCAAAGGATGACATTTGGCAATAAGGTATCAGGGCCAAGGGTCACAGGATGATCTTAGTTATTGGGATAGTCAAGTAGGTCTTTAATGTCATTTTTAACCATACACAGAGTGCAGTACACAGTTAAAATGAAACAGAGTTTCTCTCAGACCTAGGTGCTACATAAATTAACACAAAACTAACGCATAACAACCTAGAAAACTAGAGTGTGCAAAAACCGTGGAAACATTGCAGGGCAGTGCAAAGAAAACTGACGCCAACTAGTACAAACAAGACGGTACTCAAAACATTAGAAGTTTAAGGGAGTGTTTGATTTCATTGTACCTTAGCAATAAATTATTCTCTTCCATTATTTCAATGTTATCTCAGGTGTAAGTGATTTACTAACTAAGACTTTATGGAATAAGGACGGGGATGACTCTGTTGGTACAAGGACCTACCTTGAACTTCCCATCAGGGGAGAAGATGCTGACCCATCGGTTATCATAGTCGGCCACTATGATGTCACCATTTGTGTCCACAGTGACACCAGTAGGACGTTGGAGCTGCCCAGGAGAACGACCTCTGACCCCAAACCTCAGTTTAAACTGTCCATCATTGGAGAACACCTTCAAAGTTAGAAGAAGAATTGAGATGGCTCAATTAAAGGGATGAAGTTATATATATATATATATATATATATATATATATATATATATTGGCAGAATAGATTCCAGGTAGTGGTTTAATGTGCTTCAGCAAGAATTATCATGGAAGGACGGTACAGGATTTAAGAGGAGGATTTAAAGGAGTTTCCAGTGTCTACTCATGGTTTTAAAAAGTGCCTCTGTGTCATAATCAAGTTCACCTGGATACACTGGTTGTTGCTGTCTGCCACCACGACTCGCCCATTACTCGAGGCTGAGATGCCTTGAAGGTTGGTGAATTCCCCCTTCTCCCTGCCTCGAGTGCCTGCAAGGAGATCAGGCAAGGTTGATGGGAACTGAATATCTTCCCAAACAATAGACAGTCAACTCAACAAACTAAAACTAAAGACGGAGAATATGGTAGAATGCATGCACTTAAAAAAATACATCCTCCATCTACAGATATCTGCTTATCTTGCTCAGGGGAAAGGGGGGGTTTTTTTAGAAAATGTTTAATTTTGCAGTTCATGCGTAAAACTCAACAATCCGCTGAGGTTAAAGAAGCTCCCAAGAAATTCCAAAGAACTTCCAGAGGAACTCCAGGATGTTCCAGAGAGTTTCTAAAGGAACCCCAGGAAGCTCCAGAGAAGATCCAGAGGAACCACAGGAAGTTCCAAGGACAGGCTGAAAGACGCACCCACTCTGTAGATGAGCTCGTCCTCAATGGGGTTTTCTTTCTTCTTGCTGGTGCTGTACATACTGGAGGGCCGTCGCACAGCCTTCTGCCGCACGTGACCCCCGCCCCCACTGGGCGACTTCACGCGGCGCTTGACGTCGTCGGGTGATTGCGGCATGTCGGAGGGCTTGACAGCACGCAGCCGGAAGGGGCTCCCACGCACGGGCTGATCGTAGAGCAGCAGCGAGAAGGTGTACTCGCCCTCGGTGCGCAGTGTGTAGGACGCCTCATAAGTGCCATTCTTGTTGTCCACCACCTCCGGCTCCACACGTGTGCCGTCCGCCGCCGCGATCTCGGCCCGTAGCACCGCGTTGCCTGTCCGCACCAGCTCGCTGTCCTTGTCCTTGGTGGTGATGGTGACTGTGGCCTGCTGGCCCACCAATGCGTGCTTTAGCCCCTCCCCCGTGGCAACGCTGGTGTGGCCCACGGCGCTTGTGGTCAGCAACACGCCCAGGTTCTGGATGGAGCGACGCAGGCCTTCCGTCTCCACCTGAGAGAAACGTGAGTTCTGTTCTGTCGCCATGGAGATGGAACTCTGGCCCTCCTCTACCCGTAACCATAGCTGAATCATTTGACAACAAAGCGGCAAACCTAATAGAGCAGCATTTCTCAGCCCAATCCTCAGGGGTGGGCCACAGAGCTCACATGTTTGTTCCCTCCCAGCTCCCAGCACACCTGTACCAGGACTTGATTGCTCGATTGTTTGTTTCAGGTGTGTCGAGAGCAGGGAGGGAGCAGAAATTTAGACTATATGGGGGTCCCTGAGGGCTGGGCTGAGAAGCACTGTAACAGAGAATTATTTCACTATTCACTAGGTTTGCACTTTGACTAAAGCTTGCATTATTGTTGTTTGTTACCAGCTGTACTCCTGGACTGGTCATGTGACATAAATGAATGCAGCCATTAGTGGCACCATAAACTGAGTTGAACTGGTACCAATTCATGTGATTCAGGTAACTATGAATGGATGCTGGGTAACATGTAAGTAACTAGAGACTATTAAAATGACCCGCTTATGAAAACACAGATCAGTGTACCGTTAACAGCACAGAATGCATCCTCCCTGCCCCGTCCCACCTCGCCCTGCCCCGTCCCACCTCGCCCTGCCCCATCCCACCTCAGTCTGCCCCATCCCACCTCGCCCTGCCCTGTCCCACCTCAGTCTGCCCCATCCCACCTCGCCCTGCCCTGTCCCACCTCAGTCTGCCCCGTCCCACCTAGCCCTGCCCCGTCCCACCTCAGTCTGCCCCGTCCC
>JAODUD010000038.1:15230416-15242778 GCA_026784285.1 Stomatorhinus walkeri
TGCTCAGCTGGCCAGACAGAGGGCTGAGCGTCTTCTAGTTTGACGGATTTCTCCACCACAGCATACTTCTCCACCTGGATTGAGAACAGTTTGGGTAGAAGACAGAGGCTCATTTCACATCCATCTGCACACGGCTGCATGAAGTGTTCGGCCACAGAACAAATGAAACCCCCACCCTTGTAGGGTCAGCCTTGTACATCAAGTTGGAAAAACCTGCTGGAGTGCATCTGTGAAAATCAACACCCCCCCCCCCGCCCCCACCTCTAGTGTTCAGGCTTTACAGGAGACTAATCCCTAAACCACTAATTCCAACTTCAGAAAGAGGCCAATGAGTGAACACAGGGGGGCGGGACCAGCGAAAAGCTAATTGGCTGCTGGTGTGCTCCCTCCTCTTCACTCACCGATTCAAAACATACTATTGGCTAATGATATGGTTGAACCCCCCAGTACAAATTATGCCTCCTCTCACACCTCCCTACCTTAAGAAAAATCCTACAATCGCCCTTTGATCGGAAATGACCTGAAAGGAAAACCGACAAGGTCTAGGGTGCTGAGATATTGTACTGCAGGGGTCCCCCATTCCAGTCTTGGGGGGGGCAAAATCCAATACAGTTTGCCAAGTTCACTGCTCAAAGCACACCCGCTGCACCTGGTGATTATCTGATTAAGACGTGGTTGAGCAGTGAAACTGTGCTGGATAACCCTAACCCTAACCCTAACCCGACCCTCGCAGATGGGAAGTGGAAACGCTGTTGTAGGTTAATGACTGCCAGCCAGAACGACCGAGGGAAGCTAAGAGGGGAAGGACCGAGTGGTGGTGGGGGGATTTCTAACTCACGTCCACTTCAGATGGGGGGGTCAGTTGGCAGCTGTTCCTCCTCCACATATCTACACACTGTAGGGAGAGAAGACACGTATCACATTCCTGTTTATCTCATACTTGGCAGGAGCGTGAGTGCCGAGGACGGGATATGGGGGGGGGGCGGGTTCTGAGCGTACATTTCCAGCTTTGGAGATCTTGAGGTCTATCGAGGGTGTCGGCTTTCGCTCCTTCCTCTTCTGCAGGTAGTCATAGAGACGCAGCTGGGGGGGTGGAGGGTAGTGGGCCATTTCCTGCTGCCGGTTTAGTGCTGCTCTGGAGTGCCTCTTAAAACACCTAAGGAGGAAGGGGGGGGGGCAGAAAGTAGGAGTTAGTAAGCTCAGACGCACTCTTATCCCCTCTTAACGAACAATACCTCATTGTTGTAAATTATTCACTATATTTATTGAATCGTTTTATACACAGCTCTGGAAAAAGCTAAGAGACCACAGTAGAATTTCCAGTTTCACTCATTTCTCTATTTATGGGTATGTATCTGTATAAAATATGCATTTTTTGCAAACTCCAGCCTGGACCTTCCCTGCTTCTCATTAATGAAGGGCTCCTTCCTTGCTTTATGGGACTTCAGTCCTGTTTCTAGGAGCCTGATATGAACTGTCCTGCACTCCACACCTGCACTTAATGTTTTGCATCGCTCACTTGACGTCATCCTATGATTCATGAGAAACTGTCAGGTAAGTTAATGGTCATTTCTGCCATTAGAAAGTCACTTTTGCCCTAAACCTGGCTGGGTTTTGATTGATCTTCAGGTGTCTCCTGCTTCACTCTATTTCTTACAGACACTGAGTCTGGAAGCAGCCTGTAGAACAGTATCACCGTCTGCCAGCAGAGGGTTAAACCAGGATTTAAAAGTGTGATTTTTTTTTCTAAAGTGAGAGTGGTCTCTTAATTTTTTCCAAAGCTGTATATGGTGGTGACAGCCAAGGCCTCTGTTAAATGTTAGCATGAAATACTACATATTGTCATGATCAGTGAGTGACACAGTCACAGATCAGTGACACACTTTGAAGAGGTACGATTCCTCCTGACTTTAAGATGGAGCCAGTGCATGAACTCCACAGTGACACAGTGACCCTTATAAATCCATTTCAATGGTACTACTGTGTGAGGAACCCGACAAACAGATTCAATCAGCGGCGCGTAACAATAAACACTCCGGATCTGCATCTATCTCCCTTCTCTTTGCTCAAGACAAAAATCTTTATTTGTCAATTTTCATTGATAAATGAAAATTGATTCAGCTTGTTGAGCACTGAAGAATATTTGGCTCTTTTAAGGGAAAGAAATAGTGGCCCAGAAGCATACGAGTTCTTCTGCAAGCTTTTAAAAAGGTGCGTTCCCAAAACAAGTCATCCATCCATCAATTCTCTGAAACCACTTGTCCTATTCAAGGTGACAGGAGTCTATCCCGCAGGTTACAGGCACAAGGCAGGGAACAACGCAGGACAGGGTATCAACAGATCGCAGGGCACACAAGTCAGTTATAATTTAATCATTTGTAAAATGATTTAGATTCTTAGTATAAACATGTGACCAAGGCGGCGAGGACTGACTGGCGCTCAGCTAGCTTTCACAGCTCTTGCATGTATATGGTTGTTTAACTACTAGTTCTGTATATTAACACTGCTGCATCATACAAGATCACAACCACCAAAATATTTGATCCCTAGACTGTTTATTGTTATTTCAAGGAGGTAAACGAAACAAAAATGTTTAAATACAAGATTAAGAAATTAAAACAATTAAAAATGCATTTCGTTTTTAGACGGTCAGGGAGATCTTCAAACCCCATCTATTACAAGCTGATGGGAACCCTACAGGCCATCCCAGGAACTTCAAGGCGCTGGAACTTACCACATCATTTTGACTGTTTTAGAGTTTCACTCAAAGGCAGGAATCCTTTGCTTGAAGTTGGGTCTCACCTAAACAAAACAAGGTTTTTTTTAATTTTCAGCATTTAGACGTGTGTGTGTGTGTAATATTATACACTTAAGGGACCACATTATAAATGGGCTTTATCTCTGCTCATTTACATTTATTACAAATTACAATTTACCCTGTTGACCCAAAAATCCAGCTTTGTGACACGGGCCCTGGTAGTGTCCTTTCTTTAAAAAATACACACACCACACACGCACACACACACCATACTGCGCTTGAACCGAATTCTATTGTAAACGGCAGGTAACGATATTCGTCTTTGTGTTTTTATACAGAGCATGGCAGGTCAAATCCACACTCAAATAGATTAAAACGCCGTACTCCAATCAGTCATCGTTTCAAGAGTTAATATTTGCAGAGGTGTGCACACTTTTTCATCAATGACCTTTATTGATCACTGTATTGATCATGTGTGTTATATTAACCAGACTCCGATAGCGGGTAACAGAGCATGACAGAACATGTAAATAGTATGAATTCCTGAAAACTTCAATAGGGAAATGCAAAGATCCCCGAAAAACACACGTCACACGTTAGTGGCGTTAATTCGGTTTATTTCTAGTGCAAGTAATTTAATTAACATTCTTTCCTGTTGATGGCGCGCCATCTAGCGAAAAGATTTAGTAGTATTTCTCGACAGTGAGCTTAAGCTGCCATACATATTTAACTCATACTTTCCTTTCGTTTTTAAAATTCATTTTAACCCTGCTATAACTGTCCCAAACTATTTTTAATCGTTTGTAAATAGACGCTGCACTTAGAGTACGTAACTTGATTAATTTGGACAGGCAAAATTATATAGCAGTATGTAGTTTTATTTTGTAGATTATTGCTATACTATTTAAATAAAATAACAAAGCTTCTAATTGCTGGAACGGACTAAACTGCGTCACGTGAGACTCCCATTCGCAGTAAGAAATCGAATACTTACTTTGGATAATTAAAAACTACGAAACCGTGTAATCCAGGTATTGCTCGCCCGGAGAATTTGCTGAATTCAAATTGGTTTTTGGCAGCTAAATTGGTCTGCGAGTCTGGGATACAAATGTCAGCTACAGGGTTGCCAACTAGTTTTCAGACTCTCCCGCTCGCTATTATTCCATTATAAACCTAAAATTAGTTACGTCAAAAATGTTGGGGTAGTTTGCACATCCTACAGACTATTTACAATATAACTTTCTTACATGTAATTGCGTGCACATAGAAAATCTCACTGGAAGCCGGCTGACCAGGTTGACACCCCTGATATTGAAACAGACCCCCAATCACCTGAGTTAGCAGCATTAGTACAGCGTGCTGGTCGTCTTAAAGTCAGTTCATAAGGTCTATATTGTCTTCAGCTGGGATGTCCTGGGGGGTTTTGAGTGACCCTAACTGTGGTTTGAGCTTTCCTGAAAGTAATTATAAGTTTGCGAAGAAGTCAGATATACATGCTATATATCTTTCCAGCAAACCTCATACAGGCGACATCATACTGGCTCCGGACCGCGGTATTTATACTCCCGGAGTGTCACGATAAACCCCGAACTCACCAGGCTGAGCGAAGCGCTCGCACGCATCTGGCGTAACACTCACGCTAACGCATGAAATCTAACGGAAAATCAATGTTAAAGGCATAAATCTAAAATGAGTTACATCAAAAGCGTTGGGGTACTTTGCAAACCCTACACACTATTTTCAAGGTAATAAAACAGCTACATACATGTAAACGCGAGTGCATGTGTGTCCAGACTCGAATTGAAAATCTCACGCAAAACAGATGACCAAAGTTGCCAACACTGGTAATGAAAGTGACCTATGCATTGTTCCCTCTTATTCGTTTCTATTATGACACGTTACGGGTAAAGACAGTGTGCTTTTAGTCTGTCATTTTATAACCCACGAATATAAACTGCTTTTAAAAATCCTTCTACATCTGCGCATTTTGTTGTCATCTGTCATCTACCCTTCACTGCAATTAGCTATTTACATAAGAAACCTTTACTTTTCCTTCCATTTAAGCTCTCCACGTTGCCAGTTTACCTCCGAAGTATTTCAGGGAGACCTCTGTGTTTCTGATTGCTGGAGATCCTTCGCCCACAGTAGGAACCCGGTCGTCTTTTAAACCCCGAAGACACTCAAGTTGCCTTTAGAAGCTCATCTCTCACCCTCCCTTCCTCTCTCCCCCAACACGTATTTTTGTTTCCCTTCCTCCATCAGAGATACGGTTCCTCCTCTTTGCGCGCTTCTCTCCTTGCCTCTCTAACAACGTCTTTCCCCCTTGAGCTTGTAACTGTAACCAGAGGTCCGCGCTGTTAACCCCCAAGGTGCTGGACCAAACTACAACGTGCCATTTCCTCACAGTTCCCCGTTCATTAACTAGCACTGATGAATAAACGAAGCAGAATCTGACTGCTGAAGCGGCGCTTCCTTGTTAAGAGGGACACCCCAAATAGAAGTGTTCAATCTGCCTTCAGCTCTGAATCCTGAGCCTCGCTGTGTACCTATCTAGGGTTGTAGCATGTGATGGGGATTTGGAGAGCAGCACCTGAACTATACTGATGTTACTCCAGATTGCTGAGGGAGTCCTTCTGGGGGTGGGATTTTCCCTCTGCCAGGAACAGCACCACGGCCTTTAGATTTAGTGGTGGGGGGGTTGGGTTATGTTCTACCGTTTGTTCTAGAGGGTATTATTTCACCGCCACACTGGCCGAATGAGATCAGGGCTGTAAATAAACACTGCTTCCATGGCGACCGGGAGAAAAGCGCCATCTTTTTTCCGCTCTCGCCGGCAGCCCAGGGGACAGAGCGCCGGCTTTGATAGCCCTTGGATCGCAAATAATGGATGAGGCAGGGAGAGAGAATGAAACGGGTCCGTCAGGACCCTCACATTGGCCAGGTTAACTCCTTATCGCCCAACAGGTGGAGTACCTGGGCACAGGGTAATCGACCACAGAATGCATCAGAGCAAAGGGGGGGGGGGAACCATAAGGGAGGGAGGGGGGGATAAGATCATATCTACTTGTTTTCTTTCAAGAACTCACTTAACATTTTGTTTTTTTTTTTTAAAAAAAGCATACATTTCCGGCATTAAGAAAGTGTTATCAGTTCCACCCCACCTGTCAGCAAAATTGGTATGGTGAGTCTCTGGCCCTCATTTTGGGTGTTGGGGGCAAAAAAAGTTTGGGAATTCATAATCTGACAGTGTTTCTCAACCCAGTCCGCAGGGACCCTGAAATAGTTGAGAGGTTTCAACTCCCAACTAATCAGGAACACAGGTAGGGTTGAGAAACCAGCAAAACAAGAAAATCTCTATCTGTTAATTGTTACCATGATCAGCTAGCAGAATCAAATGCGTTTGGGATTATTGTCCCTGCACCCAGTCCACAAGGAGTCTGGGCCAGTGTACATTTTTCCTCCCCTTTTCCCTGCACAAGTGTGTGGAAGCAACAATGCAGACTGTCTGGGGTCTCCAAGGATTCAGATTTGAATCAGTGTTTACGGAGAAAACTCTTAGAAATCATTCTCTCCTCCCCATTTAGGTTTTTTCCTTCCATCCATCCATCCGTCTTCGGGCGAGAAAAATGAGAATCAGGACAGAAGACTGTGGAAACTCCACACTTTATTTTTATGTATATATAAAAATACACCATACCTCTTTAAATATAACTATGTTCACAAACAGAATGGTTCCGGTGTGTAGTTCAGCTGGACAGTTCCAGGAATCCATAAAGGAACCTCTGTTTGCACGGTAAGTTCAGAAAAAAAACAAAAATAAAAAGGCATGATGTCGACGTATGAAACCATAAAGTCAGCATGCAGGAGCCACGTTTCAGGCAGCCGACGGATGGACAGAACGACGGCATCGTCTCTGGGCGCAACCCTGCCCTCAGTTTTTATTAAAACTGTTACAGGTCACAAGAAGCAATTCTTTGCATTTTAGGAAAAATAAAGACTTAAAACTGTAGTCTTTAAGAATAAATAAAAATTATTCTAAAGCCCCACGAATTAACCAGTTTCCTCAGGAGTCCCTGACTATTACCTCCATCTCATCATCACCGTGGCGACCACCTCTCTCTCCGAGGCGTTTGAAGAATGACACAAAGGAGCCGTCCTGCCTCTCCGACTTAGCCGCTGTGGGCTTCTGCCGCCGCTGGAACAGGTGACCCAGACGGAAACTGGGTACCGGCTCCGTGACCCCACCGTCCTCTTGGGGACCGGAGGCAATCCCCAGGTCCTGGCCAGCCCCCCCCGGCTCGTGGTCACCGAATAACGAGAGCGCCGTGGGTATGGAAGCCTCTCCCGCGACAGGGGAGAACAGAAAGCTATCCAAAGACTTCATTTTTGCCGCCGGGTCCAGGGGAGGGGGTGTGGCTTCGGTTGGAGGGGGCGTGGCCTGGATGGGAGTTGAGGGTGCCGAGTGCAGCTCGCACCAAGATGCCGAGAGGGGCATGGAGATGGTGTGACGGCGGCTGGACTTGGGAGTTGTCATGGGTGACAGGCTCAGGATGGTCCGGGGACTGCCTTCGTCCTGAGGAATGCGACTGGCTGGCGAAGTGGCTGCTCCGCCGGGTGACCATGACGCTTGGAGGGGGGATTCCCCGGGAAGCAGGCTGTCCCAACGCATCCGGTACGCTAGCACCTCTCCGGAGGCCTCCGGTGTCCTCGGCACCTCCTCTGCTACTTCTGCGTCCACCTCATCTTCCTCCTCCAATGAGAGCTGGCCACGCTTCTCCAGCCGAGAGCTGCAACTGTTCCACTTGGTGAGCAAAGCCTGGCTCCTCGACTTGCGGGCTTTAGGGGTGGGTGTGTCGTTGATGGAGGGCAAGCCCTCCCGGGGCACGCTGGATCTCACATCCTGCATGGAAGACCAGCTGCTCAGCCGTGGTTCCCCTCGCTCGGGGCTACCCGCGTTCCCTAGCTCATCGGTCCGGCCCCCTTTCCGCCGAGTGCAGTGGCCGGTCAAGTAGGTGTGCAGGAGACTCTCCAGAGCCACACCTTCCATGTCACGCTCCAGCCTGGAGCAGGTGGCCGTGGAGCGCCGCTTGGCCATGCTGCGCTGTCTTTCCTGCTGTCGCCTCCGTTCCTCAGCTTCCTCACGTTCACGGTTCTCCTGCATGGAAGGAAGTGAATGCAGTAGTCAGCTTCCTTCACTTGGCCACCACGATCCTAACCAGAGGACCTCCATTAAAACTATATAAAATGCAACATGAAAGTTTAGTTCGGTGGAGCATGACCTTGCTCTTCCAGTACTAGCAACCCTTTGCAGAACAGCGCCCTCTGCTGGCCAAACGGGGCACAGCCTTACCTGCAGAGACCGTGTGAACTTCTCACAGAAGGAGTGGAAGATGAAGCAGCACTCGTCCAGCTTGAAGAGGCTGGGGTCTTCACAGAAGTACTCTGCCACCACATGACTGACTGAGCTCAGGGCCTGGAAGGACGACTCGACCTCAGCCACCTGGGACTCTGCTTCCTGGAGGCAAATGGGGGGGGTACGGTCAAGGTGACATCATAACGACATTTTCATTGGACTGCTGTTGTACATTTGCACGCAGGCGAAATATTGAATGATGCAAAAAAAAAAAAAAAAAAAGTGCAAAAAAATTCCAAACTGGACATTTAATCAAAAGTATGTCTCACTAAAAGTATTAAGTACAATAAGGTAAAAAAAAAAAAAGAAAAGAATAAATACACTCGGCATAGACTTTATGCTGGTCTTTGTG
Organism: Stomatorhinus walkeri; assembly: GCA_026784285.1. Classification (NCBI taxonomy): domain Eukaryota; kingdom Metazoa; phylum Chordata; class Actinopteri; order Osteoglossiformes; family Mormyridae; genus Stomatorhinus; species Stomatorhinus walkeri. Next base: position 15,238,940 of record JAODUD010000038.1, read on the forward strand.
CTGCCATCTGACATGCGAACCTTATCTTTGCAAATTTTGCGAAAGACTGTTTGCTCTGTGTCAGTTGTGGAAAATCCAGACAAGTTACATATTACCAATGTCAAATTCTCTGTAGGGACCATGAGGTCCACGCTGGCTAACTGGGAACGTGCTGCATTTTGGGGGGGGAGGGGGCAGAAATCCGAAGCACCACCGACATGGATTTGGCTACAGCGCGAGATGTGCGTACGGGCCATACAACCGCAAACCGATAGTACCGCGCCTCGGTGTACGTACTAACGCTCTCTCCGCAAAGGCAGACTGGGAACATTTAATCTAATATCATCAAATCGCACACCTGGAATAAATTCTCAGTCTCACAATGGAGAAAAAGCCCCCCCCCCTCCATTATAAGCATGCCGATTTGCATAATACCCTCAACACCACCAGTTGATTAAGTCGTGACGGAAGTCCACACGTCGCATGCCCCCTCACCATGAAAAAGCTCTCCATCTGCATTTGCAGTTCCTGGTGCTTGCTGGCGTTCGCCCTCGCTTCCAGAACGTTCTCCACCTCCCTCTGGAAGTCCACCTCCACTTCCTGCTTATTGATCCTGTGCAGGGAATTCACATGCGGCATCCACTTTAGTCCATCCACACGAGTCCCGCCCAGAGACATACCCAAGCCCTTCGGGGTTTCAGGACGCCCCCACACCTGGCTGCAGCTCTGATGTGTGGAAGTTGCTCTGGGAACTTCAGCAAAGCAGCGTCTATCTCCTGTGCTTGCTGAGAACGAGGGAAAAGGACAAGGAACAAGATGGTTATTCTCACAAAGCATTATGGTTACATGATGACTTCAATGAGTTTGGAGAATCAAACTGCATAATCAAGTAAAAAAATATATAGTAAAAATATATTATGGGTTATATGAAATAAAGTTGAAATTTAAAAAAAATCTAATCTTATGTTATTGATCTCATGGGAAATGGTTTAATTTGTTTTTTTTTTTTTAAATGAAAAAAACAGCAGCAAATAGTTTTACTAAAAAAAGGTGACGTCAACTATTCTACACCAAATTTAAAAAAAAAAAAAAAAAAACAACAAAACAACAATCAAGGGATTAAACAACAAAACAAGAATCTATTGTGAGTTTTTCCAAAAAAAAAAAAAAAAAAATGCACACGCGTGTTCTCATGACCAATAAGAACATGGTACGGAAACCACGTACAGCTCTTTGTCACTAATAGGTCCCCAGTCCTTACCATGGCCACGTAGTGCATGAGGTTCATGCCTGGCTTGTTGGCCTTGGTGTCTACCAGCTTCAGCAGGGAGGACATCCGAAAGCCAATAGCACTGCCAGCATAGCCACCCTGGGGGGGGGGGTGGGGGGACAGCACTCAACCATCATGATCATGAAGAGGCTTCTGACAAATCAATACACAAGGGCTCGACTGCTGGAGTTTCACATGAATACGCTAACAAAAGGACGTACATCGAGGTAGGCGTCAAGTCCCACTCAAGCAGTCTGCTAAGCCGTGCGCCTCACTGGCCACAGTGGAAGCGGACACCTCACCGGCGTACAAACTTACAGCGTTCATGTAGTTGCCGGCTTTCAGTACCAGCCGGATGACTGAGTGCAGGTCGTCACAGTTCAGCAGCTCTGGAGAGAAGATGCAGCGGTCAGCAATGCAGTGCACCCCCCCCAACCCCACCAAGAAGGCAACCTTGTGTGAAAACGGGCCGACGTATGGATACGGATACGGGAGGCACGCGGGTGGCCAGGGACGCCGACGTCACCGTTCGGTACGAGCGTGGTCGCTCCTTATCGTGCCTTACCGTTGGCGGCCGTCGTCATGACGGTGATGGCCTCCTTTATCTCCTCCATCATCGGAGAGAACTCCTCCTTGAGGACCATGCTGTGGAGCCGCTCCTTGTAGCTGCAAGGAATCATGGGATAGGGAAGGATCCTTTTAGGAGGTTCCTACAGCACATCACAGAACCACACATAGCGTAGCCATGGACAGAACAGGTAGTAGCTTAAAGGCCCCGAACCACATCCATTGCATGGGTAGTGAAATGGTCATCACTGTTCTTAATGGGGGGGGGCTCAAAAGTAAAGGCCCTGATGAGATAGAGGCGTCCTTGGATAACGGCGATGACCAAATGGTAAGGGTGTTACGGTAAGTACTGACCCAGGCATCTTAACCAGCTTAACCATGAAGTGATCAGCCTCGGTTAGCTGGGAGCAATCTCCGTTAAAGGCACTCAGCATCTTCACCTGAAAGCACACAGGACAAACCATGTCAAACGCACCGCTTATAAAAGCAGACTGCAGCTGCCACTTCTACGCATAACGGTGAAGAGTCGCTATCCATCTCAAGGTGATGTGGTGGAGGACGGGGCAACCTCAGTGACGAAGGTGGTGCTTATCGTCCCAGGTTTAAAGATAAGTGTCCGCTCACCTCTTCCAGCTCAGGCAGAAGCTTGCACAACTCTCTCAGCTTGCCCGTCCCGAAAGCCTTCCAGTTGCCTTGTCGGATGTCTCTGATCAATTCCATTACTGGCCTACAAAGGTCGCAAAAAGCAAATAGATTTCCTTTGACAGTGCCCTGGGGTTCAGCTGCACAAGGCAAGGAGACATCTCTAAACAATTCCACAGAACCTGGCCAGCACATATCAATCGTTTTAGAAAAATCTCTAAAAACACACAAGTATTCGTTTTTTTTTTTTATAGGTGGTTAAATCCATTTCCCATTTGGGGCTAAAATTCAGAGTCTATACCTCTGTAAAACTAACTGTACATTAACCACAGTGAAAACCCAAAAACAAAACCTCTCAGAGCAGCGACACAGCTAGGATATTTTAAGGTGGGGAGGGCACGAGGGGGCATAATTCATAAAGAGAGGCCAGCCTTAACAGCCCATGAAATGTTTTGAGTTTGCCACTGACAGGGAGGGGCATGCTGGTAGCCAATGAGCTTTCAGCTGAGGCCAGTGGCCCTGCCCCTGTATACATCACTGACTGACGGATTCTCAGTGATGATCTCTCAGTGCATAAGTGTCAGGATCTGGTCCCTTTCCAGTCACTGTCCGCAGTATTTACTCAGAGATGCTCACCTTTTGAACTGTTTCAGAAAGATGCCAATGTTCATGCACTTCTTGGAATTTAGGATGGAAATCTGCAAGAAGACACGTGGCTGTTAAATTCCTCTATTTCACTGGAAGTACATTAAAGCAGTTTAACAGTAAATAAGAAGGAAAGCCACATTATCCAGGCCTAAAAACTGACATAATATGGTTATTCACGTAATAAGAAGCACACTTCCTTCTAACGTTACAATGATTATTTCCAAGTGGTTCCTTCCACGAACAGCCCCCAAACACAAGTCACCACTACACAGTAGTGCCCCTCCTGTAACTAAGGAAACAAGACACAGAATTCCAGCCAAATCAGAAGTTCTCATTAAAAAGCACATACTTGCTGAACATTAGCTCAGAACAGAATTCATGTTGACATCAAAGAGCATCATATTTTGAATGAGGGTTCAGCTAATCAGCGACTGAGTTTATTGCAGAGCTATCCAACTCGCGGTCCTCTACGGCCGAGCCCTGCTGATTTTCCGGCCTTCCTTTACCCGCGGGTCAGGTGTGAGGCCTCTGACCAATCAGAATCAGTAATTATTAAACCAACTACCCGGGAGAACTGGAAACAAGGGCTGGATTTGGAATGGAGGTGCAGATTCGAAGAGCCCTGGCAGGATGTGTGTTGTGAAAATTTGTTTCTGTCCCCTGTCACTGCTCCCGTCCACCTTCTCAGGTTTGTGTGTGTGTGTGTGTGTGTGTGTGTGTGGGGGGGGGGGGG
>JAODUD010000038.1:15258092-15272705 GCA_026784285.1 Stomatorhinus walkeri
TGCAGGTGTCTGGTGCATTGCACTGCAGGTGTCTGGTGCATTGCACTGCAGGTGTCTGGTGCATTGCACTGCAGGTGGCCACATCTGGAAGCGGGTTGGCAGAATACCAAGAGCCTGCAATGTTGTCATTTAGAAGAGTTTACAATTTGAGAGAATTCAAAAGATGTCGAACAATTTGCTTGTAGGGCTGAACGATTTGGGGAATATATATAATTGTGATTTTTTTTCTGACAGATATTGCAGTGATATCACGGTGATATCACGGTGATATCACGGTGATATCACGGTGATATCACGGTGATATCACGGTGATATCACGGTGATATCATGCTTCGGTTCAGTATTTACTGTGTAATAGATTTTAAACGTGTTGCTCAGCATTACCATATGAGATACCAAGAAAAGATTACCTGCTATATATTCTAGTGCAAGGATGGTAAGATTCACCAATTCACATCCGGCGCACTGGCATAAAAGCTCACAATGCGTTTGCACCAGTTACAAAAGCATGCATCGGGTACAATTTGGAATGAATTTGAGGTCCACTGTTTCTACTATCATTTTGTCGGTAAAATCTGATTTATTAATATATATTTATTAGACACAAATATGTGAAGTTAAAATGGTACTTTTCTAGTCAATTTATTAATTACTGCCTGCTTATGAAAAACCACAGAAATAAAATCAAACTGTGTGTAACCTACTGAATTGCATTGTTCATGTCTCATTCTGATGAATCAAATTATACTGCACTCAATAGGGGTGAATCGTATCATATTGCATTAGTGGTTGCTTCATATATATCTCTAATGTATCATACTGTTGTGTGATGGAGATGCAGTGATGGAGATGCAGTGATGGAGATGAACATGTATTTATTTTTTTATTTAACATGCATATATTATTTTGTTAAAATTAGCAGAGAACAACCAAGCATGAAACAATCAAGAAAGCTGTGACTGTATAAAATTAAATAAAGCAATATAGCTAAAAATAAAACAATTGCAGTATTGAATAATAGGACCTTTCCATAAACAATCTCTCTGAAGTAGGTGATTCACTTATGGCTCACAAGCAACAGCTAAATATTTTCCCACACTGCGAATGAAGTGTTTTCCTTGAGTTTCATAGGTCTGCTGTTGGTGGGCGTATAGTCACCTTGGGTCACTGATTGGTGAGCATGACTGGCACGTGAGGAGCGTGGCACTTCTGGTTGGTGAGAATAACTGTCACATAAGGTGGACTGCAAGAATTTGTAAAACTATTCTCACAACAGTTTTTAAACCCTGGGTGAGACATGCTGTATAATGTGCATCGGAAATTGTAGCCTTTGTGATTTGCTTATTGCATTGTTTCAAAACGTGATTTCAGTGTGAAACTGATAAATCGTTCAGCCCTGTTCTCTTGGTTGCTGCAATATTTGTCATATATTACCTCACTGCCTCGAGGCCTTTTACTAAAAGGTAAATAACAGCTAAAATAGAGACAAATGCATTAAATGCTGCCGTGTCCAGACTTTTGACTGGTACTTAAACAGTGCTTCAGCAAAATTTTCCACATTTCTGCAATACCAGTAAAATTATTTTGCAGTTGCAACGAGAAAGATCCAAATTTAAAATCCCTTTCAAGCAGATCCCCTAAATTACCAAAGGACCTGCATCCCACGAAAACACAGAAAATTATACTCAGTAGGTGGCGCAGTGGTTAATGTGAGCAGGTGTTACCAGATGGTGGTTTAAAGATCTGGAGGGGAAGCAAATGTACCTTTGAGAAATTGCTTTAGCTAATAAAAAAACCAAGGTGTGTGTGTCTATAGGTCCAAACGTCATGACTACATAAGTCATTTAGGACAAAGTACTTTCCTAAGTAAAATACAAGAATACAGATTCTGATGGGGGACTTATAAGGCTGGGCTGGCTGAAGTGAATAGGATAGCTTTAAAAAGGGCAGCCTGACTGTCAAGGGGCTATTTCCACAGACCCCATAATCAGAGTTAGCCGACATCAACGAGAAGAGCCAGCTCCCATGATGCAGTGGGTTTGATCTCAGTGTCCGCTTTCCAGCATAATATTACTAACAGACCATAGACATGCACATGTACATAAAAGGATTAATAAACACCCATCAAACAAACTAAAATTCTGTAATGAACCAGGCCAACATACCATATGTTAGTATGAAATGACAGCATTAATACAGGATGCTTTTCAAATCCTTCCTTATAGGGAGAGATTCACTAAAGGATGATCATTTTTGGTTAACGGTGGACCACATACAAAACGGCGGTCGCATTAGATTATGAAGGACATGAAAAACTCCTACTGCCTAGTGACATCATAGGTGCCATAGCATTACTGCGCAGTGCATTACCTGCGAGTTCACGGTGATGTTGATATAAACAAAACGACCGCACTGCCGGTAATATAGACGTTTAGCACATACAATTATGTACAGTACATCATACTTGCTTATTATCGATATCTAGTGTGTTACTAGTTTATGTATTAACTATATTGTACTTTTTATCGTTATTTAGGTCACGGGTCTCCAACTCCGGTCCTGGAGAGCTAACGTCCAGTAGGTTTTCTGTCCTACCTGGCTTCTGATGAGCCACACCTGCTCTCAGGGAAATACCAGGAACAGGTGTGGCTCATCAGAACCCAGGAAGATTTAGGTTACAGTCTAGGTGTGGAGTAGACTATACCATCCAGGTGTGTGTAAGTGCACTCTATGTTTGCACAACAACGAACTCGCCTCACAGCACGTATCTCATAATGCATCCCTATAGATAAACGATGCATGGCTGTATATCATCAAACAAGCAATCTTTAAAAATTTTTGAAAAGCATCCTATAACTTAAAGAGTGTTAGTCTGCATGCGTCTCTAGTACACGCACACGCACACACTGGAGCACCCCCACCCCAAAAAGGCCCACACAGGAACCCCCAGAGCTCCGGCCCGACCCCCTTCCTCACCCTGGTCATTGTGGGGGTCCCTACCTTCTCATTTATGCGCCACTGACCTTGTGCAGCCTGTATTCAGGAAAAAAAATAAAGGAAAAAAACACACAGGACAAATGATAAACAAGAAGAGGCAAAACCAAAGCAGAAAAAGCAAATGGAGACACAGGAAACGAAAGATAAAGTTGGAAAATTATAAAAGTAAAAGAAGCATGTTGCTAAAGCAATGCACTGGAGTTGAAGGTGAAGGTTTCTGACACAAAATGCTCCTTTTGCCCCCACAGACAGCAGAATCCACGGCGAGACAAAAGGTTCTCAGACCATATGAAACGGCAAAAAGGCCACGGATGACAATAGGCCTTGTCAGAGCTGGTATAAAATCTGCCACACCAAGATGGCGGTAAATAACTGGAAATAGCGCACTGAGGCTGAAGTACGTTTTGGTAACTAGCAGGTGTTCAGGTCTGAGACAGCAGAGAGGTGCTGTCCGTGCCGTCTGTTATACTGCTGGAAAGGGCCCAGGAGTGACCCCCCCCCGAGACCCTCAGAAGATCGTAGTCTGCCTGATCTTCCGTTTACAGCCATGCTGCCGACCATTCCTGTCCGACTGGGTCCAGTGGCAATAGCGATATCCTGAAAAGTGCTATGAAATCCAAGGATATCTTCCCGCTAACCACAAGTCCACCCCACCCCTAAGTTCCTGATTGTACGTGCCATGACAATAAACTAGATTTGCTGGGGGGGATTAATAAGAGCCAAAAACCTACACCTACCGTCGCAATTCTGCACCTGCATTTATCCGTCCTTGTATTATCACCAGAGAGTCACTCACTGATCATACTGGTGCTTTCAAACCACACATATTCCGGTATCCATGCCACCACAACCACTCATTACTGAGCATTTTCTATTATGAACAAATGTTGCCAATGGTGATATTTCTCAGTGCCAGATCCTTGGAAGAACCTGCTGTCAAAGAATAAAACTGATTTCTTTTTCCAGAACGGAGAGAAAGACATTTTTGCTGATTCTGCAGCAGGATTCTCTCCCAGATTCCCAAAGTAACCAAACCACAAAAAACATCACGGGTCTTTCACTGTAATCTCAGGGAAGCTGAAGGGTACTTAGGCATATTGGCAGCAGTGGGGAGGGGGGGGTGGGGGCTGAAAACCACACAGAGGGGTCACAGCCCTTTCAGATCCAGCCCCACCCAGGAACTTCTCCGCAAGCCTTTTACCCGACAAAACTCACTGACGGACTAATTACCCTTCCAATAAGTAATGTCACATCGAGGCGGTACGTTGTGCACGAGGCAACCCGTTGCTCTTCGGCAAGTGGGCTATCAGACGGCACGGAGCAGATGGAGAGGCGGCGGCGAGAGCAGCCAGTGGGCGTTTGGGTCCAGAACGCAAAAGGGAGGCCGAGACCAAGCAAGCTGGTCCGAAAGTTCTGCAGCACAAAAGCAGCCCAGGACCAGTAAACGTACATGGAGCACAAATGTCTGAACAAAAATTAAGTAAACTGTGACAAAGAAACACAGACATAAAGCCAGCAGAAAGGCTGAGAAGGCCAGCCCTCCATTCAGTTGACACACCAGTTCACCTGCACTCCCAGAATGTACATAACTGGGCAAAGACCTAAGCTTGTCCCGGATCTGAAGCCACTTTTGTTTGCCTAAGTGAGCTGGCCGCGCGAGTCGCCGTTACACACTGCGGCCCATGGGAAAAACTACGAATCCCTCCCACTCTAAGAGGCCGAGTCACCTCGCTAGTGGCATTTTGGGAAACACCCTCGCAGCGAGAAGTGTGGCTTTAGGGAATGGGAATCACCGAAATACACACTGCACACCCGCTCTCTTAACAACAGACGTCTGACAACTGGATCACTGGATTACTGTCTTTGCCCTGCCTCTTTTCCAGTGCAGAGTACACCTCTGTTGACCTGCATAAAATAATCCTCCCTATCACCCCCCCCCCCCCCCGACACACACACACACACACACACACAAAAACGTCACCTGTTAGCCAACTAATTCTCTCAGAGTTTTTAAAAGCAAGCCGTTCTAAAGACTTTGAGCGCGGCACAGGTCTTATCAGCTCACCAAGGGCAAATATCCAAACAGAGTCGAGTCACGTTAAAGAGGCAGATGGGCGCCGAATGCCACCCCATGCTATGGTAATCTCCACAGTACATTTGCCCTGTATGACCTCTTAAATGAAATATGCACAATAACGTGGAAATGAATAGAGATGTTCGTTTTACTTCAGCAGAACTGACAGACAGACAGTGACACCTCCTCCCCAGCAACTCCCCAGGCCTTCTCCCGATGTTCAAAACACAGCACCCCCTACAGGGAGGAAACAGGAAGGCCACGCACCTGTTCCAGGCTGTCGTCCTCTGGGAGAGCCCTGGTGTCGCCGTTGCTATTGATGGGTATCTCCACAGTGGCGGCCTTGCTCATTATGCTCTCAGCCATGCTGCCAAACTATGGCCTGGGGGAGGCAAGGGGGTGTGGCTAAAATGAAAAAAAGAAAGAAACAGATCTTCCCTTTTTCTTAAAGCAGTGCCCTTTCTTATCAGAATGATCAAGGACTAAACTGAAGATATCAATCAGCACACCACTACCTCTTCACCTCACTTCCTTGTAACATCCTATGTGAGCGTTTCCTAAACCAGCCCTCAAGCCACACTGGACGGATCCACATTTTAGTTTTATCCCAGTTCCCAGCACACCTGTAAGGTATTTAGAGATTGGGTCAGGTGTGCTGGGAACTGGGATAAAACAAAAACGTGGATCTGGCCAGCACTGCTGTTTCTGGGAAACACTACCCTAAGTAATTAAACCGCCGAGCCCTTAGTAAACAGGGAGAAATGCTGAATATTTCTGGTAATTTCTTAAAAGTTAGGTTCACTGGTACCTCTGCGGGGGGGGGGACCAATATAATTAATCGAAGCGCAACAAGGAAGCGTAAGTTTGCGCACTGGACTGGGGGTAAGATCGGCCCTAACCGGCGACCAGCTCCTCCACACGGCGTTTCATAACGTCCTTTCTGACCCTGTTTACTCAGCCCATAAAGGCGGGGTTGCTGGCAAACAAAATACTGCCGGACTCACAATGGCAGGTGCAGCCGGAGCTGGAGATTTTCACAGCAGCCCTCCGTTAAAGTGCGAGTCAATGGATGTCACCAGTCACTCGCAATGCCCATTAAAATGGGAATCTTAAATAAGCCTGCATTTTAAAAAGGTTATAAACAATCATAATAATATAGCACAAATGAGCGTTAAAGAAATAAGTGACTGAAATTCCCACGTCGTTCCCCTTTATTTCTCGGTGAATTTCTTGAATAGGAATTATTTTCATCAAGTGCACTAACGGAGAAACTGAACCTTATAAATGTCTGCAGGTATCCAGCGTTCACCGTAACGGTGCTCAGAGAGACTTCACGGGCGATTCTACACCTCAATGGCTCTGTCACACTCACGGGGTCAAATACCAGAGTCGCCCCTGCTGTACACAGTGATCTGAACACAAATGTAACACAACGCACTTCCAGATATGAATATGAATAATATCTGACCACTACCTGATACATAGCTCTCCGGGGCTCGGCCGTCCATAACGTACAAATGCTGTTAATATGAGTGCATGGACTCCGAACACAATATTGAACAAACATCTTGGCACAAATCTACACGATCTGCTCTGGGAAACTGACCCACTGTGTCAATAAACAGCTACCGTGTACTTGTAATGAAATCTCGAGCAGTGCTAGTTATAATATGAGTGATGTCATATGCCGATTTTGTAACTTGTTGCGTGTTTTATTTGGCCTGTTTTGAGGAGCCTCAGGTGTGAAAGCGCCTCCTGATCGCACGGAACGGCCAGGGAGCGACCGGTCGCCGGCAGCACCTCCCCGCACCTCCCCTGTCACATCCGGCTCCCTACCAGCAGATCCCCGTTACTACACAACCTTGCATGGCATGCAGATTTGGGCCAAACTGAACGTTTATTGCAAGAAGCCGCGATTTATCCCCCCCCTGTTCTCCACACCTGGAGACGTGAAGTGACGGGGCCGGCAGTCGGGATGTGCTCCCGCAAAGGCCCCGCTCACGAAAAACAGCCATTATCTGCACCCAGCGACTAACCGATCCGCGTTTTATTTAATGTTTATTTCTGTTGCCGACGTCGCAAAAGGCCGATCTGCGATCGCGACCCTCTCGGCGGGGCTCACTTCGGCTCGCACGCCACATACCTTTTATTATACATAAGGCAGCCTTACCTCACCCGTGTCAAAGCCCAGGCTTCCCAATTAGACAGACGAGCCAACCACTGTGTTCCACCAGTGCTTACGATAGAAGGCAGTCTCCGAGAACCCGTATTTTTTCCTTAACCCGAACAAGACTCCAGACTACATACATTCACAAAATGACAGTTTGATTATTTCCCCCGTTATGTTGTTTTAATGCATAACTGCCCGAATGCCCCCCCTTCGCCGCCTTCTTGCCTTTTTTGTGTATGTTAACCAGTCGCTGGCTACGTCCAACCCACTTTCTCCAGACCGGCACCGTCGAGCGGAACTGACGACATGCGGGGGCTCGGCGGCTCCGGGATCGCGATCCGGCTTGGAGGCTCCGCGGAGCCCCGGCGCGGCGAGGTTAAACCCGGGTGGGAGCGCTGCGTCCTATTACATTCTATAGACCTATTTTATTTACTTTTTTACAGAAATTTAATCAAGCTGTTTTTCAAATAAATTACCTATTTCGAACTGAAATTAAACTTTAGTAAGTAGCTTATGTAGTATTAGGCCTACTACAAAGGCTGCGGTTCTTGTCTTTCAAATAAGTTTCTTGAAATGCACTTCATATAGATTGTTTTAAAAATATCTATGTAGGGTATTTGTCATTTTTGCAAAGGTGCCCGTAAATCAAATTAGATTTAATTTTAAATCGAGTATTGCCTTTCGATTACCTTATGACAACATAAAAGCGAATCAAGTGCTTGTGTTTTTAAATTAAGTTGTGTTTGCACCTCATACATTTAAATATAATAACATGACATATAAATGCTGTTATTGTGCATTGTGTTATTATGTATGCTTTCTCCGGATGGTGTCAGTATAATCCCAGGTAAAAAAAAATGACGGAACATGCGCTTACATGTATGTAGTCCGCGCGTCGGATCTGTCCATTGGAGTAGCGGACTTGCAGCACAGTCTATGTGTGTATTTGCCTGATCGTTTTGACCAGGTGCACACTGGACTAGAATTACACGCGAATTTCTACTTATTACGTTACATTTAATATTTTTATGCGGGGGTTGTTGTGGCGTGAGGAGGGTAGAGAATAAATAATTTCTTATGAGAAAAATGAGCAGCGCTGTGAACGACACTTTTATCTCATGTTAGACAACAGTCCTATACGCGGGCCGATCTAGAAATTCTGGCCTCTGACAAATCGTCACCTTAAGAACATGAGAACATAAGACGAGAGGAGGCCATTCGGCCCATCAAGCTCGTCTGATTGCCTCTCCGGTCATTTTTATGTATCATTTTACTTAGTATGCAAGGGCCGAAGTGAAGTGCTGGGTAACCCTAACCCTATGACTCCTATAAATGTGTGTGAATGTGTGTTTATAATAATAATAATACATACTTACATACTAATTTACATCCCAGAATAAATGTCCAAATAGTGTAATTAAATATAATAATGCAACAAATATAATAATGAGTAACATTATTATATAATAAATAAGAAAATAAATGCTACTACTACTACTAATAATAATAATAATAATAATAATAATAATAATAATAGCAGTAGTGATAACCTCAGATGCCTTGAAGGAAATGCACAAATGAAAACATATATAGAGACACAGTATGACCAAGCAATGATAATTTTAAGAATTTAAAGAACTAGGGACTGTTGAAGTTGACACATTAAAAAGTAAAAGTGTTAATCTTAAAGTCATAGTTATTTCTTTGATCGCCTTAAACTTTAACTGTGTTAGTCCTGATGCAACACTCAGAGAATAGTTTGAGCAAAGATTTTAATAGAACTTAATCTCTATACTGAATAAAAAGTCTATAAACTCTTTTTTGTTTGCATTACAGGATGATTGTATATGATTGAATATGGTATGCAATTACTTGTGATTTAAGAATCATTTGACAGCACTATATAATCTTTGCTTAACCTAACGGCATCTTGGACACCTTTCGCCTCCCCTCGCATCTCGCAGCTCTTCTGTGCTAGCACCACGGAGGGTATGAGTACCTCTAGGGGTGTAAGCAAGGAGATTTCAATTTGTCTCAGTCAGGGTGCACCGTGTGCAGTAGAATTGGTTTGCTATGGTCTGGTTCATACTCGTACAGCTGCTGTAAGTCAGAGCCTCTCAGTGATTGGTGCCCTAGAGGGCCACCTATGTCACCTAGGAGGTTGATCAGCGCATATCCATCCATCCATCTTCTCCCAGCTTATCCAGTGCAGGCTTGTAGGTGGGTGACCAGAGCCAATGACAGGCAGCGCGTGGCACCAGGCTGGGGCCAACCCTGGACACCCTGGCAGTTCATCTCCAGGAAATTTTACATTCACATTTTTGCATTGATTTAGCAGCTGCTTTTGTGCAAAGTGACAAACAAGTGAGGGACGTGTATCACGAGGAGCCTCTGCATGGAGAGGAATGCCTTAATCCATTCAAGGAATTCTGCGGGTTGCTGGATGCACATTTTAGAACAATGATCTGCCTTAAAAAATGTAATTATCCATAGCTAGAGTTTGTGTGCAGAGGATTAATTTTCAAGCAGAACTAAGAACACAAAGCGCCCCCTGTTGGCGAGGTCTTGTATCAAAAAGTGTGGTCTCACTCGTATGATGTTGATTAGATGTCTCTTTAAAATATTACCCACTTTAATTTTTCTAAGGTGATTTTTCTACTGACTCTGCTTCTGGGCACCTTAGCTATGACTATCTTCTGACTAATGTTCCGTCTTCCTTTTTAGCAGTAAATTCTATTTGGCATCAGATGCTGTAGGTGAGACATTAGGATTTAACAACATGGTTGTCAGTTTCTATTCACCCTCCCACGCAACTCCCGTCCCCACAGAATTAACCCATGGAATAACCAGATGGGGGAGCTGAAATAAGTATTTTGAATTGAAATTATATACATTAATAACAAGCATTAAATGATTGTTTGATTATAATGCTTTTTTATTATAATGCATTATGAATGCATTATGAAGGTGCAGTTGATTTAGAGTGTTACCTTAGCGATGTAATTCATTAAGTTTACGGAACTGATTATTTTAGGAAAGCGTTTCAGCTAAGTGTCCCATTCCAAGCTACAGAAGCACTTGAGACTTGGATCTGAGAACTTCCAGCTTTTGAGTCACCACATTGTCAATTGTTACTCTCCACCTGAGAGCATGACTTGTAAAAATTAGGCAACATGTGTCATCGACATGCTGTTCTTATTCTATAAAACCACAATTGGACTCATCATCTGAGCCCAGGTGAATTCATCAGGCTGCTCTCGGCAAACTACGCCGGCCAACATCCAACACAGCTGGACGGGAACGCCATCAAAGCTGCCGTCCAGAGTCGTTCACGTCAGAGCAACCGCTGAGGCAGCAACAACTAACTTAGTCACGGTTATTCACTTCCTGATTAACTGCAAACCTGGTCTTGATTCAAGTTTCTGGAGAACAGAAGACACTCAGAATACTGTTGTGTTCCAAATGCGGCAGAGTTCTGGTCTAACCTATAAAATCCTGGAACCCTGAGGAAAAAAAAAGGAAGGGACCTGAGAGAGGGAGAGTGTGGGGTAAACGCAGGAGCCCCACCCATTTAAATGCTTACTATCTATGCAGTTACACTACAGGGGACTGTGTTGAAGAGACTCTGGTGCATATAGCAGCCAGAGTAGAGTACACAGAAAAAAACACAAAAACTGCCAATCCGCCAATCAGAAGGTGCAAAGAGTCCACATAGTGCAAAGTAAATGTAGTCCTCACATTGTACGCTTCAGATGGGTCAAAAGAATTATTGCATCTACTGAGATGTTTCTTTTTCTACCAGTGAGCTTGTTCAGTGTGGCTCAGTGGGCTAAGCCTCTGTGCTCGTGATCGGAAGGTCATTGGTTTGAGCCATGGCCGTGATAGAGTGATCATGTCTGTGGCCCTATGAGCAAGGCCCTTAACCACTGTGGTGAGTGGCCTGCCCTGTACGTCTGTCATGGACGACAAGATGGGGTAGAAGAAAATAGAGCTTCCTCCGAGCTTCTCATTCATTCAGAGTTGGGGTGGAGTCAATGCCATCCACCTGACATCTGCGCTCGAATATCGTCAGAAATTAAGGACATCAGGTCAGTTTGTATTGCTTGAGAGGATATTCAGGAGACTCAGCTTATCTGTGTTCATTAACAAAGCACTTTGGAGGCCATGATGTGCTTTAGTTGACTTTGACTGTCATACTGTATGTGCACATGACCCAAGGCGGATGGACTGTGACACACATAGCACACGTAGGACACGTCCATGAATGAAAGTCTACATAGAGTTTGTTCTTATTAAATTTAAGGGGGGTCTGTTTTGAGCAGAGGTGAATGGTTCAGGTCCAGAAAGTAAAAATCCAGACCAAGTTTTTGTTTCAACCAACCAGTTGAGTTCTCTGTGATTTTGACTCTTTGTACTCAAGTGGTTGGTTGAAACAAAATCTTGGTCTGGATTTGTACTCTCTGGACTTGAGCTATTTACCTCTGGTTTGGGGTCTGTGGTTCTATGGATGAGGATAGAGGAAGGGCTTTTGAGTCTTGCATTGTTAGGTGAAAAAAAAAAAAAAACTTTAGGTAATATTTTTTAACCGTCCACAGTGTTTCCCTGCAGATGTCATTAACACGCACTTAGCTCTGCTTGTTGGGTTTCTCTGTGGCACTTGAAAACATCACTGCTGCCAAAGGACCTCTCGCTGTTATGTTCGCTTACAGAGCTGGGTTCCTACTAGGTGTTATTGCTCTGTAAGCCGCGTTACGCAACATACGCATGGCACATTTGAGGAACTCTCCTTTTATGTAAGTTGCCATTCCAACCAAGCCCTCAAACTTTTTTTTTTTTACCCAGTCAACTGTTTAATCAGCGCCGTGGGTCCCAGCCACATATAGTTATTATGAATCTGTGATTTTGGGGTTTTGATTGACATCCTCCCTCTGAATAATACCGACACCCCCGTCACTGCAGGTTTTCCTCTTTATTTTTTAACATCAAAGACGAGCAAATCTGCCCATTTGAGGCCTAATGGTTCCAATTATCTTTTGAGTCAGACGCGGAACGCGATCAACGGGAGACCGTTTGTCATGACACGGCAAAAAAAAAGCACTTTCATCCGCACTGTGCGATTTCTGGTAGTTTCTGGTAGTTTCTCGAGTTTCAGCAAGACCTAAAAATGGTATATAATTAAAAATTTGTTTTTGTCTGGTTTACAACTTCCATCCGGCAGAAGTAAACAGTAATAAACAATAGGAGGAACAAGTTAGTTTGACAGCACTGAGGCTGGCAGAAGAGATCACTTAACTACATTAGGTGATGTGGGAAAATACAATTGGATGGATTACACGCTGTTAATTACTGAACGGAAACCAATGAAGCAACAGCTGCTATGGGGTTTATCCAATCAGGGACTGACAGTGCTCAGTAATCCCACCCAGCAGGGGTTTGAAGGCTTTTCCTTCCACCGCTAGTTAGTTCTCCTATGGTTTGCAGTTTATTTTACGGTTCCCCTGCCGGATTCTTTTCTGTTGCCTTTTTTTTCATCCCCCAGCAGGTCTGAAAAGACGCACAGTAGCTGTAAAAACAAGCACTGTTGTTGTCCCTGTGCAGGCGGCACGGCGATAGCGATGAAAGCATACCAGGATTCCCGTAATTACAAATCAGCCCCCCCCCCCCCCCCCTTCTCTCAGTGGGTGCCTGGAGTTATTCTGAATCATCATTCTGAGACAGGGTGCGTGACAGTGGTACTGGTGGTGTGGGGGTGAGGGTTAGGTTTATATGACTTAAATGGTGTCATGTGACCCCATGAAACTGAGATGGGATCCAATATGAGAAGGAAATAAATGCATCAGCATAATAACAGAGATTTGGCTTAATTTCTCGCTGCATTCCACAGGATTATCCATGGCTTCCTTCCAAGATATCATCCCAAACCTCTCCCTCCATCCCTTCATCCTAAACCATCTACTCACACACCACATCTTATGTTCTTTTTTTTAGCGGGTCTTGGGCCTGGCTGGCGTCCAATTTCCCCGGGGCTGCATGCGGTACAGTATCGCTCCCCCGGGACAAATAATTTCTCATGACTGCCCCCTTTTACAATTTACAGATCCGATGGGGGATGGTAACCAATCAGCAGAAGTAACTGGATTTGCAGTCTCAAGTTCAGGTCTCAAGATGAGGTACTAGTTAGCAAGCAACCAGGCTACATTCTGCCAGCCAATGTGTTTAGTCTGTATAGTCAAGTTGAGCATGAAATTGCCTGTTTGTTTTGATGTTTTTGCAGGACTGAACAGTGTTTTGATTCTAAGCGAGGTTAGGAACAGCACCGGATGTGGACGATCGACAGTGAGCAGCTGTTGTGAAGATCTTTACTCTGTTACTGATATTTACATTCTAAATGTGTTTTAAAGAATGTCATACCTACGAAATGCTGCCAAAAATATATAAGCACCTAAAGCATCTAAATACAGTATATTTAGACATAATCTGTAGGATTAGTATCCCAGGTGATTTGGCACTATTCCATTATATCAGCGCTAAAGACTGACAGAAATATTTTTTTGATTACATACTGGTTAGAAAAAATGTTTCAAATCAGTAGAGAGTAAAATGCAATGCTGTATAATAATGCACACTACTTTGTGACGTTCATGAAAACATTAAGAAGTATTTTGAAGTATTTGAAGTATTTCTTAAGGTTTTTATATGCTTAAAAATGTAAAGTATATACTATATACTAAGACAAACATTTGACTAACTAAGAACCATATGTATCTGTTCTGACAGCTACAAATCCGATGGGCACATTTGAGACTCTAGGAGTGAGTCTATGCAGTATGTCTTTATACTGGACGCATTACGCTTAAATTCTCTCACTCTTTATAATTTTACTGGGTTAACTGGGTGTAAACTGGATTTTTTTTATTATATATCTGAAAGGCACTGGTGATGGAATGTGCCAAGGTGGAGCATGGTGCGAGGGTGTTCAAAGCCAGGTGGATCCATAAAGATTCCCATAACATAAACACTGCTCAGCTGAATTTCCTGTTTCTGTTCTGGCCAGATGGGGAGGCGAACTGGGTTATCGTGCCAAACGTCAGACGGGGGGGGGGGGGTTGCGTGGATCACAACATGGACAGAAAAAGCGCCAGTGAGGCTCAGTGTGCAAGCGGGACACCACAATCACGGCCCCCTTCCCTGCCACATGAGAGCTTTTATAACAATTACCCCCCCCCCCTCACTCCCCAAAAGCATGTGGCCAAATTGCAGAGAGAGACAGTCACTAGGTAGGAATAAGCCAGCAGCAAGAAGGAGAGAGTGGCTCAGTTACCGTTACTGTCCAAACGACAGGGAGGGGGGGGGGGCGAGGGCAGGGGGCGAG